>OZ007568.1:77074452-77674452 GCA_963931925.1 Onchidella celtica
CTGTCTATCTATCTATCTATCTATCTATCTATCTATTTAATCTATCTATCTATCTATCGCATTTAACTGTCCCACCTTCCACCTCGCCCATGAACCTCAATGACAACATGTCGCACATCGATACCTCTCATGAGATTCCCAGACAAAACCGGTCTCCCACCCCCCACCCCCACCCCTCAACCTCATCCAAGCCGAGCAGCGACTTGCATTGCCAGTCAAACGTTACACAACGACCACTCTGGCAGGGTCAGAAAGCATGGCATTTTTACAAGAGAAACCATGTGCGGTAAAAATGCAGTGGTCAGACCACCGTTACGTTACACTGGTATGGTACTGTTGGCTGAGTTGAGGGGAGTCGACAGCTTGGGCAAGTGGTCCCTTCCTCCACCGTAACGTTATAATATTATTTCGATTGATCGAACAGGATTTGCAAAAGCCTTTACAGCGGTTCTAAAATTGCTGGAAAATGAGGACCCCTCTTTGATTTCATATTGTTAAGTAGGAAACTAGTTAGCCCGTTGACTGGCAGTTGAGTTTGACTTTGAGTTTGGGTTAAACGGCGCGTCGGCACGATAACGGCCACTTTGCGCCATTTGCGGTCTATTTGGGTACTCGTTCTTTATTTATATTTCGTATTCAGAGCTGTCAAGTTTAACATAGAATTAAATACATTCATATCATTTCAACACATTGGTAAAATTCTTAAATAAAAGTTGTTTTGTATAGATCTGGAAAAAGTTTTGTAAATGCCTGGGAGAATACACAGATGTGGTACATGTATTTAAAGTTGATGTCGACCAACAATGTAGAGAGAGAGGCGAAAAGCGAAATTTCCGATCACAGTTTTTGATTCTACACAACGAAATAATCTCTCTTTTTTTTCCGGCTTAAAAAGTCGTAAATAAGTAACAATTAATTTTGTCCGAAATGGATGTATCCACGCAATTGATCGTCCAAAATTGAGGGGGCATCCAAAGTTTCATGGTGTTTGGTCATGTAGTCGTAAAGTTTCGTTGCTTACATGTTCACCCTTTAGCTCCATTATACACTGGTAGCATGACTGCATGTCACTACTTGAAGTGTGTGTATTACATTGTATTATGGCTGTGGTATGTCTACATAATGTTGACATTTGCTGGACAAACATTAACGCGTCATTCCGCCTGTCGGAGACAGATGGACAGACAGACAAACACTCAGTCACACAGGTAGACAGACAGACAACAGGGAAAGAGACAGACAGACAGACAAGCTGCAGGCAGACAAACAGCCAGGCGACAGACAGTCGGACTGACAGTCAGACGGGCAGGTGGACAGTCAGACTGACGGACAGACGGTAAGTAAGCAGACAAGCAGGCAGACAGACAGACAAGCAGACAGACAGACTGGCAGGCATGCAGGCATATCCCTAGGCATTAAGGCAGGGGTCGGCAATGTTTCAAGAGAGAAAAATCATTCTTGAGGAGTTTTTTTGTCCACTGTCGCGGACGGGATTTTGGGGAATATAGATCAAGAGGTCCGCTTCCCAATCACACGAGCACAAAAAAAACAACAACAAATAAACAACTTTCACTCTAAAAACTAAATAAATCAATTTGAGTAACAGACTGCAAAGTTTATATATCTAACAAATTCAAAGATAAAATATACAATAGATAACGAATACAATAGCAACTGAAAATGCTCAACTAAGCTGAGGAGCAACTATGAAGTACTTAAGGCAATGTAATATGAAGTTATCTAAGTCACAATAAATTTACATTCAAAAGAATCCGCGCCCGAGGGCGACGGATCCTGTAAGGTTTAAAGTTCTATCTCTCTTCATACTAAAACATATTTATATAGCGTCTCTGCCAGGAGCGCTCTGGTGTAGTTCACACGTGGTCGCGGGAAATGCATGCGGTCTGGCAGTACTGGTCAACAGTCTACATGTGTAGCTGGCTGTAAATTCAGCATGGAATTAAAATCTTTAGCTCACCATTCGGCCCTCACAATGTGAGGGCTGTTGATATTAGCGCTGTGGGTTTAATGCTCAAACAAGTAGGCTTGGGCTCAGGAGCGTAGATTTCTGACAATGCTCCATCACTGTACATATCAGCTCAATCGCTGCGTCTCTATGACTTCTCATCTGGCTGAGAGCTCGCCGTCCACCTCGTAAATGGATTGTCTACATGTGGCCCAGAACTAAGTTCTGTATGGCCTTAAATACTGGACTGCATCTGCAGCTTACCGTCTAATTCCTGGATTGTGATTGGTGCAACCACTTCTAGCTCAGCTGCCGAACTGAGTTATTTTAAGTAACAGCCCTACGCAACGACCTTGGGTCGACATCAAAGGTCGAATCACTCAAGACAATAAAATGTAATTTTATAGCAATAAATTCTTAACATGTTCAAAACCCCGAGCTTTTACTCTGGATCACGGATTTTCTGTACGTCAACAGACGTCTCAATAACATTTAATTCCTACTCACCCCTTTCCTCTCTACTAAACCTAGTTCAAAACACGAGATATAACAAGTGCTTGTCAAGAATAGATTTAATTCATAAATGTTTCCACTGACTAAATTTTTGTGAGAGAGCAGTGAGTAATTTTTACAAACGTAATTATTGTGCGAGCCAGCATAACTTGGTCTCGTAAACAAGTTGTTTTGAACAGTTTTTTTTATAATAGATAGACAGAAGATGTGGGGAAGGATAGACGGACAGCGTAGGTGTGCATGACTGAGCACTTGTTGTATCTCGTGTTTTGAACTAGGTTTAGTAAAGAGGGAAGGGGTGAGTAGGAATTAAATGTTATTGAGACGTCTGTTGACGTACAGAAAATACCGTGATCCAGAGTAAAAGCTCGGGGTTTTGAACATGTTAAGAATTTATTGCTATAAAATTACATTTTATTGTCTTGGGTGATTCGACCTTTGATGTCGACCCAAGGTCGTTGCGTAGGGCTGTTACTTAAAATAACTCAGTTCGGCAGCTGAGCTAGAAGTGGTTGCACCAATCACAATTCAGGAATTAGACGGTAAGCTGCAGATGCAGTCCAGTATTTAAGGCCATACAGAACTTAGTTCTGGGCCACATGTAGAAAATCCATTTACGAGGTGGTCGGCGATAGTCCTCAGCCAGATGAGAGACATAGAGACGCAGTTGAGCAGTCCATTGTGAGGGGCCTGATTTAAAGCTCCAGAGCCTAAGCTACTTGGTTTGATATAAACCCACAGCGTTTACATCCAGCGCTCTCACTCCCAGTGAGGGCCTCATGGTGAGAGTCTATACTAATTTGTAATGATGAAAGTGAACCGTTCTACTTACTTTTGAAAACAGTTTCAGAGCTACCGCCAGACAACGCATGGTTGTACAAGCATTCTCCATGGCGTGTCTAGAGGCAATGTCCATATCCTAACATGTCTCATTGAATTAATAGAATTTAAACTGTTAGATCCGTCGCCACGTGCGCGGATTCTTTTTGCCATATAACTCATATGACCTGCAAGTAGTAGATTGAATACGTTAGTCTTTATAAAAGCTGTAGTTCCATTAGTTAGATTCAGTTGCCTTTGAATTGATATTTATATTTATAATTATATTTGTTACATTAATTCCTGTAATTAAACTGCCCTACAGTTCTGCTAAAATTGAAAGCAATTGATTTATTTAGTTTTTAGAGTGCAAGTATTTATTTTTGTGTGTTCGTCGATTGTGGGAGCGGACCTCGAAAGAGTGTCAGTCGAAATATCCCCATGTAACCCACATCGCGACAGTGCTCAGTCATGCACACCTACGCTGTCCGTCTATCCTTCCCCACACCTTCTGTCTATCTATTATAAAAAAAACTGTTCAAAACAAATTGTTTACGAGACCACGTTATGCTGGCTCGCACAATAATTACGTTTGTAAAAATTACTCACTGCTCTCTCACAAAAATTTAGTCAGTGGAAACATTTATGACTTAAATCTGTTCTTGACATCCACAGAATTCAACTTTAGAGTAAGCCGCAATGGGCATATGCCCATATAATTTAATTATATATGATCAGTGGTAACATTTCTCATTTAGTCATTTAAACATTTTTCTTTTTACCGACAGTGATGAAAAGGAAAGAGTCGCGGACGACAGCTAAAAGAGCCTATGGATGCCGACCCATGGCTTAGGGTTTGGGTTGGAGTTGGAGCAGTATCAGTATTGTCCCCTTCAGTGCCTGGAAATAATCTGGGGGAGGAAAGGGGGGGGGGAGGAAAGAACCAGTTGTCCCTACTGAAGCCCATGCATCAAGGTATGACATTGCCAGAGACCAACCCAGACAATAGGACCTTGATCCACAAGAACAACAACTGTCCTTACCGACACTTTCTTTGAGAAAACTGCTGATGTAATCTGGTTGTGCTATCAAGCGCTACCTTGAGTGGTCTTGTCCAGAATATCTGCTCCGCCCTGCTATTTTTATGAAAAATGACGTATGAAAAATTAAAACACTCTTTGCCTCTGTAGGTCCACAGCATCCGTTCCGATCCGCTCCTCACCGCTATGGAGGCAAAGAAAGTCTTTCACACGTCATTTTCCGTAAAAACAGCGGAGCGGATGTTGTGCACAAGACCACTTAATACAACAAGACCCTGAATATCGTCATGGTGCTAACCTTTTTGGCCCGAGTCAGACTTAGGCCAAGACAGAATGTACCTGTTACGTCATTGCCCTATCCATGGTGCATCTATTAATGTAAAAATCATTCAAAAGTGCCAAGCCAAAATCCTGAAAATAAAACTTTCTGTAATGGCCAAACTCATCTATAGAAGACGTAGACCATTTTGGTTCTGAGGTTGTTTCAGCCCAATGTGGATGATGGCCACTTTTACCTAGTCATTTTAGCGTCAGTCTGACTGCACTGCAAAAGAAGAAATAAGTTTTTTTCGATTTTCTCAGAAGTGCAAAAAATGACTTAGGCCAAAAGGTCAGCACCATGACGATATAACAGCACTGTCACAATTTCACTCATCTTGCTCCGTGCCGCAGTGATTTGGCGAGGCCAACGATCTTTACATTTTGAGAATCTTTCCGATAAATCTTTGAGGAGACCATTATGTCTCTATAGATTTATTTCACTATTTTCCCGGTGAAAGGTTTCCCAGCTCAAGGTAAAGGTTTATAACTCTAATTGCACAAATAATCCTAATTAGTCACAGCCGCGGGCACCAGCAAGCATTTCTGCGGCCTCGACACCAGCATTAGCAAATGGGCATCTCCGACTTTCTCAATCACTTTCTCACCCGAGGGGGCGTCGGTATTTAGGGAGGATCTGCATGTACGACATTAAGATTTAGTCTTAATTAGTGTAAATACTATGAATAGATAGCGAAAGTTCAAGTTAACCATAGGTCAGTAAGTCTCAAAACGGGAGGCAAGTGACTCCCAGGGGAGGAATTTCATATCTAAGGGAGGGAAATTAGCCAGGGGTGGAATTGGGGAAGAATTTCAGTCGGGGGGGGGGGGAACTCTAAACTGAGAATGTACTCTGTATGAGTTGTATATATTGACTGAAAAACAAGAAAGCACCAGCGTTATTGAGCGTGGTGATCTTGCAGCAAAACTAAGTGGATTATTTCCCAGTTTTCACGCACACAGACCAAAGTCGGCATTCAAATCAAATGCAATTTTTTGTGTTTGCCAGGATTTCGTGTTTGTCCTTTTGTTGTTGTTGTGGACACTAAAAAAAGGCTCGTTTGTCGTACCCGGCAACATTACTTGGGCAGTAAATCAGCTGGAAGTTCTTTTTTTTTTTCACTTGATTGCAACTAATACACGGGAGGCAAGTGACTCCCAGGGGAGGAATTTCATATCTAAGGGAGGGAAATTAGCCAGGGGTGGAATTGGGGTAGAATTTCAGTCGGGGGGGGGGGGGGATCTCTAAACTGAGAATGTACACTGTATGAGTTGTATATATTGACTGAAAAACAAGAAAGCACCAGCGTTATTGAGCGTGGTGATCTTGCAGCAAAACTAAGTGGATTATTTCCCAGTTTTCACGCACACAGACCAAAGTCGGCATTCAAATCAAATGCAATTTTTTGTGTTTGCCAGGATTTCGTGTTTGTCCTTTTGTTGTTGTTGTGGACACTAAAAAAAAGCTCGTTTGTCCTACCCGGCAACATTACTTGGGCAGTAAATCAGCTGGAAGTTCTTTTTTTTTTTCACTTGATTGCAACTAATACAGATTCTGTGTCATAAACTGTATCCGTGATTACTACTATAAAAGTGAAATGTTGACAAAATTATGAGATGACGGTTTAGAGTGAGGGAGGAATTGAGGACACTTGGGGTCGCAAAAGGGGGGAATGTGTCTTGGGACTCTAAGGACCACTTTTATAGGTCCTTTAACGACCAATTCAAACATACGCCACAAATATATACGAACGGATTTAATGTAAACAAGAATTAATGTTTGGGTCCCATGATGCAATCATCATTCAATACGGTACGGTAGGCTACCTAGGCTACGTCTTTTATGTGCAATCAGTAACCGTTCGTAACCGTAATTGTTTCGTTCTCCGAAGAATTTCCATTCCTCTTTTTAGGTTTGTTTTAAGTTTGCTAACAAATTAATTCGTCTTTTTCGTTGGTGAACAAATCAAATATTAATCCCCTGCTCTATTTACTATTATTCTCTTATATGAAAAAACTCTTCCCTTTTAATTACCTAACGTAACGTCCATTTGATACCTGATTTTGCTGCGTGACACCAGGATGTACTACTTATTCTCGGATTGCAGTTTGTGTTGGAGGATAGGCCTACATTTGTGTTGTCTGGGGACATTGCAGAAGTGAAATCAGAAACAAAAGGTGGCAGATTTATGTTTCAGGCGAATAGATTTCAGTCCAAAATGCAAAGTCCACAATATACAAACATAAAGATGTAAGGGAGATAACCAAATTTATTTTAGTCTTAATTATTCGTTCCGCAGAATTGCCTTTACAGTGAAATAAAAGTATGCAGGAATGAAACATCGTTTCTAGAATGAACAAAATGCATGTAAAGCAGGGGTGTGTGCTTATTAGACAAGAAGAAGTACACTGTCCTCTGGATAAGCCAGTTTCCGGACAGAATCACTCACGTCCCGACCACTGTGAACTCTTACAGATTTTCTTAGTGGTTTCTGGTTGAAAGGTCAGGGATAAGGACAGGGTCAGGGTTTCGGATTGACTGGGTGGTCGGGACGTAAGGAACTCTTCACCAGTTTTCCTCCAATTGTCCTAGTTGTTGCCATAGAAACCAAGCACGTAAATTTTGCATTATAGCGTTGTTAATTTAGATCTCCCACTTTGGTTCATGGCACTAGCTGCTTCTTACACAATAGACTTACCAAATCGGACTTTGCGCTGTTGAATACCGACTAGTTCACAAAGTTTAAACAAAAAATGTGTGCAGGTATAGTGTGTTTGTGTGTGCTTGCGTGCACGAGTTCGGTTGTGCGTGTGTGTGTGTGTGTGTTGGTTGTCTGTGTATGTATGTCCTGACCTACTTCTGCAAATGATGTTTGAATGATAATCAGAGATTAGCAAAAGTTTAGTTCGCGACGGGATGATAATGTTTCAAACAAAAATATCAGGGCTAAAACTGCTGCCTAGTTTGGTACTATAATTTTTTTAGTTTGGGGGGGGGGGGGGGGGGAGTAAAGAAAAAACATGAGGTTACAGTTCATAATTTTAGTACACCAAACTCTTTCACTGACATAAGTTGTTCAACTAAACTCGCATAGTAATCCTCCACCCCCCCCCCCTTTCCCCTTCACCGACGAAAAATGGAATGTCCCCGAATAATGGATTGGAATGAAGCTTACCTGATTAGTGCCCATAATGTGAAGCCCCACCGTGTACTTTCCGGGGAGACTACTCTATATATTTTAAACGTTCCTCATTTGTACCGATTATTTCCCTTCAGATGCATCGTCATCATAAGATAAGAACAAACAACAACAAACAAACAAACAAACAAAAAATAGGATAATGGATAGCTCCTTTCACCTAAAAAAAAAAAAAAACAATAATTGTTCTGTAATAATTTACTGGACATATCTCTCTGAAATGTGGCATGTGACAAGACCCTGGGTTGTCTTAACAGGATATTGAGTTTTAGTATTAATTTTTTGTCCGACACGCCTCACCAAGTCATTTCGTAGGCAGCGTAATTCGTCTATAGAAAATTTTTAAAAAGAGAGATTTTGGCATGTTTGTAGCCATTGATAGCCCACAGGTTGTCTTATAAGTTGGGAGTTCAATTCTGAAAACAAAGGGTTAAATAATGTTTTAAAAAATATTTGTATTAAATCTGATCAAGAAAGTCATTCAGTTGATTTCGTTCTTCTGAAAATTTGTTGAAACGGAGTTACGAGAGTTAATCATGCAGTCCTCGATGTACTGGCAACAGATTGGATGGGTATGTAATGCCAAGTATAGGAAATTTATGTCCATATTTTATGTCTATAACGTCTGATATATTTACAAGTGCCAACAAAGATTGAAAGTTTAGCGGATTTACAGTACACATTGTTTATGTTTATTCTGAGTGCTAACGGCATTTGAACTGAGTTGACTTGCCACGCCAAATCCGGGTGCAATGTGGAGAAATAATTACTCATGTGAAGCGAAAGTGTGCTGAACGGTACACGAGGTGACATATTTGATGTTGTTGTTGTTTGTTTTTTTTAAAGAAAAAAAGGAGAGGGGGGGGGGGTGATTCGCCCTCTGAAGCAGCTCCGAACACTCACAAACATTTTATAACACAGGAGGGTAGTAAAATATGCCAGATCTGCCACCCTACCCCAAAGTTATCAGTGTCAGAAAAAAAAGTTCATATTATTAATTAACTAATCTAGATATGTTCTTAACTCTTCGCCTCCACCCACCCCCCGAAAAAAAAAAAAGAAGAGAAGAACTCTCCAGAATAAGGTCTATGACTCAGAGCAAAACTTCATCATCCATTGGGTGAGAAAATGCGTTTAACTGAGAAGCTTTTTGTTATTGAACCAGTTTATAAGGGTATTTAAATGAATATGACACCGCGTGATGACGTAAAGGGCGTTTTGCTTTTCGTTTAATCCCAAGCGATGGTTCGATATACCTGTCTTACCAGATAAATGGAAATCACGTAACGGCAACATTGCGTACACCATTATAGCGCCGTATATCCGATCTCAAGCACTGTCCCGGGCTGATCGTCAATAATATTTAGATCGATAACGGGATATTTGTTTGGAAATCGATCACTAAGGTATTGATCTACGAGTGAGGTTTCTTGAAACAGCGTGTGGTGGTAGAGATAAAAGAAGGGAGTGCAGTTGGGGTCGGTAGGAGGATTTGTAGACTGACGTAAGGAAAGGTCGTCGACTGTACGTCTTTGGTTGTAGTGATCGGAGATGGCGTAATTATGAAGAGTACTGGGGGGAGGGGGGGGCGGGGGTGGTGCTGGCAAGGCATTGGTGGAAGGGAAAGGGGGAGAAGGTGGATGTGTTAAGTGTATAAATACCGACTTCGATTTATCATTTTGTAGATCTACTTTGATTTCATATATTGGACTGAATGTTGCATCAACCCGAACCTTTATTTGCAAATGGATTTGAGAGGGACTGAAACCATTAAATTTTGTGTTAATCATCTTGTCATTAATTTTGGTTTGCTTTTATTTGATGTAGCCTACTTAATTGCAGAATTGATGAGAACATTTTTTATAAATTAATTTTGAAACAAAGAAACTGGTTGAATTACCCACTGAATGGATTACAACTCATTGTTTGGGCAGAATTAGTTCAGGTTAATGTTGATACGTCATATTCGATTATTTGAGAACCTCTCCAGACGGACATTCCTCGATCTGATAGGGTTTTGTTAGAAAGGTATCAGGTCAGAAAAATCAGGTGTCAGGTAATGTTGATACGTCATATTCGATTATTTGAGAACCTCTCCAGACGGACATTCCTCGATCTGATAGGGTTTTGTTAGAAAGGTGTCAGGTCAGAAAAATCTGCTACTGGTAACATGTAATCCAGTGCAACCTGTTTCATGAACTGGTACGCTAGCATGGTATCAGTGGGCGTGCACCTGTCGGTGCAAACGGCCAGGGCGGAGGAGGTTTCATCTAACCCAACGGCCACATGCTAGGGCACAATGTGACCCTCAGTACTTGAGTCCTTCACATTGGCCCCCGGTAGCGGTGTGGTCATAGGCTTGTTTGCCTAAATCACAGACGAAGAATTGAGCAAACTTCCCGGACGCAGCTTAGAAGCTGGCGGCAGCAGGCCAGTGGTTGATTGATAGGGCAGATGGCAATATACCGTCACTCTGGCCTGGATATCGTGACACAGAGCATCCACCAGTATTGGTGTTCTTTGGTTTGGGTCTTTCACCCTAGTCAGTTGGGACTGCGAGGCTGTGGAGTAGCCTACAGGCAGCCGGTCAGGCAATATGACTGTCCCTCTGGCATCCTCCTGCACCTGGATACATTTCCAGTCGTCTTGACCCTGTCTTGCCACTTGGATAAGTTGTGTCCAGGCGAGAGAGTGAGTCTGATGTTTGCGCAGCTCTTTCTCACTAAAAACAAATTCTTTGCGCCAGTCTTAACACTCACCTCGTCTTCTTTCATCTTTGTCTCGTCTTCTTTCCTCTCAAAATTCCAACGGCGATGGGCGAGTGCGGTGGCAGCAGGTTTGGATAGACTGGAAGCTGTTAGCACAGACCTACACGTTGGTGGCTGTGGGCTATGGTCGCTTCATAGTCGATTGAAGTGGAGGCGTGGGGAGGCAGCACCCACAGTAGCTGAGCAGCCTTATTTAAAGATAGCACTGCTCACCTCAACTGAGGAAGGGGCTAGAAAAGGTGCCCTAAAGAAAGCCCACTTCACATCACCCTGATTGGTATACCGCGACCAGTGGGGATCCCTTTTTGCGGTCGAAACAAAAAGAAATTCAGCTTACTCAGGCTAGGAGCCTGGAATATACGCACACTACAGGACAACTCAAACAACCCGGAAAGACGCACTGCACTTATTGCCATTGAGCTCAGCAGGTACAACCTGGACATAGTGGCACTCAGTGAGACCAGACTCCCTGATAGTGGCCAACTCAAAGAGCTCAGTGGTGGATACACCTTCTTCTGGAAAGGCAAGGGTGCAGTCGAACCGAGACAGCATGGTGTTGGGTTTGCAATTAAAAATGACCTTGTCAGAAATTTGCAGTCCATGCCAATTGAAATAAATGACAGGCTAATGACACTCAGGATCCCAGTTGGGAAAAGCCAGTCAGCCACCCTCATTAGCGCATATGCGCCCACCATGACAAACCCAGATGAAGCCAAAGACAAGTTCTATTCTGATCTAGAATCTGTCATATGCTCTGTCCCGGCAGCTGATAAGCTGATTCTCTTGGGGGACTTCAATGCTAGGGTTGGCTCAGAAATCTCAGCGTGGCCAAATGTTTTGGGCCCTCATGGAGTTGGTTCATGCAATAACAATGGGTTGCGCTTACTTACTTTGTGCGCTGAATTTGGCCTGTTCATTACCAACACAAATTTTAGTCTCCCCGTGAGAAACAGAACGTCATGGATGCATCCCCGCTCAAAGCATTGGCATCTCATAGACTATGTCATTGTGAGGAAGACTGACAGAAAGGATGTCCTTGTAACAAAGGCGATGTGTGGTGCCGAGTGTGGAACTGACCACAGACTCATTGTTTGCAAGCTCAGACTAACATTGAGGCGCAATAGACGCCCTCAAGGGAAAACGCCACCTAAACGCCTAAATGTTTCAAAACTCTGCTCAGCTGAGAAACAGAGCGAGCTCTCATCAGAACTCTCCTCAAAATTGGATTGCGTGACTTTTGACCCTGAGAACATTGAACAGAGCTGGACTGACCTAAATACGACTGTACACTCTTGCGCCAGCAGCACAGTTGGTTTTCCTGTCCGCAAGCACCAGGACTGGTTCAATGATAATGATAATGAAATCAAAGTGCTCATCAAAGAAAAAAATAGTCTCATCCAAGCTCACTGCAGTGACCCCTCTTCGACAGCAAAAGCTGATGCACTGCGTGCATGTAAGAGTGTACTCCAGAAGAAGCTGAGGAAAATGAAAAATGACTGGCTTGAAGAGCGAGTAAGAGAAACTCAGAAATATGCCGACACAAACAACACTAGAAAGTTCTTTGAGAGCCTCCGAGCTGTGTTTGGACCATCCCGCTCTGGCACTACGCCACTTCTTGCGTCAAATGGTTCAACACGCATTGTTGAATTGAATGCCATAATTCAGCGTTGGGCAGAACATTTCGGAGGTGGGCTAAATCGGCCATCAAATATAAATACTGAGTCCATTGACCGCCTCCCTCAGACTCCTATTAATGCAGCTCTTGCCAAGCCATTCACAGCAAATGAGACCCGAACTGCCACAAATCAGATGTCCTTTAACAAATCACCAGGCGTGGATTCAATTCCTGCTGAGGTGTATGCCTTCGGTGGAGAAAAGCTTATTGAAAGGTTGACCGAGTTGTTCAATCATATGTTGAAAGCAGGGAAGCTGACACGGGACTTCAAAGATGCTTCAATCATCCATCTGTACAAAAACAAAGGGGACAGCCAAGTCTGTGACAACCATCGGGGAATCTCTCTACTTTCAATTGCTGGCAAAATATTGGCAAGAATGCTTCTGAATCGCCTTCTTGATCACCTCTCGTCAAATGACTTGCTTCCCGAGAGCCAATGTGGCTTTCGTAAAGAGAGGGGAACGGCGGATATGATTTTTGCTGCCAGACAGATTCAGGAAAAATGCATGGAACAAAATAAAGCGCTGTATATCACATTTGTTGACCTCACAAAAGCATTTGACACAGTGTGTCGTGAAGGCCTCTGGAAAATCTTGGCGAAGTTTGGGTGTCCACCCGAATTCATCACAATAGTGCGCCAGTTTCATGATGGCATGCAAGCTGCAGTCAAAAGCAACGGCAGTGTTTCAGAGCCCTTTGCTGTCACAAATGGGGTAAAACAGGGTTGTGTCTTAGCCCCAACTCTGTTCAGCATCATGTTCTCTGCAATGCTACAAGAAGCCTTTAGCTCTCCTCCTCAAGGGGTAAGCATCAAGTACCGAACTGACGGCAGTCTATTCAACCTCAGGAGACTTCAGGCAAAAACCAATACCAAAAGTACTCAAGTCTGTGACCTACTATTTGCTGATGATTGTGCACTTCTGGCACACGATGAGGATAGCATGCAAAACTGTGTTGATAAGTTCTCTAGTGCCTGTGACAACTTTGGCCTCACAATAAGCACAAAGAAGACGGAAGTGCTCCATCAGCCTTCTCCAGACGACAAGTATCCTGTGGCCCCAAATATCAAAGTCCATGACAGTCTTCTGAAGGTGTCGGAGAACTTCACCTATCTTGGCAGTACACTGTCTTCCGCGGCTCGTGTTGATACTGAAATTCTCTCAAGAATCAGCAAAGCCAGCTCTGCATTTGGCAGGCTTCGAAAGAGAGTGTGGGATGTTGCCGGCATTCGCACAGACACTAAGCTGAAAGTGTACAATGCTGTGGTCCTTCCCACCCTACTCTATGGGGCTGAAACCTGGACAGTGTACCAATCGCATGCCAGAAAGCTAAATCACTTTCATCTGGCCTGCCTTAGAAAGATCCCAAGGATCAAATGGCAGGATAAAATTCCAGACACTGAGGTCCTCAATCGTGCCAAGGAATTGAGCATCTTCTGCCACCTGAAAAAAATTCAGCTACGTTGGGCAGGACATGTTTTCAGAATGCCCGACTCCAGACTCCCTAAGCAAATCTTCTTCTCTGAGCTCTCCAATGGAACGAGGAATGTTGGGGCCCCAAAGAGACGTTACAAAGACACTCTCAAGCAATCACTGAAGGCCTTTGCCATTGATGTGAGTGAGTGGGAAAAGCTCTCGCGTGATCGTGCAAATTGGAGGGCGACCCTTACCAGAGGCAGCAAAGCATGGGAAGCTGACAGAGTCCAGCAGGCTATCAAAAAAAGAGAACGGCGCAAGAAAAGGCCCAGTGGTACTGAACCAACGGAGCACTCTTGTCATTTATGCGGAAGGGTCTGCAGGGCAAAAATAGGACTTATCAATCACATGAGACGCCATAAGTCATGAAAGAACAGTCTTTCCATTCTGTCCTCTGTGTCCTTTAGTTCTTTTTATTGTCCATGTGTTGAAATTCTCAACAATTTCTGTTCTTTATTCCTCTGGTGTTGTTAAGGTCATCATCATACCTGATGGACGAACTATTATAATCTCAGACCTTGCCAGATTTCGCTGGGATTGTGCCTGTTTGTGCACGTCTGGGCGAAATTGGTTATTAAAAAATACGCTTAACTTTATGGGTTATTTTTAAGTAGACTGGTTATTTTTTTTTTAACTTTGATAAGTAACAGGGTCAGATAGATTTTGGATTTCTGACACGACAGGCAGGTCGAGTCACCCTGGGTCTTCTGTCCGTTATCTCAACCAAAAGCTAACACTCCTGTCTTGGCTTAATTTCAAATTTTGCTGAATCGCCACTAAGAAATCTGGCATGGAGAAATAAAAGAACCGTATGGGGGGGGGGGGGGGGGAGTAGGTAGACCAAACTGACCCGCTAAAACTAAAAGGGCGAAATCCCGTTTTGGCACAAGTTTAGGCCAACGTTACAAGGCTTATTACTGCTGTGTGTTTATGTAAAGCGGCATGCACCCTATATCAAAATAAAGTTCAATTTTTCCTCTGTCAAAATATAACATCTTTTGTATTGTTTTAATATGTGCAACTGTGTGTTTTTATTGCTTAAACAAGACATAATCTTGCCGTTTTCGATCTGAGCCGCACGTACCTATTTGAGAGAGGGAGTGAGAGAGAGAGAGTGAGAGAGAGAGAAAGAAAGAGAGAGAGAGAGAGATGGGTGAGTAGGAAAGGATGAGAGAGAAGACATGTAAGAAAAAGAATAGTGAAGCGTCTGTGATGGAGTGAGAGAGAAGACAGAACAAGAAAGGAGAATCTTCGCTCGTCGGCGCGCGCGCGCACACACACACACACACACACTCATACACACACACATAAAAAGAACACACACACACACACAGTGAAGATGACCAAAGGGCAGAAATTCCCATGAGCCTGGCAGAAAGAGGGAAAGAAAGAGAGGTACGGGGGGGGGGGGGAAGAGAAAACAAAAGAAAAAGAAATAGAAACAAGAAAAAAAAAAGAAAGACGGGAAGAAAGAAAGAAAGAAAGAAAGAAAGAAAGAAAGAAAGAAAGAAAGAAAAACAATCTATAAACCTAAAAAGAACCTCACAGGATAAATTCCTTCAATTCTTCCTTATGCCCCACCCCTTTCCCGACCCCCCCCCCCCCCCCCCCGCAATTTCCCCTTCGTTAGTTCATGTTATAGGCCTACTATTTACCTTACAGTAATCTATGACACTTGTCTGGGGACATGGAACAAGATTGGCTAGGAAATTTATGTCCATATTTTATATCTATAACATCTGATATACCTAAAAGTGCAAACAAAGAACTGTTTGTCAGGCAATGCAAATTGCTGGAATGTTTCAGTTGTCAGTCAATAAGAGATTAAATTCCTGTGTTTATACGAAGCGTATCAATGTAAACAAGTTTTACAACAGTAAAGGCTTCATTTAGATAGTTTACGATCTCCCCTTTCTTTAACTGTTATTGATTATTTGGAATATTTACATGTGTTAACTCACAAATGCCCAGGTTTTCATATCTGAAACTCATTACCTGATGACCAGAGGTCTATATTTGGAATATTTTCTAATTTGTCAAGAAAATAAATAATTTTCCGTGACAGATACACGTATATGTATTTATTTATATTTCTGCATTCATTTCACCCTTTTAAATCAGCTTTTCGATATTCAGGATTCTTGCAGGCTACGGGAGTTTTTGTCTGGACTCCAGAAGGTTAAGCCAAACACATATAAATATTCATTTAAACATACTTTATGTTGTTATTTGTACCCTGCATTTTATATATTGACATGTTTTCCAAGTTAAAAACAAAAACAGTTTTCATACATCTATGAAATCGTCATGTTCCCTCACATTTCCACTGATGTGAAGCAGGTTTACAAGTGTAAATGACCTAGATATTGGGTGGATCTGACAAAACCGGGCTAAAGTTGAAATTTTTAGACCTCTTAAAAAAGCAGAATACCATATTTCTAAGACTTTCAAGCAAAATATTTTAACTGAATGCAGAAAAATAGCTAATCTTTTATATTGTAAGCAAATCTCAGTTTCCATAGAAACTTTGTTCCCCCTTTGGAGGTGGTCCAGTAAAGATTCACTTAAATCTCAAACTAATTGAAACAAACGATTCCTGTTGCCTGTGAATCTACATGATTTCTTGAGCAAAATGAGCCATTGTTTACTCATTTTGGAAGGTGTCAAGACTTTAAAATTTTAATCTAAAAAAAAATAATTTGGGGGTTTGCGCTCACACGACCAAAATGGGGTACCATAGCCAATGAAGGTGGCTGAGGCCGGGAATTCTATTGAATTCTCAGAAATCTGGTCACTCACCCTAAATCCGATTTCATCAGATCCACTCACATATTATACGCAGACATATATTACACAATAACTGCATGTCTCTTGTTCATATCCGATGGCGGGGGTCTTGTGTTACTGTGTTTAGGTTCTTATTTTAGGAAGTTCGATGCCTTTGGCATTTACACCTCATTTTTTTTTGTTCTTGTTGTGGTAGGGATTAGATTAGAATTTTGCCGGGGCAACGGCTTGTTCTGCCTGCTCTTCTCGATTTCCAATTGCCAAGGTATCTTTAACGTGCTCAAAGTGCACACGGGCCCTCCGAGTGTTGCGTCCATATCAGAGAAGACTCGGTGCTCGATCCTACCTACTATAGGATCAGGGACAGGATTCCCAACCCCCCCCCCCACCCCCCCAAAAAAAATTCCAACATGCCTGCACCGACCGGGGATCGAACCCGGTACCTTCGGCATGTGAGGCGGCCACTTTACCTCTAGACCAAGGTGTCCACGTTTTCTTGTGTCATAGCCCAGAAATATCTGATTTGAGTGAAGCGCCGCCATGTCAGTGCTGGGAGGTCGCAAGTGTCCTCTAGCCAGACGCGGGGTTGGCATCATTGTCAGTACCATCTTCTACATTCCCTCGTCAGTCTCTCATACTGGCGTATCGACGATTTTGGTGGTTTTTTTTGGAGTTATGACATCTTACCATTGCCCATGGTGAGCTCTACAATTTATTCCCGTAGAGTGGCGTATGGGTATCTTTGATACTTTTGAAATTATAACGTTTTGCCATATCCTTGTCTGTAAGAAGATTATTGTTACAAGAACATACGTCCCCAAAGTTGGTTTGTTTTGTTGTTTTTTTTGCGCTAGGGATACGTATTTTGAAGACTTTTGTGACTTCAGAGCTAGAGAGATCCTTCCGAAATACTCCTAACAACAGCTTTAATTAATTATTCTTTCAGAATTTCTTTTTGTTTTCCTCCTGTTTTTGTTGTTGTTGTAGTTTTTCTTTTTTTTGGTTTTTTTTGTTGAAAGGGTAGTGGGCGGGGTTAGAGATTCTACAAGATTGGGGGTTGAGGATAAGGACAGGGTTAGGGACAGGTACGTATATGTGGGTGCCCCTAGCGCCAAACGCTTGGGAAGCGTACGTACTTACAATAACAGCCCTGTAAGACATCACACTCCCACCAAATCTTTGAAATGCACTCCAATAAAATGGCGAAATAAAATTATTGTTGACAGGCCAGTACGTGAGATAGATCTATTGTGTTGTTGTCTTATGAATGACTAGTCCAAGGGAGACGAGCCTGATGTTTGGAGTTATTTGCACTTGCGCAATACACTCGAAACGGAAACCATGATGGCGGCCATGCGTAATGGCTCTGAATGGCTGGATGTTTACGCCTGCTAGTTGGTGAACTAGAGCTATCAATGGACTCGTTCAGTTTATATTATTGCGTTAAAGTAACGCTGGTTAAGCTTACAATAGACTACTGAATGCCTTCACCTCCGCCTCCACCCCATTCCCATTCTCACTGCCACTGAAACAGAATCGCAAATTTCTATTTCCTATTGTCAATGTTTGTGCAGTGCTCAAGTCTGCTCGCACAACGCCCAGCGGTCCGGTTTGCGTACAAACGCGTTAGAGATGATAAGATCAGGCGTTCGTCTTACGACCTGCGGAGAACTGGAACTTCCGACTGTACGTAATCGATAACTGATTGACATATCGATCTGAGCGATTGTCTGGCGACAATTCATACAAGGGACAAAGGAAGAAGAAGAACGTGTGTTTGTCTGTGTCTTTATTTGTGTGTGTGTGAGAGAGAGAGTAGTATGTGCCGGCAGGGAAGAGTGTAATTGTGTGTGTGTGTACGCGTGTTTAGATCTTTATTTTAGGAGGTTCCATGCCCTCGACATTTACATCTCATTTTTTTTGTTTTTATTTTTCTTGTTGTGGTAGGGATTCATCTTTTTTAGAATTTTTGCCCAGGCAGCTGTCTGTTCGGCCTGCTGTTCTCGATTTCCAACTGCCAAGATATCTTTAACATGCGCAACGTACACATGGGCCCTCCGAGTTTTTCGTCCTTATCCGGGAAGACTATGTGCTCGATCCTATCTACCATAGGATCAGGGACAGGAACATATTAGAAAAATCCCAAACTTCCAACATGCCTGCACCGACCAGGGATTCGAACCCGGTACCTTCGGCATGAGAGGCGAGCACCTTGCCTCTAGGCCATCGTGTCCCCACATCGTGTGTGTGTGTTTGTGTGCGGGTGCGCACGTGTGTCTGTGTACTTTTTTATTTTTTTGCTGTTGTAGTTTTGTTTTGGATGAAACGCTGGCGGACGGTGTCGTTGGTTCTCAACCGGTTTATTTTACCTGGCCCAATAAACACGAAGAATTTTGGGTGACTTGACACTGAAAAAATGAAATCTTATTGACAAGAATATTGTTACGAGTACGTACGCCCTCCAAATTTATTGCTCTAGGGGTAAGTTTTCTAAAGTCTTTTATGCCTACAGAGCTAGCGAGCTCCTCCCGAAATTCTCCTAACAACAGCCTTAATTAATTATTCTTTCAGATTTTCTTTTTCTTTCCCTCCTGTTTTTTGGTTGAAAGGGTAAGGGGCAGGGTTAGGGATTCGATAAGATTTAGGGTTGAGGACAAGGACGGGGTTAGGGATCAGTACGACAGGTACGCTCAGGCGCAAACCGCTTGGGGTGCGTACGTACTTATATTGACAATATGAAAGAGAAAACGGGGTGATGTGGCACCGCATTCCGGATTCAAATGTTGTTACCTGTAAAACGTAAACGAATTCTAACTATTCAGACAAACCTCTAAATCAGTGACGGTCAGAGAATAACTTTTGTGATTACAAAAACTGCACATGAAAAGAAATTACAGATCGACTAACTGAGACTGGTGGCGCATTGAGACAAGTTCGATTTGCGTCTGTTCTGACTCAGTGTGCGAGCTCTCTTTTTCCGCTGGCTGACGAAAGACAGTTGTGACGCAACCGAACTAGAGAGACAGGCCTGTTTCAGTCTCGCCAATGCGCGAACAGCTTTTTAACCCATTCAGTGCCAGCTCAGTAAAATGTGAACAACTTCGATGTTCAAGTGACCGAAAATAGCATTTTTCTGCAGATCTTTTTTGCAGGCAGTACTGTTTCAAGACATATCTTCTGCATGAACAGGTGGCACTCACAGGATCTATTCATTACCAAAACTATAGAAAAATCAGTTTTACAGCACTGGCAATCGAAGGCTTAATTCCATACTCCACAACTCACACTGAAACTGAGACGATACAGACGTGACTCAGCAGGGCCACCAAACCTAGGAAAAATCCCCTTCCTTCATTCCAGCGTTACTTCTTTGCGTATATGTTGCGTAAGAAAGTGCTTTGAACATTAAACTAACGAACTCAAAGATAACACACTTGCTGCTCATCACAATTCCATGTCTTTAATTTTAATGGAGTACTGAAACCTTCTCTATCTGAAAACACAAAGTATCAGTCAATGAAATGCGTTTTAAAATCCACGAAAATAGTTAGAATTTGTTTACGTTTTACAGGTAACAACAACATCTGAATCTGGAATGCGGTGCCACATCACCCCGTTTTCTCTTTCGTATTTCCTGAGTGTACGACCTTCAAAAGACCGGTTTGCTGTAAACCGTCTATTCGTTACGCTCCATTCAGCAATGCACACAAAAGCTAGCGCGCGTAATGCGTAGTAGTACAGAGATAAATGTGTTTGACAAACGCTGAAAGAGTCAAGTGCTGCACTCAGTGTAGATAGAATAAGTTCTATTCATCGAGTGCTTGAGGGATCGAATGAGATAAGCTTTGGATTCGGGTCAGACTTCAAGGTCATGCCCCCGTGTAAGGACAGGTCATTTCTTTTAGTTTGCAATCTCGTTAGTTCAAATGAAAAATGTTGTTATGAATGAGTAGGTCTCTGCGTGAGGAGGATTTGGAATATCTTTGCATATCGCGGATATAAAGCAAAATTGTTGTATCTCAAGGTTTATGAGTAATGGGAGTTTACTCGGAAATACCACAATACTGGTCTCAATGATCTCATTTTTAAAGGAGATACAACTATACTGCTTCTCTGTAACCTGGAACTGGTTAAAGATAGCGGAATAACGAAAAAAAATTGCAACAGGCAGTTTGTCATTATTACGGTATTGCCATTATGAACCCCAATTCATATCACTGGAGATACAGCAATTTTGCTCTATACCCGCGATATATAAGGATGTCCTAAAACACACACACACACACACACACACACACACACACACACACACACACATACACACACACACGCACACACACCCCCACGCACGCACGCACGCACACACACACACACACACACGCACACACGCACACGCGCACACGCGCACCCACACACACATTCGCACATACACATGCGCAACTGAACTGAACGATTGGGTGTTTTGTCTATTCGGGCCTCTAGGTAGAGACCTGAATAGAGCCGGGGCCCGGGGAGTGTCTATTCTGGCTTCTAGGTAGAGGCCTGAATAGAGTAACGGTGGGGTGTTTTGTTTATTCGGGCCTCTAGGTAGAGACCTGAATAGAGCCGGGCCTTTTTTTTTTTTTTTACGGCCTTGTGTTTCGGTTCGTACTGTAATGTTGTTTGACCGAGCTTTTCTGCTCTGAATCTGAAGATGTTATGTAACTTCATTTTATTTAGTTATTTATTTACTTACTTGGTTATGCAACAGACATTTACTCACCCACCTCGGCAGAGCTTTATGACTAAATCCTGTCTTCTTTTCTATTTTTTTTTTTCTACTGGTATTTGTTTTTTTTGTTTTTCCTACAGTATAACCACACATTGTCACCACAATCTGCCACCGATCTGCACTTCTATTTCTCCTAGAGAAGCTCTATTCACAGTGCCTCAAATATTTGTGTACATAAAACCATACAAAACTTTGCCCTGCGGTACTGTCTCTTTTAATACAGTGTTCTGTTGTTGTTATTGCTATCGCAATGTTCAAAATAAACAAGAGAAAGGTCAAGGACGAGATGTACGGAAGAAAATTAATAATGCATAAGCTATGAAAATGATGGGCAGAGAGGGGTGAATTGATGCAGAGGCGATGCCGGACAGAGGAACAAGGTTAATGTAATTATAAGGATTGTGGATGTAAAAGTAAGTTTACTACATGTAGGGAATGTATGGTATGAAAACGATCTTCGGTTATTCGCAAGATGAGCAAAATGCCAGTGTTGCAGGAGAGCGCACTAAATTTTGGGTCATTTATTTCCTTTAAACCACGTAAGAAAACGTGTTTAAATTAGCCCCATTCTCAAAGTTTCGGCAATGTCAACCAGGCCCAGACAAGAACCACACGTTTATGTTACATTCAAAATGAATGCGTCATTTTAGAAAGGCACGAATGAATCACGAACGACAGCGGACGAATGTTGCGTTCATCAGAGTTGGCCCGTCTTCATAATTATGTAAAGTGCCCTCCCCCCCCCCCCCCCCCCCCAAAAAAAAACCCGTGAAATGTACGCGTGGGGACCGGACAGAAAAAAAA
Organism: Onchidella celtica; assembly: GCA_963931925.1. Taxonomy (NCBI): domain Eukaryota; kingdom Metazoa; phylum Mollusca; class Gastropoda; order Systellommatophora; family Onchidiidae; genus Onchidella; species Onchidella celtica. The sequence goes on from OZ007568.1 coordinate 77,096,589, forward strand.
AATCGGACTGATTTAGAATGGGCACCAAAGGAACTATATTTATTCGGGATTTTAACGAACGAATGTCAGCTTATCGGATCCACTCTGAAGGTATTGTTCGTCCCAATGATATATCTAGAGCTAAAGAAGGTATTTATCGGTACCTACTGATCTAGATGTTATGATAAACAAGTTGGAGGTGGACATAAATTAAAGAAGCCGAAAAAGAATTTTTGTTGAGACCAGACTTTGAAATGGACACCAAACGGGCGCGTTGGGGAGGGCGGGGGGGGAGTCGAGCTGGCACCAGAAAGGTGGGGATACAACACAAGAATGGCCGATAGTTTCACGTGGAGGCGCCTGGTAGAATGTTGTTGGTGACTTCTCAGTGTGGGAACCGCTGAAAGTGATCTTCATTGTCAGGAGACACACTTGCCCTAACAGGACCTCAGCAGCGACGGCATTCGTGCCATTTGTCGCCGAACAATAAGTCTGGGGCTCCGCAAGTCCGGTTCGGGGGACATTTCAGTTGGAATGACCTGGTTTGACCGTCTTAAGTCAACACGTAGTCTGGAACCCGCACTGGCCCCAGCTTCTTGGTTACGTAATCCTGATTCACAGTTACTCATACTGGCTTTCTGTCCAGACTTTCTCAGTGCAGTAATGATCAACACCATAGAAATACTTGTCGTGAAAAAGCGTGTAAAGTAATTAAAGTTCCTGAACACCGTTTTGACTTAGCTGAGCTAGGCTTCCTCCCGATCTTTTCACTGAATTCTACATCTAGTATGCTTCGCCTGCAGAAGACGTTGTCTTAAGTCATACATGAACTCGTCTTTGTGATTGTGACCATGAACAAAAAACGTAGTCTAGTTCCATCTGAATTGTGTTTTGAGTAAGTTCAGTTTGAACATTTTTGTTTATTTAGACTGAGGGCTAAATGGTCTTGTCTACAGCATCCGCTCCGCTATTTTATGGGAAAATAACGTATGAAAAAGTAAAACACTCTTTACCTCTGTATACTTGTCCACAGCTTCCGTTCCGCTCCGCTCCTCATCGCTATAGAGGCAAAAACTTTTGCTTTTTCATACGTCATTTCCCGTAAAATAGCGGAGCGGATACTGTGGACTAGACCACTGAAAGGAATGACACGTAAAAGACTATTTGTCTCGCGGGAAGTAGACCTTGATTCCACCGAAATTCTGAACAATCATAATGTTATCTCTGTTTCCAACGAAAGTGGCGTGAGACCAGTCTTTTATTCATAGACACAATTAATCTATCTGATGCTGAATTACAGACAGAATTGATCTATGTGGTGCTGCTTTGTCGTCATTATTAAGTGGTCTTGTACACAGCTATTTTACGGAAAATGACGTATGAAAAAGTAAAGCACTCTTTGCCTCTGTTTACTTATCTACAGCATCCGTTCCGCTCCGCTCCTCGTCACTATAGAGGCAAAGAATGTTTTACTTTTTCTGTACGTCATTTTCCGTAAATTACCGTGGCGGATGCTGTGGACAAGACTACTAAGTACGGTAACAAAAATGATTGGAAAATTGCGGGATGAAACATAATTGAGGAGATGACCTTCCGACAATTTTCCCTTGGGCCAAAGTTGGAGATGAGGATAATAATTCATCTCTACGCACAGAGACAAACACATTTTTCCCGCACCTAAAGCCACTGAATGGTTAATTTATTGCGTAAAGGCAAATTTGGGTTTAACTGTGGGTCGGCACGATGATGACCATCTTGCGCTTTCCACTGTTTATTCCTTATCAATATTATCGTACTTCAGGTTGATGGTAAAAATGTCTAGAAACACGAGACATAAAACTATTGCTTTGACGTTTACGTGTTTATCTGACCTCTCAGAGCTACAGAACAATCTTATTCTCCGCTGTTTTTTTTTTTAAATTATCGACATAATGAAAATTTCTTTTTGCTATAAAAAGATTATGAATCATTATCACCTTGTTTCATCAAATTTCTAGATCATCCAAGAGCAACAGACTAATACCCATGAAAGCAAAATTAATATAGAGAGATACAGAGTTTCGTTTCTGCCCTCCGCAATTCACGACAAGGAGACATTTTAACTAGCTGTGTACCATATTTCTCTGCGGTTCTTTACCATGTCACTTCATGTATGCCTGTTACTGCGTTTATTGAGTTGTGACGTATGTTTATGTAGTAATGCGTAAGATGTGTGTACAGCGTAATAGTATGTTCTCAAAACGCTCTGTGAGAGAGGATTTCCCTCACGGGATAATAAAGTGGTTCTTCATATCTTATCTTGTCTTATCTTATCTTATCTTATCTTATCTTATCTGTCTTGGCTGATGTTGAAAATAAAATGGTTATCTGTAAAGTATCTGGGCATGAAACTAACAATTGCCTACGTCACCGAAGTGTCTGAATCATAGCCCATTATAAGTGACTGAAAATGTAAATTATCAGTGTATCAGTGCATCAGCGCATGGAACTGGTCTTTTCTCTGCATCACCACAGAGTATGTGTTACATACACATCACCTTGCACGATTTGGTAAATATGAGGTTGTTAAATTAGCCATCCCACTAAAACACACTCGGTAGAAGGTTAGAGAGTTTATGCAGTGCTCGGCGAGCTTGCTAAATACCACGCTATTGTTTCACTTTGCAATTGTTATAGATCGATGAAAAGCGATTGTCACCGATCGTTCACAGCAAGGTTGATTTGTGATCGATCCAGAACATTTCCGGCGTGCCTGTAATACCAGTAATCACAGAGACGGATGTTTACAATTGGGCCAATTTACTGCACAGTTTTAGTGGGCAAGGTTTACATTATCGTTTCCTACTGGATCATACACTACAACAGTATAAAACTGACGAAATATTATAAAAACCACAGAAAAACTGTGGGGTCGCAGCAGGGCTATAAGCAAAGTCAAAATTAGGCAAAAAGAAAAAGTTGTATGTAGCAAAGCCCGGCGTAACAAATAATACCCAAACGATACAATGCAAATTGAGAAATAATACTCAAACGATACAATTCAAATTAAAAAATTTGCATTGTATCGTTTGGGTATATTTCTTACGCTGGGCTTTGCTACAGACAACTTTTTCTTTTTGCCCAGTTTTGACATTACAATAGTATAAGTAGGCCTAAAACTAAAAGTTGATTCGAGAAGAATAGGTCGAACTAGGCCGCTGCCCGGACAAAATTCTAAAAAAACCCAACCTGATCCCAACCAGAAAAACACACAGAAGCAAGAACGAGAAAGATGAAAACAGGAAAGGAGAGGTATAAATGCCAAGAGCGCCGAACCTCCTTTAAAAAAATAACAACCCAACCTAAACACTATTTTGAAATTAGCTTTGGAAAGAACAGTTGCCCTGATGGGTTTCCTTATCCATTTAGATTAGACCTGCGGTTAAGGTTTGGGTAGTGTTGTCTGTGGGGCGGGGGGGGGGGGTTCTTTGGTAAGGACAGTTGATCCTGCCCAAACACATGCATCACAGTTTGGGCGGTTTTTTTCCAGGCATCAACCTACACAACACTGGCCTGACCCTAAGCCCAACCCTAGCCCCTAACCAATTCCAGTCCTAACTCATAATGGACGACACCGAACCACTTCTGTCTTCTTTCAAGTTTATGCGCCCGTTGTCGACTCCCACCCCCCCCCCCCAACCAACCTTCCCCTCTCACACACAGTGATAAAAAAAAAGAGACATCATGCTGGAGATGTTTCATTTGATACCGCCTTGTCTTCGAGACTGGGTAGACAAGCGGACATGCAGCTCACCCCAACCCCACGTTCAAGTACATAAATTATGACACCATTGACAGACATGAAGAGCAGTGCGCGTACAATAATTATTCCTCTGTGTGTGATTGTGTGTGTGTGTGTGAGAGAGTGTTGTTTTATTACACCAACAAAACTGAACAACCCATAGTAATTGTTTGCAGATCAAGCACATGAATTTCCTTAACTCAGGAAAAGAAAGTTCAAAGATGTCTTTTGGATAAATGACGTCATCGGATATTCAACTCCATGTGTATCATAGAGCCATTAAGGTAAGATTTGTCATGGGTCTGAGATCGATTTCAAAAGGTCATTATGTCATACCGCCTGATAAAAACTCAGCATACGGTGCCAATACTTTTGAGAAAGCAAAATATGGTCTTTTGCATTATACAAATTTTAAAATGTGTACCGTTGTACAACTTACATGTATAGAACCGTGTATGTATGTATGTGTGTGCATGTATGTATAGTTGTCATAAAGAAATATCAGCGCAAGGGCGTCACTGAGCCTACTTTTTTCTCTCTCCATTTCATTTCTTCAGGAGCAGGAGAATGAGCGTTTCTATGTTTATTACTGCTGGAATTTTTTTTTACAATTAGACTATTTGAAACTCTCAATTCACAAGATTGAGAAACAAAAAAAAAAAAAAGAAACAACAACACTGTTGAGAGGAAGATAAATATAAATGACATTTTTGAAGTTTCAAAGAACCACTTGTTTCTCCTAACAAATGGGGCAAAAGAAGGAAAAATAGCTCCGTGGACAAAAAATGCGGAGAGGGAGAAGCGACCAGAGAGGCAAAATAAATGAAGGTGCACGAGCTTGCGAAGTTGGTGCCAGAAGAAGGAACCACCACGAGCGCTCTCACGCCTGTGTTTAACGCCCGGTGCAGTTCTCGGGTACCTCATAGTGCTGGAACTTTTGACTAGGGGACTGCCAGCCTCGTTCTCACATAACAACAAGTATGCTATGGCGGAAGGTGTTTCCGTGCTCTCTACGAGGATGAGAGAAAACTTATTCATTGGAGATAATGGAGTGGATAGTATTGAAACAGAATCCCAAGGGAGTAGAGAGGAAAATATCGAAAGGGACCCAGGATTTGTGGAAGACAGATTTCGGGTAGACAGGAAAAAACTGGAGCAAATGCTCCAACTTGGTAAGTGTCGTCCGATACTCGGGTAGGTTTTCTTCTTTTTTTTTTCACAGTGATCTCCCCTAGCTTCGTTGCATCGCAGCAGGTCAATGTTGATACTGGTGTCAGCAATGTTGCATACCGACACATCTATGAACTTTTCTTTTCATCTTTTCTCCCGTGGTTTCAGTTGAGACTGGAACGGTCATATGTAAATAAAAAATTAAAAAATCGAAAACGAATCCAGTATTTCAGCGTACTGCCCCGAAAACAAGGTGTGGAATATTCTTTTATTATGTATCGGCGATCGATATACTACTTTAGTTCTTAGGAATTTTCGAGTCTTACACGTCGTGGATTTTCCAATTACACATAAGGAAAAGTATTTTGTCCCAATGTCCAGTCACAGCATTTTTCCATCTTTCTGCACAGAAATGATAATAGCAGCCATTAGTAACATTTTATGGACAGACACGATAAAAAAAATTCGCTGCCAATGTCAGATAATTCCAGTTTCAAGCTATTTCCAACAGACAAAAAGTTACCCCAGAGGAACCCAGGCATATGGGGCACAAGATATACAGTAACTAATCGTTTCTCTGTAATCTAAAATGGAAATGGCGATGACATTATTATAGAAATTACAGTCAATTGTCAGATTTTGTTAATGAAGCCCTTAACTGCACCAAAGTCCTCATTATATTTATAAAATGAGATTTTTGGGACTGCTTTTTTTTTCAATTTATAGTTTCAGTACTTAACAACCAAGAGTGCAATAAAAGTTCACAATTTGATTGCTCATTATCAAAGAGTCGACATTATGTACATCAGATTTTAAATGATTGAAGTTTGCAAAATTGAGATATCTTTGCCAGGAAATGAGGCATGTCTGCAGGTCTTACTGTAAAGTTACTAAATCAAAAGACATTAAAAAATATTCCAAACCTCTCAATTACCACATTAGAGTAAACTTTGAAATTTTACTTGTAAGTTATACTGTTGTAGAGAAGACCAGTAGATGTGAGAGTTCAGGCTCACCATTTAATATGACACAATAAATAACTGTTTTACTAGAAACATAATTTTTTATAAATTTTTATAACAATGTTATCTTACAACAATTTGTTTAAAAAAAAATAAAATTTTTAAATGGACTCTTCAGTTCACTACCGTAACTAAAGAGTATCTGTCCACTCTCCAGAAACATTCTCTCGCGTATTCTTTTCATTCATTGGAATTATAATAAATGCCTCCAAACATACACATACTTTTCTTTATGGATGGCCTACTGTCTCATTACGTCACAAAAGAGTGATACATTAGTTCAAGAGCAGACTTTTGGGGGGTAACATTTGCAAGTTTTACAATAAAAATTTCATTCTGATCTGGATTTAAGGACAGTCTGTGGTCTGCCTTGGATTCACATAAATTTGTTCACTGCTATGTCTTTTGAAAACCCAAAACTCTTGGTGCAACATTGTATTTCTTATAACTGGAGCTTATATAAATCTCATTTTCATAAGAATGTTGTTACAGGGGGACACATCCGTCCCCCAATTTTTTGCGCTAGGGGTATGTATTTTAAAGCCTTTTATAACTCCACAGCTGGAGAGCTCTTCCCGAAAAACTCTAACAACAGCCTTAGTTTTAAATTATTCTTTCAGATTTTCTTTTGTTTTCCCCCCGTTTTTGAAAGGGTTGGGGATAGTGTTAGGGGTTCGATAAGATTTGGGGTTGAGGATAAGGAAGGGGTTAGGGATAGATATATTTACATATACATGTATGCGCCTGTAACACAAAACACTTGGGGTGCATACGTACATGTAATAATCGCCAGTAAATAATAAATAAGCATGGCTTTGGATGGCCAGGTGAGGATTAAGATTTAATGGCTCTCTACAGTTTCCATTCTCATCTAGTTGTGAACAGTTTCAGTCCTTAAACTGATTAAAATTCCCTTGGGCTCTCTAAACAACAAAGTAATTTATAAAGAGAGATGCAGTTTTCTGAGATGTGTCTGGACCAGGAATGTTCGCATTTTATAGTGGTCAAAATGAGAGACAGTGGCTAAAACACCGCTCATGCATTTAATTTGTCTCCCTACAAGTTTTCTGAAATAAATTCTTGTTGAAGAATAATATGATATATAATTATAAAATAATGTATAATCTATAATGAAATTCAAACTCTATAACATAGTATATTTAAAAAAAAATATTATGTACTTTATACACAAATGAATAGTTTAATGTTGTTTGCAGCTCTTGTCGATCTGCGTTGTCTTCAGTGTCTGGTCCAGAACGGCCATAAGTTTGAGCACGTGTGATAACTCGTATAATTATTCGTCTGTCCTCCTTAATTGGAATCATAAACCTTAGATTGATGTCGCATGAATTTATAAACATATATTCAAAGTTTACATGTTTTTTGAGGTACCATATAGTTAATACTAATATCTGCTTGTATTTGGTGTTACACAGACATTAAAACCTCACAGAAGGGCATAGTGAAAAAACATCCTAGATAGGCCTACTCTGCAGTTTGGGAGAGTTGAATGACAGAAAAAAATAAGAGAAACGGATATATAACTTATGGTTCTTGTGGGAAATCTTGGACCTCATATCAGTGTACTTCAGAATCTGTTCTCTGTTACCTTGTCAGCATTCAAGTGTTAATCACCTTGGAAAGTTTCAGTGCTGAGATTGCCAAAGATGACTCAAGTAAACACTTCTGTGCAGTTTACAAAGACAAGTTGAGCTTTCACAGACACTGCCAACAAATTTGAGTAGCAGTTTTTCCTGTATTTCCATCACTTGTAATCACAGTCCTGCGTCATCTGAAATGATACCATTTTTAGTCCATTCTCAATCACAGATCAAAATATCTGTTTTCATTTGCATTTTTGTAGAGCATATATTGCAGAACTGCACACTCTTCTCAGCACTACGAGAAACATATTGGCCCAAACCCAGCGACCTGAATATCAAACTCTATGGTGCTCTGCCAGAACTGCAGAAAACAGTAGATTTTCTTTTAAAGAACAAATCTGCAGATTTAGATTGGTGAACGAAAGTAGAAGAAGAATTTACATTTTGTAATCACCATCATTTCCCCATGTGAGTGAATGGGCACATGAATGTTATGGTCATCATCATAAACATCTTGACTGTCTTTTAATTACAAATGCATTGATCATGTTATATTGATCCATTGGTCTTATGAAAATTGTTCAGGCGAGGTTATCAGCCATTCACTTCATTAAATCAGGTTAATAAAGGAGTGGGTTTCTGTCAGTCTGGCTGATAAGAGTGAAATCTGATATGTTTTGTTTACCCTTCAGAACCTAGTGTTCCATATCTGAAACATGACATCACCTGGGTGCCCATTGCTCTATTTTTGGAACATTTTTTAATAAAGCAACAAATAATTTTTCAGAAGATATTATTTATTGACATGTAAATTTGCATTTAATTGGCCACGGTATTAAATGAAGCAAATCTGCTCTGTAATACTTCTGAAGTTTTGAACAAGGCACTGAAAGGTTAATGTCTCTGTTCTCATTCAAGAATACGTGCAGTTTCATTGATTTATTCATTCTGTGTGTCTCTGTGTGGCCTCAGTGATCAGAATGTCGATGACATGATCGATATCATGGCATTAAGATCATTGTGACATTGTTGGTTTGCCGGAGATATGGTCATTACTGTATCGTTATTTGTATTTTGTTTAAAATATCAAATCTACTCTCCAGAGAGTATCACATACCAATTGGACTTTGACAGATTTATCCACTTGATATAGAAGAGCTATAGTTTCTGTTTGACTAAATATCTCCGTTGTGTCCTGTGGTGTACATTCATTTTGTTCCAAAAAGGACAATTTTGGCTGAAATTAAACTTGAACTAAGAGAGAAAATATAGCTGCATAAAACTGACCTGATTCTATAAACAGGCAAGACCATTTTGTTGATTCTTCATTGCTGCCATCTCTGGGGGAAAAAACGTATAAAACAAAAGCAAAATTATTCAAGATACACACACACAAAAAAACAACAACATCAACAAACATTTGGTAATGGTATAGCGTCCGGCATTACTCTGAGGCCAATTTCAGTGACTTATGAAACGTATTCAGAAGCTCCACTCATCAACTTATTTTGCTCATGGTAAAGCTGTACTCTTGAGCAGTTATAACTTGCATTGTTTTGCTTGAATAATGTGACACAGTTCTGCACATTCCCGTGAGTGCAGGGGATAAAGAAACATAACAAATGAGATAAGGGACACCCCCAAGTCACCTACAGAGACGCGTAAGTGTGCATTATCGGTGTGCAGTCGATAAACTGTGCACCAGGCGGTAATAACGGAGCTCATCCCATCTGGAAGGACTACCTGTCTGGTAGATAGCTCGGTGCACATCCTGTATGATCTCTGTGAGATCGCTGCACGGCGCTGTACGGTTCAAATAAACCAGCCGGTTTGCTGTAATAGAAATGTTCTCGTGTCTCGTCATCACAGGAAATTGAATGTTATTTGTACTCAGGTGTTGGAGCACGTTCTGTCCCCGCCCCCCTGACCCCCCCCCCCCTTTCCTGTTTGTGGATCCAGCGGTGAACATTTTTGTTTTGTCACAGAGATGCTTCCATTTGAAGTTTGAACTCCTCGTCTGCAAATTTTCCGGGGTCTTTCATAGAATTCCACCAACTGTTCTCCCCACTAACAAAATTGTCTCTCCCCCCCCCCTTCCGGCTTTATTCTAGCTCCATTTAAAAAAAAAAAAAATTGAGATACGGCCATAATAGATTGTACCAAAATGTATACTGTCATCAACCACATAGTTAATTACACACACACATACACAAAAAAACGCGTCAGTAAATCACCTCTGGGAGTAGACTTTTAAGTGTTAAAAGTTGATCTAACAATTTGTCAGGTTGATCCACAAAACTTGACCAGCATTTACCCCCAAAAGCGCTCTGATGTCGAGATGAAATGAAACAGTACTGGGCCAAGGAAATGGCATGGTCTGTGGACGTAGACATAGCTTTGCATGTAGCTGGCACGAGGAAACTGTCAGAGACCTATCACATTTTTTTTCTTTGCTCCTTTCCATTGTTCCTGCATTCCTGGATGCATATCTCGTTGTTGGTATTTTGATGCTATGTGGTTTTGGTTTGTTGTCATTGTAAGCGCCGCTCAGGTTTCGGGTGCCCATTACTTTGGTGCCTCAGTTTTATCTGCCCATTCAATCTGAACTACATGTATATCGTCCCAGCGATTCTAAAGGGCACCCATCTTACTATCCTTATCTATGTTTTCTCGATTTGAGTAACTGTTCTAGTTGAAGACTAAGCAATGTGAAGATGTCATCCTCAACACAACTATCAGTGTCAGTGGATGATTGAGGTGTTTCAGTTCAACATTTTAATACGTATATATATTCCGTGGGTGGGAACTGTCTTCCTCAGGCCTGATCTCTGCCCTGTAAAGATTTTGGTCCGCCTTCAGTCTATGTATATTATCCATGTATCATCATGCATTCATAAAAATATGACACGTGTATAAGCCCTGACGACCCACGGCATTTCACCCTAACGGGTTTTCCAGATGGGTGCAGACCGAAAAGTCTTTCTTCCTGCGACGCCCCCCCCCCCCCAGGATAAAAGCAGATTGAAACACAACAAACAACAACATCAACAACATATTAATTTATTTTATTATGTATAAATTATCCTTGTTTCAGGCTAGTCAATTGGTTTTGGTCCATGATCTTCAATCCTGTGAAAAGTTTCCAATTCCCATCTATGATACTGAAAAAGTCACTCTCATGTACACTAACTTACTAACTGTTGTACGATGAAGGGGGATCTTTCACTTGTACTTGAGCACCATAGAGTACGTGCACCCTGGGTCCTGCGTACTTTACTGATCCCGCCATTGACCGGATGGTAAGCACGTTTGCTTTCTTTTGATGTTGGCAATCATGGAATCCCGGACGAATTCCAGTGCGGAGAGAGCTATTATTAATACAGCCCGACCCTATGGTGCAATCCACCGGTAGACCAATTGGCCCCGTGTTTCCCACAGGAGCAGATCGTCTTCCTCCTGGCACTAGCGAAGTGATGGATTCAGATTTGAATGCAAAATTTCGGAGTGGGTTGGAGGAGTAGTGGGCAGCCCTTGCCAACTACTGCTGCTTTATTGCCAGAAGAGAGTGAATCGTGATGAGAACAAGAATGCGGATGCGAACATCTTTGGCAGATCATTGATCTTTACAATTTTATAACCAAAACGCCGCAACGCCCTGCGTTAGCGTTTTGGCAAATCATGAACGATCCTATTGCGCGGAGTTGGAAATGATTGCAAAAAGGAAGAATTTCGGTAGGGATAGTTGCCTCTATAGGTTGGAGATGAGGGTAGATTTAGAGTAGTGTTGTCTAGGTCATGCCCGGAAAAAGCCAAACTGCGACGTTTATGTTTCGGTACGGACAACTGTTTCACGAGAATTTGGGTCGTTGTCTTCCCTACACACTGTGGGTGGAGGCCGAGCTACACCCAGGTCAAGAGCCTGGGTGTTCCCCTGCAGCATCATTTAGACGATACAGTAGTTGTATTTGGACTTTGGGATCTATCTTAGTCACCAACTTTGGCGGTCACAACGCTCATTCGTGCTTGACATTTCACTAATCTGTTTTTTCGGAGACTGAGTGCACACACCCTGGGGATCATCATGGAAATCGTTTTGGTCTGTTTAGGTCTTTCTTAGGCCTATCTATCTATCTATCTATCTATCTATCTATCTATCTATCTATCTATCTATCTATCTATCTATCTATCTATCTATCTATCTATCTATCTATCTATCTATCTATCTGTCTATCTATCTATCTGTCTATCTATCTATCTATCTATCTCTAACTAGCTATCTGTTTGTCAGTCCGTCAGTTTCTAGCTATCTATATATCTGTCTGTCTACCTGCCTGCCTGTTTGTCTGTATGTATGAAACGGCCCTATCTCAGTATCTATAAACCCGATCAAATTTTGGATATTGCGCAGTATGTTTTCACCAGCTTGAAAAGATTGGGTTGTGGATCTGAGTGTCTGTGTGCATGCGGACCTTCTCGACACGCGGGGGTTTTCTTCTGCCATTCGCTAGTTTGACCACCGTCTGGTTGTGCGCCATCCTTGGCAACGACTGCAATGACGCCGATGCCACCAGTACCTGCCCACGACCTACCTACTCCCCGTGGAATTCCTGGGCTAATTTGTCTCCTTGAGGAGTTAAGTCTCCTTGATTGATTTCGTCCATCCACCAAAGGGATAGGCGTGAAAGCCAAGAGAAAGAATCTCGATGAGGTCGCGCGCACAGTTCGGACTCCTTACCGTCTGATGATTTTTATATTAAAATGATCAGTTGTCTCCCGGAAATAATTTATTACAGCCAGATATCCTAAATCGAAATGAAAACTTTACGGGAGAACCGAAAAACTAAGTCGTTTGGACATTTTTGCACTGACCTACAGGGACGGGTTTTCTTCAGAAGTCATAGCCACACGTCTGGCAGCTGGCGTTATGTCCAGCGATACATCTTGACTTGCTGAACCTGTGGCTCAAAAATGCGGAGAACTTCAACTCGGTCGTTTCTCTGTCCTGTTTAGCAAATGTATTTTGATTCTGTGTCTTATTTTGCATATAAAGTTGTCAGCCTGCCAGTTCATGCTGTGCATTTTGAAATGCAGGTATATTTTATCACATCATCTTACCTACCTAATTTCGTGAGGCAGAAGTTTTGGTATTTTTGCAGTATTGGACCCGTTTCAATTAGTACCATAAATCAGTGTTTTTTCGGCGCGAAATTAGGGGTTTTAAGCCCCCCCCCCCCCAGACCCCCCTCCCCCCTATTTTCTTGCATTTAGCGTCATTTGCGGTGATTTTTATGGTCAAATTCGTTCAAATCACACCAGAAAACATGAGAAAAACACTGATTTATAGCATTAATTGAAACGGGTCCAATACTGCAATTTTACCGAAGTTTTATATATACAGTAGGTCTATTTGTGAAGTTGACCGATTTCAACCCAAACCAAAGGCAGGGGATATTTCAGGATCATCTCAAGCGGTCGGCCTCACTGTGTAACTTTGAAGAGTTAAGTGGACTCTTTTTTTGGTGCAACTCAATTCTGCCATTTCTAGAGCCATGAACGTTTCAAGATCACGCCCGTCATTGCCTCTGCAACCAAACCCTTTTGTTATTTCTCATCGCCTTCTACCCTGGGAAACCTTTCATTTTCTCTGTGATTTCTTTTTTCTTTTCCCTCTTGTGCGTATTCTTCATCGACGTGGATAATTGATTCTTTTTTTCTCTTTTATATCTTCCCAACTCTCACTTTGGGTTGCCTGGAGCGTTTTACCTGCCAGATTTTTCTTTAACTCTGTAGGCGCCATTTATCACCAGTGATACACGGAAATTGATCACTCGGCTGCAGTCCCCACAAAGAACTCAAGGCGAGAAAAGTTATTTTTTGTTAGTAATTTCTACTTTTCGTTAATGCACAATTTGCTTCCTTCAGCGAATGGACGATGAGGGAAACTGCGTCACGGTACTAAAAATAGATCATAATAGCGTGTCCCTGTTCTAAAAGCATGGAGTTGGAAGTGGTTGTTGCGAATTTTACGTGTGAATTATGCAAAATGAACAAATTACCCAGAGTTTGCAGCATTTTTATATTATCCTCTTACATCACGATAAGTCGAGTTATAGGCGATGAGAATGCTTCCAGAGTTTGGAGCCCTCCCAAAAAGGGCCTTTGAGGGCAAAACTCTCACCCTTAGCTCCATTATAGTATGATATACACTAACTCATTCAAATGATCATGAAAAACCTTTAATTATGCGCATGAAAACATTCTCACAAAATCAGAATTTTCCCACAAGCAGAAACGAGTGCGGTGCCCAGAGGGTTAAATCAACAATGAAACTTGCTGAAGTGTCCACCACCAGGAACGGAATCATTATGAGAGATAAGTTAGTCTTTGTCTTGAACTGGTGTGTTTTCGAGCCTTTAATACCAAGCTTTAATACCAAATGCACACCTTATTTGGGGTTACACACGTTGTCTCTGGAGGTTTGGGTTTGATTTTGGAGACAGGTTACGGACTCGATAACGGCCGTATTGGTCTAGGAAAAGGCATAACGATAGACAGTAGAGGCCCATTTGCGCATATCGGCCATCTTTGTTGTAAGGACCGACGCATCACCATGGCGAGCTAAAACTAGTTCACTACAGTAAACAATGACACGTGTGTACATGCACACGGGAGACGTTCGGTCAAGCATCAAGTACCGAACTGATGGCAGTCTATTCAACCTCAGGAGACTTCAGGCAAAAACCAATACCAAAAGTACCCAAGTCTGTGACCTACTATTTGCTGATGATTGTGCACTTCTGGCACACGATGAGGATAGCATGCAAAACTGTGTTGATAAGTTCTCTAGTGCCTGTGACAACTTTGGCCTCACAATAAGCACAAAGAAGACGGAAGTGCTCCATCAGCCTTCTCCAGACGACAAGTATCCTGTGGCCCCAAATATCAAAGTCCATGACAGTCTTCTGAAGGTGTCGGAGAACTTCACCTATCTTGGCAGTACACTGTCTTCCGCGGCTCGTGTTGATACTGAAATTCTCTCAAGAATCAGCAAAGCCAGCTCTGCATTTGGCAGGCTTCGAAAGAGAGTGTGGGATGTTGCCGGCATTCGCACAGACACTAAGCTGAAAGTGTACAATGCTGTGGTCCTTCCCACCCTACTCTATGGGGCTGAAACCTGGACAGTGTACCAATCGCATGCCAGAAAGCTAAATCACTTTCATCTGGCCTGCCTTAGAAAGATCCTAAGGATCAAATGGCAGGATAAAATTCCAGACACTGAGGTCCTCAATCGTGCCAAGGAATTGAGCATCTTCTGCCACCTGAAAAAAATTCAGCTACGTTGGGCAGGACATGTTTTCAGAATGCCCGACTCCAGATTCCCTAAGCAAATCTTCTTCTCTGAGCTCTCCAATGGAACGAGGAATGTTGGGGCCCCAAAGAGACGTTACAAAGACACTCTCAAGCAATCACTGAAGGCCTTTGCCATTGATGTGAGTGAGTGGGAAAAGCTCTCGCTTGATCGTGCAAATTGGAGGGCGGCCCTTACCAGAGGCAGCAAAGCATGGGAAGCTGACAGAGTCCAGCAGGCTATCAAAAAAAGAGAACGGCGCAAGAATAGGCCCAGTGGTACTGAACCAACGGAGCACTCTTGTCATTTATGCGGAAGGGTCTGCAGGGCAAAAATAGGACTTATCAGTCACATGAGAAGCCATAAGTCATGAAAGAACAGTCTTTCCATTCTGTCCTCTGTGTCCTTTAGTTCTCTTTATTGTCCATGTGTTGAAATTCTCAACAATTTCTGTTCTTTATTCCTCTGGTGTTGTTAAGGTCATCATCATACCTGATGGACGAACTATTAATTAATTAATACCAAGTTTGTAGTTTGATGAACTATTTTAGATACTGGCCATGGGCATTTGCGTTAATTTGCCAGGGTGGCCGATTTTTCCTTTAGAGCCGTCTGTTGATCTGTGGCCGTATGCATAATCAATGCGTAAACTAAAGTAAATACGTGAACTGGTGTTAACGCAAGAAATGAATACAATTTCTTGTGTTAACACCAGTTAACGTATTTACTTTAGTTTACGCATTGATTATGCATACGGCCACTGGTGAGTAAAAGAACACGTTTGTTTGTTTATATTTATTTTTTTCATCCTGCTCGGAATTAGAGTCAAAATTATTCTGTTCTAAGTATGATCTCTGATTTTATTACCGAGTAAAAAGCTGGCCACAGCTGATACGCCATTCTTGATACAAATGACATTAGCAGTGTGAATTGTCACCATTCGGATCTCCATTTTACCAGTGAAGGACATCGAATTTCCGTCCTGTCTCTTTCTCTCGTTCATTCATTCCCGGGCATGCACACCTTATTTGGGGTTACACACGTTGTCTCTGGAGGTTTGGGTTTGATTTTGGAGACAGGTTACGGACTCGATAACGGCCGTATTGGTCTAGGAAAAGGCATAACGATAGACAGTAGAGGCCCATTTGCGCATATCAGCCATCTTTGTTGTAAGGACCGACGCATCACCATGGCGAGCTAAAACTAGTTCACTACAGTAAACAATGACACGTGTGTACATGCACACGGGAGACGTTCGGTCAATTCTTTCACTCCCTTTCCCTTGTTTACACGGATGGTAGGGTTCCTGATCAGCTTGGATCCATCCTTTCCACCCCTGTCATAACAGTCAACTGCAATGCAACCAGCAGGCATTTTAACCGCTTAGACATATCTTGAAGTTACACTCCTCACCTGATCCACCCGCCATGTTAGGTGTCGGAAGAACAAAACAAAAACACTCTGTGACGTCATTCGCAATGGGCATATAGAACAGAACGGTAGAACCCGAGACATAGAACAACCGAGACAACCATTCCGTCTCCCACTATATGTCCACAAACTGCGCGCGTACAAATATGGTGGGTATCGGTGGTTTTCCTTCAATTATGAAGGAATGTGGAGCGCATTGTTGCATTGTTGACATCTATGTCACTCGCGCAAATCGACGGACGGAAATTTTTTGAGTTGATTCATCTCAGTTTGCTATGTCTCGGGTAGAATAGAAGGAAACCCTACCAGAAGCACCCGCCAACCACCCACTTGGCTCTGGGGTAGTGTCAGCCTGGCAAAGAAGAGATCTTTACCCCACATGTGTTAAAGCCCCATCTAGGAGGCAGGACGCATTTACATGCAAGTAGCGATGATTTGATCAGTGGTCAGTGGTAGTGAAAACATGTACACGCCCCAAACCAAAGTTTTACCAGGAGACGGACTAAAAATATCGCCTTAGTACCCAGTTTTGTTCTTTGTTCATTTTCCATTTTGTGATGGCCAAAAGAAACCATCCGTCGTGCAGAATTATGACCCAGATACAAAGACAGAGCACTTATGTTGCGTTCCGTAAGTTCCCAGCCAGCAGCCCTACGGAAATCCAATACTAGGATTGATGTCAAATTTGCACATTGGAATGACATCGTCCTTATATATATTGTCTGCTGGTTACGCCATCGTACCGACGTCGGTTTGATATACAGAACCCGCTACTGTGATTATCCTACCAATCCTACGGAAATCTTATGCAAATCTATGTTGGATTGATATAAGGATGCTGGCAAGTCGTTGTTTTTTTAATTGTATAATAAAAGTTGATGTTAAAAAAAATGAAATGAACCAAGATTGGTGTTGGCGGTCTTTTAAGTGCGTCACCGTAGGTCAATGTTTAACTCTCTTCTGGTGTTTCAGAATTTCACTTTGTTCACCCCCCCCCCTCCCTTCCCCGGCCACCAACACCACACCCTCGTCATTCATCCATGCATACATTCACACCCTCGTTGATGTACTTTCCTAGCCAGCCACACCTTCTCTCACCCACCCACGTTTCATTTCCCGGCGTTTCAGTCCAAGTGAAGAGCTGTCAACGTCTCCGAAATGTAAAAGATGCCATTTGTGTGTGTGTGTGCGCGTGCGCGCGCTGTGTGCGTGCACGTGTGTGTGTAGCCAGTTTCTCGTCTTAATTAGGCGGAAATACAAAGCGCTTTGGGAGGGTGGGGGTACAAATGTGACTCGTAGCAATATTTTCTGACAATAATGAAATGTTTTTTTCTTACTTTTCAAGCTTTTCTTTTTTACGAAACGGTTGTTGTTGTTTTTTTCCTCCGTGGAATAAAAGGCGAGGTGAAAAATCTTCGAATTGCCAGTTCTATGATAGTACATGTCACTGTCAGTGACGACATTGTTGTTAAAACATGCACTCAGAAGTCCTTCCCTGGTTTGGAATAGAGAAACCGACAGATGTGATATTTACTGTGGTTTTATTGACACATCTCTCCTTCATTTCATAAACAAAGATATGGACTGCAGAATGTTGCTGCTTAATTCTACATGTATTTAAAATTTACATTTCTTTGCATGTGAACTCGTTGGCATTATGTCATTTGAGGCTCTTGATGACTGTGTGTTCTTAAGAAAATATCCACACATAATTACGTTGACGATTGGAGAGAACATGGCGTTTTACTTTTAGCATTCACCAGAAAATCCACATCTACACATCTGTTAAAATTACATAGCGTTTTTCAAGATGGGTCCTGGCAGTAGGCTTATTTTGGTAGTGCGTGGGACTTTTTCAGAATGGCGCTTAGGGATTATAGTGTATCATAATTTAACTGTATAGATAAAACTTTTTGTGTTTGCTGTACACTAACTTTGTCAGATCTTTGCTGAGGCGCATTTTTTTTTTTTTTTTTGAACTGGTGTCTGGGACAAAAAAGATTGAGAAAATACTGAATTAGAGCTTCCCGTAGCAGAGGTCACCAAACTTTTTTCACAGAGTCCCGGATAACTGATAGACTTACAAGTGCGGGCCGCATAAGCAATCTGTTCATCCCGTAGCTCTGGATATCCCTGGTTTTATCAAACAAAATCCAGTACCATGGCGGGTCGGATGAACTGATGTTGCGGGCAGGATCCGGCGGGCCGTAGTTTGGCGACCCCTGCTCTACAGTGATTATCATATCAGCAACATTTACAAAATTCACGCTGTTCCTTCAACCACCAGGGGCGAGAACAGCCAATCGGCATCTACTAAATTTAAATTTAAAGAGGAAAGCTATTAACGCCCGGAACGTAGGAAATGTCTGAACTCGTGGACAAAAAAGATGAGAAAGAAATAGTTGCGACCCAGTAGTGGCTTAGCGAGGGTTGGCCCCGGGGCAACCGCTGAAGCTACGCCACTGGTTACGACAACTTTAGCATAAGCCTCTGGTTTTGATATATTCATTTATTTTATTTATAAATTTGAAGAGTTTTTTTTTACGGCCAGGTGTGAGGAACCCGGAACAACTTACGCTTTTCATTAAGTTTAATGGCGAAATCAAGATAGTCTAGCTCTTAAATTCGATTATTTCCTTTTCTATTAGGTGGTGAAGAAATCACAAACGTAAGAGCATCTTCAGATGTGAGGGAGAATCCATCTTCAGGTCACTTGAACGTTAAAGATTTGATTATTGTGGCTCTCTCCAACCAAGACCGTAAACTTAAGGTTATCGTAAGTCGTTTGCAGCTCCTGCCCCCCCCCCCAGCATTACATTACAAGTGCTAGAAGTTCCCCATTATAATTAGAACTACATGTATGCGAATTCCTAACTCATAATCAACACTTCCGGAACTTCGTAAACTTAAGGTTATCGTAAGTCGTTTGCAGCTCCTGGCCCCCAGCATTACATGTGCTAGAAGTCCCCCTTTATAATTAGAACTACATGCGAATTCCTAACTCATAATCAACACGTACATCATTCTCTGTGTGTGCACTGTTCGTTTTCATCCGAAACTTTTCCTTCACAATGTCAGAGGGGAGAGAGAGAAAATGGAAGGAGAAAAAGAAAAGTCAGGAAGTTTCTCTCCCCTCCACAGGCGCTGCGTGATCGACAGGCCAGGTGTCTATAAATAGATGTACAGTGTGAGTATTCCTGCTGTCTAACGGGAGAGAGAGCATCTCGCTGTAATATTTATAGACGGGCCAAGTTTTATATTAGACGTAGGTGTTGAGTTCCCGTTCCTTTTCACTTTTCAGCGGTTTTCTCTTCTGTCTTTCACCCATGCACTTCAGTACTTTTGATTGGCTTAATGTTGCTTCTGGAGCTGGGAGTACCAATGCGAAACTTCTACTGTTATCTGTCTGTCTGTCTATCCATCTTCATGTCTTCATCGGACATCGATGGACTACCAACATCTATCTATCTATCTATCTATCTATCTATCTATCTATCTATCTATCTATCTATCTATCTATCTATCTATCTATCTATCTATCTATCTATCTATCTGTCTATCTATCTATCTATCTACGTCTGTCTATCTGCCTGCTTGTCTGTCGATCTATCTATCTATCTGTCTGTCTGTTTATCTATCTATCTATCTATCTATCTATCTATCTATCTATCTATCTATCTATCTATCTATCTATCTATCTAGCTGTCTGTCTCTGTCTGTCTGTCTGTCTGTCTGTCTGTCTGTCTGTCTGTCTGTCTGTCTGTCTGTCTGTCTGTCTATCTATCTATCTATCTATCTATCTATCTATCTATCTATCTATCTATCTATCTATCTATCTATCTATCTATCTATGTCCGCCTGTCTAGCTGTCTAACTACGTGTCTGTCTGTCAGGTGCACTAGCAGTCACTTACATCAAAGAATTGGTTTTGAAACAGAAGAAACTTAATGTTGAGACCTACGAGCTTATTGAACACACTGTACGCTCTTTGTTTGAGACAGAATCTGATATGCGTTAAAATTTGTAGCGTAACGTAGACCTAGTAGTTAGACACACTTTAAGAAAAAAAATTATTAATTAACACCGCGATTTTGCGCTGTTTATGCACATGGGTACATTTTTCAACCCATTCGATCAGGTAGTGGCACATTTTCCACGGCAATAGAAAAGCAGTAACATGTGCATGAGAGTGTAAGAACAAAAAAATTCTGTAAAGGTTGGCCAGGATTTCATGGCGTGAAAGTTAATACAGACATACAATTTTGTTCGAGATGCTCCAGACGAAAGCAATGCGTCGCCGTTAGATCAGGCGATGGGAGCAGTATTTAGGTTTTCATGTGGTGCCAGAGAGAAAAAAACAAAGTAAAGAAACTGAATTGTAGTAATGTCTGATGGATATTGTGTGGCCTGCCCTATTCCTTCCAGGCCACCCTGTTTTCGACAGTCCGCCTTGTCAGTGGAAAAAGATTGTATCGCCAAAAATGAAATTTTGCAGGAAACGACAACATTTTTTTTTTAGACAATACAGAGTGTCTCAGAAAATGTATACACATAGTGATTATTTATAAAAACAGTGCCTGTTAAGACACGTCCAGTGTTAATAAATCAGATTAAAGAGGACAGATGTGCAATTATTTGAGTATATGATCAAACCCGTGTGTTCAAACCGATGGCTGTTCTGGGCCAGACAATGATGAGAACGCAGTTCAACACAGTTGCAGACAATATTAAGCAATTCATTTGTGTAATATTCTAACAGACTTTTTAAGATACCACGTGTATATTTTACGTGGCACATTGTGCAATTGTCTGTTTAATTTCTATTTTGTTATGACCAAAGGAATGCTTTAGTCATACAATAGCGTAGCCTGGAAGGAAAGATGGAGCACATCCCAGCAGCATCCCTATGTCAGTCCGACGTAGGATTTCCGTAGTGTTGGTAGGATTACCTTAGGAGTGGGTTCCCTCTATGAAACCGACGTCGGAGCGATGTCATAACCAGAAGATCTGCCTAAGAACAATATCATTCCCTCGTGCAAAACCTGACGCCAACCCTGTGCATTGTGATTTCTCTAGAGTTGCTGGTTGAGATACCATGCTATAGAATTTTAATACATGTAATGTTAAAAAGTAGATTTGACCCTGATTGATGATTTCGGTCGTAACATGGCAGCATTACCGTCAGCCTGTGGTTGAGAATGGCTAAAGGTGACAGCAAAAGAGAACGTGAGAAATATTGAGAACCATGACGAAGATCTGCATTCCCTTATAACCAGGGGCTGGATTAAGCATTAAGCAAAATAAGCACGTGCTTAGGGCATCAAAGGAAGGGCAGGGGGCACCATAGAAATGTTTCTTTGCAGGATTTACCATGGAACACAATGGTGCAAAACTGCTAATGGTGCAGCTGAACCAGGCTCCACAAAAAGTGGTCCCCACAATAAATGAAAAAATTAAAGTATTTGCTAGCATTGTGAGATTCGCTTTTTTAATTTTCATTTTGAATTACACACACACAGGGATGGGAATTCTCATGAAATTTCCTGATTTCCGGAATTTTAAAATATTCTTTTCCAGAGTAAACACAATTTTTTTTTCTCAATGTAGTGTATGAATAATGGCATAATGCTGTCTTTTCATGTGTGCGGAGACGGAAACAGCAATGAAAACACCAAGAACCCTTCAAGTAGTGAAATAGAAAGTTTTCGTGTGTACGAAAACGGGCCTTTCTGCGCACATGGAAACACTTTTTCTTTCTTACAACTTGATGGATTTTTGTCGGTTCCTGTTGCCGCTTCCGTTTCCGTACACATGAAAACACAGCGTTAGTGTATGCTTGCATGGTGGTTGGCAGTGTCACATTATGTCAAAAGCTCAGGAAATATTTCTGTCACTAGTTCCCACCCCTGAATATAGCATATGGGGCCACCAACATCTTTTAAGTGTTTAGGGCCTCTACTGGAGTTAATCCGGCTCTGCTTACAAACAACCGTCTTTTAGTCCGCAGCAAGCAAGTCTGTCTGTGTCAGAGCTATTTATTTGTTGTGCGGTCTATGGTTGTGTCTATACATGTTTTCCTTTACGTCTCTCACACCTCGCCCATGTTTTGCCAGCAACTTCCTTCTTGCGCTTGTTTATCATTCTCCACCCCCTTCCGCCCTTCCCTCCCCTCCCCTCCCTCCCTCCCTCCCTCCTCTAGGAATCTTTCTCTCCCAGGCGTTGGTTTCCCCACCTTGTTGTAGATTTGGCCCACTCACCAGGAGAGCGGGCTGCCCTATCTTTAGCGTGTGTATGCTTACACAGCGGAGCACCGGTAGACACAAGTCAATGGCCCAGTGCTGATAGTACAGAACTATGCAATTTTATATAACTTGTAACTCTGATGTTCCCTCCTCCCCCTCTCTCTATCTCTCTCTCTCTCTCTTTCTCTCTTTCTTTCTTTCTCTCTCTCTCTCTCTCTCTCTCTCTCTCTCTCTCTCTCTTTCTCTCTTTCTTTCTTTCTTTCTTTCTCTCTCTCTCTCTCTCTCTCTCTCTCTCTCTCTCACTGTCTATCTTTCTCTTTCCCACTCTTTTCTCCTTTCTCAAGCTGTCTTTCTCTTCTCTTCTCTCTTTCACTCGCATTGATTCTGTATCTGATTTCCCAGCCTGTGCCACCGTCTCGCACCTTCTCTCTCTCGCCTCTTCAATACTTCTGTCATATCTGTACGTGAACAATAATTTATTGTCTTTACATGAACGGTTGTCGTTACGTGAACTGTTGTCTCTACGTGAACTGTATTTGGCCGTACTTGAACAGTTGTCCTTACATGAACAGTTGTCCGTATGTGAACAGTTGTCCTCACGTGAACAGTTGTCCTTGTGCGCACAGTTGTCCTTACGTGAACAGTTGTTCTGACATGAACAGTTGTCCTTACGTGAACAATTGTCCGTATGTGAACAGTTGTCCTCACGTGAACAGTTGTCCTTGTGCGAACAGTTGTCCTTGCATGAACAGTTGTCCTTGTGCGAACAGTTGTCCTTACGTGAACAGTTGTTCTGACATGAACAGTTGTCCTTACGTGAACAATTGTCCGTTTGTGAACAGTTGTCCTTGTGCGAACAGTCGTCCTTACGTGAACAGTTGTTCTGACATGAACAGTTGTCCTTACGTGAACAATTGTCCGTATGTGAACAGTTGTCCTCACGTGAACAATTGTCCTTGTGCGAACAGTTTTCCTAACGTGAACAGTTGTTCTGACATGAACAGTTGTCCTTACGTGAACAATTGTCCGTATGTGAACAGTTGTCCTCACGTGAACAGTTGTCCTTGTGCGAACAGTTGTCCTTACGTGAACAGTTGTCTTTACGTGAACTGTTGTCCCTTTGTGAACAGTATTTAGCCGTACGTGAATAGTTATCCCAAGGTGAACAGTTATCCTTACGTGAACTGTTCTTCTTATGTGAACAGTTTTCTCATGTGAATAGTTACCCTTACGTAAACAGTTTTCTCTATTTGAACAGCTGTCCTTACGCGAACACTGGCCCATACATGAACAAGTCTCTACATGTGAACAATATATTATCCTAATTTGACCAGTAAGTTGTCCTTCCGTGAAAAGCAAAGCCATGCTGTAATAGTGTAATGATTATTTGCAAGTACAAAACAACCATTGTGATATGACAGTCAGCAAAAATAAATGTTACTGTTTAATCTTTATGACAATGAAATAATGAAGTAGGGAGAGGGCGAGCAATGATAGGAACATCTGAGAAACTGTCAGTATTCCGGGAGAGGAGGGATTAGAAGGGAGGAAGTGAACCCTATGTTGACCCTCCTGATTAGATTTTTTTTTTATAGATCTTTTATTTGCCCTTGATGAAATAAATAGTCATCGTTCAAAGATATGAAATTTCATTGGCTGAACCAGGGGCCAAGAGATGGGAAACGTGCAAAGCTTCAGTGCTTTATGTCGATGTTGTAAATTCGTGTAATTTAAACCCTCGTGTGCTTTTCTTTCTACGGGGGAGTGAGTGCCTCCCTGCCTGCCTGCATGCAAGCGTGTGTGTATGTGTGTGTGTGCGTTTCTTTCCACAGATATCACAAGTGGATGCGGATGGCGGTTATCACATCCCGTGTAGAGCGTAAAACGTGCCGAGGAACATGACTGTGTTGTGTCTTTACACAGATATGGGAAAGGCAGTAGAGAAAATTAATGTTGGAGTCGGATATTCAAATAGGTTAATGCCAGTTCGGGGCAGGGAAATTGATTTGTAACCGGCATCCTGAAAATTGGTGTTTATCGGTGTTTCCAGATTGGGCTCGAAACCGCTGAATTGGGTTAGTTTTTTTTCCCCCGTGACTTGCGTGATTTTGTGGGCTTTGGGTTAGTTTTGGAAGATCCGCCAAGCTGGAGAGAAAATTAAAAATTTTGATGGAAAAAAATCCGTAAATAATTGTTTGTTTGGTGTTGTTTTTTTTTTTAACCGTTACTCTGTAAAGAATGGTAAAATTCTGGCCTGGTACCGCCTGGTCTCAACCAGACTATGACGTCTCTGGTGTTTATTGTGAACAAGAGGCTAAAATCAGATTTGCACGCATCCTCTGTGAAGAAACGTATTTTAAGACTTCGCCCTGATTCGATGTGGATAGAAAACATGTTTTATGACTTAACACAAAGTGAGACTGTTCACACGAGAGCAGAAAATTAGACTATACACACGACAGGGTAAAGTGCACGAGTGCTGAGGTATTGACGTTCACAAGGTGTCAGCAAACGTGCATCACGACCAGGGATTGAAAAAGGAAAATGTTTTGGTTTTGGAATGTTGTTGCAAGTACGTATGTCCCCCAAGGTTTTTTTAGCAAGGGGTACGTATTTTATAGCCTTTGGTGAGGCCACTGCTAGGGATCTCCTCCCGAAATCCTCCTAACAACAGCCTTAATTAATTATTCTTTCAGATTTTCTTTTTATTTTCCTCCTGTTTCGGGTTGAAAGGGTAGTGGGCAGGGGTAGGAATTCGCTAAGATTTAGGGTTGAGGATTATTCTTTCAGATTTTCTTTTTCTTTTCCCTCTGTTTTGGGTTGAAAGGGTAGTGGACAGGGTTAGGAATTCGATAAGATTTAGGCTTCAGGATTATTCTTTCAGATTTTCTTTTTATTTTCCTCCTGTTTTGGATTGAAAGGGTAGTAGGCAGGGTTAGCAATTCGATAATATTTAGGATTGAGGATAAGGACGGGGTTAGGAAATATGAACGTATAAGCACGCGCCCCTAGCGCAAAACGCTTGGGGTGCGTACGTACTTACAACAACAGCATTGATTTTGAGTTAGAGTATGGGTTTAACGACGCGTCAGCACGACAACGACCGCTTTGCGGCCTTGGCGGTTTTTCGTTATCATACCTTGGCCTGTTTACACTGGTAGGTTTTAGGAATAGAAAAAAGGAATGGGGGACTGTGTGGAAAGAACTCTCCTGGCTTTCCGACTTTTGCTTTCCGATTTCCCCCTTCGAAACATGGCCAAAACAAACGATGCGCATCGTTTCTCATTCAGAAAACGGACCAGTGTAAACAAACAGCGTTTGGAAAGGGGAAATCGGAAACAAAAGATGGAAAGCCAGGAGAGTTCTTCTCACACAGTCCCCCTTTCGTTTTTTCTATTCCTAAAACCTACCAGTGTAAACAGACCATTAGGATAAGTTTTCAGCTTTCAGATTCTTATGAATAAGATCAAGAAAAAGTGACATTAAAAATCTAGCGGGAAAAGACCCATACTGTAAAGTATGTCCATCCCTGATATGAATTTTGTAGATATGATAAGAATCCAGTTAAATCAATTTGTAGATTTCGGCCTCCATTAGAAAGGGCGAGATGCCATGCGGATCCGTGCCAGAAAAGGTTTATTTCATGGATCCTGGGGCAAAATGCCTTCTTCGGAGTAGAGACACTATTGTTTCGATGTCTCAGTTGATACTTGAAAGTAATATTTTTTTTCCGGGGAACGTATGGACAGGGACAGTGAGTTCCAGTTTGAGTTTGGGTTTAACGGCATGTGGGCACGATAAAGGCCACTTTGAGCCTGTCACGGTTTTTTTAGGTATCTCTCTTTGGGCTAAATTTCAGCCCTCAGATGCCTGTTGGTAAGATCAGATAAACGTGAAGTTAAAGATCAAATGGGAAAAGGCCCGTACTGTAAGGTATGTCTATATGAATTTTGTCAATAGGATAAAAGTATTTTATCAATTTGTAGAGCCTGACCTTTTTGGCAAGGGCAATAACTGTCCGCACGGGAGTGTATGCGTCACAGTCGGGCTTTTTTCAGACATGAACTTGGACAACACTACCCTAACCCACGGACAACGATGCCTATCGAAAACCACATTGGCTCAACAAGCAGGTCCTTAACTCGTTGCCTACGTTAACTTTGGTGGGTGTGAATGGGAACTCACAAGACTATGCACTTTGAAATTTAGGGCTGATTCAAAGATGTTTTTTCTTTCACTCAATATGAGCACACGAGGTAACACATTATTGTACATCAAAGTAAAGGAAAATGAATGAACCAGGATGAGAATCGATATTTCATAAGGTTGGTTAGATATTCGTGTTGAAAAAACAAGCTCCACATGAGCCGAACATTTGGCTTGCCGTGGTGAATGAGTTTTAAAAAAAAAAAAGGCACCCACTTGATCGATGACATTCAACGAAAGCAAATAACAAATTCGGACCAGGCTGTTGATACTTTGAAAGAAATGTAAAGGAAGTGAGACAGAAGCAAGATAACTTGTGTATGTATTATATATATACTTCGTCTGATTTAATTTGTGGATATCTTTGTTCCAGGAACATGTGAGCACTGAATCAAAACATTATTGCAGAGCCAACAAACAAACACAAACTACATAATTGTTCTGTTTATTTCTACTTGTTTTTGTTTTTGTTTTTATTCTTTATCATATGATCATTTGTTTATCTCCACGTTTTGTCTAGAGCAAACAACCACAAACTACATAATTATTCTGTTTATTTCTCCTTGTTTTTTGTTTTTATTCTTTATCAAAGAATAATTTGTTTATCTCCACATTTTGTTGTTTGTTTTCCAGCTGTCCCATCCAATGATGAAGCTGACGAAGGGGCAGAAGAATTTTTCCAGAGGGTAAGTCAAACTGCATAGACTGACATAAGATTGTATGATTCATCTTTTACTCCATTCAGTGAGGGCTCTCTATCTCTCTCTTGCTCTCTCTTGCTCTCTCTTTCTCTCTCCCTCTCTCTCTCTCTCTCTCTCTCTCTGTCTCTCTCTCTCTCTCTGTAGAAACGTCCTAGTTCATTTGGTAAAAATCGTAACTCTACTATTTTCCAAAAATTAGGAAGTTTGGCATGCATGCTAGTAACCCTTGACAGCCGGCAGGTTGCGTTATGAGTTGGGGGTTAAATTCCGAGAACTAAGGGTCAAATAATGCTTCTTTTTTTTTTTTTAAATATCGCAACTATTAAGTCTGATACAGAAAATACTTCTGACAAAATTGTGAAACCGAGTTACGATAGTTCACCATGGTGCCATGGAAATGTGGCCCAGTTGCACTTGTAGGGCTCTCGATAACAATAATTTATTGAAGGGCTAATCCTGGCAGTTGTTTGCTTAACCTCTTGAACCTCTTACATATACAGTGGCGGTGATTCTGTTATTGCTTATGTCATTTGATAGATGTTTGTTCCGGAAATTTTCTTTGTCTTGTGTTATCAGGTAGCAGTTTTTATCCCACTCAAGTGTCGCGGGTTGCCGGGTGGTTGGTGGTCTACAGCAGGGTGAACACTTCAGCTGCACAATTTTCTGTTAAGTAAAGTACAGCTGTTTAGATATTCTCTTCTTATTTTCGAGGTGAATCCCAACCTACGAAAAGCGTGCTTTGGGGGGGGGGGGGGGCGGTGGTTTTGGAGAGCTCGTGACTTCATGAACGTTTCCAAGGTTTTTTGTCTTTTTTTTAATTGCCAAGAGTTTTGTTGTAATATTATTTGTATTTTGGGTGCTGTTTTTGTTTTGTTTAAGAAGCTTCATGGTAATTTTGACCTGTGATGTGTTGAAAATCAAAAGGAGCAAATTAAAATATAGAAAAAACAACAACAAAAAACACAGACTAAAGAAAGAAAAAGCACGCTAACTCTGTAGCTTTTTGTATACAAAAGACGTGATTGAGGAATGTGAATCCTGTAAGAATTGTCGCTTCAATCACTGGCAGTTAAGATTATTTTGACAACAACCGCTTTTAACAACAATCAGTATAAATATCTGTTTTTTTAAATGTATTTAACATTGCTGAGGGAAGAGTCTCAAACTGCTCTACACTGTCTAAGTATAATTCTGGGAATAATGCAAGGTGGCGGAAACCCCGGCAGAGAAATAGATGAGCAACAATCAATATTTGCATTCTTAGGAGAGAAGAAATAGAAATATGTCTAATGAAACCCAGGGTAGGCTATACATATGAGGTACACAGCTTTAGCCGGGCACTTATTTCATGTTCCGAGTGCCAATCCCTGAGCCATACGTTGACTGAACATTATATCCATCGACTAATGTTCCATCCTTGAAAGTATGTCTCATGTCTTTGCTTGTGTCTCAAGAGAACGCCCCCCCCCCCCTTTCCCCAAATCGGGGGGTGAAAGAATACATTTTAATGATCCTTGTGATAGGCGACCCAGGGTCAGTGTGTGTGAAATCGGGAAACCACTGATGTATATAGGCTGATACAAAAATAGATAACAAGTTGGCAAGCGTAGAACAAAAAGTTCCGGCTTGTGAATGATTTCCGTGCAGTTAGCCTATGACTCATACACTTCACCTTTCACTGAAGGCAGTTATGGCTTCTGTACCTGATAATGTGATTACCTGAGGTGTCTGGGATAATACGTTTCTTGGACTCCCCTCTCACTCAGTGGTTTTTCAACTTGCCAGAACAGATACGTAACGGCGATTACTCAATGTCGGAATTCCTAAACGAACAGTATCAATTATCTTGCTGGATCGAAGGTGTCGGAATCAGGATCGAAGAAGGTTCCCGGACTAAGACTGAAGTACTAAAATGGTCCAGGAGACTTTTGTACAGATCGAAGACTTGAGTATTTCAAAGAAACTTCGTACAGAAAAAGGAAATGCCGTCCAGTAGAAATTCTTACAGACGGGACCATCCATAAAGTTACGTGAGCTCGATTTTTGACAGTTTTTAGCCCCTGCCCCAGATGTACGCGATCCAACCGCTTGGCTTCAACCCTTTCCCTCCTATACGAACATTATAGCCCGAGAATGTTCAACGTCGATGATAAGGCTCGGCGTTTGAAAACTTTAAAATGGCGGTTTGACATGGTGTATTTGACTCGTTTCACAGAAACAATGGCTTGATGTTTTGTATAATCCAACAATTTAATTTAATGGAAAAAAAAAAAGAAGTAAATAAAGTCAGACTTTTTAGTTCATTACCGTAATTGAAAAGCGCACGTTTGCTTCCCAGACGTTTTTCGGACACTGGGAGCACCCGCACCCCGCCCGCCCCCCCCCCTCCCCCCACCCCCACAGCGTAAATACTTCATGATTGATGGCCCCGAAGAGTAAATAAAAGGAAAGAGATTTCTAAAGAAGGCAACATTGTCCAGTGGAAATTCTTACTGCAGACACAGTAGTTCAGTAGAAACCCTTCTGCAATATTCCTAGAATCATCAGTATGCACACGCTGCCGTAAGAGTAGCAGTGCTCTATGACCACTAAGTACTCTTCGAATTACGAACGGCGTTCCTAGCAACATTGGCAGTGTATGGGGCAAGTGGTAGCGCTCTGGTAGAGGTGTGTTTAGTGGCCATAACTGCGGGCATGTTTACCCCTGCCCCGGTACCTCATGAGGTCAGTAACTGAAGGAGACACTCCACGTCAGAAGGTATTAACTGATACAGGCGCTTAGTATGGCAGAGGTCACAGGTTTTGTTGTTGTTGTTGTTGTTGTTGTTTTTTGGGGGGGGGGCGGTTACGGATGGCGACGAAGAAACTTGGAAATGGAAGGAGAGAAATATCCATAAGAAAGAAGGGGAAAGGAGAGAGAGATTTCCATTTTAGCGGAGAGAAAGAAGGTGCGTAAAAGAGAAAGAAAGAAAGGTCTATAAAAATGGAGAGAGAGAGAGAGAGGGGGGGAGGTGCTCTTAAGAATGGTGGGAAATGAGGAGGCAATGAAAGAGAAACGCCGATAAGAATAGGGAGAAAAGGGGAGAAAAATAACCAAAGAGATCCATAAGAATGGGGAGAGAGAAGGAGAAAAAGTCAGAGAGGAGCTCATAAGAATTGAGAGCAGGACAGGGAAAAAGAAAGAGAGGTCCATGTGAAGAGACAAAATCAGGGGGATGGAGAGCCTGTTCAGTGTTGTCTCCTTGACTCCTGCCTGCCATCTGACCTTTGCAAGCAGTGCCGTACTTTGCACTGTAGATTCCTCCATACTCTGCGCTCACAGATGTAGAACAGTACATCTGTGTGTGCGCTCTTGAATTCCCTTCTGTGTGTAATACATCGGTTTCCGGAAGCGCAGAGACAGGAAGATTTTATTGCACCCGACCCCTGTGGAGCTGACAACAAGTATCTACTACACGTAATCTTAAGAGCGACACTTACGCACGGGCGTTCGTGGTGAATTACGACTTTGAAGTCCGCCCAACGTAACTCCAGCGTGGCGTCAAAAGCTCCAAGGGGTAATAAAGTGTTGGCCTTTTTCATTCATGTTCATTCATTCTCAGGTTCTATTTTACAAACCCAAAACTTTTCACACCAAGCGTTTGTTTTGTCGGGTTTGTTAACACGGCTTGCGTCACACAGCAAGCGTTGAATGGAGCCTTTGTTTGCACCTATCAGTCACGGTAGGACAGGTTATTCATGTGTAGGTTAACGGCACTATTACGTCTGTGTTTTGTAGCAACAGTTGGGCATATTGTAAAGTAATTTGACAACTGAATTCATTGGCTCTTCCTTTAGAGCAACATGTTCTTGAGCGTAACAGATCTGCTGTCCGTGGGAGAGAAAGCAAGAAAGCATTCTTCATCAAATTCAAAATAACTTGGTCAAATAATGAAATATCTGACTTTGTGGACAGGAGAAATAATAGTTTAGCTTACACCATACATCTTCTGACATTGAGAAAAGAACAGTACATGTATCTGTGCCGGCAGCCTTATGTCAATCCGACATAGATTTGTGTAAGATTTCCCGACGGTTGGTAGGCTTTTTTAGAGGCTGATTCCCGACATCAAACCTACTTCGGTGTGATGTGGTAACCAGCCGATCTGCGGAGGATCGATGTCATTTCTGTGTGCAGACTTGACGTAAATTCATTTGCGTCGGATTTCCGTAGGATTGCTGGCTGGGACATCATTCCTGCATGTCCTGCCAATCAGAAAAGAAGCCTGTGTAACTTTCCAGAAAATGTAGTGGATGAGGGCAGTGGCGGAGCGCAGGGGGATGCCACAAGGGCGGTTGCCCCGGGCGCAAAATCCTTAGGGGTGCCAAATTACAATAATAATAATAATAATAATAATAATAAATTAGTAAGACATGTAATAAATAAAAAATAGCCCCCTCCCCCCCCCTCCCAAAAATCTTCCAATGTTTAAACATTCTACACAGCCCAACGGTCCATGGGTCAGGGGGCGCAATACTTGTCTTACCCCGGGTGCTGGTAAACCACACACCACAAGACTGTAAGGGCAATCTTCGTGTTTATATTATATAGGCAAAGACAATGGACAGATATTAAAAGGCATTGCTGTAAAGACCAAGTGTGTGTGTGTATAGAGTTTGGGTTTTTTGTTTGTAAAGATGCGCAGATATTCTTGAGATTAGAATATCATAGATCGTAATACTATGTTTACATAGATGTACTGATTAACTATGTGAGTGTTTTCAGTTAGACAATGACTCTTGTCTGTGACAATTGGGGTAGGGTGGTGAAGGGGACGGAGGAAGGCGGGGGGGGGGGGGTTCCTTGGTGGCAGGACCGTGATAGAATTCCCTGTTTGTCTGTACTCAAGTCAAGTGTTTGATTTCACCGGTAGTGGATCACTGGAGAGTGATAGGACGTTAACACGCGAGATTGATTCCTTTTCAAGGGTTGATCATTTGCTCTGTCAACATTGGTGATGGTCGTATTGTTTTAATCCTGTAGTAAAAATGGTGGTAGCGTAAGATCACGATAAGAAGTGAAACTTGTCTTGAGGTGAAATGTTGAATTATGGCAGCAGTATAGGCTGTAGATTGCCTTCTTTGATGTGTAAAATTGCCGTGCGCTGTACCTTGGAGTGGGATCTTCTGCCTGGATACCGTGTGGATCAGTGTGTCTCAAAATTGGTCGTGGGGGTGGTAAGGCTAGGCGCATGAAACGCATACATGGAGATGGGGTATTAAAACATTGCCAAAATCGAGGGACATACTATTATGGATGGCCCCTAGTTGGCAGTCGGAGGCTTCTGATTTGTATTTGTATACTTCTTTAATCCCATTTGGGAAATTTGCCTTTGTGTCATTGCACCCAGTTAAAACTGGAGCAGGCCCGTCGTCGCCACAGTGCAGCGCCGATCGCGGGTTTTTTTTTGGGGGGGGGGGTGAGGGGGGAGGGGGTGGTAGGGATGAATTTTATTTGATTTTGCCCGGGCAGCGGCCTATTCGGCCTTCTCTTTTCGATTTCCAACTGCCAAGGTATCTTTAACGTGCGCAACGTGCAGAAGGGCACTCCGAATTTTTTCGTCCTTATCCGAGAAGACTAGGTACTCCATCCTACACCCCATTAGGAGCAGGGGCAGGAAAATATAAGAAAAATCCCAAACTTCCAACATGCCTGCACCGGCCGGGTTTTGAACCCGGGACCCTTGGCATGAGAGGCGAGCACTGTGCCTCTAGACCGCCTTGTCCACCTTTATGACGTATTTCGTTCAAGGGCCATAACTGTTCCCTCCTGAGGTGTGTTTTATCTCAGTTGCTTAATTCGTTCTTCTCTTTCATGTGCGGACTTCTGAGTGTAGAAGTCATTATAACAGCATACATTTGGGCTGAAGCAGGTGATTACTTATGGAAATGAAAAGGGGTTACGATATTTGAACATTGAGGGTGTGAAAAAAACTGCATAGTAACTATATAGTAATGAAAGAAAGTACATACTGTGTGCGGAATGACTTGCCGAGCTGGTACAACGTGATGGCCGGTCAGAGAACACCCAGAAATCGTTATTTGTTGCTGTCTTTGTGCAAAGTTCAACGGTGTGGAGTACATGTATTTGCTGGCACCGGAAATAACCGCAAGACCAGTCATATTCACCAGAAAACGCCGCATGTACCATAGATCTTTACACCCAGTTCCCGACCCCGTGTCCTTATGGAGGTCCTGATCTTGTAGTACAGAGCGAAGTCTGGGTCTCGGTATATCTTAGTGACAAAAAGGCAAGGGGAAAACATAATTATATCGCATTATTTTGCATCAACTTCCCTTTACCCTCACCGAAACTCCGGTAGACTGGCGCCAGTGTTGGCACTGTTCTTTAAAAAACAGTATGGAATCGTACTGAGATCGTCTTGTTTGAACATTATCATAGCCGGAGTTTTTCAGAGATGTTTCCACTATTGGCAAAGTATATTCATCTGGGATCAGTGGCTTGAATGAAGAATCGAGATTCTGTTATGATTTCATGTCAAATACTCTCCAGTCTTGGCTTAAACCTGCTGTTTTGTATTGATTGTGTCTAACTGGTTGAGATTTTGACACATCTAAGAGCCTGAAGCTTATAACATTGTAGATCTGTCATGATTGCTGATTGGCGCTTATCTGGAGTCGTGAGTACAGACTTTTTCTTCATTGGTTATTCACTGAACGTATGGACGAGTCGTTAAATTTTAAGACATAATTTTCTGTGTGGCAGTTAGTTTTGAGATTGTGACGACGTCAAGTTTGTCTTGCAGAAGTTTCCAGCCAGCAGTGCCCCAAGGTTTGTTTTGTTTCTTTGGGAAGTTGATTGGAATAAGTTCTCCTTCATCTTGAGATGTAGTGTTTTGGAATGAACAGTCTGGTCCATTATTTATATTGCCAGTATCATAACACAATGGCCTAAGTCATGTTTTGATGTTTTTTTTCGAAAATCAAAGAAAACTGCTCACTTCGAATATCGTAGTAGCTGTTGTTAGGAGAGCGTAGTATTTTACATAGAAAGCTGTAGCTGTACAGTGGACACAACTCAGTATTTTCTCTATTTGGCTTTGTTATTAGTGTACGCTCCCCTAACAACGGTTTAAATGATGGTTTAGGCGGATGTGGGTTTTGGTTTTAAAACCAATGAAACAAAACAATGTAACTGTTGAACTGTGCATTGTGGCTGTCTGATTAAGGTGAGCATTTCACCTGAAAACACTGAAAAAATGACTTAGGTAACTATGTTATGAGTGTCGCGATGTGGGTTACATGGGGATATTTCGACTGACACTCTTTCGAGGTCCGCTCCCACAATCGACGAACACACAAAAATAAATACTTGCACTCTAGAAACTAAATAAATCAATTGCTTTCAATTTTAGCAGAACTGTAGAGCAGTTTAATTACAGGAATTAATGTAACAAATATAATTATAAATATATATATCAATTCAAAGGCAACTGAATCTAACTAATGGAACTACAGCTTTTATAAAGACTAACGAATTCAATCTAACTACTTGCAGGTCATATGAGTTATATGGCAAATAGAATCCGCGCACGTGGCGACGGATATAACAGTTTAAATTCTATTAATTCAATGAGACATGTTATGATGTGGACATTTCCTCTAGACACGCCATGGAGAATGCTTGTACAACCATGCGTTGTCTGGCGGTAGCTCTGAAACTGTCTTCAAAAGTAAGTAGAACGGTTCACTTTCATCATTACAAATTAGTATAGACTCTCACCATGCGGCCCTCACTGGGAGTGAGAGCGCTGGATGTAAACGCTGTGGGTTTATATCAAACCAAGTAGCTTAGGCTCTGGAGCTTTAAATCAGGCCCCTCACAATGGACTGCTCAACTGCGTCTCCATGTCCCTCATCTGGCTGAGGACTATCGCCGTCCACCTCGTAAATGGATTTTCTACATGTGGCCCAGAACTAAGTTCTGTATGGCCTTAAATACTGGACTGCATCTGCAGCTTACCGTCTAATTCCTGGATTGTGATTGGTGCAACCACTTCTAGCTCAGCTGCCGAACTGAGTTATTTTAAGTAACAGCCCTACACAACGACCTTGGGTCGACATCAAAGGTCGAATTACTTCAATACAATATAATATAAATTTTATAGCAATAAATTCTTAACATGTTCAAAACCCCGAGCTTTTACTCTGGATCACGGTTTTTCTGTACGTCAACAGTCGTCTCAATAACATTTAATTCCTACTCACCCCTTCCCTCTTTACTAACCCTAGTTCAAAACACGAGATACAACAAGTGCTCAGTCATGCACACCTACGCTGTCCCTCTATCCTTCCCCACCTTCTGTCTATCTATCAGGGAAAAAACTGTTCAAAACACATTGTTTACGAGACCAGCTCTAGGCCAAGTTATGCTGGCTCGTACAATAATTACGTTTCTAAAAATTACTTACTGCTCTCGCAAAAATTTACTCTTATGAATTAAATCTGGTCTTGACAATGAGCGTGGCGATATAATTTTAGCTGAAATGGAGAAGATCCTTGTTTCTCAAGGGCCGCAGCTGAAGTTAGGATTTGAGCCTCTTGTAATCCAATTTCAACCCTGAAAAGAGTTTGTTTGTCTAGATAGATAGATAAATAGATATATTACAGCTGTAGATATTAAAATCGTACAGGTACCCACTTCGGATCGATTAATCTAGATCTATTACAGTTTAATGTGACATAAAATTGCTTCTAATGTGACCGGTTTTTCAGTTTGATCTCCTTATCTTTCCACAGGTTATGGAGGAAACTAATACTCAGATTACATGGCCGTCCAAATTAAAAATTGGAGCAAAGTCCAAGAAAGGTAAGGACTGGGACGAAAGTGCATGGATTGAATGATTGTGTAAAGGTGTAGTGTTACCACATGGAGGGAATGGCAGTTATTGGGGAACACTTCAGGAAGATCGTGGCAGGTTGGCTGGGAGAACTGGCGTTACTGAGACGTCACACAGGGTGCTATTTCAGTGTCTTAATTGGCGCTCCCTGTTTTTTTTTGGTTTTTTGTTTTTTAATGCTTAAGCTGTGTTTTCATGTATACGAAAACGGAAACGGCAACCGAAACGTCAAAAACCCTGAGTGAAGAAGTAAGAATGTTTTCATGCGTATGGGAACGCCATTTCCCTGCAGGTAGAAACCCTTTTTCTTTTTACCACTTGATGCATGGCTTTTTGCCCTGTCTGTTTCTGTTTCTGTTTCCGTATACATGAAAACACAGCCTCAGTCATTTTTACTGTTGCCGGTAACGATTTTGTTTAAAAGGCAGCCTAGCCAATAGCCGGGATTGGTCTCCGAACAAAGCTGTATGTGAGCACTTGATCCCATCTAGAGCCAATCCTTTCCAGCTTCCATGACCACCACTTCTTCAAACAGCAAGTGGCGGCCTGTTGGTTTTTTGTTGAGAATTCTTGCATGCTATGCTGGGCATGAGCTAGGAATTTGAGTACATGAATTTCGAGGACAGTCTTCTCAGGGGCGGCACTGCAGAGGATGGAACCCCCGAATTTGTCCTTGGCAAAGTCCTCAAGTGTCGCCGCTGACAATAAATCGTGCGTTTTCACCTCTGCGGGATCATCTCCCGGGATCATCTAGCCACAATTTGTAAACCTTGCAGGTTTTTGGAAAGGACTAGAATACTTGGGGATTTTTGACTTTTATCGCTGTGTTCAGATAAGATCAGTTGAGACAAGAAGATAAGAATCACTTTATTGTCCCAGGAAGTAAGTTCATGTTCACAGAGCGTTTAAGAGCACATATTATGATACATACACATTACTTATTAAGTTCATTTCATTTTTTCAAGTACACTGCTATCGACACCAACATCAGGGACGGAGAAAAATGGAACCAGTCGGCAGCTGGGACAATTAGTAGATTAACCCTCAAATAGATACTGGAGAGGGAGAGGAGCACTTATGGGGATGCCCAGTGTGCTAGGATTCTGATTCCTGTCATCAATCCATCACGTATTATTACCAGAGAGTATAGAGAAAGGTTTCACTATTGGTCGATTTGCACTGCGAGACACGGGAGGCTCTGCGAAACCACTGTTAGCATGGAGCGGAAAGTAGGTTGCTGCGGTAAACAATACCAGTTTGTGCATATCCCCGGGGCGTAGGAGCTTACAAACGGTTTTAAATAGTTTCAATCAGCCCAAAAAATATGAACAAACCACAGTAAACAGATATGCACACTATCTTTGGTGAAGAAGGTCTCTTTCAGTTCTTCAATTTCTTGTTTACCGCAGCGACCTCGTTTCGCGATTTGACGGAAGTGAGATCTCTCTATACATCTATACTCTCTGGTATTACACGAACATGTTATAACTCAATAACAGACATAACACATGCAGTAACATGACACGGCATCTTGATAAAACATGGCGCACAATTAGCTAGAGTGTGTTGTTGAGATTGAAAATTTTTGTAGAAAGTCTATACAGTGAGCAACGGCTGGGTACATCAGGCATGAATCGTCCTCCCTCTTGAAAAAATAATAAGATAAGATAAGATGAGATATGACTTTATTATCCTGTTTCCAGGAAATTTGTTGTCACAGCATTCAGTAATAGTACAACAGCAAATACAATATCTAAGACCTACAAGTCTTTAACGCACACCGCACACACGCACATTGCTCACACAACATTACCAACCAGTAAGAACATTGCTCACACACAAACACTGTAAGAACAATCCATTAGGAAAAACTAACAACAGCATACTAGTGCATCAAGAAACATTAATACTTCGAATTCAAACTAAGCAGGGAGGAGAAGAAAAACAAAAAACAAAGACGAAGAAAAAATGTCAAAGAAAATGAGTTTTTATTAAACGCCCAGGACAGTGAGAAAATACAAACCTTTCTGCTGTAAACGCCTGGCTACAGTAACGGAATTTCTGTGTCTATTAGAGCAAATTGAAAGTTGTAATTGAAGAAAGACATGCCAAACATGAGACGGAAGGCGGGCATGAGAAAAACTGCAGTTGGGCAAGGCCAAGCTGGCGATGTTCGCCGTGTTTACTAACAATGGGATTCAGGCAAGAAGCGCTTTTAGGGGCAGAACTTTAACACGTAGAAACCCTGGCCAGATCCACATGAGCGCGTCACTTTGTCTTACGTCATGCACAGAACAATTACACAAAGCTGCCAGATGTTCCTGCAAGGCGAAGCTGTAAGGTTAAAACCGGAACGATTAATTTTTCACTATTTTAGGGCATGAGGAAATTTTGAATAAAAGAAAGAAACTATTCGAATACGGAAGCCTTAAAATTTTGTACCCATTTTAATTTGCACTTAAACAACCAGGCAATGTTCTTTCAGCATCTGAGAACTGTTGTGTTCTTACAGAAGCAGTATCTAATTGAAATGTTTGTTATTTGCATTGAACATTTTTTTGATGGATGTAATCACGCAGTGGCAAATGGCTGGGTGTCATTTGAAATGTGAGAGATGTTTGGCGGTTTCATGGAGTGTACGTGATATTTGATAACACTGAAAGCAGCTACTTAGATGTCAAATCTCGGAAGTAAAAAAAAGTGTCACGATATTGTTTTCTTTTCCTACAGCAAGAGATAGTCATTGTCATGGGTGGGAATTGTCTTCCCACGGGGGATTTTTTGGCCTGTGTATCACTATTCATAATACTATATCACTGTTTACTAGTAAAAACAAACACGAGATGTGCAAGTTTATCCGAAGGTTCAGACGTGTCGAGAGGTTTAGGTTTTCCAATCCCCACCTACTATACAAGGACGCCACCCGAGAAACACTGAAATTTAATCATTTGCTGGAAATTTGAAAGTCACATTTGAGTCCGACGTAACGATTGGTATCATTAAAACCAAACTTGATGGCCAATGCTTTATTTGTCTGTAAACACACCGTCTAGCCTCTCACTCTGTGTATTTCAGTAACACGTGTAAATGCACACGCACGCATAAACATTCTTATTCCGAATTGTCTTAGGTTTCTATGACAAACGGCAATTTTACCCCCATATCTGCATGTTTAGATAGCCATGAGATAGATCCTTGCGCCGTGCCAACTTTTAATTATATTGCATGTTACAGGCAAACCCATAATGGTTTTGTATGATAACCACGTTTACTCGTGATACACGTGATTATCCACTGTCGCACAGCACCCCACTCCTTACAACACAACTGCCTCTTCACCCCCCTCCGCTTCCATGAACAGAACACTCCTGTTTTCTTAGACAAAACTCGGGAATTTCGAATGCTCCAGAAATTTGCCTCAGTTAATTCCGGGTGGAATTTTCTGGGAGAAAAAAAAAAAAACCAACAAGTATCTCAGAATTTTATAGCAATGAAAAAATGTGCGCACGTACAACATAGCGTCACAAATTACATCAAGTTCCGAAATTTTCCCTAATTGTTTAGATGTTGTTTACATGTTGAACTCAAATCGAATTAAAGTGTAATATGTATATATGATAAGAGCGACTTGCAAAACTTACGCCAGAACTCTGAGACAACCTCTAACCAGAAACATGCGGTGTTCACTTAAATTCATTTGGGAAAAAAAAAAAAGAATGTAGTTTGTGATGGAAGAGTGTAAATGTCGGCATATAGTTTTATTATTTTTTATGTCCGGCAATGCCGGGCACGTTAGCTGGTTTATTGTTATATTTACAAAAGCCGATGTTTAAACTGGGGACAGTAAGACAGTGCAACTAGACAGAAGTTTGCCACATTGTATTTATCATGGTTCATTATCAAACTTTTCCCGGCATTTATGAATTGTGGGGACGATTTGATGTGTTGATTTTTTTTTTTCAAACCAACAACCACAAGACAATAACATTGGACACTGGTCATTGGTGTTCTGGCAGTTTTTTTCTTGTTGTTTTTTCTGGTCATTTCCGTGGTACTGGTCTGTGGCCAGGATATGAGAACAGAAGAGAGTGGGTAATAGCTGCTGTCTTGTTTTTTGGGCTGGTTACGGATGTACTGTGTAGTCATTTTTACTCTGGGCACGTATCAGGTTCGTTTTTGTCGAGCTTACAATTATAATATTATGCAAGTCTGAAGCACTATCATTTTGAAGGGTATTAAAATTTTGTCATATTGTCGTAGGCGATATTTTGCCGATTTTGAGATTTTTGTCATAAGAGTGGTTCTCTC
The DNA here is from genome assembly GCA_963931925.1 of Onchidella celtica. Classification (NCBI taxonomy): domain Eukaryota; kingdom Metazoa; phylum Mollusca; class Gastropoda; order Systellommatophora; family Onchidiidae; genus Onchidella; species Onchidella celtica. Next base: position 77,137,281 of record OZ007568.1, read on the forward strand.
GTTTTTTATTTCAATGTGTATAGATGTCATTCCAATCAGTTAAACACTTTTCGAGATATGTGTTTGTGACGTCATGTTTTATACGTTTTAGCCCTAAAAAAAATTTCAGTCCTTATTTTCTCGAAAAGGCAAAAATGCAGATACGACAATATGGCAAATACCCGACGATTTGTCCTACGACAAAGGCTGCATGTTACAAAGCCCAGCCTAAGAAGCATACTCTGTCCTCATCTCTCCATTTCCGCCGCCCACAGGAGGATCTCGGCCACCTACAATATCCCTAGGACAAGTTTTAAAAAACATCAGAGAAAATTCTGTTTCAGTTGCACTACATGTAGCTATTTTGCCTGACAAAGATCCGTGTGGGACGAAAGCTTGTAGTGTTGTTTTTCCGTTTCAGTTCTGGACTTGCACATTCCTCCTGGCACAAACAAACACTCCCACATTGTTGAGCTGCACCCTAGACGTTCTAATTACACTTCTGATCGCCTTGGTTGCGTCCTCTCCCATGCATTGTTCACGTCCTTATTAACTCACACTATATAATAGGTTTGTTTCACTTGACGTCACAGATTTTGTGCTTCCAAGAAATTTGGAGTTTTATTTCATCTATTCTTTCGTCGGAAGTTTGGTTCTTAAAGTTTCACTTCTTTTTGGATTACACACACTCTTTACGAGTGCGCCAGCTCAGCCGCCGTGCCAAAAAAAGAAAAAACTTTGCAAGTGCGCATGCCCAGCCGCCGTGCACTGGGTGGGGGAGGGGATGCCGTGCACTGGGTGGGGAGGGGGATGCCATGCACTGGGTGGGGAAGAGGATGCTGTGCACTGGATGGGGGAGGGGATGCCGTGCACTGGGTGTGGAAGGGGATGCCGTCTACTGGGTGGGGGGGGGGTGCAATGCACTGGGTGCGGAAGGGGATGCCGGGCAACATCACAATTTGGGGTGACGTTTGTGAAACATACACAGAGTCCTGATGGTTGACACTGGGATCTCTTCATTAGGCCCCCACCCCCACTCCAGAGTCCTTCTCCGGGGTTCGCTTCTCGTATCTGATAAAGCTGTCTGCCTCACACGTTTCATTGTTATCAACAAACATGGATCATTTTGCTGTGTTTTTTCTCTGTCAGACTGTCTTAATGTCCAGATTTTTATTTCAAGATAAAGCATGGTTTTTAGTGGACCTCTATGTGTGCACAGGGATGTTTTCAGTGCTAATCTGAGACATATCATCGGGTGAGCCAAGTACGAAATGGACAACCTTTTCCTCAAAAATGTTCTTCCGCACAACTGGGTTTGTTTGTTTTTTTGTCAGCTCATGATGGCTGCCTTTTATCATTGTACGCATGAAAGTCCTTGTTAATTTCTAAATTTATGCAGAAAGATAATGATTTTTTGTCACCAATGTCTGGCCCAGAAAGGTCATCGGTTTGAACACACCCGATAATTCAAATAATTCTTACACATTCGTCCTCTTTAATTTGAATTGTAAATATTAGGTGTGTCTTAATTGACATTGTGTTAATAAATATTCAAAATGTGTATAGATTTTTAGATTTTTGTTCGGGGGGGGGGGGGGGCGGTGCCCCATACGTATAATAATAGTGTGGTTGCTTTTGAAATCAATGTAAACACATACACACTGGTGCGCGCACACACACATATACACGTTAATACAAAGCCATGCACAATTTATGGAGAATAATTATGCATGATGCAGAATGTATGTGATTGGAATTGGAGAAATTCTACAAGGCAACAACTAGGATCTGACATGCATGGTGTTAAATTGCGTTTTTCCGAGTACATGTACTTGGCGTGACCCCCGTTTCGTAATGCACTCGGGATGACCCCTTGACCTCCAGCAGTAAACAGGGCGTGTCAGCTGATGGGACACCTGTTGTAGTGCGAGGAGTAGCCAGAGAAGTTTGTACTGCTTGACTTGTCTGCCCAGTGGGTGTGTCTGGGGAGGTTCCCTGGGGACTGACAAATGGGCAGGACTTATCAGACCTTGAGACGTGCATGTCTGTGGTCAGCGATAAGAAAAGTCACCAGCCGGTGCTTCCGAGTGGGGGATAACTCACCAGTTCCAGTGGTGGAGATGTACGCTGTAGCCTTGAGTCTCAGTATCACCCAGTAGTGAACTATGATCTCTTGGACGAGCACGGTACCCTGTTCACGGCAATAATTTTGTTATTATGAGTACTTCTTGAAACCATCATGCAAGGCTGTTTGCCTGGAAGGTGACAGGAAAGTTGATAACGGAAGAGATGGGGGGGGGGGGAGGCGTGTTTTTCGTACTCACTTTACCAAATTCAGGAACGGGGCAGCAACACACCCCCAAACACAGGTCGTCGGCTAAGGGATTTCTCGTCCTAATGAACACTGCCATGGGTGCTGCAATATCTGGACTGTGCACCCTAACCCTAACCCTAACCCTAACATGACTCTGAACGTCACTGAAAATCCCTGTAATATGTTGGAGCTGGTGCTGCCACGCTCCTGAATTTGGTAAAACGAGTACGAAAAAAAATCACGGAGGGGGGGGGGTGGAGGGGGGAGGTCAAGGAATGGACTGGCCTGTGATCTGGGCAGTTCCCAGAGGGCAGCAGAGAAGCTAAAGAGTTGATAGATGTTCCCGCCACAATGGTCGTCAGTAGTGTCCCAAACCGCTCAGTGGCTTACCAGATACAGAGTAATAAGAATGATGATGGTTGAACCTAAGCAGTTGAACCGTTACGTGGCAATGGGACAGGGTGTGTCTTATAAAATATATATAAGAACATGTGAACATCTGCGGCTTCCATTATTTTTTTTTTCATTCTTGATTTTTGGGATGTGGGAGTATAATGCATCAGGTGATTTCAGCGGGTGAGCGGCTGCCCTTGTTGAAGCTGGACTCTGTGATGTCTGACACGGTTATCTCCCTCTGTTGCTGACTTTCCAGCATCACTGTCAAAACGGCACAGATAAAAGGTTGGGGGGGGGGGGGGCGCGTGGCGAAGAGACTAGAGCTGTCGGGAGATTGTGTAGAGACCTAGTGTAACGTGGTGGTTGAGAAGTGGCAAGAACATGAGTAAAAAAAAGATCATAATTGTGATTTGCAGTATTTTAGAAAGACACTTTTAACACACACAAAAACAATTGGCGTCGCAGTTAACTTTAGTCTTGTCCAATTTCCTATTTGTAATGACAAAGAAACTATTAGGGTACAAAGCTGCCACTCAAATGAAAAGATAGAGCATATTTCATTCTATAAATTGATGTTAAAGGTGAATTTCGTGTAGATTAGCATATCGATGGTGTCGGGCGCAAACCGACCAAGTCTGTGGCCAAGTCCAAAAATTTCATAGCACATGAAGCCTGGAATCCTGCATCATATGTAAAAGTAGCTGTTAACATTGTCCAGTAAAAATACTCAAAATAAGCATGTGATCAAACCGGCTAGGTCCATTTCCCATTAGTTTTAGCGGCAGTTTTTTGTTTCTCCTGTAAAATTTGCTTATTTCCACTTGGCCGGTTTGCTCCTGAGACCATCGATATACGATTTTGCTCCGTAGCATGGCAGTACAACATGTTAGTGGGTGGCAGAGAGTGTAGCATTAGCATGTGGCATTAATTAAACGAAACAGACTCCAGTGAATGTCTTTGTGCAGCAACAACCAGTTGACGGGAAATCATGAATGGATGGGAAGAATGTTAAGTAACTGAAACAAAAACTCTCTATCAACTTGTTCGTCTGTCAAACACAGCACAGTTGTCTAATAACATTCAAGCTGCACTGTTTATCAACGACAAGAGTGCAGGAAGAACAACTGAGAACATGGCAACAACTCAGCAAATACACGTTCATTTTTTTAATTAATTTTTTTTATCTGGATGACGGAGAAAAGTAATGAAAAACTGTGATCGGGATTTCCTTTGAACAAATTCTTTTTGAGTCAACGAAATTTACAGCCAAAAAGTGCTTTGCATGTAAGATTGGAAGAGTCGGGAGAGAACGTCATAGAAATTGAGACTATGGTGAATTGTTTTATTTCAGCTGAATGAAGTCAGTAATTTCTGGTGGGACAAAATCTCTCTGCGTCAGTGAAATTTACGGGTAAAAAAAGTTTTGCGTGTACATTTTGAAGAGTCAGTGTGGAAAGGCATGGGAAGTCGAAGATTGGTTGTGAATGGTTGTGTTTCACCTGAATGAAGTCAGTATTTTCTGGCGGTTCAAGCAAGGTTTACACCTGGTATCCATTGAGGCTACCCCGGGGACGAGAGAAAACACATCAGGAATGTTAAGTGTTGGCTGGAGAGCGAAGACCGATTCTCGCCGACTACAGACTTTCTGTTGTTTGGCGTGATTTCTCTATGTACAACTGGTACTCTTAACACCCGGAATATCTATACAAAAACTCCCACGCGTTACTGAAAAAAACCAACCTAAACAATCTGTGTCAAATTCGCCTTTTAACATCGTTTTGTACAATACAATTTGCTCTGTGTTAAGGTCTTTATTTGAGGAGGTTCAGTGCTCTTGGCATGTACACCTCAGTTTTTTGGTTCTTAATCTTTTTCTGTGTGTGTTTTTGTGGTAGGGATTAGTTCTTTTTAGAATTTTTGCCCGGGCAGCCGCCATGTTCTGCCTGCTCTTCTCGACTTTCAACTGCCACGGTATCTTTGACGTGCGCAAAGTGCCCACGGGTCCTCCGAGTTTTTCGTCCTTATCCGAGAAGTCTAGGTGCTCGATCCTACCTACCATAGGATCAGGAACAGGAATTTTTCCCCCAAAAATTCCAACATTCCTGTACTGACCGGGAATCGAACCCGTTACCTTCGGCACGAGAGATGAGCTCCATGCCTCTAGACCAGGGGTCACCAAACTACGGCGATCTGGCCCGCGACGTCAGTTCATCCGGCCCGCCATGGTTCTCAATTCATGTTTGATAAAACCAGGGATATCTAGAGCTACGGGATAGACAAGCTTGCTCAAACCAAGATTTCTCAATACAAGTGAGGGTTAAAAGCCAGGCCTTAGGCCCGCGCTTGTAAGTCCGTTAGTTATGCGGCCCTCTGTCAACAAAGTTTGGTGACCCCTGCTCGAGACCAACGTGTCCCCCAATACACTGTGCTCTGTCTGTCTCTGTGGATTACAATTTTGTACGACTATTAGTTGCTTTCGGCCGTCATAGAATGGAAATGTAACCCCACCCCCCCCCCCCCCAAAATGAAGCGATGTTCCCCACGATTATATTTTCCACGTTTGCCGTAAAACTTTGGTTTGGGCCACACCGACTTTTCCCATAACACCATAGAACAAACAGGGTTTGAGATAATCCCCTTACAGTTGGCTACAATGTTGTTCTTCAAGATGGAATTGTTGTTTCATGTTTGTGGTTACCGTGAGTCATGAATGCACGCTAAACATTGATTGAACCTACAAGTGGCGGTGATTGTGTTAACTCTTTGTTTACTGAGACGTGGTGTAACTGGGTCAATGGCTTGAAAGCTTGAAGAGTAAATTGTCATGAAATTGTTTTGTTTGTACAGTATAATGTACATTTCTCTGTGAGTAACAAAACCACATACAGAGGGTGTGTTAGGTAGGTTTCGTTAGATAAAGAAGAGAGGTTTTGAAAGTTGGCCAGTTTTAAAATGTCTGCTTTATTGGCAAAAAAATGGAAGAAAATATGCTGCTCGTATATTTTACCTACATTTGGTTCGTACAACTGATGTCTTTCCCCATTTTTTTCAAATCGTCATATAGATCACAGTGCAACACACGGCTTTGTATACTGTATTGGTGTTTAATCTCCTCTGCACGATTGGTTTCATTGAGGGCAAGAAATTCAGACATTATTACTGGGAATAAATCTTAATGCAGGCAAAGTTTAGTTATCAAAGTTTATTAACTGGACTTGGACTACCAAACCCAGCGGTCTTATCTGCTGGCACAAATCTCATTTTGGAATATTGGAACTGTCTTAGTTTCAGTTCTGTCCAGGTGCCAGCTGAGTCCCTACATTAGACCCTGCATTGAGACTGGGCAGAAAGTCCATGGTCGGAATTTGCTACAGAAATCGGTCACGTATTGTTCTCCAATCATTCAGATTGAATTCTTGATCAGTGAAACAGTGAGATTGCCCGAGGGATAACCTGTTAAGGGCAACACTTCATGCTGTAACGTGTGCCCGGTATTATAGAGTTCGTAAGTCAACATTCTTATCTAAGTCCGGGCGATAAACGAGTACATTTGACGAGCAGGTTGTGGATAAACTTGCTTGTATATCGGAGCATGAGTGTATTAGGTCAGCCCGAGAGGAGTATCACGTAATTCTTTAGGTCCTATTTAATTTATGTAATGTGTGGTTCTCTCAGTCCTCAGCCTGTGTGTGTGTGTGTGTATCCACTTTCGACTGAAGTGTGGGGGATTGGGAAGTGGGGGGCTATAATTTCCTTCCAGCTTGTGGAGGATTGTCTCTTCTCAACTTGGGGAAAAACATGATTGTGTCGGTTATACTGAAATAGCACAGGGACGTGAATAAAGTGGAATTTCCGGGCTAATTGATTTGAATCCTCGTAGAATCCATTTTAAAACAACAGCCTTTAAGGGCAGCTTGATCATGAAACACATTTCAGGACAAATTCTCAGATACCAACGAACAAGGCTAAAAAAACCAGTTCATATTATGTTAGTTGAGACTATTGTTGCTGTACTCTGAAACCCACATAGTTTGCACACCAAGCAAAAGCCTGCTTGCATTGAACGGGCTGCTATTTTCAAGAAAGTGCGCGCGGGGCCGGTAGTATCCATCAAGCAAAACACGCCATTGCTTAGAGCGACTAGGGCCAGGGACACAATAAAAAGTTTTCCAGCTACCAGACACACCCTTAACTCTTTCATTGTCACACTCGATTTTAGCCCAAAAATTTTTTTTGTTCGTGATAATTTATTGTCTTTATCGGCCATGGTGACCTGACATTGTGTTGTTTTTTAAAAGTTAAGTTACCTTTGGCATGCTGAGTGACATGACTAAAGACAGAATTTGAAGTTGATTTTTTGTTTTGGGGGTGGGGGGGGGGGGTGTCACCATTGTTGGACTCGGCTTAGAGCATCATCAGGCCCTAATCCTGTCCTACAGTAGAGTTCCTGTATCACACCCTGCTGATCATCTCACTGTAAATCCCGTCTGCACCCATTCAGTGTTTGCAGATAAACTTCTGACATCACAAGTTCACGTCACGACTTTGAGATTCCCGAAAATCACCGGCAGCTTTGATGTAATCGGGTTTTCATTTCCCCTCGGTGTCCCTCTACATTCTTGTCTTGATCTCCTTACTGAGCAAATCTTTGGAATCGCCCATCATAAAGGCGATTAGCCGATAACGTAATTAGTGAGTAAATGAGGGGACACACCCAGGTAAATCACTTTAGTGCAGAAATTCTTTCCTATAACATCGTTTCTATTTTTGTGCTGTTCATTTTCTGTCAAGATGTTTAGGATTATCCAAGCTGATTTCACTTTCCAGGACTGTTTCTTCTTCTTCTTGGTTTTTTTTTTTTTTTTGACTTATATTAAGCATGGTAATATTAATAATGATAAATAACATTTATATGGCGCTTCATGTCGTCAAATATAAGTTCTTGGGGCTTTACAGTCGCTCTTCAACTCACAATCAATTCACCAATACAAAGAACACAGTCATTAAACATGGGACAACAGTCAGAAACCGCTGTGGTTGTATTCCATCAATTATGAAGGAAGGTGTAGTTTTAGGCGTTTCTTAAACATTTCAATGTACTGAACATCTCTTTAGTTTCGGGGCAGCCAATTTCAGGTTTTCGGGCCACAAAAAGAAAGTGATCGTTCCTTTCGTCTGTTCTCTCATTCCTTCTGGCCATATTTCTTCTTTTTTTGTTTCTTTGTTATGACTTCGTTTCTATATGTATTTCCCTCTCAAACTTCAGTTATTAGTAGAGAAGAGGAAGAAGAAGAAGAAGAGAGAGAGAGAGAGAGAGAGAGAGAGAGAGAGAGAGAGAGAGAGAGAGAGAGAGAGAGAGAGAGAGAGAGAGAGAGAGAGAGAGAGAGAGAGAGAGAGAGAGTGAGTGTGTGTGTGTGTGTGTTTGTGTGTGTGTGTGTGTTTTCTTTCCATCAGCATTTGAGTCAAAAGTACATCGAAATTGTGACATGAAGGAAGTGAGTGTTTCTAACAGAGGCTCATGTCTCCCGTTTACCTCTTTTTGTGTCAGATTCTCTCAAAGCATCTCCCATTGAGAGCCTGACGACGTGGATTTTCCGTCGTATCTATGGGCAGCGGCAGCATTAAATCAACATCTCTTCTGTCTTATCTTCAGCACGTGACATCCACACGTCACTCCAAAATTCTTTCTACGAAATCTGACCTACTTTACGAGTATGCTGGAGCCGCCTTTTGGGGGTCATCTTTAAAGTAACACGCTTGAGTTTAGCTGTTCTGCACCTCCCTTCTTTCCCCTTGTGGGCTGTTCGTATATTCTAGCCAACCCTAGCCCTGCTCCTGTACAAGGATACGGCCACTAGAATGGTCGTTGTCCCCATGACAAGAATTTCCCTCATTTCTTCCCAATTTTCTGGAACTCTTGTTGAAATTTTGTACCTTGAGTCCACTTCCGACACCTGAGAAGTGGGCGCAATATCGGGTATATCAGATCAAGCCGCTGCCTCCTTTCATTTTTTCCCCACCCACTACAAGCCAGTTCTATAGATGGCAGTGAGGCTAATCTAAATGCGTTCTTAGGTCAGGCAATAAATAGCTCAGGCTATGAATCTTTGTGAGATCACCCTGCAGCGATATTGCTCTGAAACTGGATCTGTATCTATCTTCTCCTGAAAGTCACACCTTTAGAAAATAGGCGGGAAAAAAAATAACCAGGCATCCATCATGGAAAGAAATATTGCCATATCAGCAAATATAAGTTTTGCCAGAATCCTAAGGAAGAGATTTAAGGAATCTTTGGCCAAATACGAGATGAAAGTAGGCGAAAAAAAAAGTTGTCTGTGTAGAGCTCTTTGGCTGTGAATATGGTGAAATGAGGAAACGTGGCCAAAAGAACTTAACTTTTTTTTTTTTATAACCTAAGCCTGAATTAACCCTTGGAATTAGGGCCATTAATTGTATAGAATAGTTGCAGTACATATAGTAAGTCTTACGTTATGTTGCCTTAATTAATTGTGACCGCCAAGCAAAACCCAAATTGCCCAATGCGTCCCTTTTTTTGTGGTATCTTTTCGAGTTGCCAGCATGATTCAGATTTTTAGAAACTGAAAGAAAATGAAAACCTGCAGGCCTCTTATTTCTGCAGAAGAGTTGATGGGGGGGGGGGGTGTGAGGCCGGAAGAAGAACACAAGCTGCGTGGCTGTGGAGGGATCCCACACCAGATGAGAGTGGAAACTATTCAACGTTCATCTGATGTCTCCAAGTTTCCCGTTCCACGTTAATATTTTTAGGAGAACACGCAGTTATGGTGGCTCTTCAAATGTAATGGAATCTTGAGATCGGTTGGGCTTCACCAGGCAGTGCTAGGAGATTTCTGCTGATGTCAGGCTGATGCTTGCCCAAGCAAGTCTGTTTCGCTTTGAATTTAGTGTGAGGTGTGAACTGTGGAGTTAAACGTGAGTTTGCGCACTGTTGCGACTGGAACAAGTCTGTCTCACTACGTCACTAGTTCGAACGCGTCAAAACTCTGTTAAAAACGTCAGCTTGGGGACAGAGAGACGTCGCGCTCTGAGACAAACCAGACTTGACTCAATACGCCAACAGCTTTAAACATTGTCCAAGGGAAGTAAATGTCGCGTCTCTCCATGTTGTTTAGGTAGACGGTCCACTTGAAAGCGATATCTTGGCTAAGGAATGGGACCATGGCTTTGTTGTTGCGACATCTCGTTTATTTCGAAAAAGAGGCTACTTTAATCAAAATACATGCACAAAGATATAGGCTGGAGATTTGGCTGTGCTGTGCCTGTGTTACACGTCATATGCAGGGGAATTGGCTGTGTTTTGCCTGTGTTGCATCATTGATAAGGGTGACCCCAGGGCATTACTGTTGTATTAACCCTCAGGGAATACCTGAGCGTCATTAAATGAATGCTAAAACTCACCCTGCGTTCCTTACAGTACAAGAAAATGAGAGAATCCGAATTTTTGGGTCAGTTGGCAAGTTCGAACTGTGAGATGAATTAGCTTTGTCTTTGCGATAAGATTGTTTGACTGTAATTTCATTCTTTCTAATGTCATCAGCTGGTCTCATCGGTTGTCGAATAGAACATCTATCAACTCTTTAGCTTCTCTGCTGCCCTCTGGGAACTGCCCAGATCACAGGCCAGTCCATTCCTTGACCTCCCCCCTCCACCCCCACCCCCCCCCCCTCCGTGATTTTTTTTCGTACTCGTCTGGCCAGTCATCCTAACTTCGTGTTGACATTTTCAGGCTTACCAAGAAATTTTATTGGACTGTTTCAGTGTTCTATTTGTTGAGTTTCCTTTCATGTGAATTCCTGGTCAGGGGCCGTCCATGAAGTACGCACACCCCATTTTGGCTATCACACCGCGTCTCCCGCGGCGATCTACGCTTAACATACGATTGGCCACCTCCACCCACCCCACCCACCCCACCCCCCCCTTTTGCGTGACTGCACCGCCTGCAGAAATGTCCATAATTAAACCTTGATGCTTGAGAACTTGAAACGGCATTTTCCATGATTCATCTGTCTGTTTCATCAGAGACACGATTTTTTTATGTAATATAACAAATTAGCCTGTTGAGTGAAAAAAAGAAAAGGAAATGAAAACAAATCTTTCAATTTATTACCATAACCGAAAAGCATACCTACACCCCCCCCCCCAGTCCCCTCCCTATAGACCCTTTTTGTACGTTGGAGGCACCTACCCACCCACCCACCCACCCCCGCTTTTCCCCTCAGCGGAGTGTGCATACTTTATGGCCGCGAACATCAATCAAAGCCATTTATATTGCTGTGTAAATATTAAATAAACGTCTAGATCTATATGAAATACTTCTTTATCAAATTTGCGTTACAGACATGCCGGTTATCACATAGGACATGTCTGAGAACATGTATATATCAGCTGGAGCTATAAACATCTTACCTGGATACAGCTTAATTATGGTCTTACCTTGAAATTCCACCCTCATGTAATGTAGAGCTTATCTAATTGCCAGCACACCTTCTAGTCTCAATATCCAGGTCGGGGCACAATCTAATAAAATACCCAGACTGGATGATCCCATTGTGTGACGTCACAAAACAGCGAAAGGCCCGCCATTTTAGGTTTACGGTTGCGACCGACGCTTCAGCATAGCTACAATGCAGCGATTGCTGAAAGCGCATACGGTCATCATTTATAACAATAAAAAAAAATGCAGATGTAGGCAATAAAATGAAAGGATAGGCAAGTTAATGCATTATTAATACATTGTACAACCAAATCTTGACAAATAAAAAGAAATTTCTACTACAGATAGAACTAGAATCGGAATTTCCGGAGCGGCGGACATGTTGGGTATACGGCCGCCGCTCGGGAAATTCCGTAAAAAAACGACACATCCCGAAGCTCGTGTTTCCAGTCTGGGTATCTTATTAGTCTGTGGGTCGGGGATGGCAATATCGACACTTTCGTCAGTTCCCTCCCCTGTTTTTGATTTATCCCCTTCCTTCCTGCATTTACAGTTTATGACCTTCTCTATTACCAAACTGCACGAGTGAATATTTCGGGAACTCCCGTGGATTTCCACACCTTAAACATAAATTCACGCTTCAAAGATCACCGTGCTTGTCATAATTTGTAGCTACAAGAATGCCTAGTAGGCGCGTGCAACGAGATAAGACTATTATGGCCTATGTCAGTTAGTTGATAGTTTTAAAACCCCTTGCTATACAGTGTCTTGCATTTTACCACGTTTTGCAGCTACGCGAGGTGTTTTTTTGGGGGGGGGGGGTTCTGACGTCAGACCCTGGAGGAGAAACGATCAATCTTCGGCGTGCCGCGATTAAAACATTGGTGGGTCTCCAGATATGCATAAAGTACGTACACTTGGAGGAGAAACGATCAATCTTCGGCGTGCCGCGATTAAAACATTGGTGGGTCTCCAGATATGCATAAAGTACGTACACTTGGAGGAGAAACGATCAATCTTCGGCGTGCCGCGATTAAAACATTGGTGGGTCTCCAGATATGCATAAAGTACGTACACTTGGAGGAGAAACGATCAATCTTCGGCGTGCCGCGATTAAAACATTGGTGGGTCTCCAGATATGCATAAAGTACGTACACTTGGAGGAGAAACGATCAATCTTCGGCGTGCCGCGATTAAAACATTGGTGGGTCTCCAGATATGCATAAAGTACGTACACTTGGAGGAGAAACGATCAATCTTCGGCGTGCCGCGATTAAAACATTGGTGGGTCTCCAGATATGCATAAAGTACGTACACTTGGAGGAGAAACGATCAATCTTCGGCGTGCCGCGATTAAAACATTGGTGGGTCTCCAGATATGCATAAAGTACGTACACTTGGAGGAGAAACGATCAATCTTCGGCGTGCCGCGATTAAAACATTGGTGGGTCTCCAGATATGCATAAAGTACGTACACTTGGAGGAGAAACGATCAATCTTCGGCGTGCCGCGATTAAAACATTGGTGGGTCTCCAGATATGCATAAAGTACGTACACTTGGAGGAGAAACGATCAATCTTCGGCGTGCCGCGATTAAAACATTGGTGGGTCTCCAGATATGCATAAAGTACGTACACTTGGATAGGAGAAACGATCAATCTTCGGCGTGCCGCGATTAAAACATTGGTGGGTCTCCAGATATGCATAAAGTACGTACACTTGGATAGGAGGAGGGTTGAAGAGGGTGAGCCCAACCAAAAGACAAGTCTACATTGAAAGATTGAAAGGGGGGTGGGGAGGTGGAGAGGGAGGGGCAGGGAGCGCACGTACGCTTTTCAGTTATGGGAAAGAATGAACAAGTATTTGGGTGTTTTTCTTTTTTGACAAAGTAAGAGATCTTGTCCACAGCATCCGCTCCGCTCCCTATGTTACGGAAAAATGACGTATGAAAAAAGTAAAACTCTCTTTGCCTCTATGGCAGTCAGGAGCGGAGCGGAACGGATTGCTGTGGACAAGTATGCAGAGGTAAAGAGTGTTTTACTTTTTGATACGTCACTTTCCGTAAAATAGCGGAACGGAGCGGATGCTGTGGATAAGAGCACTAAGGTGTAGGATTATAAAACTCGAACAATCAATATAAGCCAAGTATGACATGAAACTGTCAAATAGACCATGCAAAGCAGCACTGAAAATACGAAGACATCCAGACCTTTGCTATTGGTGTTGATTGCCGTATGCTTGTACAGGAAATTGGGGGCCGGGGGTGTAAAAGCAAACAAACGCCTCTCATGCCAAGGGTCCCGGGTTCAAAGCCTGGGCTGTGCAGGCATGTTGGAAATTGGGATTTCTCTCATATTTTCGCGTCCCTGATCCTATGGGGGGGGGGGGGGGAGGGGGGGGGTAGGATTGAGTACCTAGTCTTCTCGGATAAGGGTGCATGTTGAGCACGTTAGAGATACGTTGGAGTCGGAAATCGTAAAGAAAAGTAAAAATCGCCAAACTCTGGCATACGCGTTTTATGGACACCCCGTTTTTCATTCAGACCCTCGGTAAAGCCTCCATCATGAGAGGGGGGGGACGCTATGACCTACCTTGACCCCGGCAGTGCCGAGTGCACGGAGGGGACGGCAAGCTCCGCCTCTATTGGATGGTGGAGACAGGGAACATTCTCCAGTGGAGGATTCCACCTGCTAATCCTTACCACCTGTTTCCTTTCTTGCAGCTGATCTTAAATAGCGTCGGACGTGACCGAGGCCAGAGATTAAGGTCTGGTAGGGGGAGGGGGGATAACTTTGGTATAAGTATAGCAGTCCTAGCTTTGGTTGATGCAGTGGAATGCGAATTCGGTGTCAAACCTTCATAAAATATGATGGTCAAAACTGAAGACAATTTTTGTAGGAGTTTGGCCTCTTTCAGATAGTCATTCAAAATGAGTGTTGTAAGACGCGGCGAAAGCGTTCGTGAAAACTTGCTATGTCCTCCGTCTTTAGCCGTAACTCATACAAGAATTGACTTAACCCAATTTTGGAAAAACACTCTTCAGTTACGAATAGTCTGGTGCAAATAGCTAGTTTTTTTTTCTTATCTGTTTCATATTTTTGAATTACAACGTTTTTTGGCTTGCTCAATGGGAAACGGAAGGGGGTGTATGTTCATATTCTTCAGTTAATTAATACTTTTTGGTCTTGTTCTGTGGGGAAATGGGCCGGGGTGGGGCCCATGAAAGTTGATGGCACACTCACTGTCAACTCATTCGTTGTGGTCCTGAGTGCTTGTCAAACATTCAGCACACATACATCGTTAAATGATGAAAAAAAGAGACCTCAAGTTTGTATTTTGCAACCAGGCTCAGAGATCTTACTGTTGTTACAAAGCAGAGGCACCTGATTGTTTGGTGAGCAAGTTTGACGTGCAAGGACAAAGCAGTAAAAAGTTTAAGAGTGTTTATGTAACTTGGTCGGCTGTATTGAAAGCTGTTTCCTCTGTGGCACCTTAACTATCACAGGTAAAATCCGTTTTTCTATCAACTGTTGCCCAATACATGTTACAAAATCATAGACATTGTCGTAAGAAAAACAATGAATACAAAGAAATGAATAGCCTGTCGGCCAAAACGTGTATCTGTGACAGGGAAATCATGTTCTAGTCAAGCTTTATATGCACAGGGCGGATTCTGTTTGCCAGTAAATGGAACATATCGAACAAAGACGTGAAACGATACTACGGCATGTCTCTGTGATTTGGTGTATCTGTTTTATGTCTACATTTATACCCAATGGTTTTGAAACCCTGGTTGTCCAGGCCAATGCGTTTTGCAAGTGGAAGTTTCTTTGCTGAGGGGACATCTTTTGAAACAACGAGAACCACTAATGTAAACCGCATTGTGTCCAGACTCTGTTCAAACATTATCTGTGGCTGGAATTGCGTATGATTCATATCCAAACTCTCATTCAGTGCTTCTCAGCCTGTTTTGAAAATCTCCCCTGCGGGAAAAGACTCACTTTTAAAATCAGAATTGTTCCTTCCGAGCAAAATCTGAACATTGGCTTTGTTAAAATATTTATATTGAAATTGGATCCTATTTTAGAATATTACATTGGTGGGTTTTTCATGTCCATCAGAAATGCCAGTGGAAGTTTGTAATAAATACAGTAATAAGTTCATAATTATAGTCTTTCTTTTATTTTATTTTCCACTTGAGATTGTATCAGCACATGCACTGTAGATACATGCATTTTTCATTTCAATTATTGGTTGGATCTTCCTTGTCAACTGATGACGCTCATAGATTGGTAAGACAGAGCTCGTCATTAAACTGTCTATGGTGCAGTCTCGCCATTATCGATGGAACATGCAGGAAAGCCAAACCCAAACAGAATCTCATAGCTCACAAGATAGTGTCAGTAGAACCAGAAGGCACATGTATGACCAACAGTGGTGGGAAATAACTTACTGTGAAACAAGATTTGAATTCCGCACTGGTGTGAACACAATAGGCATTGTCAGCAGTTAGAATGTGAGTAGAATTCCACCCTGTTTGCGAAAAAATACCGTAAATTTACCCATCTAGGTGGTATCATTTTATAGTGAAAAAAAGTTCTCTAGTTTTCTATCTGGTTATAGTTTTGTACCACTGATAGTTTTCTTTGGTCATCACAAAATGAGAAATTGGACAAAGAATAACTCAGGGCGCAGTGCGAAATGTTTCTTGCTGCTTCTGTAAAATGTTCCTGTTGGCCGCAACATATCAGGATTGTTCAGTGGAGTGATGGATTCAGACACATTGATGACACTCACATTAATCTTAAAGACAAGAAATATGTACATCAGCAGACCTAACATAATGCGGAAGGAGATAGACGAAATTTATTTATAGCGCAAAGTGTCACGAGAAGAGTGAGCACTTTGTCCTTGTGGCCTGACGCTTCTTGAAACTTCTGTCTACACAGCCTGCATCAGCGCGTGTGTGCCACTCACAAGAACTCACACAGAAGGAGCCCTGTGGAGGCCCGTGTGTCCAATACCTGCATCGTCTTCAGATCTTCAGACCACCGAGTTTTCAAGACCAGTTTCAAACATTTTAAAGTGGCTCTGCGTTTTCTCTACCTTCCCACCTGTCAATTCTTCAGCTTACCTGGCATCGTTTTTTTCTTTCTTTTTTTTAAAGCAAACCCCAGCATTACCTGCCGCTAGGGCGGATACTTGTTTGTTGCACGTGACGTCATAAACTTACGCCCTGCACATTTTGTTTAAACGATCTTCTGCCATAGCCTTGTAAATTTACGGTGAAATATTCTTGTCGTCTGCAGTGCCCGATAGTTTGTATGATAATAAAATACATTAATATTACATTAAAATAGCATGTCTTTTTAAATAAGCAACCTTCCGATATGCGAGCAGGATATTTTCAAAGTATTTAAACAAAGCGAGCCCAGAGGACTTACACTTCTGAACACTCGTAGTGACGCCGCAGCATCGCATAAAGTACTACATGGCAGGTTTAATGACAAATGAAAACAGTTGGAAAGCAGAGATTTTCTGCTGTGCTTTAAAAGTTTAATTATTTTGTAGTTTTATCAATTTGAATTGAATTTTGTTGTGCAGTTTGTCTGGATCCTTAGGTCTCGGGCAAGAGTGGCGGTGTCATCGCCAACAGGGTTAATCGACAGAGCATCTGGAAGGTTTTAGTCTGGTTCATCTGCAGGTCCATGTTTTAGACAGTTATTGAACATCCAAGAATGAGCCTGCTAACAATTTCTGTCTCCATCACCCTTACATTCACCCCACCTCTCTGTGAACTATTGGCACTAAACTCTATGGGGCATATACTGAAAAACCGTTCTGAACACTCGTAATGACGCCGGAGCATCCCATAAAGTACTACATGGCAGGTTTAATGACTTAACTGAAAGCAGTTGGAAAGCAGAGACTTTCTGCTGTCCTTAAAACGTTTCATTATTTTGTAGTTTTGACAATTTGAATTGGATCCTGTTGTGCAGTTTGTCTGGATCCTTAGGTCTCGGGTAAAAGTGGCGGTGAC
The DNA here is from genome assembly GCA_963931925.1 of Onchidella celtica. Lineage (NCBI taxonomy): Eukaryota > Metazoa > Mollusca > Gastropoda > Systellommatophora > Onchidiidae > Onchidella > Onchidella celtica. Next base: position 77,154,483 of record OZ007568.1, read on the forward strand.
GTCGCCAACAGGGTTAATTGACAGAGCATCTGGAAGCGTTTAGACTGGCTCATTTGCAAATCCATGTTTTATGCAGTCATTGAACATCCAGGAATGAGCCTGCTAACAATTTCTGTCTCCCCCACCCTTACATTCACTCCACCTCTCTGTGAACTATTCGCACTAAACTCTATGGGACATATATTGAAAAACCGTTGCCAAGCCCAGCATGTTGCGAACCTCTGTTTTATGGATATCGCTATTAGCAGTTTTGCTAGGCATAGCAACGCTTTTCTCTATGAGTTAATAGTTTTTTTGTTTGACTGCTTTTTTTGTTTGTTCATCATCTTTCAGCATAATACTCTTCATACATCATTATATGAGCTCATATGGAAAGAATTATTCCCAAACTCCGTGGATTACAGAGCATCACTTATAAAGCTATGCCACGTCTTACGTCCGTGATCATCGGCTGCCTGAAAGCCACTTTATGTAATAACTAAAGAAAAAACCTGAAACAAACTAATGTATCTTGTACAGACAACGAGGAGTGCGTGGGATAGTCGCCGTGAAAGTGAGGCTATAAATATTGTGCAAGATTGTGTGGGCACGTCGTGAACAGTTTAAGCGCGTAGATGTGCATATTGACCATGCGCATCGTCCATGTAGGTGCAGGAGTTGTTGTTTTTGTGTGTGTGGGGGGGGGGGGGTAGTGCTTGAATGTAACTGTCAGATGTCGAGGCCTCAAGAGGAAAGGCATTTGCACTTAACGGCGTGTCGGCACGATAACGGCCTCTTTGAGCCTTTGACGGTTTTAGTTATCTTACTTTCGGTTAGTTTTCTGCTTTCAGATTTTTATAAATGAGATCAAATAAAAGTGAAATTAATAATCTAAGGGGGAAATGCCCGTGCTGTAAAGTTTGTCTGTCTATTATATGAATTTTGTAAAATGTCATAAAAATCTGTTAAATTAACGTACAGATTTTGGCCTCCTTCAGAAATGACGATGCGTTGCGGGTCCACGTCAGAAAATAATTCTTACAATGGTCCGGAGGCACAAAGACTTTCTCGGATAAGCGCTATAGTGATTGTAACAGAGCCTTTCAATGATATTTTACACCTTACATTGTTAAAGTTCAGATTTGGTTAATGCCAGCGACAGGGCTTCCACTGATACAATGACATAACTTCGTTAATACGTCAATGACGTAAGTTTTGTGAAAGCTTCAACGAGACGCTCTAAGTACGGGCGTTCACAACACTGTGCGATGGCTAACCCAAGACTTGCAGAGCGTTCACCCCTACTTTATGATGACTTCTGTGTTATACAGCTTTGAGCTTCATCATTAACTCTGACCCTCGTCTGATGAATGTGATGTAAAAGTTTTACAATACAGGGGTATTAATTCGTAAACCATTTGGAATGTTCAGAGAGATAATTGCATCGGAAATATACACAAACGGAAGTGGAGATGTACACAGAGCGTATTCACCTGCAGAAACTGGCGGTTGATGACAATCGAGCGCCTAGCGATGACAACCGTGCATGATTCTTAGAATTTACAATTTCAATTACCAGCAAAGATAATAGTGTTTGTCAGCGTTTCGTCATATGCGGTCAGTTACATCCCTGATTGGATCCTTGAAAAAAAAAAAGTTTTGGCATTTGGTTTATCTGCCCCTGGCATTAATATAATCAAGTCTTTGTGCAGCCTTACCTCCCCCTGACAATGTCATGTTTGTCTGAAGCTCAAGGCTTTCATAACTCCATTCTAGATGTTCTTTTGATTGCTCTTGCTACAAGTGGCCCTGTTAGGAATGGTCGCAAGGAAAATGCCATAAATATAGCACAGCAACATTTGAAGGTTACGCCATCAACCAAGGCCGAAACCATGACGTCTTATTAGTCTATACTTCATTTGGGACACTATTGTAAATATGCCTAACTTTGATTTATTTTATTTTGCCATTTTGAGATAATATTTGAACTATAATAACATGTCGTTGTCATGTCGATGGGTGGACCTTTATTTGAACCCTATTTTAATCTCCCCAGTTCATGCTCTGATTCTTATCTAGTGGGGTCTGGCAGACCGAGACTTCTCAAATAGAGAAAATGTATTAAACGCCAGCTATTCTTACATGTCAGACCCGTACTTTTCAAATAAGCGGGGGAAAAGCTAAAGACTATAGATTCATACTTCGTGGAGTCTGTCAGACCCAGTTTGAATCACAATTTTGCTGTTATATAGGAGATTCGAGTATCGAATGGAACATAACAGTCTCCACGAGGAGCAGGATTAAAACCGTGCACTTTCCTAGTCTCAGCGGATTTGCACTGCGAGACAAGGGAGGCTATGCGAAACCACTGTTAGCATGGAGCGGAAAGTAGGTCGCTGCGGTAAACAATATCTGTTTGTGCATTTCCACGGGGTGTGAGAGCTTACAAACGACTCTGAATAGTTTCAATCAGCCCAAAAATATGAAGAAACCACAGTAAACAGATATGCACACTCGTTGGTGAAGCCGGTCTCTTTCAATTCTTCAATTTTTTGTTTACCGCAGCGGCCTAGTTGCGCAATCTTTTATTGGATGGCATTGGATCTTTTTTATCACAAATTATGATACATTTATAATTAAACAACATACAGAGATTTGAGAACCTGACTTAAGTTTGAACTGCTGGGATCTTTGTTAGATTGAAATGAGTTGGGTTTTTTTTTTAATGACAGACGAGGGCAGATCTGACAAATTCAAAGAGGATGTTAAACTTTATGCCCAGCATCAACACGTGTTCTGTTTTCGGTTCCTGGAGTAAAGGATATTTTGTATTTTGTATTTTGTATACTTTCTTTAATCCCATTTGGGAAATTTGCCTTTGTGCCATTGCAGCCCAGTTATCCCAGACTTCCGTGCATTCTGTCTCAACATAACTGTCAAATGAAACCGAGGATGGTTTGTAAAGCCTGCATTTGTTGACCAAAACTTTTCAGTTCCAGTACCCAATCTGTACCGTGTATAAAACATCTTCATTACTGAATGGTGTCAGGAATTTTTAGAACTACTAATACCGATAACGAGAAAACCCGTGGGGACAAATGTCCCTACCGAAACACTTCTATATCTGGAACATATTCTAATATAATATGAACAACTGCGTTATGATCTTGCACCATTCTGATTCATTCTTATAATGGTGCGCATGTAACCCGGCACAGGCTAATAGCTTGGCGGCCTGAACTGTTGACAGCCAGCAAACACTCTCCGAGATGATTAAAAGGAAAAATTTTAAATAATCGCCAATGATATATTTTAACCAAAACCTAGCTTGAGATGGCTGAAATGTTCCCTTTTCTACCTCACGACAGTAAAGGAGTTAGCGGAGAACGCCTCGTAAGTCCATCTTAGATTTAACTAGGTATTCACGGTAGATAAGAAGATTATGCCGATTCTGTACTCTGAGTAAAACGTTTTCATTACTTGTGAATGGCAGATGAAGAATTCCGGAATGAACCACCCTTCAGATTGTGTTGTCAGTAAATCCTGGATGTTCATTGTGAATGGCACCCTTACTTATTGTTTGTTTCAACTCACCTTTCTGCACACCTGAGAATTTCCACGTTGAACGTTTGCGGCCTTAGTATAATGATAAGGAGTTAGAATAAATCGGAACCGTGAAACAGCTTGATAAGTGCCACAACATATTTTAAACAAGTGTCAGTCAAAGTGTGCATTTGTTACACCTCCTCTACATTTCTAAGCGATCTCCAGTTTTTCAGAAACTGGAGAAGTAAGGTCGCCAATTGTAGCCCGAGTCACCAAAGGTCTGACATGTCAATGCCAGTTGTTTATCTGATCGCTCTCTCAGACACAAACAAACAGCGGCATTAACGAGACAAAAACTGCGTCAGGTTGTCATTATCCCCTTACCTCTTCTGTTGTTGCTTTCTCGACTTTTAGAAGACAGGCATTTTTTTTTCTTTTTGAAATGTGTAACCTTTTTTTGTCTCTTTCTCTTCCATCTGCTCTTTGTCTCCATCCTTCCGACGTATCTACCAGTTCTTTCCAAGCTTCGTTTCTTTCCTTTTTTTCTTCATTATGCATTTTTAGAAGCATTTTCTGCCGTTTCCCTCTTCTTTTCATAACCTCTCTCTCTCTCTCTCTCTCTCTCTCTCTCTCTCTCTCTCTCTCTCTCTCTCTCTCTCTCTCCCTCTCTCTCTCTCTCTCTCTCTCTCTCTCTCTCTCTGTCTCTTCTGTCTTCAGTCTTCTCGCTTTCTGTTTGTATGCCCGCCTGTCTGTGTCAGTCTCTCTCCATACTTCTCACCCTGTATCATTTCTCTCTCTCTCTCTCCCTCTCTCTCTCTCTCACTGTCTCTCTCTCTCTCTGTCTCTCTCTCTCTCTCTCTTTCTCTCTCACTCTTTCTCACCCCTCTCACTGTCCCATATCATATCTATCTCTGTCTGTCTCACTATCTCTCCTTCTCGTTCCTCTTCACGGCATTGTAATTTGGCTGAACCATTCAGAGACACAAACTTCATTAAGATTTCCAGGTAAGATACCTCATGTCGAGGGCAGGATATACCTGATGTCGAGGGCAGGATGACGTAAGCGCATCAATTTTGTAGCACTTATTTGGTTCTGTTTTTATTGGTATTTTTATTTTTGCCCCTGTAGCAATCTGTTGAGTGTCAAAGCTGAAGTTTCTGCCCAAGGTAAACAAAAGTTTAGATCCAATTCAGGATGCACGGGCCATGTTGCTGTGTACTCAAGAAATGAAAAAGCTACAGTATAACAAAATCAACAGTTGCAGCAGCAACAAGTAAATAACAACATCGGCTATGAATCGAAACAGCGCACACATACACGCGCGCGCACACACACATACAGAGGGGGGGGGGGGGAGGAGAGAGAAAGAAAGATTTTATAAACGTAACGCATAATTTGGCGCAGCATTGAGATAAGATAAGATAAGATAAATTTATTCGTCCTTGTTCAAGGAAATTTGTTTTGATCATTAAATACATAACAATACAGTTACAGAAATTATGATATATAGCGCGCGCGCACACACACACACACATATGTATTTATATACACACACGCACTAATAAATAAACAAAATTAACAGTGCGCACAATACTCTTCCGTTACTAAAACACATTGACCTGGCACGCAAGACACTATTCAAATGTACACAAAATTACGATCAAGATGACGACATTATTGTAACATCCTAGATGATGATGGAATAAACGATTTAAAGCAGCGCTCAGTTTTAGTTTTCTTTGACAACAGCCTTAAACGTCTTACAGATCTTATGTATTCTTTGTTCAGGGGATGTTGTGGGTCATTTATTATATTATTAGCTTTTTTAATACAAGCACCAGTGTACAGCTCATCAAAATCGTACTCTCTGCTTTAACTTGACCTCGCACCAGCCGAATTTGATCGACCGACTAGTTGGATAGTGACGTCATTACATTGAGTTTCACCAAGATCTAACTAGTTGGCTGGTGTGCGAGGTCTTACTGAAACCGGAGAGTACGTACTATGTATAGAGAGGTTTCACCATTGGTGGATTTGCACTGCGAGACAAGGGAGGCTATGCGAAACCACTGTTAGCATGGAGCGGAAAGTAGGTCGCTGCGGTAAACAATATCCGTTTGTGCATTTCCACGGGGTGTGAGAGCTTACAAACGACTCTGAATAGTTTCAATCAGCCCAAAAATATGAAGAAACCACAGTAAACAGATATGCACACTCGTTGGTGAAGCCGGTCTCTTTCAATTCTTCAATTTTTTGTTTACCGCAGCGGCCTAGTTTCGCGATTTGGCGGAAGTGAGATCTCTCTGTACATCTATACTCTTTGCTGAAACCCAATGCCATGACGTCACCTTCAAAGAAGTCGGCCAGTCAAACTGCATGGCTGGGTTAAAAGTCGAAATTGCAAGGCTGGAGAAACCAAAACTTTCTCGACGGCGAAAGAAACAGACTGGTTGGTCTTTGCGATAAACAGAACTATTCATGTTTTAATGTCTCCATTAAGCGGGTTTTTTTAACATCCGTATTGTGAGATCGTTGTACCCAGATAGGCGCATGGAGAGATCAGGAGAAACTCACAGTGTGGCCAGAGGGAAAGTTGCTGAAATAGTTTGGATTACATTTTTGTGTTGTTTTTTGTTTCCTGGCCAAGGTTCAGCAATGACTTTACCTGGCAACTCGTGCTTTACAGATCTACATGCATGTCTCGCGAGATTTGATGTTTCATGTGGGTTTGAAAGATATTCGGCATTTTTTCTTGAAATAGTGCTCACCGGACATTTCTTGAAGAGATATTTAAATTGGATGACTGCAGTCGAAAGTAGACCTTCCTATTGTATGGCCACTATTTTTGTCTCATGAAGTACAATAAGGATGGGGTTTCTGATGTTTAGTGGCTCATTTTGGGGTGGATCTACCCATCGAACTTACTTGACCTATTTCAAAGTGTTGGGTAGATCTTTGTTTTTTGGAGGCTCACTGCTTTAGCGTGTGAAGTATTTTTCTTGTTTTTTGTTGTTGTTGTTGTTGTTTCTTTTTGTTTGTTGTCCCAGTTTTCTTCTTTAGCCCTCAGAAGGGCTGTTCGTAGTCCTAAAAGGGGTTGTTCTAGGCTGCCACCATTTGAGAATGGTTCAGAAATACAAACAGCAACTGTGAAACAAAATTCAATCTGTTTTTTTTCTTTTTGTTTTTGTTTTTTAATTATTTTTGTTTATAATGGATACAGTTAAGCGGGGTTTTCATGTGTACAGAAACGGAAACGGTAAAAATTCATCAAGTAATAAAAAGAAAGAGTATTTCCGTATGTACGGAAAGGACGTTGCCGTACTCATGGACACATTCTTTCTATTTCACTACTTAAAGGGTTTGGGGCGTTTCCGTTGTCGTTTCCGCTTCCTTTACCGTATACATGAAAACCCAGCTCTAGAGAGCTCAGTTATGTACCTGTCGTGAACTGTACAGAGCGCTTGCCATAACCAACGAAATGGCCTGTTGTAAAACCCAGGTCAAATAATAATATGGCGAAAAATAAAATAGAAAAAGGTTGTACGTCGGAAAGCCCTGCTGGTAAAACCCCAGTTATCTGAGCTGTGGCATGTTTTTAAACACAATTGTGGGAATTTTAAAACGTAGAAAAGTAACGGAGCAGGTAGAGTTTAACGCTTTGTCCTCATTGGATGATTTGAGAAACCGAGATTGATCATATAGGAGGGTTTTTCCCGTCAGTGTTATCTCTGGAAGAACTGATGGGTTTTTGGAGTTGGAGAGTTCAGCGTCACCTTCCATCCCTATAGCAGCATCAGCAGCAACAACAACAACTGCACTCGTTAATCACCCCGGTGTCAGGGATTGGCACCTGTTTCAGGTGAGCCAGGCCAGGCAAGTGTCATTGGGACGTTGATCAGTGGAGAGATGGAGCTTCCCTCTTGTTTATTGTTATTGTAAAGTTTTTTTGGTCGCTGTGACTCTTGAGCTTGATGTTTGGCTTCTTCCTTGTTTTGCCGTGAAACGGGAATCGTAAACAGTACACTCGTCCTCAAAGTGTTTCATCGACGCCTGACCTGTTGCCAAAACAGAAGATCAGAACTTCTATAGAACTTCCTGGTTGGAAAGTTGGCACACACAGTCCACTCGTATGAGTCAGATACTCCGCCTTACTGTAACAGAACGGGCACAAAGGCAAACCCACTAGGGAGCCCTTGTGTAATTTGTAATTAGTATTCTTCTTAATGCCATTTGGGAAATTTGGTAGGGATGAATTCTATTTAAATTTGCCCGGGCAGCAGCCTGTCCGGCCTGCTCATTTCGATTTCCAATTGCCAAGGTATCTTTAACGCGCGCAACGTGCACACGGGCCCTCCGAATTTTTTCGTCCTTATCCGAGAAGACTAGGCACTTGATCCTACCCCCCCCCTTCCCAATAGGATCACGGACACGAAAATATGAGAAAAATGCCCAACATGCCTGCACCGGCCGGGTTTTGAACCCAGTGCACTCGGCATGAGAGGCGAGCACCTTGCCTGTAGACCACCTTGTCCTAGGCACGCCAAGAACATTACAGTAACAACCAACAACGACACAAGTATAAGACAAACAAGAACAAGAAATCTTGAGATGTAAATGCCAAAGGCAGCGATCCCCCTAAAACAAAGGCCTAAACACACCGACTGTAACGGAAACTAGTCAGTCTTCGCAACACAATCTTGCTGACTGTTTGAAACTGCTAAGGCTGTCGTTACTTGGACGTATGTACCCCAAGCGTTTTGCACTAGGGGCGCGTACGTATACGCACCTATCCCTAACCCCGTCCTTGTCCTCAACCCTAAATCTTATCGAATCCCTAACCCTGCCCCTTACCCTTTCAACCGAAAAAACAGGAGGAAAACAAAAAGAAAATCTGAAAGAATAATTAATTAAGGCTGTTGTTAGGAGTATTTGAGGGGGGGGGGGGTGGAGCTCTCCAGCTCTGGAGTCACAAAAGGCTTTAAAATACGTACCCCTCGCGCAAAAAAACCTGGGGGACGTACGAATTTGTAACAATAATCCACTGCTAAACACCGGAAGATCACACTTTTTTACAAAAGTTTTCTTTGATTTTCAAAAAAACTCCAAAACATGGCTTAGGGCAATTATGTTATGCTGGTGAGGTCATGATGGTAGACGTGTCGCTGTTTTTCTGAGTACCGTGTAGGGGTAGGCCTACGTGTTTCGGACTAGGATAGGATTTAGATAGCCTTTCACTGCAAAACCACAAATAGTTGCAGGGTAGCGTAACTAGGAAACTTGATTTTCACTTTGGTGGACACCATAGAATAGAGATACTACCAGAAGCGACACAAGGCAGGAATACGTCATCAATTTTGACTACCCTGCGCCATTTTGGATGAGATCAATTGTTGGTAGCTAGGCAGGCGCGGAACGATGTTTAATGCAACATCGGGGAGTGCGTATTTAGAGAGAGATCTCACTTCCGCCAGATCGCGAAACCAGATCACGGCGATGATAAGAATTGAAAGAGACCGTAATTCACCAAAGACTGTGGTCTGTTCATATTTTTGGGTTGACTGAAACTATTTGGAGCCGTTTGTAAGCTCTTAATCCCTGTGGAAATGTACAAACTGGTACGGTATTGTTTACCGCCGATAAAGTCAAGTGAAGTTGCGTTTCAATCAAAAGGGTGGCGCGCATACTTCCTGTAGTTACTAAAAGTGGACTTCTTTCGCTTCTGATAGTTCTCTGTTCCGTGGTCGACACAAATAGTGTTATGCCATAACAAAGACCCCGATCTCTGGTACATTTTGCTCCTGTAGGTAAATACTTGGCTACTTCACCCACGAGAAGTCGATCTCTCTCACTCAACAAGTGATGCTTATATAGTACACACGTACATGAAAGCTCAGCATACTCGCTACACAGCAACCAAAGCAAATACGCAACTCGGATAACAGATAAGCTTACACCATGGCTTACACACACACACACACGTGCACATTCACTTTGTAACCCAGGAACACACCTGTGTCACTGTGCAAACGGAGCTCATTTAATAGAAAAACACACACACATACTGACATACACATACATACACACACACTTAAATTGTTTCCTATTATTATTACTGGTTAATGATCGGGCGGACTTCAGTCGATGATGTAGTCTTTTTGTCGTTTGGGTTGAAAAAAGTGTCCATTTGATCTACAAACCAGGACTCGACCGCATTCGGAAAGGAAAGGGGGGGGGGGGGAATTGAGGCACTTGGGCACTTGTTTTTGTTATTTTGTTATATCTTTTGGCATTACTGGTGAAGTATTTAGGCTGGAATGAAACTGGGCCACTAGAAGAATATTGTTGTATTAAATCACGTGCAGGTTTACCAGAGCTGTGATGTCCTGTGACCTTTAGTTATCTCTTTGTTGGTTTGGTCTGCCGCTCTTTGTACCCTTGGTGGGCCGTCAGTCTGCTGATTAGATTGTCATATGAGCTGATATTCAATGGTTGTTTTTTTTTTTTTGTTCCTGTTTTGTATTTTATAAGAGAGTAGCGAATGAGTTTAGCAGTCATGGGTAGCCGTAACTTCCAGGAAGTGGCGTCATCACCCCCTTGTGTAGTACAGGTGGTCCGAATCTCAACCAGTTGGAGAGTTCTATTGAATATTCACCTTCTACTGTACACGGAAAGCCTTCTTCTTTGTCTTCCTCTTTCTCTCTCTCTCTCTCTCTCCCCCCCCCCTCTCTCTCTCTCTCTCTCTCTCTTTCTTTCCTTCTCTCTTTCTCTCTGTTGCTCTCCCTTTTCCTCTGTCTCTCTGTCTGTGTGTCCCTCTGCCTGTCTCTGTCTCTCTGTCTGTCTGCCTGTCTCTTTCTCTTTCTTTCTCATTCTCTCTCTCTCTCTCCTCCACCCTCCCTCTTCTTCTCTGTTACTCTCTCTTGCTCCCTCTCTCTCCACCTCTCACTCTTTCTCTCTCTCTCTCTCTCTCTCTCTCTCTCTCTCTCTCTCTCTCTCTCTTAGACGAATAACAGTTATACTAATTTAACGACTGGCCAATATAACAAGTAAACTTAATGAACTCTCATCCAACAACACAGAGAAGCATCCAACCCCAGGTACAACAACTCCTTCATCCTCATTGCCCTGTCACTCTATCCCCCACAGCCATCAGCGTATGGAAGAAATGTAGGATTTGTTACAAAGTTTGTCTGTCAAGAACTGAACACTTGCTTTTGTTTTCTGAGCTTTACCCCCCTTTATAACATGAAGACGTGTTTGTTTCCCCTGCGTCCTCATAGAACCTTTGGTGTTGTTATTTTTTTTTGGCCGTTGATGCCCCACTGCAAGGGTTCCCAACCTTTATCATCCCGTTCAGACCTGGTAACTCTTCAAAAGTAAATTGACCCCCATCCTGATTTGTTCGATAATTTGAGTTTAGTTAAAATACTATCGTAATCAAACAATTGACAAAGGGATGATTTTGAAAATATTCTTGTTAACATTGGTACTTTGCGTTCAAATAAGAATATGATAACGACAGCAAATAGCAGTGTTATTTGTATTTGTATTTTTGTATAACTCTTTAATCCCATTAGGGAAATTTGCTTTTGTGCCATTGCAGCCCAGTTATAACTGGAGCAGGCACGTCGTCGCCACAGTGCAGCGCCGGTCGGCGTGTTTTTTTTAAGGGGGGGGGGGGCGGGGGAGATGAGGGAGGAGGGGGAAGGAATGGTAGGGATGAATTTTTATTTAATTTTGCCCGGACAGCGGCCTGTTCGGCCTGCTCTTTTCGATTTCCAACTGCCAAGGTATCTTTAGCGTGCACACGGGCCCTCCGAATTTTTACGTCCTTATCCGAGAAGACTAGGTACTCGATCCTCCCCCCCCCCCCCCCCAATAGGATCAGGGACACGAAAATATGAGAAAAATCCCAAACTTCCAACATGCCTGCACCGGCCTGGTTTTGAACCCGGGACCCTTGGCATGAGAGGCGAGCATCTTGCCTCTAGACCACCTTATTTATGAAACATACATCTCAACTTCAGGTCCTTTTTTTCTGTTGTTGTTAGTTTTTCAGTTATAGGTTTGAAGAATATGTACAAATTCACCATCAGCGAATAGGTAAATTTACCCCAGGCTGGAAATCCCCGCTCTCATGTCTGTGTAATGGTAATTTTTGTCCTTTTCTTCCTCATTTTGTCTCTTCTTCTCTCCCCCTCCCCTTCCCCAACGTCAACAGTATGGGTGCCCCACCTTTCTACCTGTGAGTCATCCCTGTCTTTACGGTAAACATGAGCAGGGCACCTGTTGTACACAGAGATACGTCCTAGTTGTACATGCCTATCCGGCTGGCTCCTGCAGAGTTCAAAGAAATCTCTAGAGAGCACGGCAGAGCAACGTGATGTGATCTGTGACCGCGTGTGACATAAAACAGTCTTCATTTTGTAGGTGTCCTCGAATTTGTATTTGTATTTGTATTTGTATAACTCTTTAATCCCATTTTGGGAAATTTGCCTTTGTGCCATTGCAGCCCAGTTACAACTGGAGCAGGCACGTCTTCGCCACAGTGCAGGGCCGGTCGGCGGTTCTTTTTTTTTTTTTTGGGTGGGGGGGGTGAGGGAGGGAGGGGAGGGAATGATAAATGAATTTTATTTAATTTTGCCCGGGCAGCGGCCTGTTCGGCCTGCTCTTTACGATTTCCAACTGCCAAGGTATCTTTAACGTGCGCAACGTGCACACGGACCCTCCGAATTTTTTCGTCCTTATCCGAGAAGACTGGGTACTCGATCCTACCCCCCAATAGGATCAGGGACACGAAAATATGAGAAAAATCCCAAACTTCCAACATGCCTGCACCGGCCGGGTTTTGAACCCGGGACCCTTGGCATGAGAGGCGAGTACCTTGCCTCTAGATCACCTCTCAAGTGTCACATGACACTACTGTAGAGGGGGAACCTCTGCATAAAATCCCTGCACAGAGGGAATTTTCGGTCAGTGATCAAAGTGGAGAGAAGAACCTCTTGTACCAGTGATATCATAGAGATCATCATAGGAATAGAACTGCCGTCCAACAAGTCCCGACCATAGTTCTGTTTTGCTCCAACTCCACATTTTGCACAATTGAGAAATTGGGCGGCAAACGTTTGTCGCTTTGGTTATTGTGATAAGGAGTTAGAATGAATCGGAACTGTGAAACTGCTTGATAAGTGCATTGACGTATTTCAAACAAGTTTCAACGTATGCATTTGTTATACTTCCTCTACAGACTTAAAGGTCTTCAGTTTTTCAGGAAATGGAAATAGAACAAACAAGAACTAAACTCAAGTGTTTTTGGTCGTAGACTTTCTTGCCCTTTGAGAGGACTAGAGAATCTCTCCCCTCCCCTCCCCTCCCCCTTTCCCCCTCCAAGTCTTTTGTCAGGCTGTGTAAACAAGTGGTTCCCTTGCTGAAACTGACCGACAGGCACGGGCCACTACTTCACAGAAAGGATCTCCGAGCTATACTTACTCGTGAAGAATCTAAAGCTGTGTTTTCATGTGTGCGGAAAACGGAAGCGGCAATGAAAACGTCAAAAATCCGTCAAGTAGTAAAAAGACAGAGTGGTTCCATGTAAACGGAAACGGCGTTCTGGTACACATGAAAATATTCTTTCTGTTTCTCTACTTGAAGGGTTTTGACGTTTTCGTTTGCTGTTGCCGTTTCCGTACACATGAAACCCGGCATGATACGTTTGTAATCGTCTGGACACTTACTGTTCAGACTACCTTCCATGTTCATATTAGTTATTGATGGCGTTGTCTGGTGGTCTTGGCAGAGTGGTCGCCAATAACAGATAGGTCTGGCTCCTGCACAGAAAGATGATGTGTACCTGCTACCCAGGTGCACACACCTGCTTTAGATGGATGTTTCTTTATGAATTGAGTGGGTTGATGGTGTTGACAGAACTAGTCAGAAAGCGTACATTTTGTGGATAATTCTTCCTGCTAATTCAGAGCGGAACTCTTCTCTCATCTCTCCATGTCTTCCCCGCCCTCTTCTGTGTCATCCTGCACTGATTCTCAGACGTCTCGGTGATTTTGGCTTGGGAAAGTTAAAAAACTGTAAATTTCTTTGGGTTATTTTTGGGGCTACTTCAGAAATTCCCCCTCCCCCTTCCCCAACCATCTGCCTGTCCGTCATTCCCCGATACATTTCTCAGTGAACCGTGTACGGCACAGTTTAGCTGTCATTGATGGACCGTTAAATGTAGTGTGAAGCTCACGTTAAATGTTGTCTGAAGCTCAGGTTGAATGTAGTTTGAAGCTCACGTTAAATGTAGTCTGAAGCTCAGGTTAAATGTAGTTTGAAGCTCACGTTGAATGTAGTCTGAAGCTCAGGTTAAATGTAGTCTGAAGCTCACGTTGAATGTAGTCTGAAGCTCACGTTAAATGTAGTCTGAAGCTCAGGTTGAATGTGGTCTGAAGCTCACGTTGACTGTAGTCTGAAGCTCAGGTTAAATGTAGTCTGAAGCTCACGTTAAATGTAGTCTGAAGCTCACGTTGAATGTAGTCCGAAGCTCAGGTTAAATGTAGTCTGAAGCTCACGTTAATTGTAGTCTGAAGCTCACGTTGAATGTAGTCTGAAGCTCAGGTTAAATGTAGTCTGAAGCTCACGTTAAGTGTAGTCTGAAACTCAAGTTAAATGTAGTCTGAAGCTCACGTTAAATGTAGCCTGAAGCTCACGTTGAATGTAGTCTGAAGCTCAAGTTAAACGTAGTCTGAAGCTCACGTTGAATGTAGTCTGAAGCTCAGGTTAAATGTAGTCTGAAGCTCAGACTTAAGTTTCTTTAATTTCTTTAAGTGTTGACGATAATAATCATAAGGATGTTACGTGCTATTGTTGTTGTTTTAGATCATTTATTAAATTTTTTTTAATTATCTGCGGAACATTTTCTGGTCTTATTTTGTCTGTGAGACATTTGAAACTGAAGTAGCGAATATGGTTTACCTGCCGAGCAAAAAGCTGGGGGAATAGCAACAAGGATAAAAGATCAAAAGAAGAGAAACACATAAAAAGAACGAATGGGAAAATCATACTTGCTTGTGTAACCTTCAGACACGCTTTGATGACGTTTGGCTTGTTGATCAACATAAATCAGACGATGTTTGTCGCACCGGCTTCACAAATGTCCATGGTTACAGCGGTATCAAGTGTTTATCCAAATGGTGTTGACAAATCAGGGATGTATTTCTTTATGGCTTGTTGCTACAACGCTCTAGTACACAAATAGATTAAATGAACATGGATGATGCACACGCAAAGAAAATGAAAACGTTTGACACCTGTAGAAATTTGTGTGAAAGTCCAAATGTTACTGCACAGAGTAGAGATACTACCAGAAGCGACGCAAGGCAGGAATACGTCATCAGTTTTGACTGCCCTGCGCCATTTTGGTTCAGATCGATTGTTCGTAACCAGGCACGCGCGCAACGATGCTTAGTGTAACGTCAGAGAGGATGTATGTAGAGAGAGAGAGAGAGAGAGAGAGATCTCACTTCCGCCAAATCACGAACCTAAGTCAGGGCGGTAACAAGAATTGAACGAGACCGTCTTCATCCGTGTGCGTATCTGTTTACTGTGGTTTGTTCATACTTTTGGGCTGATTGAATCTATTTAGAGCCGTTTGTGAGCTCTTGTATCCCCGTGGAAATGTACAAACGTGTATCGTTTACCACGGATCAAGTCAAGTGAAGTTGCATTTCATCCAAAATGGCGGTGCGCATACTTCCTGTAGTCACGAAAAGTGGGCTTCTTTCGCTTCTAGTAGTATCTGTACTCTGTGTGGTACTGTCAAAGCCCACTGAGTCAAGTCTATCTTGCGTCTATTTTTTTTTTTTTTTCATTCAGATTTGAATTTCCGCTGAATCAACTAGCGAGACACACCTGTTTCAGTGTCAGTGGTGCGCCAGGTCCCGTGTAACGCCATAGTCCACGTCTCACACTGAACCCGAGGCAAAGCAGACTTGACCCAATGCACATTGGGGGCGCGGTGGTCTAGAGGCAAGGTGCTGGCCTCCCATGCCTAAAGTACCGGGTTCGATTCCCGGCTGGTGCAAGCATGTTGGAATTTTGGCGGAAAATTTCTATTCCTGATCTTATTGTAGTTAGGATCGAGCACAAAGTCTTCTCGGATGAGGACGGAAAAATTCGGAGGGCCCATGTGCATGTTGGGCATGTTAAAGATACCTTGGCAGTTGAAAGTCGAATAGAGCAGGCCGAACAAGGCCGCTAGCCGGGCAAAATTCTGAAAACCTAATCTCTACCACAAAAACACACAGAAACAAGAAGAAGAAAAGCGAGGAGTAAATGCCAAGAGCAGCGAAACCTGCTACAATAGAGACCTAAACACGCTTTTGTTCGAATCGACGCTTAAGCCCATCATTTTCTTGCATTCAAGTAGCCCTGGGATTTAACATTTTAGCCCTGGAAAAACTGCGGAAAGACATTCTCACAGGAACTCTGTAGATATTTAATGTAGTTATCACAAACGTACCCGCTATCTGTTAAAGAATGGGACAGCTCATTTTTCATATGTTATCCTAACATTGGGCGAAGTCATTTCGCTTTATGTGCGTGAGACAAACCCATTTGGAGAATGTTTCTCACCCACGGAAAGCACTTTGGGGTGATGAACTAAGATATCAAAATCCTGTCATATGGAAAGTGTTTTTAGTATGAAACGTTACTTGATGTTAGCAGGGTGAAATAATCGATGTAAATTTAGTTGAAAAACTTTTTATTTTTATGATTTCACAAGGCAAAATGAACTTATTTCAGACAAGCGGAAAAGTCTGGGCATACGGAAATTTATGTTTCCCTAGGCATCTTGATTCGCGTTTTTCGTTTTGTTTTGTTTTATCTCATGTAATAATAATAAATAAAAATAAAATAAAAAACAGGGATTTTTAACAAGACTGGCGCCGCAGATTTGTAGATTTGGAGTCTTGAAATAGTGGGGAAGTATTTTTTTTTTTTTTTACTTTGCTTCGTGTCGCTAATTTCACCCGCAACCCGTTCTTTTCCATGAACACATGACGTTATCACTTCCTGCAAAGTGTTCACCATCAAAACACTCTGTTCCATGCGCAAATTATTGCCATTTCATGAGAATCTGATGGCGTGCGTCGGGCATAAAAGCGGAAAGGGAGTGTAGATTGATATTTTTTTTAAAGATAAACAAACAAACAAACAACAACAAAACAACCTCAGTTGGTATACAAATAATAATTTCATACTGTCGTGGAAGGTGCAGTCAAACTTGCGAAAGATGGCACCGGGAGAAGTTACTGTGTTGTTGTTGTTGTTTTTTGTACGAAACACGGACAAGAAAAAGCTATGAATGTTACATTATAAAAAGTGGCAAACACGGACAAGAAAAAGCTATGAATGTTACATTATAAAAAGTGGCAAACACGGACAAGAAAAAGATATGAATGTTACATTATAAAAAGTGGCAAACACGGACAAGAAAAAGCTATGAATGTTACATTATAAAAAGTGGCAAACACGGACAAGAAAAAGCTATGAATGTTACATTATAAAAAGTGGCAAACACGGACAAGAAAAAGCTATGAATGTTACATTATAAAAAGTGGCAAACACGGACAAGAAAAAGCTATGAATGTTACATTATAAAAAGTGGCAAACACGGACAAGAAAAAGCTATGAATGTTACATTATAAAAAGTGGCATAGAAAAGGCAGAGCTCAACTTTAAAAATTGTGGTGGCTGAGAATAGTGAGAATAATTATGTACCCCCAATTTCATTCATTTATCATAAAGTTTATATTTTATTAATGAATTTATTTTTTTTTAAAACAAAAACAACAACAACACATTGTCATGTTTCTAGGTTTTGTGGGTGTCTCCGTGTTCTTGGTGTTAGTTTTACATAGCCTGGATTGTATGATTTTGGAGGTTGAAATTAGTTTTATCTTTGCTCTTTTTTTTTGTATGAAATGTATTATATAATTACATGTATAATGTTATAATAATAATTTATTTTTTTGGAAACCCCTTAGACTGAACTTAATCCTCTGAGTAGTTTGAGCTAATTCTTCTATCTTATCGGTCTATTACATTCTGTCCATCGCCCTGCTTCTCCCTAGCACAGTGTGACTAGTATCGGATCGACGTGCATACTCCAAACTGAGATTCAAACTCTGAGCTATTTCGTCCATCTGTCTATCTATCTGCTAGTGGGACTGTTAGTTGGTCCACTCATCTTCATGAATATCTGCCCTTGCAGGCGAGATGCGAACACCAAAAGTTTTTTTTTTTTTTTTTTGTATTTCCCTCAGTACAACACAACGCAACGCGCGGCAATAGATCATTCTATTTTAACAAATCTACCGTGCGCATAGCACACAAGACGCTTCCAGATATCGCCAGATAGTGCCGGCGTCTGACCTATGAGTACTGAGTTATCTCCCCTCATTGACGGTTATCTCCCTTGATACTTTGCAGATCCGCACATTAAAGTGATTGGTTACCCTGAGAACGTGAGCGCTGCCAAGAGCAAGATCATGACCGTGCTCGACACCAAGGTAAGTACAACCAATAGCGCTGACTGACGCTTTACAGGAAGAGACCTCTTACGCCAAAGTAGGTCAAAGACAGTTTTGAACATCACCATCTAGAATGAAATGTTATCTCTATCTTGCTACCTAGGTCACAATTTTGTGTCACTAAAACAGTAATGTAGTCTCTTTTGGTCATTTCAAAATAGAAATTGAACAAAGAATTAAGCTGTGTTTTCATGTGTACGGAAATGGAAACGGCAAAAACCAATCCAGCAGTGAAATAGAAAGAATGTTTTCATGTGTACGGAAATGGAAACGGCAAAAACCAATCCAGTAGTGAAATAGAAAGAATGTTTTCATGTGTACGGAAATGGAAACGGCAAAAACCAATCCAGCAGTGAAATAGAAAGAATGTTTTCATGTGTACGGAAATGGAAACGGCAAAAACCAATCCAGTAGTGAAATAGAAAGAATGTTTTCATGTGTACGGAAATGGAAACGGCAAAAACCAATCCAGCAGTGAAATAGAAAGAATGTTTTCATGTGTACGGAAACGGCAAAAACCAATCCAGTAGTGAAATAGAAAGAATGTTTTCGTGTGTACGGAAATGGAAACGGCAAAAACCAATCCAGTAGTGAAATAGAAAGAATGTTTTCATGTGTACGGAAACGGCAAAAACCAATCCAGTAGTGAAATAGAAAAAATGTTTTCATGTGTACGGAAATGGAAACGGCAAAAACCAATCCAGTAGTGAAATAGAAAGAATGTTTTCATGTGTACGGAAATGGAAACGGCAAAAACCAATCCAGCAGTGAAATAGAAAGAATGTTTTCATGTGTACGGAAATGGAAACGGCAAAAACCAATCCAGTAGTGAAATAGAAAGAATGTTTTCATGTGTACGGAAACGGCAAAAACCAATCCAGTAGTGAAATAGAAAGAATGTTTTCATGTGTACGGAAACATCATTTCTTTGTACTTTGCTGGATTTTTGCCCTTTCCGTTGCCATACATATGAAAATCCAGCTCAAAACGTCTTTTCCCTATGGGGAAGCGACATTTTTCGGACCACCGAAGCGTGAACTGCTGTAGGTCCCTTTGGCAACCAGCAATATTAGGGCAACATCATAAATTCATTCGTTGAAAATGTTTCTTCAGGGACTCTCTGGGATTAGGAGCCCTGGAGGTTAGAGCCACTGTCTTTTCCCATAAGACAGCAGATGGGGCGCTCTGGTTTATTTAGTCTCGTAGTATATGTCATCTACTGGAGTGTATGGGCTGGAGCAATTGGTTAACCGGGCCCGGCCGGGTGGGGGTGGGGGGGCTGAATAGGGGCGGGAGATGGGGGGGGGGGTGGGTGTCGGAAATGTGAAGAGGGATTGGAGACCATTAAAAAAATGAAAAGACGTTACATGCCCATTATCGTAGAGGCCATGCATAAAGTAAGTTGCACGTGTTGTTGTTTTTTTTCGACTCCCACCAACCCCACATGTATGAGCGCGCGGCCATTAGAATTTTGTCTCCGTGACAAAGCCTTGATGGTTTAAAGCCTGAAGTGTCATTGTACACGGGCCGTTTCATAGGTGTAAGATTTTTATTTGATCCAACAGTTTCATCTGGAGTCAAATATTTTCTAAAGCCAAACATTTAAGTTCTTTTTTCTGGATACCCCCACCCCCACCCCACGGACGCTCTTCATACTCTGGGGGGGGGGGGGCAAGCCCGCTCTCCCCCTAGGAGTTTAGGTACGTTACTGATAGCTCCTGGAGCAGGTAGTTGGCATGGCTGATGGAGCAGGTGGTTGGCATGGCTGATGGAGCAGGTGGTTGGCATGGCTGATGGAGGAGGTGGTTGGCATGGCTGATGGACACATTCGGATAGGGAACGGGGGGGAATGTTGGAATTGGTAGATTATTGGTAGAGCAGGTGAGTGTTGCCCGGGTGGATAGTTTTGGGTGGAAGAGAGGGTAGAGAGGGGCTGGAAATATTGTAGTAGATGATGGGCTGGAATGAGTAGGGGATAGAAATGTGAAGTGTCAGCGTTTGGGTTGGACAGTCCACACCGAATCTCGTCCCTCCAAAAACGTTATTTCCGGGCACCAAGTTAGACAACGCTACCCTAACCCTGTACCATAGGGACAAGAAATCCCGTAGAGACAGCTGATATCTCTGCCGAAGCTCTTCCTTTGTAGTTAATGTATTATGAATGACATTCAATTACTGTAAGGATTGGCGAGGCGGTTTGAGCGTAAAAAATAATTATGGTCTATGTGAAAATTATCCATATCAGCGTGTAGTAGTAGGATATTTAAAAGGTGCCTAATTATACAGTAATGTCAGTAGGCAAAATTGAAATGAAAATTAATAGATTAAAATTTAGCCGTATCACCCCACTTCCCACCCCATATCACCAACAAAAATGTATAATTCATTATTAAATGTATATTAATAGATATTCAAATATTGTTATAATACTTTAGAATACAAGTTGTGAGTAATTGTGAACTGTTGTGAGTTGTTTGCTCTGAGATAGAAAGAGTTAGAGAGAGTGAGAGAGCTTCTGTAAAGCGCATATAGCATTTCTAATGGCAATGGATATGCGCTATATAAATGCCATCTATTATTATTATTATTATTTATTATGCGATGTGTCGCTCATTTACTCTCATCCAAAGATATCGTTGAATAATAGAAATTCAGTGTAAGTTTTTTCATTGGTTTTATTTTTGTTTGTTGTTTTTAACTGTTCATCATCTGAAACAGCTGTTATCTATCACATAGCTACTTAGATTTTGTGCGATCTGTGTTTATTTATTATATGCACTTAAGGAAGCTGTACACATTAAGTGATTGTACTGACAGTCACGTCAAGATTGAAGACAAGAGGCGTACATGCGGCTGGCTGTCGTGTGGCAGTCGTGTTGTAGTTTCATGTTCCGGTAGACTCTGCAGTGTCCTGGTGTCTCGCACGTTGTGTGCGCGTCCCCAATCATCCGCCCAGATTTCAAAGCATGTGACTCGACTGTAACCAGCGAGTATAGATGTATAGAGAGATCTCACTTCCGCCAAATCGGGAAAATAGGTCTCTGCTGTAAGCAAGAAATTGAAGACTTGAAAGAGGCCGCCTTCACCAAAGAAAGTGTACTTATCTGTTTACTGGGAGTTGTTCATATTTTTGGGCTGATTGAAACTATTTAGAGCCGTTTGGAAGCCCCTACGCCCCGTGGAAATGTACAAACGGATATTGTTTACCGCAGCGGCCTACTTTCCGCTCAATGCTAATAGTGGTTTGGCGGAGCCTCCCGTGTCTCGCAGTGCAAATCGACCAATAGTGAAACTTCTCACCTATACTCTCTGCTGTAACGCAGCAAAGTGGCATAATATGCGCGCCTAGCCTGCAGCTAGAGTTTCAACAGCATCAATGCCAATCCCAACGCTCCCTTTTATGTAGCAAACTCTGCTATGCCACATGCATGACCAATGTTTCCCGGGTCTAAATGCTGCCTTTGATTCCGGAAAACCTTAATGAAAGCACAAAAACTAGGGCGTTACAGAACAACCGAACCATGTTCTTTCGTTTACATCTGTCATCAACAGGGATGTGCAGCGCAGCTGGTGATGCCAACGGGCTTGATCTGACCATGCCCACAGCAAATCTAAGACATGTTTACGTGCAGGGGGATAAAACCATTGTTTTTCCCCACACTCCCCCACCCTCTAGCTCCCCGCTTGCCTATCTCACGGTGTTTTTCTTGTATTCCACTGATTTTCACACGGCAGGGATTGTTGTTACTTGTACGTACGTCCCCCGAGTTTGTTGCACTAGAGGTACGTATTTTAAAGCCTTTTGTGAGCCCAGAGCTAGAGAGCTCCTCCCGAAATACTACTAACAATAGCCTTAATTAATTATTGTTTCAGATTTTCTTTTGGTTTTCCTCCTTTTTTATTTGGTTGAAAGGGTAGGGGAAAGGGTTAGGGATTCGATCAGATTTAGGGTTGAGGATAAGGACGGGGTTAGGGATATGTACAGATACGTACGTGCCCCTAGCTCAAAAACGCGTGGGGTACGTACGTACAAGTAACCATAGCCAATGGCAGGCACTTGACTCCCAGGGGAGGAATTTCAAAACTAAATGGGACGCGGGGGAGTGGGGAGGAGACGGTATTGTAGCCAGGGGCGGAATATGGGAGGAGTTTCAGTCACAGAAGGAACCCCTTCGGCAGCAAATCAAATAGAGGTTTTATGATCCATAGACCGTAAGGTTTTCTTTTGTTTCATTTGATTGCAATTTAATTAAGAGCGTTTTTCTGAAACTGGGTAAATCAAATTTGGCATGTATTTTGGCCCCTTTCAGATAGTCATTCAACATTGGTGTAAGTGTTCGGTTAGAACTTGCTATGTCCCGTCTTTGTCTTCGTATTTTACCACCGTAAAAGTATAATGGTGAAAAGATTATTTGGTGACAATTCAATTAGAGGAAAAACCTCAAGAAACCTGAGATGGCAAGAGGAAGAGCATGTCCTGGGACTCTGAGAACTGTTGTTGTTTCTTTTTTCCGGAAGTGGAACCGGAGTAGGGCAAACTTAACAGCACAGATGTCAGGAAAGAGATGTTTTGTTTCTTCGCATTTTTCACGAAGCGAATTTCAGATCTAAATTCCAAGTATTGTGTATGTGTGTGCGTACGTGTGTGTGTTTATTTCTTGCTTAAGGTCGTATGTCATTAATTTGTCTGCCCTGTAGGCGGTGGTTGCTGACTGGTGGTGCCTTCCAGGTTTAGTGTTACACGTGTGATGTCATGCAATTCTCAGCCCCCGGTGTGTTTGGGGATGGGATGAGATCGTGTGAAAGTTTTGAGCTCGGGTGTTTCAAGTGTCTGCCGTTTACCGGGGGGGGGGGGGGGGGGACTTTGAGGTGTTGTTGTTGTTGTTGTTTTGTGGTTCGGGGGGGGGGGTCAGGGGGATAACACTGAGAGCGTATGGGGGAGGGGGGTTATGATGGAGGTCGGGACACTGTAGTGCAGAGAGAGGGGGAGGAGAGAGAATTAGAAAGCAAGAACAAGAAAGAGAACGAGAGAGAGAGAGAGAAAGAAAAAGAGAGCGAGATAATAAGAGAGAGAGAGAAAGAGAGTGAGATAATAAGAGAGAGAGAAAGAGAGTGAGATAATAAGAGAGAGAGAGAGAGAGAAAGAAAGAGAGTGAGATAATAAGAGAGAGAGAGTGAGATAATAAGAGAGAGAGAGTGAGGTATATATTGATATAAAAATTTTGCTACAAAAAAGAAAGGTGTATACGTAGCAAAGTCTGGTGTCAGGAATAATACCTAAACGATACAATAACACGCAAAGGAAATGGGAAGACAACTAGATATTTCGGTTAGAAACCTTCCTCAGGAAAACAATAAACAAGAAAAATGGAAAATAGAAGACATAAAACAATTGAACAAGGAAAAAAATTGTAGAATACGAAATATTTGTAGAATGTCAAGCCAATACGACCACTTATCTGCGAGTCCTGGCTTGTATATCCGGGGCACTGCACGTCCGCCAATGTGTGGAGGCTCCAAGTCAACAACAAAACAAAAAAAGAGCATGAAAGGCTAACCGAAATATGTTGCACAGCCTGGCATTGTAACGTTTCCTTACGCCGCGGGACTTTGTAACATAATTTTGTTCCAGGTCTGGTTGCCACTTCTCACAAGATTATCTGTAAAGACCTGGCTGGATGTTGTGGATAGTAATAATACATCTCGGCCGTAATTCTTATTTGTTGCAACTCCACTTTTTGCACAACTGAGAAATTCGACATTAAACGTTTGCGGCTTTAGTATTATGATAAAGAGTTAGAATAAATTAGAACCGTGGCAACCGCTTGATAAGTGCCACAACACATTTTAAACAGTGTCAAAGTGTGTATTTGTTTTAGCCCTTCTACATACTAAAAGGTCTCCAGTTTTTTCAGAAAATGGAGATAGAACAAACAAGAACTAAGATGCGATATTTTGTCACACTGATGATAAAGATGTAGAATTATGTGCTTGCCTGTCAAGCCAGTTTCACAAATTGATGCTCCGATATTTAGAGGTTAATTCTGTGAACAAAGTGGTAGAGATTGTCATTCCTGCATTGATCTGTTCAGCCACAAGCGACGCTGCCACATACAGCAGAGTGGGCAGTCAAAACAGAGTACAAAATTTCTTTGTCATCCCAGAGATGTCTCACAACTAAGAGTCGTCAAAATGTGGCAAAGAGAAAAAGTTGTATGTAGCAAAGCCTCGCGTAAGAAATAATATCCAAACGATACAAAGCAAACTAAAAGAGAAGACAGAAAATATTCGATATTTTGGCTAACGCCTTCATCAAGGAAAAAAAAAAAAAGAAGCTTTGCTACATACAACTTTTTCTTTTTGCCCAATTTTGACGTTGCTAATAGCCTTTGCTGCGACCCCACAGTTTTTCTGTGGTTTTTATAATATTTCGCAAGTAAGAGTGTTAGTGTAAGATATCTCTGGTCATCCCTGACCGCCGGAGGCCAAACAGATCTGTTTAGGGAAGTCAGTGTTTAATTTCAGGATCCATAAGCTAGCATTTCTAGTCTCAGTACTGAGGTTTGAGTTTAAGTTTGGAGAAAGTATGTCGAGACGAAAACAGTCACATTGTGCTAAGAAAAGGCAGGACACTAGGCCCATTGCGCATATCGGCCATCTTTGTTGTAAGGACCGACGCATAACCATGGCGATAGTAGCAGTGATTTTGATTCGTTAGCTGATTTGCATTGCGAGCACTTGAGGTGTCGCGAACCAACCGGCGGCGAGCTAAAAGTAGTTCACTACAGTAAACAATGGCATGTGTGTGCACGCACATGGGAGATGTTCGGTCAATTCTTTCACTTCTTTTCCCTTGTTTGCACGGATGGTTGTGAATCTGACCAGCATGGATCCATCCTTTCCACCCCTGTCGTAACAGTCAACTGCAATGCAACCAGCAGGCATTTTAACCGCTTAGACATATCTCGAAGTTACACTCGTCAGCTGATCCACCCGCCATTTTAGGTGTCGGAAGTACAAAACAAAAACACTCTGTGATGTCATTCGCAATGGGCCTATAGACGGAATATAACTGAGCGATGGTACAGAAGAAGATTCTGCTAGAAGTGTCCGCCAACCACCGGCTTTTCATTGCGGAATGTTTGCCATTCCTGGTCCCTCACATATGTCATTGTGAGCTTACCAAGGGCTATCGTATTGTGGCAGCAGCATTAATTCCACAAGCACCTGTGTCGGTGAGTAGTGGATAGGATCGTCCCTACAAATTACTCATGAATCACGCAGGGCCAAGATTAAAGGGCTATCCACTAAGTACTCACGCCCGCCAGATAGAGAGACAGAGAGAGAGACAGAGAGAGAGGGTGAAGGATGTCTGGTGAGCCTACGCATGCTTTTCGGTTTTGGCAATGAATTTGAAAAAAAAAATGGTTTTATTTGTTTATTTTTCAACAAAAGACGTTGTGGGACTCCATTAAACTTAAATATCGTCATGGTGCTAAGCATTTGGCCTAAGTCAGACTTAGGCCAAAACAGAATGTACCTATTACGTCATTGCTCTATCCATGGTGCATCTATTAAAGTAAAAATCATTCAAAAGTGCCAAGCCATAATCCTGAAAATAAAACTTTCTGTAATGGCCTCTCATTCATAGATGTAGGCCATTTTGGTTCTGGGGTTGTTTCAGCCAACGTGGATGATGGCCACTTTTACCTAGAGTCATTTTGGCCTAAGTCTGACTGCATTGCAAAAGAATTAATAAGTTGTGTTTTTTTTTTTTTTTTGCGATCTTCTCAGAAGTGCAAAAAAATGACTTAGGCCAAAAGGTCAGCACCATGACGACATAGGCTATATTTTCTGATATTCTAAACAGTCAGGAGAAAAATCCATGCAAATGCCAGTTGAAGTTTTCAAACTTTAAGACATTATCATTGGCACTCACCATTCCAACGGCTATGTGCTCATACACGGGACTTTGATGCTAAACATCATAAAAACCACAGAAAAACTGTACAACCTTTTCTTTTTGCCCAATTTTGACTTTGATGCTAAACGTATGCAAAGCTTACAGAGAAAACCCCTTAATGGCATGAATTCTGCCAGCACCTGTGTGTAACAGATAGGATAGGTCCACAAATTACTCGTGAATCACTCAGGCCAAGATTGAGCTCTCTGTAGTTTCCCCGTGCCAGCAGAGACCAAAGAGAAGGTCTAGCGTCTCCGTATGGCAGTCAGTGCACGTCAGGAATGCAGACCATCTGAAAGCTCCGCCTGTCTCTTTGATGAGCAGTTGCCACTCATTTGCAGGTACCGACCCTGTCTAACGTTATTTCTACCTAACTGATAAGCAATAAGAGTCATTATAGAGGTCCATTTGCTTGTGTCCACTGGAAAGGAGATGTCAGCTTTCATAGAGTCGTCTTTGCCAGAAGCAAGAAAGTGTTATATTGCATTAGTGATATGGGGTAGCCATAACGTACGTACGCTCGATTTGTGGCATTTTTTTACTCCTCCCTCCTCCATGTAGGCATCTTTGAAAACAAAAAGAAAATCCGAAAGAATAATTAATTAAGACTGTTGTTAGGAGTATTTCGGGGGGGGGGGGGAATCCGATGTCGGGAAGAGCGCTCTAGCCCTGGAGACACAAAAAGGCTTTAAAATACGTGCCCCTAGCGCAAAACAGTTTGGGGGACGTAGTACGTACTAGTAACAAAAGTCTTGGAAAATTGAATGGCCACGGTGAGGCCTTGAGCTTGATGTTCTAAACCCTGAAGTGGCATTTTGCACAGACCATTTTATTTGATTGTTTGATCAGATACACAATCATAGTCTGTTCTATTCAACTTAGTCTAATCCTACAATAGGTTTATGGAAAAGCAAGAACCCATCTTTTTTATTCTTTTTTTTTTTTTTATTCATGACCATAATTGAAAAGCGTAGATATGTAGATATGTAGATATGTAGATATGTAGATATGTAGATATGTAGATATGTAGATATACGCTTCCCAAAAGTCCGCCTTCTCCCCCTCCCTACGCTTTTCATGCGCTGGGGATCAACACCACCCCCTCCCGTAACCCCCCCCCCCTCACCAATCCTCGAGCGTGCATACTTCATGGAGGGTGGATCCATGACTGTGAGGAGAAGAAATTTTCTGAACGGAACATTAAAATTTAATGAACTACGGTATAGCTTTCAAAATGGTATTTGGGGTATCGCTTATATGTTAAAAGTTTGCATTATGCTAGCTTGCCGTAAAAGTGAAAAAGCTACCTTAGATTGGTCTGGACGTCAGTGTCCGTGAATTCTGAGTACATATGGTGATATGTACACACTGAGAGAGTATGGACCGATGATTCCAGTAATATTGTCTAGACAGATCAACTTTTGGACATTAGGCTGGCCACCCAACCAGAACAAGTCCGGTTCTATCCATATCGAAGATCCTGCAGAGGACAAACCTGCCGCTGTTCTGTCGGACAGACCAAAGTTAGAGATATAATATACTGCAGGAAATTGCTGAAGACACACTGAAGTAATTCCCTAGCGTTTTCGTGGACGCTATGTTTGTATTGTAAGCTGACCGTAAATGTGTATACATAACGCTTTCCTTTCTGTGAAGGCCAAATGGGTAGTGTGTCTGGCTTTCCTGGAGTCGAATATTGCGGTCTGTTCCCGTTTGTACATTCTGCACGTCCAGTGCGTGACGAGCTATGTGAACGAACGTTTGGCATTGAGACGAGAGTATGTAGTGACATATTGAGGCACCGTTTAGTTAAACCTCCTCCTTAATCGGAAATAATGGGAGGGGGGCGAAACTGGGAAGAATAGGAAAGTGAGAACTTGACAGAGAGAGAGAGAGAAAGAGAGATTGGGGAGGGAGAGAGGGGAAAGATAGAGAAAGACTAATGAGTGGCGGAGAGGCTGTGTGTACATGTGTGTGTGTGTGTCTGTGTATATGACAGAGAGAGAGAAAAAGAGAGAGAGAGAGGGAATGCGCTTGGGGAAAATATCGACTCGGATTCCGTGCCTAATCTGGACTGGAGTTTGTTTACCCTTTTTCGATAAAGTTTACGGGCGATCCATGTTTTCGTTAATCCACAATTTGCTTCCTTCAGCGAATGGACGATGAGGGGAACTGCGTCACGGTAGTAAAAATAGATCATAATAGCGGAGCTTCAATGAAACCTTAAAATGGTGAACCATGATTCGAAATAGATCTAAATGATGGCGAAACAATGAAAAATGAAACGAAGAAGCCTTAATATTTCATAATTTCTAATATAGCCCATGTTAATTTCGCATTGATAATATGCTGTTGTGCAAAGTTTGAAGCCTGAGTGTGATGCGGTTCCTGAGCCTTAGGTGACCAAAGTTTCGAGTTACTAAAATATATATATACTAGATGACCTACCGGGCATTGCCCGGAATAAACAATCATGTGCTCCCCCCCCCCCCCTCTCTCTCTCTCTCTCTCTCTTTCTCATATAACAAAAGTAATAATAATATAAACTACAGTCTTGCTTCAGAACTCATGCGCAACAGAACCCTAAGCACCAAACTGAACACTTGATACGCTTACTTTTTATGACATGCACGGTACTATATATTATTACGAAACAAACATGCAAATATACTGATGTTACATAGCAATAAACATTGTTATTTTTTAAAAATACATGCTTGAAGTAAACAACTTTTAATTATAGCCATCATCTTCCTTATCTCAATTGCCACTTTCCTGCCAAATTTAAGGCCTGAAGAGTGTATAGTTTGGTCAGTTAGTCACGCCAAAAGTTGCAAGTTACTGAAATATATAATAGATATATATATATATATATAGATGATAGACAGGACAGAAGGAGATTCTACCAGAAGCGCTGGCGCACACTTTACTTCCCGTTATTACTTGCATTTGTCCCACGAAAGGGGGGCATACAAAGAGCGACAACCCATTTTCTTCAATTTCCCTCGTGAGGATTACCGCCCGTCATGCGTGAAATGTGCGTGGACCTCGGGACATTTTCTTTGGCCAACCTTTTGATCCCGTCACCGGGACATAATTGACCGGGGATTAGCCACTTCAGTGCTTGACCGGTACAAAATGATCGACAGTAACGGCTTGTGCTTGTAATTTGGCTATGATGAAACTGACCTGGGCGTTTGACGGTCCCTTAATGCCGTGCTGCGGAAAATAGCCGTAAACGTTAATCTAGGTCAAACGTACTTTTTAACATCATGTTATAGAACAGGGGTGGCCAGACTTGCTTGATGTAAGAGCCACGTACGACAAACTTCGGATGTTCGAGACAGGGACAAAATTTACCACCTTTTTCCTTTTGGGGGGGGGGGGGGAGAGAATTCCTGTCCCTGATCTTATGGTAGATAGACTTGAGCACCTAGCCTTCTCGGATTAGGGTGAAAAAGCCGGAGGGCCCGCGTGCATGTTGCCCACGTTCAAGATGCCTTGGCAGTTGAAAGTGGAGAAGAGCAGACCGAACAAAGCCGATGTCCGAGCAAAATTGTAAATAAAAAAACTGGTCCCTGCCACAGAAATACAAAGAGACAAGAACAAGAAGAAACAAAACCAGAAAATTGATGTATAAATGCCAAGAGCAGCGAACCTCCTAAAATAAAGACCTAAACACGAATAAAGAGAACGCACCCCGAAGTGTCTTTTGCGTCTCCAGTAAAAAATTCCGGTTTTGGTGTGTACTGTCTTTTGCCATACCATGGCAGCTTAAGGTTAACTTTCGATATAGGATTACAGTGCATGAGTGGGTTGACCTCGCAGTGAACCGTTGTCTCCGGGTAGAAATAACATTCAAACAAAGTAGCTGGCGGTGGTGCGCACTGTACTAGTATGCGCACGCACCGAAACGTTTTCTAGTTGGACGTCAAACGGGTGTGAAAAAACAATAGTCAATACTAGGTGGGGTTGCCTATTTTGGATTGGTATGATTTTCTGTCTTCGTTTCCACGTGAATGTTAATCACTGCGGATTTAACGGTTTTCTGATATAGGCGGAATTCAATTTGCTAAGAAAATAGGATTTCTCCACGTGATTGAATGCGGATATCACACATTCTTACCTAGGTCAAATACTAATCAGGTTCTCAATGTGGGATTAACTGATTTTTTTTTCTCCCGTGATCGGTGATTTCTTGCCAGTTTTCAGTGTTGATTTTATGGTTTACATTTAGTCGGCATTTTGACCTTTGACCCAGTCTCGAGCCACACTTGACGTGGGGACATCGAGGTTATACAAAGTTGCAGTGCACTTGGCCGGCCACAGGGTACCAAGCAAATATCCGTGTTTTTCTTGTGGTCATCTTGCATTGGGCTGAATGGGCTGCCGTTTCTGTGGATTCTCTGAGATTTTTCTGATATAAATGGCAGAGTGAAAAATGGAGGTCACTTGGTTTACTCTTTTCTCTCTCTCCCCCTCCCCCCCACTCCCCTCCTTCCGACTTGGACCCGCGACGCATTTTGACCTTGCTGGGGGGAGGCTGAAATCTACAAATTGATTTTAAAATGGCTGGCATATTTACAAAATACATGTATGAAATTGTGCAGATAAAACATTTTTATACGCACACTTTCCCGCCTTTTGTGTGTATGGATGTGTGTGTGCGAAATTTCAGTGGATTAAGTTCTGATAAACAAGCAATAGTAATGGACACACTCTTCCCCCCGACCCCCCTCCCCCCCGACCCCTCGACCCCAGAAGCCGTAACAGGCTCAAAGTGGCCGTTGTCAGTCCGACTCGCCTTAACAGCAAAACTCAAGCTCAGAATCTCCCTTTTCCTCGCAACTCCCGCCTCAGTGCCAACTCCCAGACCCGAACCAACACTCGCCCACTCCCGCCTCAGTGCCAACTCCCAGACCCGAACCAACACTCGCCCACTCCCATCTTAGTGCCAACTCCTAGACCCGAACCAACACTCGCCCACTCCCATCTCAGTGCCAACTCCTAGACCCGAACCAACACTCGCCCACTCCCATCTCAGTGCCAACTCCTAGACCCGAACCAACACTCGCCCACTCCCATCTCAGTGCCAACTCCCAGACCCGAACCAACACTCGCCCACTCCCATCTCAGTGCCAACTCCCAGACCCGAACCAACACTCGCCCACTCCCATCTCAGTGCCAACTCCCAGACCCGAACCAACACTCGCCCACTCCCATCTCAGTGCCAACTCCCAGACCCGAACCAACACTCGCCCACTCCCATTTCAGTGCCAACTCCCAGACCCGAACCAACACTCGCCCACTCCCATCTCAGTGCCAACTCCCAGACCCGAACCAACACTCGCCCACTCCCATCTCAGTGCCAACTCCCAGACCCGAACCAACACTCGCCCACTCCCATCTCAGTGCCAACTCCCAGACCCGAACCAACACTCGCCCACTCCCATCTCAGTGCCAACTCCTAGACCCGAACCAACACTCGCCCACTCCCATCTCAGTGCTAACTCCCAGAGCCGAACCAACACTCGCCCACTCCCATCTCAGTGCCAACTCCTAGACCCGAACCAACACTCACCCACTCCCATCTCAGTGCTAACTCCTAGACCCGAACCAACACTCGCCCACTCCCATCTCAGTGCTAACTCCTAGACCCGAACCAACACTCATCCACTCCCACTCTCGCCTCAGTGCTGACTCCCAGACCCGAACCAACACTCACCCACTCCCATCTCAGTGCTAACTCCCAGACCCGAACCAACACTCGCCCACTCCCATCTCAGTGCCAACTCCTAGACCCGAACCAACACTCACCCACTCCCATCTCAGTGCTAACTCCTAGACCCGAACCAACACTCATCCACTCCTACTCCCGCCTCAGTGCTGACTCCCAGACCCGAACCAACACTCACCCACTCGCCCACTCCCGCCTCAGTGCTGACTCCCAGACCCGAACCAACACTCATCCACTCCCACTCCCGCCTCAGTGCTGACTCCCAGACCCGAACCAACACTCATCCACTCCTACTCCCGCCTCAGTGCTGACTCCCAGACCCGAACCAACACTCACCCACTCCCAGTGTCGACTCCTAGACCCGAACCAACATTCACCCACTCCTGAACCATTAATTGTTTTTTACCGAGCGAAGAACTTACGTAGTTTGCATCTGCACATGTGAAAAAGTTGACGGGTCTTGATAAAACTTGGCGAGGGCTAAGTAGATGTCGCAAACGTTCGTTTTGTAATCTGGATATGATATGTTTTGTGGGAATAATAATAAATGACGTGCCAAACGTCTGGAAGGTGTTCTCCTGTATACATGATGTGTTTGTTCTTTTACATGCTTTGCTTCATGAAGAAGAAAATATCTTCACACAAGTTTACGCCGACGTGTCTGGTTGTTATCTGCACGCGGAAATGCTATCATGCAGAGTGATTTTGTTGTCGCCTCGGGTAGAAACTCGTGCGTCCTGCATGACTTCAGAAACTTTTCTGTCCATGTCGACAGGGGCGTAGCGTGAGTTTGCCAGCGCTCGTGGCAAGGCAGATAGTTGCGCCCCACAACCCGTGGGCCGGTAGCACTCTCTGAATTTGGTATCGTCAAATTTATTTAAAATCTCCCGGCTTTTAATTTGTGCAAATTTTTCAATACCAATATTGAAATCAACCTTGAAATGTCAGTTGACAGTATTGCTAGTCTACTCAGTATGTATTGGCTCATTGTAGATCTCTGCTACCTATTGAAAAGCCAGTTGAAGCCTACTTTCCGCTCCATGCTAACAGTGGTTTGTCAGAGCCTCCCACAGACTAATAAAATACCCAGACTGGAAACACGAGCTTCGGGCTGTGTCGTTCTTTACGGAATTTCCCGAGCGGCGGCCGTATAACCAACATGGCCGCCGGTCGGGAAATTCCGATTCTAGTTCTATCTGCAGTAGAAATTTCTTTTTATTTGTCAAGATTGATTGCACATGTATTAATTTCTTGGTGCGGAACCAAACTTCCGCGTTCAGTAGGCGCGTCAAAGTGGTGTTATTCAAAATTGTAGCTATGCTGAAGCGTCGGTCGTTACCGTAAACCTAATGTGGGGGATGGTTCATGACCTTTCGCTGTTTTGCGACGTCACACAATGGGATCATCCAGTCTGGCTATTTTATTAGCCTGTGGAGCCTCCCGTGTCTCGCTGTGCAAATTGGCCAATAGTGAAACCTCTCAATAAATACAATACTCTCTGATGAAACTAAAAGTCCGTGACCTCACCATCCAACCAGTTGACTAATCAATATCCGGCTATTGCGTGGCTAGGCCTAGAGAATTTGCAGGTGGTGGGACAACCTGCCTTTTGTCAGCCATGTGGTGTTCATGCCTCAAATCGAAGGTGTGCCCCACATTGATCCAACATTTGGCATGGCGTTTGAAGACACAGAAAACATCTCTGTATGCCATGCTAAGCCAGCTATAGGTCAGACGTAGATCAAGCAACCCAGATGGTCGTAACCATCGCCTGCCTGTTGATGCTTTCATCATCATCTGTGAGGTTACATCTCAATCATACCATACGTATCGTATGTCACTGAACATTTTAATATAATCCTCGTGCACTTGGCGTGCTGAATGTTTTCGATTTTTTTTAACCGTTTGACATCCGACTCCTACATATTAAATAGTTTTCGATTTCTGTTACTTGTGCGTACGTATCCCAGGTATTTTGCACTAGGGGTGCATATTTTAAAGCCTTTTGTGACTTCAAAGCTAGAGAGCTCCCCCCGAAATACTCCTAACAACAGCCTTAATTAATTATTCTGTCAGATTTTTTGTTTTGTTTTTCTTCGAAAAAAAAGAAAAACAGCAACAGAAAAAAGGGAAAAGTGAACAGATGAAACAATCGAACATCTGAAAAATTTAGAAAATGAAATATTTGTATTTGAAAGTGTTTAATGGGATATTGACTTTTTTGTCTTCCCTTTTTCTTAGCGTTTTATTGTAATGTTTGGATAATATTTCTTACACGAGGTTTTGCTACATACAACTTTTTCTTTTTGCCAATTTTTGACTTTGCTTTAAGCCTTGCTGCGACCCCACAGTTTTTCTGTGGTTTTTATAATGTTAGATCTAGTTACTTTTGTGAAGTTCTGTGGGTGTCACATTGTCCTTGACTTGACGGGTTGTGTCACGCCTTCGCACACATCCGAATGCCAGATGTGCTCACAATATGCACACTTTTTTTTTCTTCTTCAATTCCCTATTATCTTCAAAGACGTTCTCATAGGTTACGCATGTCCACCATTTGTTTTGCGTGGCACATTGTTCTTTTGTGCGTTTTTCGTTTATTCTTCCGGTATGACGTCATTTTACCCGGGTTTTCTCTCGTTCTCTTTTCAACTCGGTCACAAATCACGAGTGGGAGGGGGGGGGGGGGGAGAGGCAGGAGACGGGGGGGGGGGGGGTGCAGCTCACGCTGGTCGTCAGATTTCTTGTAGTTTTGTCAGTATTTGTCGTTCGTTTCACTAGAGATGTAAAATAATGAGACAAAAAAATGTATGGGCGAATAACCGAAATATTTGATCTACACAAATGGCTGGCACTGTAAACTAAACAAAAACGAAAGGCTGTTGTTATTGGGGCGTAGTATTTGACATTATAAACCAATGCTCACCAGTAAACACAACTCAGTATTTTCTCTATTTGGCTTTGTAACTGGAATACGCGCCCCTAACAACAAATAATATGAACATACTATAGTCCCAGGGCCCAATACGAATACGTACGCACTGTTTCATTCGTCCATCGGAAATCACATCTTCAGCAATGAATTTGGATGAAAACCGCAGTGGCCGTGGGCATGAACTGTGCGTAACTGGTTACACGGTGGTGTTAGTAGGCCTTGCGCGTTGGTGCAAAACGCTACCCGGTGTATGCATGAACTTGGCGTAAGCCTACACCCACGTGTAAAGGGTTCGTAACTTTACATTTTCTCCGAGGACATCTAAATCAGCTACGCAATGCGTAACAAGCGTGGGAAAGAGGCGTCTGCAAGTAAGAAAGAAAGGAGGTATCTAATATTTTATTCCAACCCACCGCTTCACGGGCCAAGGAAAAAAATTGGACTCCTGCTCACCCTCGATCGGCGTTTTTTTCTCGTGGCATTGATTGGCCGATGTAAATTCTGTGCATGCGCAGTGTCAGTTTTTGTTACAGCTGTAAGCGGCAAATGATGCGTAGGTAGAGGTAGGTGTAACTTTAGCTCATGCATACCGACTGGATTTGAGTTTACACCAAGGTGGCCGCACGCACTACTAAGCCTGCACCGTGGTGCAAAACGGGCGGATTTACAGCAATTTCATGCATACGGCCACAGGTTTCTACGTTTGTCGTCATCTCGGAGTTTGGGCGTAAGTTATGTTGAGGTCTGTTTTCACAGGATTTCTGCCCTTAACATTATGAATTTTTGCACGAAAGTTTTGCAGCTCGCTCTTTTTTTTTATATAATCAGTCTTAAGGCTGTTGTTATAAGTACGCACGGTCCCCAAAAGTTTGCACTAGGGGCGCGTACGTATACGTACCTACCCCTAACCCGGTCCGTATCGTCAACCCTAAATGTTATCGAATCCCTAACCCTGCCTCTTACCCGTTCAACCAAAAAACAGGAGGAAAACAAAAAGAAAATGTGAAAGAATAATTAATTAAGACTGTTATTACTAGAGGCATTTCAGGAGGAGTTCTCTAGCTCTGGAGTCACAAAAGGCAATAAAATACATACCCCTAGCGCATAAAACTTGAGGGAAATACGCACGTGTAAGAACATTCTTGAGAACGAGTGAAAGAGACTGTTCACTGGCACATTATGTCACCTTGCCACTGAAATTTTCAGGGTATTCTGACAGTTTCACAACCAGACCTCATATGATATCAAAATCTAGAGCGCTTCCATATGAAGTTTGTTTTGTTTTTTGTGGTCCGTTTCTTTCTTTACCGTTGACATTTTGCTATCAGCCGAGAGCTCTTAGACGGATGAGTGAGGGTCTACTGTGCCGTTCCGACAGGGGGAAACTGAGAGCTTCTTGTCAAAATTTGAAAGAAAACATGCCAGTTAATTCATTGCTCTCTCTCTCTCTCTCTCTCTTTCTCTCTCTCTCTCTCTCACTCTCTCTCTCTCTCTCTCTATCTCTCTCTCTCTCTCTCTCTCTTTAAAAATTATTGTTTATCATTTTTCGTATTTCCGAAGAAGAAGAAGAAGAAGAAAAGTTCAACCTACTTGACATTAGAGAAATAGCACTTGAAAACGAAATACCTCTCGGGTCAGCCTCGGTGTGGGAATTAAATTTAGTCTGTGTGCAGCTTGTGCTGGTGTTTTTTTGTCGCGCAAATTCTAATTTCTGTGTAACGAAACATTTAGTACAGCATGTATTCTCACAGAGAAATTTGTAACTGATAACTGGAGCTTTTCAAGTTCATCATGCAGGGAGGCTATCATGACGAGATCTCAGCATCTCATTTTGTGTGAACTACCGTGATAGCGACAGTTTGGTCTGTGTGATGGTCCGAGAGAAAATTAGTTAAAAACAATAGTAACGCTGTTGGCAGCTGGTAACGCAAAGACATGGGGGAAGTTCTCCAAGGAAGTGGTTGGCGAGTCAGTCTTGGTAATATGTACATTAGCAAACAGATTGATTTGTAATATACCAATAATAATCTAAATAAACAATCGCAGAACAGCTAATCGGCTTCTCAACCAAACAACCCAGAAACCAACCAACAAATCAACCAACCAATCAACCAACCAACCAACCAATCAACCAACCACACAACCAGCCAGCCAGCCAATCTACCAACACAGGTTACCAGCCATCCAGCCGGTCAATCAACCAACCCAGATACCAACCACCCACCCAACCAACCAGTCAACCAATTCAGAAGCGAAACAACCAACCAACCAACCAATCCAAACAATAATCTACGAACTGCCCTGCCAACTTTCAAACCCCTAAAATCAACCAACCAGTCAAGCAACTAACCAATTCTAATGACACCCCTGCCCCTGCAAGCCCTATGCCCAGAGACCCTCCTGTCAGTGCCCCCCGCCCTGCTGTGCCAGGTCCCACATGTAGATAAGGTTTCCCTGCCCCCACATGTCTAAAGGTGAAGGGCGGCCCTTGGCTGTGCACAGACAATAGCAACAAATGCAAGTGGAACAAACGGGCGGTTTTGATACATTCCTGGCTCGATTTCAGCATCGAATTCTTGCAAAATGTGAGGCTCGAAAACAATTAGCCGGTTTTAAGGACAATTGGGCTATTTTACGAAAATTTAAATTAAAGATAAGTGGGCCTTGGCAAATGTCTAGATCTCATTTAAGGACAACGCCCACGTTTAGCGTATTCTACGGAATCCGAAATTTGCAACAATGCGGGATGGCCACTTGCCTGTGAAACGAAGAGGAATTGGGACATATCACGTGTTGAAACATAATAAACGGTTTATTTAAAATACGATAGATAGATAGATAGCTTAAAGATAGATAGATAGATAGATAGATAGATAGATAGATAGATAAGAGTTAGATGTTTTGTTTTGGGTAAGTTCTTGCGTGAAAGTTTCAAGTTATTCCAGTTTTTTCTAAACCTATTATAATTTTTAAAAAATCGCGGGATTTGTAACAAGCCGGACCGCCGCTCAGACAACTTGGAGTTATATGAAACATTACTGGTGCCTTCCCTTCCATCTGCTATTGGTTCCTTTTGGGATGTGGACGCTTGAAATGGTGGGGAAGTCGTTTTTTAAATTTGCTTTCTGTCGGTCATTTGGCGCCTCATTCTACCTTAAATTATGTTCCAACTAATTTTAGAAGCTCGTCCATGCAACTTAACCACCCATTGTTGTCAAATAAGAGAGCATGGACAGACGATGCGAACATGAAGTCGTGGAGAATCGGAGATCTGTGTTTAAACGTTAAAAAAGGAAGCGCATGTCCGTACAACATGCTTTACGGATATGGACAGTGCATATCCATACAACGCACAC
The DNA here is from genome assembly GCA_963931925.1 of Onchidella celtica. Taxonomy (NCBI): domain Eukaryota; kingdom Metazoa; phylum Mollusca; class Gastropoda; order Systellommatophora; family Onchidiidae; genus Onchidella; species Onchidella celtica. Next base: position 77,192,582 of record OZ007568.1, read on the forward strand.
AATTCGATGACGCAGAACACACACCGGAATACTATATTACTGACCTTGTTCATTTGCATAGTTTTTAAAAATACGAATCGGCTTAGTAGCAAAACAATCCGGCTTCTGCTCGGAGATTGCATGATCTGCACTAATAATATACTTAAGTGTACGTCGATCACCAGTGGCTACCCCAACTCCTTTTCGCCTGATTAGACAATCTGACTACCGCCCATTGATACAAACTGACTAGACCCTCACGCCCCCAGGTCCATCTGACTATTCCATGTGTTGTCACTTTTAAATTCGTGAACACCATACCAAGTTTTGTTTCAGCAAACCTTCACCAGTGGCGCTTTTGGTAAACATGTTGTACGGATATGCACTGTCCATATCCATACAACATGTTGCACGGATATACACTTCCGTTAAAAAACAACAACAATCAATCGTTTAGGAATCGGAGAAGGGGAAATGCAGAATCGACATGGCCCGTTGGTGAGTGGGAGTATCCTACAGAGACAGAGTGAAGAGCTCGCCCGCATGGAGGGGCAAAGGTCAAGTTGACTGTAGGGCAGGGGTGAAACTGGTGGGAGGGAACATGTTTTGTATTCTGTGTTATGTAAAAGGGAGGTTTGCCACTGGAGTGGACGGGGAGGCTGGAGGCGGTTGCCGTGTGCTCTCTGAGAAGTGGTATCAGGGGACACGGAATACATGGGTGGATCCACATTTTGGGCAGCTGGGGACAGGAAATGTGGGTGGATTTGTTGACACAGTCTTTTATTTGTCTTACTCTCTTTTCTTCTTTCACTTTCTCTCTCTCCCTCCCGTCCTTTCCCCCCCCCCCTCTCTCTCTCTTTCTCTACCGTCTCTCCCTGGCCCCCTCTTTCTATCTCTCTCTGACTCCGTCTTCCTCTCTCTCTCTCTCTCTGCATAAATTGTGTGTCCCAATTTGTCTTTCTCTCTATCTCTGTGAGAGCGCATTTGTGTGTCACTGTCTGCCTCTCTCCATTTCCTTCTCTCTCTCTCTCTCTCTGTGTTTCCGGCTTCCACACTCTCTCTCTCTCTCGTTCTCTCTCTCTCTCTCTCTCTCTCTCTCTCTTTGCGCGAATTGTGTGTCCCTCTTTGTCTTTCTCTCTATCTCTGTGAGAGTGTATTTGTGTGTCACTGTCTGTCTGTCTCTCTCACACACACACACATGCAGGCATACAAAGAGACACGATAGGGCTCCCGCTCACAGAATTTCTACTGCATGCTCGAGTTTTTCCGTCGTCCGTCGGGGAGGGGAGGTCAGTGATCAACTTTTGAAATTGTGTTAGGGGAACGTAGTCTAATTACAAAGCCCAATAGAGAAAATACTGAGCTGTGTTCACTGTTCAGCAATGGCTTATAATGTAAAAATGCCACGCTCCTCTAACAACAGCCCAACTTTTGTTGCCACTTTCACAGTGCTATTCACGACTGTACAGTACGAAACGACGTACAGCACGGTGAGCTGACAGTGGATGACGACAGGCTGATTGCACTGGTTCAACCCAGATAATTTTTATTTCATAAAATACATCGAGTGAGTGTGCATGAGAAAACCCACAATATGTCGACAGAACTGATTTTGAGAAAAACAGCTTTGAAGTGTGGGTCCACACAAACTTCCGACTTGGCTGTTGTTTAGGGGACCGTGGCATGTTACAGGGTAAACTGTAGACGAGCAGTGAACACTACTCACTATGATCTCTATAACGGCTTTGTAATTAGACTACGGTCTCCTAAGAAGATCCAAAAACTTCCGACTTGGCTGTTGTTTAGGGGACCGTGGCATGTTACAGGGTAAACTGTAGATGAGCAGACAATGACTTCAATTTATCAGAAATGTCTTGTCTTTTATTATGTGTACAGAACTCAAAATGTCATGTTTGCGACTTATTGTGGGTTTTCTCATGCACACTCAGTTATGTCAAAAAAAGTATGGCAAGACGTTTTTGGAGAAATTGAAAGAAGAAGCTCAAAAAGAGACAGTCAGCTTTACCGAAATATTGAATTTAAGGACATTCATGTAATTTCTTCGCGGTCGAAGGACATTCAGATATAGATGCAAAGAACTATAGAGAGTTTATGAAGGGGGTCTTGAAATTTCTTTCTTTCTTTCTTTCTTTCTTACTTTGGGTTTTATAAACACGGGGACTAAAGATATCAGGCGCGCCATGCGTTCTCAATCTGAAAGGCTCTGGTGCATTTCTCATCATCTACAAGTGCTTCTCCAAGTAGGAGGCGCTCTCATAATGCATCACGTTGTTTGAAAATGAGATGGACTTGACTTGGAAGTTTGTTTTTTCTCTTGTACCGGTACCGTCACCAAAAGACTAGTTTTTACTTGCTACTAAGCATCGTCTTGTCAGTAAAGGTTGGCTGGCCAAGTAGGGCACTGAATGTTCCGTTGCGTGTCGGGGGCTGTGGGTTTGCTGTTTTTTTCCGTCAGATTCCGATGGATTTAGACGGAAGTTTTCAAACACAACCTGTGCATGATCTGTGAGCGGGAGCCCCACAGGCAGTGTAAATGTACAGAGTATTTAGAGGCGTTACTAAATAGCAAATATGAAAATACCCCCCCTCCCCCCCCCCCCCCAAAAAAAAAAAAACTGTCCTCTACAAAACACTCGTCGAGTTCTTATACCGGATTAGAACACGTCCCAAAATTTGACACCCAGCGCACATGTCCTACCTGCTCCACCCTAGTTTCACCACTGTGGTATGCGTGTTTGTGTTTACAGACATGTTCAGCAGATTGTGTGTACACAGAGATGACGTGATATGAAAAATGAAATGCTTGGTCAACATCGAGCAAGGTAGGGGCCGTCCATAAACTATGTACTCGCGATTCTGCCGACCTTTTTACCCCCACACCCCCCCCCCACCCCCACCCACACCCAGTTTCTCTCGTTCTTCTTCTTCTTCTTCTTCTTCTGCGTTCCCCGCTGGTCCTCCATACAAATGTATGCTTTTCATGCGCTCGGGCTCAGTATGCCCGCCCCGCTCCGCTCCCAAACTCCCTTCGTGCACGAGAGTACTGCCATCAGAATGGCGCATACTCGTGACACTGACAAGGCGTAGGTGATTTACTTTCACGAAGTGCATAATTCATACAACACGTTGTGCACACAATTCGATGATGTGGGTTGGGGTAGCGCTAGCTGATTGGTCTAAAATGTAAGCGCTCTTCTATGAATGAAGAAGATTCATTCACATTGTGTGTTTTACGTCATCGAATTGTATGCACAACATGTTGTACGGATATGCGCTTCCTTTACTTAAAACATTTATATGCAGTGTTTTGCAGTTTCATCAGAACTAAGAGTTTAATAATAATAATAATAAATGTCACCAAAATACATGTATTATAATATTTATATATTTTATATAGGCGCTTTGTCCCGTAATGCAAGCTGTAACCTGTTTTGCAGTCGAACTCACCAATACAAAGAATATACTAAATATGACATCCCCTTAGAATGACAAGGCTTTTTTCCGTCAGCGTTTGAGAAATCGAGGATTGAAGTTTCATGTGGTCATAGCCTTTAGGGAAAAGATGTTTTTTTCTTTTTAGTGGTACTTACAAATTACACACACGAATCTGCTTGATACTTTGACATACAACGGAGAAGGCTCGTAGAAGTAGTATGTAGTGTAACTCAGTTCAGCCAAAAAGGGGAGATGGAACCTTATCGTTCTAAGCGGACGATAGGACAACGGTCAGAAACAGCTATGGGTGTATTCTGTCGATTGAAAAGGTGTGTTTTCGGGTGTTTCTTAAACATTTAAGTGTTTTGTTTTCCAACAACTTGTTTGGAGACAACAACAAAAAATTAAATAAACAAACATTTTTAATTTATTACTTTTTACAGACCAGCATACTCTCCCGCGAAACTCTTTCTTTTCCCATGTACACGTTTCATACCTTTGGGGGCACACCTCCTCCCCCAGCCCCCTCCCCCCCCCCCCCACCCCGGCAAATTCCTACTAGGACAGTGGGCACGCGTTTCTCAGCGAAATCGGAGAGATGAAACTGTCCTTAGCAGACTCTGTCTGGGTCATACCCACCTCACTCGTAGCTTTTTACTCCGGAGGGGTGATCCCCCCCGAATGTAGGCCTATAGCGTGCGGCTGGCGGCTAACTGCCAGCCACATTTTAACAGAATGTGTGGATTTCGCGCACATCCGGAGAAGACATTTTGTCTGCGGATTCATAAAAGAATTATTTTCTGACGTGGACCTGCGGCTCATCTGTCATTTCTGAAAGAGGTCGAACTCTACAAGTTGATTTAGCAGACTTTTATCATAATATCTACAAAATGGACTTACAAAATTTATATGGACAAACTTCACAGCACGGGCCTTTTCCCGGTAGAGTTTTAACTTCACTTTTATTTGATCTTGTGTTTGTATTTGTAAACTACTTTAATCCCATTTGGGAAATTTGCCTTTGTGTCATTGCACCCAGTTATAACTGGAGCAGGCGTGTCGTCGCCACAGTGCGGCGTCGGTCGGCGGTTGTTGTTGTTTTTTTTTTGGGGCAGGGGGGGAGGAGATGTAGGGTGAGAAGGGGAAGTGGTAGGAACGAATTTTAGTTAATTTTGCCTGGGCAGCGGCCTTTACGGCCTGCTCTTTTCGATTTCCAACTGCCAAGATATCTTTAACGTGCGCAATGTGCACACGGGCCCTCCGAATTTTTTCGTCCTTATCCGAGAAGACTAGGTACTCGATCGTACCCCCCCCCCCCCCAATAGGATCAGGGACACGAAAATATGAGAAAAATCTCAAACTTCCAACATGCCTGCACCAGCCAGGTTTTGAACCCGGGACCCTTGGCATGAGAGGCGAGCACCTTGCCTCTAGACCACCTTGTCTTACCCTTTAGCATCTGAATGCTGAAGGCTAGCCCAAAGTGAGAAAACGAAAAAAAAAAAACTGTGAGAGGTGCAAAGTGGCTGTTATCGTGCCGAGGCGCCATTTAACCCAAACCCAAACCCCTCCCTACTTCTCCCTCCCAACTCCCTTTTCAAGCGCATGGGCCCCAATGGATGGCCCCCTAATGATTATCGGCGATCTGCCCAGTTTTTTGCCGATGAAGCCTCCGGAACAAGTCAATACCAGTGAATATTGAAAGCATTGTTGCTTTTTGTCAGGAACTCTGAGGTTCATGAAGATTGCCACTACCTCAACAAGTTGCAGATTTGTAACCAGACAGAGGATGTAATTGGGTAACTGTTTCCTGGCAGAAAAATATCACGGGGAGTGTCTGAGCGTTTATTGTTTTTGGCGCCTGGGGGCTTCATGTGGCAGAGACAGAATGTAATAAGAAACAGTGGTGAAGGTGAGACAGACAGGTACGTGATGGATCAGATGCTACGGAGGGGGGGGGGGCGGAGGAGGGGGCATACAACTTAGTGTAACCTTGGATTTTAGTTCACGACTGGAGAACTTTGAATAACGGAAACAGTCTGGAAGAGCTGCCATAACCAAAAACTATTAGCTTGGCAGTGCGCTATCTGTTTTGCATCTGTTGTGATTCAGTGGGCGATGTCTCCCTTTTCACCAGCGGAGACAAGGCAGTTTTGACGTACCTGAACTATTAAAGACAGACGTTTCAGTCTCGCCAGTGCGCTGGGTGTCCTCTAACTCCCTAGCGTAGGTCTCACACTTGAAACGGAGACTAAACAGACTTTAGCCAACCTTAATATACGAGTAGAGTGACTTAAGATTTTCCTAGAAATATAGTTTAGAGAGCTCTTGAAAGCAAGGTTTATCACCATTCGAGCATTTTAATTCAAACCTTAAATCTAGCTTTAAGACGTTGAAGTCTAAGAGATTATTTTTTTTAATCTTCCCAGAAGTGTGCCCATGGAAAAAAAAAAGAAAGAGAGAATGAGTGATCTCACTGGAGTTAAATTGTTGTTGAAAAAATTGATTTCAGTGTTTGTTCTCTTTTGATACATACAGAAAGTTAAGAGAAAACACATCGAATAATCAGAGCTTATTTTGTCTCAAAAGGCGGGGAAAGGGGGGGGGGTTAACCTTTGTTCCATGAGAAGACTGAGAGGCCTTGATCGAGCACACTTATATTATTAATCCAATTTCCAACAAAAGTAGAGTCAAGTCATTTTTTTCTTCATGGGGCACAATGGAAAAGACACCATGGAAGATAGAAAGAGCTGCCCTGAGCTGCAGTTTTACGCGCCACTCTCGTAACGTGTTGTTTGGCCACACAACAAGCAAAAGGAGGCTGTTATTGTGAAACGGTGTCATCTATATATTTACGAAACAGCGATACTTTGTTTGCCTAAAACTATAGTTCAGTTTCTCCTGTGGAGTTACAGAAATGAATCTGTGCGACAAGTTGTTGTAGAAATACGCACGGGCATAAAACCCGAAACCTTGTGAACTGCCAATAAACTTTGAGGGAACATAAATTATCAACATTACATCATTTGTTCAGATGCGAACAATTTGAAAGTAAGAATTTTTCCAAGTTAAACAACATAATACAGAACAGTGTAGAGAAAGATGAAAAGAGTGATTTTGCTGCATGCCTGTAAAAATTTCCGACTATAGTCGGATTTCCGACAATTTTGGTTTGAGCAAGAAATTCCTACCAAAAATAAATAGTAATAAAAAAAACTCCGGCCCGATCTTAGACAACGTCGTTTTTCCGATGCAATACTTAATAATAAACAGGCGAACGTCGTAAAGGTAAGGCAGCGAAAATGTACGAATGTTATTGTCTACGACGGCCATGTTTCGATATAATATTTTATGCGGTACTTAATAATAAACAGGCGAATGTCGGAAAGGTAAAGCGGCGAAAATGTATGAATGCTGTTGACTACGACGCCCATGTTTCAGAGCTACGGTACCGAAAAAATTTCAGACTATTTTGTCACCAGCCACTTACAGGTCTTGCAGATTATACTGACAAAATATTTTACTGGAACACAGAAAACCTGTCAGGTGGCCTCAAGGCGTGGAGCAAAGTTAAAATGCGGCAAAAGAGAAACTTGTGTAGAAACGAACAACAAATAAACTACACAGTAAATTCCAAGAGAATTGGCAACAGAGGGAAAAAATTAAAATGAGTACTGCACCATAGGAAACCTGGTAGAATTCGAAATGTACCTGCTAAGTGATGTGCCTAAGCTTACTTCCACTCCCCAAACTTCCCATCCTTTTGAAGAAATGCTTTGATTTGATCTTCTATCTTGCCCTATCTTTCTAACCCTTGCGGAATAAGCGTGTCGATGATGTGGGGTGCAAACCGGCCAAGTCCGAAAATTTCATATTTCTTTTTATAGTAAATATGTACCAATTTAGGAAGACTGGAACCCCGCATCATCTGTAAAAAAAGCTCTTAGCATAATTCAATAGAAACATTCAAAATAGACATGTGATCAAACCAGCTAAGTACATTTTCCTGCTGTGTTATCCGCAACTTTTTGTTCCTCCTGTAAAATTTGCTTATCTTGACTTGGCTGGTTTGCGCCCGACACCATCGATGTGTAGAGATTTCATTGACTTTCAGCATTTGAACTCCAACATTGTAATGGCCATAATTATAAATATGCTCGTACAATGCGGGAAAAGGGGGGAGGGGGGGCAGAGAGTATGGAAAGTGCACGAAAGGTGGGTGGGGGAATCAATATTGTCAAAATCAGGGGTACGTACTTTGTAGATGGCCCTTTTACCCAGGATTTCTGTAGTGTGCAAACTGCTTGTTTTCATTCATTTGTCTTGAGAAGTAAAAAGAGGAGGGATGGGGGGGGGGGCATATGGCGCATCTTGGAAAGGGCATCGTGTGCCCTCTGGGGCTGAGTGCCTGCCAGGGTTAGAACCCCTACACCGTTCCGTCCAGCGTTGTTTCTCTAAGCCTCTCGGCCATGCCAACATGCATTGGCTTGGTATGCCGTGGATCTGCACTCATCCTACAGCGTGCATCTGAGAAGTTGCTCATTCATCAGGCGTTTTTGTACTCGCCTTATCAGCACCTGCAGGGCAATGTAGATAAAACAGCAGCCAGAGGGAACGCACATTTGTTTGTTTTCATACCCAACTGTATGGCTGCAAGTTTTTGTGCCAGCTCTTAGTTTCTCTTTCTTCTTCCTTTTGTTTTTTCTCTCCATCTGACTTCTCCTGTCCGCTGTGTCTTTCATTCTTGCATGTTCCCCTCTGTCATACACCTTATGTTTGTTTGTTTGTTTACTCCACTGCATTCGTTTGTAAGCTTCCCGTGGATGGATGGATGGATGGATGGATGGATGGATGGATGGATGGATGGATGGAAGGGTGGATGGATGGATGGATGGATGGATGGGTGAGTGGATGGATGGATGGACGGACGGAGAGACGCATGGGTGGGTGGGTGGATGGCTGGATGGATGGATGGATGGACGGACGGAGAGACGGGTGGTTGGGTGGGTGTGGATGGATGGATGGACGGACGGAGAGACGGATGGGTGGGTGGATGGATGGATGGGTGGGTGGGTGGATGGATAGATAGATGGATGGACGGACGGACGGAGAGACGGATGGTTGGGTGGGTGTGGACGGATGGATGGGTAGGTGGATGGATAGAGCGATGGGTGGGTGGGTGGATGGATTGATTGATGGATGGATGGATGGATGGATCAGAAGAGAAATGGTGGAAGAGATTGAAGTGAGGACAGCACATTTCAAGGGTTGGACATCAAACGTAGAAAGTGCCGAGAGTTCGTACTTAAGAGAAAAATGTTCAGCAACCTACAGCGGGTGGCTGGTGGTCGCTTGTGGTAGGATCTCCTTATTGTTCTGTTATATTCTGTCTATCGTCTTACTTCTTCTTAGCACAACGTCACCGTTATCGTGTCAATGTGCTTTCTCCAAGCTCAGACTCACCAAACCACCAGTTAGCATCTGTTATTTTGGAATGTGACTTTCAGCTGTCATTTTTAATACTTACCCGCCTTCGATTCTCAGCATTTTGATGCGGAAGGGAGTATTCGATACCAGCTTTCTGAATGATTTGAGGTCTTTATTTTAGGAGGTTCGCTGCCCTTGGCATTTACACCTCACTTTACTTGTTTTATTATTTCTTGTTCTGGCGGGGGGGGGGGGGGGGGGGGGAGATGATATGGATAAATTTTAATCTATTAATTTCAATTTTGCCCGGGCAGCGGCCTTTCGGCCTGCTCTTTACGATTTCCAACTGCCAAGGTATCTTTAACGTGCGCAACGTGCACACGGGCCCTCCGAATTTTTTCGTCCTTATCCGAGAAGACTAGGTACTCGATCCTACCCCCCAATAGGACCAGGGACTTGAAAATATGAGAAAAATCCAATTTCCAAGAACTACTCGATCCTACCCCCCAATAGGACCAGGGACTTGAAAACATGAGAAAAATCCACTTTCCAACATGCCTGCACTGCCCGGGTTTAGAACCCGGGACCCTTGGCATGAGAGGCGAGCACCTTGCCTCTAGACCACCCTGTCCTGAAAGGCTACAGCCCCAGCTTTCTGAAAGGCTACAATTGACTAATTAAGTGGAAATCACTACTTAATATGTTCTGATTTTTAACTGCTCAGTTGTAATTGTTAGAGCTGTTGTTGTCGTTGTTGTTGCGGCTGTCGCTGTTGCTGTTGACCTGCCAACAACACCAACAGTTGTGATGAATGCAATAACAGTTATTGAAGAGTAAGAACAAACACAACGTCCTCTCAGTGCTATTTTATTCCCATCTCTGCATCAGCGCCTTTTCAGTAAATCGCCCATGAAGTTTTGCGTCCTTTAACTTGAGAAAGTTTTAGATCAGCATTTTAGCACTTTGAAATGTACTCCCAGAGATGATGTACCGTCGGCATATTCGTAGGACTGACAGAATACAGTTTGTTATCCCATCTTATGGCTTACTCTCAGGTTTTGTACAGCTTGGAGATACAGTATATATTATACCAGCCGACCCGCGCAAGATATAATTATCTTGCAAATTTTCCATATGTACTAAGCGCAACCGTATATCTAGATCTAGGCTACATTAAAACGGCATTTGGATTCCATGCTATGACTAATAGAACTTACTGTTACACCACAATTTCACACAGAATTATTTTATTTAATTAGCCGTTCTACGAAGGGTTTCGTTTCTTTGTGCGGAACCAAACTTCCGCGTTCAGTCGGCGCGTCAAAATGGTATCATTCTTCCGGTTCACTCAAAATGGTAAATTAAAATAGAATGACAGAAAAAATGTATTTTGATAAATTCGGGGACAGGAGTTTTCGTATGTTTTATGTGACGAAAGCCTGGGCATGTAGATACTGTCGACGTCTGTAAAATTTTAAGCATGTGGGCTAAGTATTAGCGGAGGAGTAGGCTAACATAGCCTCCAAAGTTCACTTTTATAATAATAGATATATCAAGATTGGGAGCGACGATAAGATCAGAGCAGATCTAAGAATACCATGAAAACAATTCAGCCTTATCAAGAAACATCCTGTTTGGAATTATTTCATTACTGGAGAGCCGTAAATTCCGAGTCTTTTTTCTTTTTTTTTCCCGTCCGGGTAGTCTACCTTTGCGTGATTTATGACGGGGAAAGAACAATGTGATGCTCGTTGAACCCGTTCAGACCCTGAAAAATGACACAAGAAGAATTTGGCCAAAGACATTGGAATAAATAAACACAGATCACGTGCCTTTCTGTTAGTTTCTTTTCTGTACCCAAGACAGAATCGGGCGGGTGTTTCTAGACTGCTGTGTTTTGGGGGCTATTGTTCGAGCACTGTGGTAGTTTACATAGTAAACCTTGCTGAATTCTGAACGCAACTCAGTTTTTTTTTTCTATTTTGGCTTCATAACTAGACTAGGCTCCCCTAACTACAGTGTTGACAAAAAGGGCGTATTGGTGAAAAACAAACTTCTACAGGGGGTTGCAAAAATCATTTTGTGTTGCTTCCATCAATTTTCATCGTTCAGTGTCCACTTGAGACACAGGATTCCGAGACGGGATCAATTCGTCATTTACCCATCCGTCGACTTGCGCATGTATCATCCAGGTCAGCAATGCAACAATTCGCACCACACCTCTTCATAATCGAACGAAGAAGAGTATTACCATAGAGCTCAGTGGGTAGTACTCACCGTGTTTATACGCTCGCAAGTTGTGGACATAATTATAGTGGGAGAAGGAATGGTCCGTCTCGGTATTCTGTGTCTCGGACACTACTCAGTATTTTCTCCATTTGGCTTTATAATTGACTACGGTCCCCTAACTACTGCGTTGAAAAAAGAGCGTATTGGCTAAAAACAAACTTCTGCATGGTTGAAAACGTCATTTCTTGTTGCCTCCATCTCCAGTCTTATTTCAATGTCCACTTGGTGATGACCGTGAAAAACTATCAATCGTGCAAAATTCTAACCTATAAACAGAAAGGTAGAGGACATTAAATTCATTCTAGAAAATGATGTTAAATAGTAGATCTGGATTAGCGTCTGTAGCCTGTTTCCATGACACAGGCAGAATTATTACAGCTGTGAGAAATTGTTGGGTGTTGACTTGGAAGCGCGTATATGTTAGTGTAGTTCTGTAGTCCGGTGTTGTCAAGAATCTGTGCAGGGGGGAAAGAAAAAATATCTCCGCTGTTTCTTTGAGATAATTTTTGTGTATATGGAGAAATGCCAGAAGACTCGAGGTGCAGCGATGAGAGTTGCGGGAAAGGAATGGTATAATAACAGAACAGAGACGGGTAGAGAGTGAAAAGTGGAAGGAAAAGAAAAAAAAGTCGATGACGTTTTAACCAGGAAGGAAGTTGAATGACACACCGAGGATGAGCAACTGCCGAGAAACGATTCATGTTCAGTTTTATGTCAATCAGAGAAAACGCCCTCGTTCATTCGCAGCGATCCCTCCATTTTACACGACGTTGCGTGGAAATCGAGAAGAGCAAGCCTAACGAGGCCGCTGCCCGGGCAAAATTAAAAAAAATAAAAAAATACCTACCATCACCTCCCCGCAAACAAGTATACAAAATACAAATCCAGATACAACAATTGAACAAAACAACAACAGCAACTGAACACAAGATCAAGAAAAATACAATACAAGAAAAAGAGAAGTGCAGATGCCCAGGGCAGAGATCCTCCTAAATCAAAATACCTCAGCACAGTGTGCAAGCTGATCAACACTTGAAACACTGCCGTCATTGTTGTTGTCTTTACCCGCAGTGTTGTGGTTGTTGCTGTTGATGATGTTGTTGAATTTTGCAGTAGATGTAATCTGTAGGGGGGAATTGTGTCCCGGCCTTTCCACGTTCATCATTGATTGCTGTGGTATCAGATGACTGTGCGTGGCTCATCGTGAAATATTGATTGCTGTTTTGTGTGGTTGTTGCTGCTGTTGTTGATCTTTTGTCCCCCCCCCCCCTCCCCCGACCCCATTCCCCTTCAGAATAGATGTTGATGGAAGACCACATTTTGTAATTTGCATTTTATATTATAAAGAAGTTCTTCTTGGGGACGATTTCCAATTGGAGACGAATAGAGAATACCCTCACTGCTCAACAATAATGGCCTAATAGGCCTATATGCCAGATGTATGCCAAATAGGAAAACGTAATAATTCAACAGAATCATTTTGGCATTAGCCACTAAATGACAGGAAAAGAAACCGTTTTTTCTTAAAATCTCAAAATTGTCCTTGCGCCATTAGCATTGAGCAGTGACAGTGTATGGGGCTGAAAAGTGCACACAATTCAGTATTTTCCAAAGCTCTGTTGGGCTTCACTTGGAAAACTGTCCTACTGAAGCATTTTCACTGGTTTTGTAGTTATTGTTACAGATTTCTTGTACTGGTGTTTACAATTCTGGGCTTCTGTGTGTTCCACAGAGTAATCGGGTGACGCTAAAGATGGACGTGTCCCACACAGAACACTCGCACGTCATTGGTAAGGGCGGGAACAACATCAAACGTGTCATGACAGAGACCGGATGTCACATCCACTTCCCGGACTCCAACAGGGGCAACAACACGCAGGAGAAGAGCAATCAGGTACAGATAACTTCTCATCATTTCTACCCAGACTTTCCTCCCTTTGTCCCATCTCTCTCCGTGTTTATCTGTTCCGTACCCGGTGGGTTCCCTTCTCGTTCTTCTCTACATCTTCAACCCTTACACTGAAATTATCTCTCTCTCTCTCTGTTTCTCTCTTTCTCCCTCTCTCTCTCTCTCTCTCTATCTCTCTCTATCTCTCTCTCTCTCTATCTCTCTTTCTCTCTGTTGATTCTCTCTATCTCTCTTTCTCGCTCTCTCTCTTTCTTTCTCTCTATCTCTCCCTCTCTTTTGCTGTCTCTCTCTTTCTCTCTTTCTCTCTATCTATCTCTCTTTCTCTCTCTCTTTCTTTCTCTCTATCTCTCTCTCTCTCTCTTTCGCTCTCTCTCTCTCTTTCTCTCTTTCTCTCTTTCTCTCTCTCTCTCTTTCTCTCTCTCTCTCTCTCTTTCTCTCTCTCTCTCTCTCTCTCTCTCTCTCTCTCTCTCTCTCTCTCTCTCCCTCCCTCCCTCCAGAGTCTGTGCTCTGAAGGTCCTCTCAATTTTCATGCCAGTGCCATATCTTCCCTCTTACCTTTCGCTACCACACTTTTGAGAACACGATACATCCATTGCATGTTTGGGTCTATATACCACAATAATATACTGCAGCAATAGTTTAATCCGTGTGTATTTTTGGATTCCTCAGGTTTCTATAGCGGGTCAGCCAGATGGAGTAGAAACTGCCAGATCACAGATCAGGGTGAGTCTTTCAGTGGAGTTTGTGCTATTAAGTCTTTCTCTACTATACCATCTACTGATGCTGTTCTTTTCCTGCCAGTGGCGTAGCGTGGGGGGGGGGCTGTTGCCCTGGACGCAAAAGTCGTAGGAGCGCTTTCAATAGCAAAAGAAAATAAATCTGGAATGATAAATTTAAAAAATAGCGCACCTTCCCCCCTCACACAGAAAATCTCCCGGTGTTCGAACATTCGACACAGTTTTTCAGCATGCCCGGTCAAATAAACGTAATAGTGAATACTAATAATACTTGTCTTGCCCACGCCACGCCATTGTTTCTTATTGTATAGTGGTGTCCAAGATAGCTCGGACTGCCCAGTGTCCAGTACAATCAAAAACCTATCAAACACAAAGCAACTTTAGCGTTAAGTGTTGTCGCTGTAGAGAATTGGCTTCTGACACACGAACTTGGAATCTTGACAACACAACATGGCACCTTAGAATCTGTGGCTTTCAGTGGTCATCTAGGGACAGCAGGGTTTGTGCGATGCGGGGACATTGATTCACATACGACGACCACAGCAGGGGGGGGGGGGGGGAAACGTCAGTTGTCACAAAACGAAGGTTTTGAGAAATTGGCATTTTAAAGTTTGAAAGTCCAGAAGTTGAAACGAGGATGCCTTGTCTAAATTTACTCGTATTGCTTTACCTCGGTTGATTTTCACTTTATCAGTATGAGGTGAACAAAGCTAAAGATGTTAGCTAAGAGCTGAGGGAGGTAATCATAAAATTCGCATTTTGTGACAACTTACGTGCAGTTTTCAAGCTCAATTATGACTTGTAGTTTTTCTTTCACGTTCTTAACTGGGAGGCTCTCCATTTCCATGTGTGAAAGTGACTCTTTAAGGGGGCATAAACTTTCTTTTGTGGATTTCACGGGGAAAAACTGAGAAAGTAATACACACAGTAAGGTGCTTTTATCTGCTACTTTCGTCATTTCAGATTGTAGAAAAAGTGTTTCTGCAAGTGTGTGTGTGTGCGTGCGAGAGAGAGAGAGAGAGAGAGGGGGGGGGGGGCTAAAGAGAGCAGTGTCGCGGAAAAGAGATTACTGTGAATACGTTGACCCAATTTAGCAGTTTATGCATGGGGATAAATAGGTTTAGTTACCTTCATAATTGTCTTTCTATAAAGGCCAGGTACTCCGGCGGATTGTACATAAACTATGCGAGTTTATCTTAGTATGTACTATTTGTATATGTCACCCAAGCCCTTGTCCCAGTGATGATCAACATCCATGAAAGTGCTACAACAGCAGTTCTCAACGTCGGGGGGGGGGGGGGGGCGAGTTTGATTTCAGGGGGCGTGAACGAAGAAAATGGTGGCCAGGGGGCGAAATTGATGGAAGAGGGTGATGGGGGGGGGGGCGGAAACAGTCATGAATAGAGGACGATTTGGGGTCAAATACAGGGCAGCTAATGACGTGTTCAATAGCCCTCGTAGATGGGTGTAGGATTTTATTAACAGAAAAGGCTCATTTTTAAAAAAGTTCATTTGATTAAGAATTTTTTTCTGTCTTGACTTGTAATGAGTCGAGTCTTCAACATAATCTATTGTCTTTAATAAAGCTTTGAAAAACTCAAAATCGCAATTTGTGTGCAGTCTGTCTCCTTGTGAAATGTATCTGTTGTGAAATGTATCTGTTGTGAAATGTATCTGTTGTGAAATGTATCTGTTGTGAAATGTATCTGTTGTGAAATGTATCTGTTGTGAAATGTATCTGTTGTGAAATGTATCTGTTGTGAAATGTATCTGTTGTGAAATGTATCTGTTGTGAAATGTATCTGTTGTGAAATGTATCTGTTGTGAAATGTATCTGTTGTGAAATGTATCTGTTGTGAAATGTATCTGTTGTGAAATGTATCTGTTGTGAAATGTATCTGTTGTGAAATGTATCTGAAGGAATTTGGGGGAGGAGGGAGGCGATGAAAGAAAATTTGGAACCTAAGGGGGCGATTGCATGAAAAAGGTTGGAAACCTCTGTGCTAGAACATTACAGGTGTTGGACGCGCTCACCTAGCAGTAGAAGATGAAAAGCTTTTCATGTGCAGATTACATGTCTGGACTCTTGAAGGCGCAAAATTAGCTGCTCTGTGAGAGAAACGAGATCCCGATGCGTGAAGATCTGCGCTATTTAGCACAAGTTTAGGTACACGCTTCGTTAAGACAGGTAATAAATAAAGTATATGATTAAACACACATTCGCTTTTAGTTATTTATGTCTATATAGAAGTGTATGAAGGTTGTGTCAAATTTACAGCTGTAGAACGTATCTACGCTCTATTTTGGCCATATTTGACACTCCTGTCCCCTCCCCACGTTCCCCTCATTTACACTTTTTATACGCTTGACTTCACACACACCCTCCCACCTCCCACCCCCTCGTATGTGCGTACTGTAACAAATCCCAGACTGGGAGATGTACTGATTATGACAGGACAACAATCACGAACAGACAAGTATAACACTTAACAGAACAACCAAACAGGCTCACACATTTATTATACATAAAGATAAAGATATACGTGCAATTACATAGGTTACCTTATTCAATTCAAAGACCATCCAGTGGTCATCATTCCCAACATTCATTCGATCTCTGGCTCCACAACCCGATAGTTACTTATTTAAATATACTCCGGCCTCAGCCTCACATCAAGGTATGTACTACTTGCGGCCTATCTTACTGGCTCCTGCTCAACCTAACCTCAATATCTCAATCTCACCTCAATATCACCTCAATATCGTAATATCACCTCAATATCGTAATATCACCTCAATAGCTTAATATCACATTAATATCTCAATTCATAACGTCCCTGTCTGTGGCCAGACTGCCACGAATAATGTGCCCTCACTGTCCTGCGCGACAGCTTCGCTCAAGCTGGCCTGTGGGTAGCCTTCTGCTCAACCCCTGCATCTCCTTATGCTGGCCTATCCCCTGCACCAGTCTCTCCCCCACGGGTAGCCTCACGGCCCGACCCCGGCACCTATAAGAATAACATTACATCTCTATAACACCATACAATTACTATCCACTTCACCACTCATTACGAACCATCAAGCGTACACACAACAGTCCACATTTCACTCACCACACATTTGCACTTCTCTACGGTAACACACCTCTACCGTATTACACAGTACTCAGACTCGCTACGAATCCATGATCCTAACTTACATCTATCGCTCATTGCGCACATCTCTATACACAGTAATCAATGACTTTCACATTCCTCACATATAACTTATTTACATCATGGTCATAGGAGAATATAGTACATCAATCATCATAATTATCAATCATAGTTCAACCTACCAGTCATCACTGGAAAACACAACAATCTCCCGACTGCTTTCTTCACGTCTGTCCCCTTGGACTTCTTAACTTGCAGTGACTTGTAGTACACCGATCTCGCCTCCTCCAAACCCCCCAACTCACAAGATTCCATGCTTTCCATTAATTGTGGGCCGTGAGTTAATCTTACTCTACCCCCTTCTCCCCGTAACGATTGATCCTCGCTCACTCGCTCGTGACACGTACGACAGTTAGAAGAGTGAATGTCCAAGGCAAGGCTTTGGTGTTACAGTACTGTCAATTTTGCAAAGACAATTATAACTGTTCATGCGACATTCAACCTATTTATAGACTACCTATAACTTTTGTTGTGATGGCTTGGACATCTCCACCGTATGGAAAATGATCGCATCCCCAGACAAATTCTCTACGGGGAACTTGCTACTGGCAACCGACCCAGAGGTAGGCCACATCTGCGATTCAAAGACACTTGCAAGGTCACGATGAAAGCATTCAACATCGACCCCAATGAATGGGAGAACCTTGCAAATGATCGAAGCAGATGGAGACAAAAATTGCGCAGTGGCACGCTCGCAATAGACTTCAAGGCAAAAGAAACATACCTGACAAAACGACAGAGGCGGAATGAAAACACTCGCCAAAGTGAACCCAAAAGACTGACCTGCAATCACTGCCATCGCACTCTCGGGTCAAACATTGGTAGAATAAGCCACGAGAGAAGCTGTCAGTCAAAGTGAAAGTGAATATTCTAGCTGCTAAGACCGTCTGTAAAGACGCTAAAGGCCATATATATAACTTTTGTGTTGAAAAAAAAACAACAACAACCAAGGAAGTAAATTAACCGAAACGTCATAATTTATTACCATATTTGAAACGCTCCCTGGCCCTCCCCCCCCCCCCCTCCCCCTTTTCCAAGTGTATGCCTCCGAAGTTTTGTTGTAGACTGTCCGGCATTGTTTCACCGTCTTGGAGGGGAGGGGGGGGGGGGGTGAATAATTTTCCAAGTTTGGAAAAGCACTAATTTTGTTACAACAAGGGTAGAACCGGATATCTATCATTGCCAGTGTTTAAATCATGCCACCAAAACTATGATGTAGACCTAGACCGTCATGAAATGCTCTGTAGCCACTTTAGATACAAATAATAAGATATGAAATAGTAAAATGACATTTTCTTGTTTTAGTTTTGATTTTACAGCTGGGTGTCATAATGGCGTGAATATTTGTACTTGGAATGGTTTGCATGTTGTTTTTGAACTAACAAACGCTTCAGTTTATGGAAGGGAACAAATAAATAAATACAATTTTTAGACGAAAGGCTTAAAGATCTGAGTTGGTGTTCTATGTATATAGTCGGGGGCGGTTACAGCTTTGAGTTGCAAAGTTCAAAGGTTATAAGAGAATGAGAAAACTTGACTGGTAAAAAGAGTTTTCATTTGGCCAAGCAAAAGGTTTTGATTCTTCGAAAATGATATTTCACTGACCAGTGGGCGATACTTTCTGTGTCGGTGCAAGTTGTTTGTTTCAGTTGAAGTCACCAAAGTTCTGCTCTTCATATTTTATTTTGTTTTTGTTCACGTCGGAAGATTGACGCGTGATGTCGTGGAAAGATTGGTCTTTCTGTGATAACTTTGCAAATTGGATGGATGGGTGGGCGGATGGATGGATCGATGAATGAGTGGATGGATGGATGGGCAGATGGATGGATGGATGGACAGACAGATACCCCAGCAGAATGATAGATTCTGATAATGACAGACACAGAAAATAGTCTCAGAGAGGATGATTTCTTTGTAATTTAAAAGAAGACTTAATACGCTTGAGAGACGAGAGCAGATCATAGGGTGAAAATCGTCTTGAGTTAGAGCAGAGATGTACACGCGTCCCCTGGAGTTTACCTTTAGGTCCGGAATGTGTTTATACATCTCATCATGATCAACACAGTTTAAACTTGAGCTCCACGGTTTTCTCATGACTGACAGAACCGCCGCTTGTGCGTGGCCAACACAAAAAGTGCTAACGTAATAGACGTAAACATTTTGCCAAGGTTTCCCTTCAGCTGGGAGGTTTTGAGGTCTTTATTTTGGAGGTTCGCTGCCCTTGGCATTTACACCTCACTTTACTTGTTTTATTATTTCTTGTTCTGGCGGGGGGGGGGGGGGGAGGGAGATAATATGGATAAATTTTAATCTATTAATTTCAATTTTGCCCGGGCAGCGGCCTTTCGGCCTGCTCTTTACGATTTCCAACTGCCAAGGTATCTTTAACGTGCGCAACGTGCACACGGGCCCTCCTTCAGCTGGGAGGAATAAAGCGGTGCTTATTTATGGAAT
The DNA here is from genome assembly GCA_963931925.1 of Onchidella celtica. Taxonomy (NCBI): domain Eukaryota; kingdom Metazoa; phylum Mollusca; class Gastropoda; order Systellommatophora; family Onchidiidae; genus Onchidella; species Onchidella celtica. The sequence goes on from OZ007568.1 coordinate 77,212,048, forward strand.
CAAACGGATTAAAGAAAAGTTATCTCCTTTTAAAACAGTTTCCCCCCTTTGCGACAATTTGCAGTTTTTATGTTCAATGATAATCTTTTTCAAGCCGCTCATAAAAATTTGAGGGATGCAGGAAAAGAGGGGAAATAACTGCTCTTCAGGCCCAGGTAATTAGGACGCTCAGTTTCCAGGTAATTCTGACTTTGAAGAGTTATCGTCAACGCAGATATGCCCGTTAGAAATGGCGCGTGTACATGCAAGCAGATTTGTTTTGAAGATGAAAAACAGTCTGTTAGTAATCAACCACTTAGTTGTGTAAGGATGTTGTCGTTTCTGGTATTGTTGTCGTTATCGGAAAGGGTGCAGCAGCAACCGCCAGCAGGAACCGCCTCAGTTGGAATGAAAACTATCCAACAGTTAACGAGAAATCTTCTGGAATTTTCAAAAAAGTCTGTGAGGAATTAGAAGCGAAAGTTTTTCAGTAGCCCCTTTATTTACAAAGTTATAAATGGCAAATGAGAACCAAGTACTTTAGCCACGAGAATTTCAAGAAATTTCATTGAGAAACGAGAATTAAGTCTTCCCAGAAACCACATGCCCATCAAAGTTCTGAGATATTAGCATGAAAATCCTTCGGCAACCAGAAAGCTTAACAAAGTTATTGGAAATTACATTTGAATTCTTCAGAATTCCTGTTGAGTTATAAACACGTGAATTAGAAAATACAGTTTTGCAATGCCCCATCGAAATCTTAAACTTTCCTGATCTAGGGGTACTAGGGAGCTTTTCAGTTATGTTAATGATTTAGAGTTTGATTTTAGTTACCTTTTTTTTTCAGGGAGGCTCGGGTTTCGGACTCTATGAAAATCATGTTTCTTATGAAATAGTCAAATAATCCATGCAGAAAGACACTTTAAGTTTGTTCAAACATCAAGGATTTACCATCGACATTTACCGTTCTCATGGCTGTGCAGTCCTGGAAAGGACTTCAATCTTTGGCAAGACAAATGGAAGGTCGCGGCAGTTACTACTTTTACTGTGTCAGAATATGAGGTCATTATAGGTCACCAAGTCATTTGCACAAACACTGTGGATGTATTATACCATAGAGAGCCAGGAAGTCAGAGGCGGAGACACTTGTTTGACGGGGCTTCTATTCCCCTGAACATCTGCAGCCTCGCTTTCCTTGGAGTTTCAAACACTTATGTGACGGATCGTCTCTTCCTGTGAACATCTTTTGTAGTCTGGCTGTCCTGAGAGTTTCAGTTCGTCCATTATTCCTCGCCTCCCCTGTTTCAGCACCGTCAGGCTGTGCAAGATTGGTTGTATTTTTTTTTTTTAAATTTCGGCTTCTTGCAAGTTTGTCTCATGACTTTCAGTCCTAAATTTGCAGCTGTACCTTGCCGGGGCGATACTGAGAGATAATGCTGATCTATCTCCTTATCTTGCCATACGTCCATCAGTTGTCCTAGGCATCTCTACACCCATTTACCCCTCCGACAGTCTGAATGTATAAAATGATGTTTAAAAGTCAGTTTAGCTTTGTTTGGTGCATACCGTGTTTTTGCGTAGCACGGGGGAACTCACCAGGAAGCACGGGAGCAGACACAGATAATAATGGTGTTTATGCTGTTTATTCTCTATCTATCTTTCTCTTTCACTGACATGTCTTAAAGTTCAGTGTACAATCCTATTTGTCAAGCCTGGGGTCACCGTGACCTGTCTGGTCCTGACATTGTGTTGAACAGTTTGCCCGCACTGCACTGATATCTTTTCCCTCCCGTGGATTTTGCATTATCTTTTTTTGTTGTTGTTGTTTGAGCATATTAACAAGTGCAGAGAGGAGAGGCTGAGACGAGACTTGTAGTGGCAGCTGGTGGTGCTATAGGGCAATGAAGATTTGTCCAATCTCACCCTTGAACCCAAGGTCGTGCACGCGATGACGCATTCTGCACGTGTCGGTGTGCACGTTTTAGGTGCGCATTTCAGTTTTTACTCAGAACTTCACCGGTGCGTTGATTGCTTCTACATTATCGTTGTTCGATCTGTCTTCCTGTCGCTTTTCTTTCCATTGTTGTTACCTGTACGTACGTACCCCAAAGTTGTTTTGTGTGTGTGTGTGTGTGTGTGTGTGCTAGGGATACGTATTTTAAAGCCTTTTGTGACCTCACAGTCAGAGAGCTCGTCTCGAAATAGCTTTAACAACAGCCTTAATTAATTACTATAATAATAATAATGGATGGCATTTATATAGCGCATATCCATTCAAAATGCTCTATGCGCTTTACAGAAGCAACATGTCAAGCACAGAGCAGAATGGAGCGCCTGCGAAGCGCTCAACACTCTACACTGCTTCTTTCTCTCTCCCTGTCTCTCTCTCTCCCTCTACCTCTCTCTATCTCAGAGCAAATTGTAACGCAGCCTGTTAGGCGCAGTTCACGACCCACAACTCAAATAATGTTTGAATATTTATTAATAATAATATATATTTAATAATGAATAATAAATTTTGTTGTTGCTGGTTGGGGGGGGGGGGGGGAATGATATGGATAAATTTTAATCTATTAATTTAATTTTGCCCGGGCAGCGGCCTGTTCGGCCTGCTCTTTACGATTTCCAACTGCCAAGGTACTGCCAATGACTGTGTCAGATTTTCTTTTTGTTTTTCTCCTGTGTTATGTTTGAAAGGGTAGGGGGGCAGGGTTAGGGATTCGATAAGATTTAGGGTTAAGGACAAGGACGGGGTTAGGAACAGGTGCGTATACATACGCGTCCCTAGCGCAAAACGCTTGGGGTGAACACGTACAAGTAACAACAGCCTTTTGTTTCACCCGTTCTTCCTCCCTGCCCCCCTTCCTCCACGACGTGTATCCATGGATAGATCCATTGACATTAATTTTGGCCCGTCATCCAGTTCTTTGTTTGTTTGTCTATTCAGGCCATCCTGCAGCTCACTCCATCTCCCGGTTGGCATGATTAATCATCGTGCACTCATAAACAAAATCTTTGTAGTCTTTAACTCTTTGTGTGCCGATAGCCGATATATCGGTTCTTCCGCTGGTCACGTTTGTGCCAATCACCGAAATGCTAGGCTATTTTGTTTCGGGGGGAAAGAAAATCGCCTTTCTAGTAATAAAATAATGTTGCTGTAGTTAGTCTTCATTCATCCCCCCTGCACCTATTTTCTCCCTGCATCGGCAAACGTGGAAAAACTTCATGGCACACAAAGAGTTAAGTGATGGAATTGTTTCAGTAGACCAGCTGTCCGTATGGATTAAGGTACGGGTGAGTGTTAAGGTGATATTTTTTCTGGAAGAAAAATAAAGCAAATAAATTGGGATGCTGATGAAAATTTTGGTAGACTGTTCAGGCCTTGATTTTAGAAAGTTGTCTGCTCTTGGCATTAACACTTCACTTTTCTTGTTTTTACTTTTCTTGTTCTTGTGTCTGTGTGTTTTGGTGGTAGGGATGAGTTTGGGTTATTTTTAGAATTTTGACCTTTACACAACTCTAACCCACTGGGACAAGAAAACCCAACAGAGCAACAGTCCCGAACAACACACTCTCTTAAAAAGATAATTGGCTGGGTCGGACATGGTATGTAGTCTTTACTTTGAATGCGAAATTAGATGACTGCTGGCTGTTCACAACAAAATCATCTGCTAAAACTGGGCTATGTAGTCCGGTGCGCAGTGACTAGTTGGAAAAACCAGGGATACATGTGGGATCGGCCTGGGAAGGGAGGAGGGGGGTGGGTGGGCCTTGGGAAGAACGGGAGGGGGCAGGTGGGGTGTTTGCCTCTTTGTGCTTTAATAAACATTTCATGCGTAAGTGAATTTACTTATGTTTTTATGACAAAGTTGTTGATGTATAAATTTCTATTTTTTAATGTCTGGTTTACAAATTCCTTGAAAATATACCTACTCTTGCTCACATCCAGAGTTGTTTTCATGCTCAGTAATTTTGATCCAAGGTTTTCTCGAGTTTTAACACTTTCCAGTGAAGTACTGCTTTTTTTTTTTTTGCGTTCTATCCGAGTTTATTTATTATAGCATCATCTGCTGCAGCTGTATGGCGAATACTTTTCCTCCTACCACCAACTTTTTCCTCTGAAGATCTCTTGTAGCCTCGCTGTCCCAAGGGTTTCAAACACTTGTTTGGCTGGGGTTCTCTTCCTCTGGAGATCTCCTGTAGTCTGGCTCTCCCAAAAGTTTCAAACACTTATTGGACTAGGTTTCAAACATTTATTGGACGAAGTTTCAGACACTTATTGAACGAAGTTTTGAACACTTATTGGACGAAGTTTCAGACACTTACTGGACGAGGTTCAAACACTTATTGGACGAAGTTTCAGACAGTTATTGGACGAAGTTCAAACACTTATTTGACGAAGTTTCAGACACTTACTGGACGAAGTTCAAACACTTATTGGACGAAGTTTCAGACAGTTATTGGACGAAGTTCAAAAACTTATTGGACGAAGTTTCAGACAGTTATTGGACGAAGTTCAAACACTTATTGGACGAAGTTTCAGACACTTACTGGACGAAGTTCAAACACTTATTGGACGAAGTTTCTGACAGTTATTGGACGAAGTTTGAAACTCCTGTTGGATGAAGTTTCAGACAGTTATTTTCATTTCACTTTAAATTATTTTCACAATGACGTCCAGGGCAAGATGGTTTCTACTGGCATCATGTGGCTGGGTAGATAGAGATCTCTCTCCTAGAGCAATTCAGTGTTGATTAACCTTATCTTGGGTGTCATCCCATCTACTTTATTCTCGTGGCACCTGGACTTCAGGGACTGTTGATAGTCATTTCTTGATCGGGTTCATTGGTGATTTATCAATCGCATGTGGTTTTCATCCATCCACCCATCCAACCATCCATCCATACATCCATCCACCCACCCATCCATCCATCCATTTAATCCATCCATCCATCCATCCATTCATCCATTCCATCCACCCACCCACCCGTCCTTCCGTCCATTCGTCCTTTAGTCATCCATCATCCATCCATCCACGCGTCCCTCCATCCACCCATTCATCCATCCATCCACCCACCCACCCGTCCGTCCGTCCATTCGTCCTTTAGTCATCCATCATCCATCCATCCACGCGTCCCTCCATCCACCCATTCATCCATCCATCCACCCACCCACCCGTCCGTCCGTCCATTCGTCCTTTAGTCATCCATCATCCATCCATCCACGCGTCCCTCCATCCACCCATCCATCCCACCCATCCATTCAGTCATCTTTGTAGTCATCCATCGCCCGTCCACCCATCCATCTATCCATCCATCCATTCATCCTTGTAGTCATCCATCCATCCATCCATCCATCCACCTGTTGCAGTGGCAGCATATTGTCTCATCACCTAATCGCACGACTTAAAGTGTTAGAACAAACAAACAAAAAGGCCAGCGACAACAATAACAACAAAGTGTCAGTATGTGAGAACCAGCAGGAAGTCCAGGTGTATGTACTCACCTGCCTGTTTCCCCACAGATCGAAAGTTCTCGTTATGTTGAGAAAATGACAAGTCCCTGGCCATTAACGGGAGAACCTTGGCACTCCCCGCTGCTCTTCAACTCAAATTGTTTTCCTGATTCCCGGGAGATTCGGAGTGTTGGTTTGATAGAATACCTGGGGTGGTTCATTAAACCCCTCGCCTGGAACAAAACGCCGGGGTTTGATCTGAGAGAGGAGGGAGTGTAGATTTGGCGAAATCCAGAATGTAAAAGCGTCGAGAAAATTTGCCAGCGGCGAGGCTCACAGATGAGAATGTTCATCTTTTGAGAGGATTTCAGTTAGGATGTTGTTATAAGTACGTACGCACCCCCAAGCGTTTTGGGTTAGGGGCGCGTAAATATAAGTAACCGCCCCTAACCCTGTCCTTATCCTCAACCCTAAATTTTATCGAATCCCTAACCCTGCCCCTCTACCCTTTCAACCAAAAAAACAGGAGGAAAAGAAAAAGAAAATCTGAAAGAATAATTCATCAAGGCAGTTGTTAGGAGTATTTCAGGAGGAGGAGCTCTCTAGCTCTGGGGTCACAAAAGGCTTTAAAATACGTACCCCTAGCGCAAAAAACTTGGGGGCCGTACGTACCTGTAACAATATTCTTTCTTTTGGTCCGCCAGTGGGTTTATACCGCTGAGATCATCGTGTCTTTATTGTGTCGGTAGTTTTGAAACAGATACTGCATATGATGAGGGGGGGGGGGGGGGTCTTGTTTTTTTCACGGTCAAGGTGTGGAGTTGAATCAAAATGACACAGAACTGTAACCGACTGTGCTTTCAGGTACGGTACTGGCTTCACTGGCCTCCATTTGCCACATCTGACCGTCCTCCTAAATAACATTTTTCCGATTTTTGTCTGTGGAGGAATGTTTGGAGTTTAAGATGCCTTAATATAATTATAAAACAGTGTTTGGGAATAGAAGTATGTTAATGTCTTTTAGCATAGAGCGGTACACAGCAAAGCCACACATTTACACAGCAAAACCACACATTTATTTGACTTTACCTGGATGAATATTGCTCATCATGTCTGCGGATATAAAAAGTTGATACGGCCTTAAAACTGTGTATCAAATGTATTTTGGTACCTTTTTCCCAAACTTTCTGGGGGGGGGGGGGGGGGGAGGGGGGGGTCCGTCGGATACCAGAGGGTTAATGCAGATTTGCAATTAACGAATACAGGCAGTAAATCGATGAATGGATAGATGGTTAATAGTCGTGTTGATAGATATTTGGATAGGTGGATTATAAAATGAATGAACATACCTAAAACAGGTTGAAGATCTTTACTTTTGAAGGATGGCTGCTGTAGACAGTGGCACTTCGCTTTTAATATTAATGTTTGCGTTGTTTTTTTCTTCAGATTTCTTGTCTTGTGCCGAGTTGTTTCTTCTTTTTATCTGCAATCCTTTGTCGTCATCCTCATGGACCTCAAAGGGTTGTTCGCTAGCCTCCCAAAAAGGATATTTGTTAGCCTTCAAAAGAACAGTTTGTGAGGAAGACTGCTGTGAGGTCTCAAAAGTGCTGTTTGTTAGCCCTGATTTGTTTGGGTAGGATCGAGCACCTAGTCTTCTCGGATAAGGACGAAAAACTCGGAGGGCCCGTGTGCATGTTTGCGCACGTTAAGGATACCTTGGCAGTTAAAAGTCGAGAAGAGCAGGCCGAACAAAGCCGCTGCCTGGGCAAAATTCTGAAAAAAACTCATCCCTGCCATAAAAACACATAGAAACAAGAACAAGAAAAATAAAAACCAGAAAAATGAGGTGTTAATGCCAAGAGCAGCGAAACCTCTTAAAATAAAGACCTAAACACTTGATTTGTTAGCCCTCTAAAGAGCTGTTTGGACTGACACCAAAAACAGACATTTTTTGAGTAGAGGACAGAAGAGAGAATTTCTATAACGGGTTGATTGGAGAGAGGAGGAAAGGGCTGTGGGGCGGTGTGTACACGTAAGTTTAAGCAGAGAGTATTGATGTATAGAGAGGGTTCACTTCCGCCAAATTGCGAAACTAGGTCGCTGCGGTAAACAAGAAATTGAAGAATTGAAAAAGTCCTTCTTCACCAAAGATAGTGTGCATATCTGTTTACTGTGGTTTGTTCATACGTTTGGGCTGGTTGAAACTATTTACAACCGTTTGTAAGCTCCTACGCTCCGTGGAAATGCACAAACGAATATTGTTTACCGCAGCGACCTACTTTCCGCTCCATGCTAACAGTGGTTTCGCAGAACCTCCCGTGTCTCGCAGTGCAAATTGGCCAATAGTGAACCCTCTCTATATATCTATACTCTCTGGTTTAAGTTTGGCAGTAGTCATGGCACCGATCATTGCCTATGTTTTATTTTCTTTCGTGTACCAATAAATCAGATTTATTCTATGTTTTATTGCAAAAACGAAATCGGGAAGAATGTAATTTGTCGGCACACAGAAACGTCTGTGCGTCATTGTAATCATAGCCCTCAGCGAGCGTGGGCTGTGTTTGTGAATAGGTTTGAGCCAAGCAAGTTTCAAGTTTTTCTCAGCTACCGGAGAAATCTCCTGGATTCTGGCAGCTTTTCTGATAAAATAATAAGAATGAGAGTCAGGAAAGCGTGAATCTTAGGGTATAGATCATACAGGCATAGAGTGATGGAGCGGGCCGAGGTTTGTGCCAAGTTATTGTCTGTGTTTTGATGGATGGAGAATTTTTGTTGATGACGACAGGGTTGTTTGTGACAGTCTGTGTCAGTTCGACAATCTGTTAAAATCCGGGAGGAACCGGGGAGAGGGGTGAGCAAGGAAGGAAAGTAAAGTAGAAAGAAGTGGAGTAAAGTAGAAGTGACGTCAGTGAAAGATAAATAAAAACTTGAGTTTTGGATGCTTTACTGTATATTTGACGCCAGCACTACACACTTTAGTATTGTTGCTAGCGACGCTTTGTCGAAACAGATGAACGTGTGTAAAACTCCCCTGCTGCTAGTTCAGGATTGGGGTTTGATTGTCATTCTCCATGATTGTGAGCCCGTTCGAGCTTCACATTGAAAAAGTTTACCGTGACACTGCCAGGCTTTTGATCAACATTGATCCTTTCCGTGTGTTTGTCTTTCTGTGGGTAAACATTGTCAGTAGCTGTACAAAATTCTGTCAAACCTTCGTATGTCATTATTCTTTTACACCACTCCCTCTCATTCTATGACGAGGAAATCTCACCTACGCTGTTTCCATATATTTGGTTTGTTTGTTTATTCTTCCCTTTGCCTCTCTCAAAACTCTTTCTCCCTCCATCCTGCACTTTCTGTCTATCTCCCACACATTACAAATTCTCCCACCTGCTGGCTCTATGGCCTTTCCAAAGTTCTAAACCTCTCTCAGTTTAACCTCCCTATCGCTGGTCCTATCATCAAACCGCTCAAGTGCATTCGCGCAACTGCAAAATGACAACTCTTTTTACCAAATACTTTGTGAACTTCAAGGGATCATATCATTCCACTGATTAACAGGACAATGCAGTATTTCAAATGTTTATTTATGTAATTGAAAATTAATGTATTGAAGATAAGGAATATATTTCAAATAAAACTGTATTTTTCCTCTTTTAAGTTCTTCGCACTTGCGCGGTTTCATGACAGGGCCTGCGCTGTTTCCACCGCCTGCCATCTTCATTGAAATTTGTCTACGTACACGACAGCCGTGCCTGTACATCCCCGCCATGGTGATTGGGGCTAAATACTGCCCTGGTCCGATACTCTGTGATAGGTATCGAACTTGAATTTGACCTACTCTGCCATCAGGAATCCAGAAACCCCAAATAGTGTCTAGAGCAAAGCGCAGTCACATCTGCCTTCCGTCGGTTTTGTACACTTCTTTAATCCCATTTGGGAAATTTGCCTTTTTGTCATTGCAGCCCAGTTACAACTGGAGCAGGCACCTTATCACCACAGTGCAGCGCCGGTCGGCGGGTTTTTATTTTGTTTTGTTTTGGGGGGCAGGGGGAAGGGAGTGGCAGGAATGAATTTGATTTAATTTTGCCCGGGCAGCGGTCTGATCGACCTGCTCTTTTCGATTTCCAACTGCCAAGGTATCTTTAACATGTGCAACGTGCACACGGGCCCTCCGAGTTTTTCGTCCTTATCCGAGAAGACTAGGTGCTCGATCCTACCTTCCAAAGGATCAGGGACAGGAAAATATGAGAAAAATCCCAAAATTCCACATGCCTGCACCAGCAGGGATTTTGAACCCGGTACCTTCGGCATGAGAGACGAGCACCTTGCCTCTAGACCACGGTGTCACCCGTTTTAACTCAGACTTGAATTCCCTTTGTATCAACTAGGGAGGCAGACTCGTTTCGGTGTCTCCAGTGCGCGAAGCCCTGTTTAACTATATAGTCCATATCTCACACTTACACTGAGGCCGAACAGACTTGACTCAGGGCGTTATGGCACTTCGCTTGAAGTCCTAACATTGTCGTGTATCTTTTACATTTACCAATCTTGAGATATGTCCCGCCGCTTTGCTCTAGTAAGGTGTCGACGCATTCAATCAGGCCCGTCTTGTATCTGTTTTGATTCAGTGTGCAAAATATCTCATTCCGCCAACGGACTCAGGCAGTTTTTGACGTGCCCGAACTACCTGTAGTGAGACGTACTTGTTTGGGTCTCGCCAGTGCGCATGCTCTCATTAACTCAGTGCGCCAACGTGCACGTTCTCTCTGCCACCAGCCTAATTGTAATTGGAAAGACAAGCCAAAAATTGTGTGTGCTCAGGTGAAACAAACTCAGCCATTGTTTCTGGCACCTCAAGGGGTACAGTGTGTGAAAAGCGAGGATACTTGAATGGCATGGTTTTGGCTATGGGTTTATATACAATTTTTTTATTTTTTTTCAAGTCTTGGAAACGATAGTAATTTTTTTTTCAAATGGAAAACTGCTGAGCATGATATCTTGACAACATATGAAACGGTGTTCAGTGGCGTATCTAGGATGAGGGCAAATGAGGCCCATGCCCTGACCGCCAAAGTTTAAGGAACACGGTTTTCACGAGGCGCCATTTTCTTTTACTTTGCCTGAGAGCCTCCAACACTGTTGACGCCTCTGCCACGGTTTTTTGGAGATCTTGGATATTGAACTGTTTTTTATCCTGTCCATGTCTGGGGGAACCCAAAAAGTATATGAATGTGACAAGAGTCAAGGCATGAAAAAAAGTATCGGTGCTGGCAAAATCTGAAATCTGTTAACTGTAAGTATCTCTGATTGCCTTGAAGCTGCTGAAAGATGAGAAAAATATCGAGTTGAGGGTATTGGTATCGACCCAGTGTGAAAGCGATAATTTGGGCCGGTGACATCCAGGGCGAAGATTACCAGGTTTATTTTCAGCCCAAGCGAAGAGGGCAATGTCCTCGGCTCCACGTTTTCTGGCGCAGAATGAGTACTGTATCTTTTCTGGAATGTTTCGAGATCAGATTTGATCGCAGTCCTGCCAGTTTCAAATTTGAAGCCGAGCGTCTCTATGAGGTCGAGGGTTTGTTGTTTTTTAAAGAAAGAATGTGTTAAGGAGAGAAAGTATCGATATTTCGACGGCTTGGAACTGAGAGAGAAAAATCAGATTTTGTGAAGAAATTTGCTAATCGTGTCAACAGTAACTGCCAAGACATTTGCTGTAACACGAATGAACACGGTTAGAAATGTGGTCTCTGCCAGGGTGTGAACTGATCTACACAATAGTGTCTCTCCATACCGGAATTTCACAGTTTGTCTTTTCAGAATTAATCTGAAGTCTGAAAGTAGGGCCGTCCTGCCCCTGTCGGAGTTAATTTCTCTTTCATTTCCAACACTTTTCAGTACTGCGATGAAATCCGTGCTGGAAATCTGTGTAAATAAGAGCCACTTACGAAATATACACTGAGAATTCAGAGACTACACAAAACATAGAAACCTGCGGTTTTCACTTAAATTCATTTTTCAGAAATGCAATATACAGTGTACATTGTGAGTACACATTCGTACACGCTCGGCGAGGACAGTTTTCGAAGTTAAGCCGTACCTTTTTCCACGCCATGTTTTATAGTGTAACATTCCTAGCTTTTCCTGTTCATGTTTTGTATGACGGTGTCATCTTTCCGTAGTTTGCCGACACTTTCCGGTGCAGCATTAAGTTACCACGGTGCGTAAAGTAATGTGAATCAAGATACCGAGAAAAGCATATTAATTTTCTGTGAGCCTGGGTATACGCTGGGCTATTCTGCTTGTCCTAACTGTAAGAACAGTGTTGAGAGGCTAAAACGTAGAATGTCCAATGAAGAACAGTTGGGTTTTCACTGCACGTCAGCAACATGAGATTTCTTTGACGGCGGTAATACTGAAAGCTTTAGTTCTGACACTCTAAGTTTGTCAGTTCCACTTAAATAAATGCAACCATTTGTCAGTTTATTTCCAGGTAACGAAAGACATGAAGCTTCACCCTGTCATTGACATCTCGTACATTTTCAGGAGACCAGCAGGGAAGATTTTCTCCCCTTCTCGAGTCTTTCTGTAATTGTTTGAATGCTTACGTCAATGAACTGAAATTTGCCTAATGAAGAGCCAGCCTGTCTCTTTCGTTTGTACCCCACGCAGGCAGTGAGGATCCAACCGAGAGAGCTTCATTAACACTGATGGCTTTTCGTTTTCTTACTTTTTCCTGGCTTTTAAAAATCTTGTGGAAAGATTTTCCCCTCTTTCCGTAATCGTGACAAGAATAATCTCGCATCCTCAAGTTCCAAAGTCCACACTACAGTTGAGACAATCCGATCGTGAGCCAGAAGTCAGTAGTCGTCAAAATTCCACCCAGCATGGGAAAAACTAGATTTGCTAACGCATATTAAATTACATTTACTATGAATACGAGCTGTTGCTGTTTTTTTTTTTTTTCCCTACCTTGAATTTATATGAGAATCAGTTGTCAGGCATCAAGTGTTCGAAAAAATCTGCACTTTACAAAAGCGGATCTCAAAGTTTGACACGGAAATGGTTCTTCAAACATTAAAAGATGTGTTATGCAATTTGATTTCAATATGAACGATTGGACACACACATACACAAAGGGAGAGAGAGGAGAGAGACAGATAGACAGATAGAGTGAGAGAAAGAGAGACGAACCCACCGGTTTGTGAGGGTCGTACATTAGCAGACAGGGGACCACTGTCCCAGCTGTTGATGAGTTGGATCACTTGGGAGAAATAACAAAAGCGCAGGAGAGAAAGATAACAGCTAGTACAAATCTAGTGAGCACAGAGAAGTGTCAGGCAGACATTTGGGGGAAGAACTTCAAAACGTGACTTGCTTTTCTGCATCAAGTTCATTTGCCTTTATGAGCAAATCTTCCAGTTACTCTTGTGTTTTGCAGCGCTATGATGTTTTCTGGTCAAGGACGAAAGTCACAAGATTTTGAAATACAAAGGGAAATTGTAACCCAATAAATGTGTGATTGATTATGTTCTGTCCTGTTAACACGTCAGTGCTGGAGTGGGTGAACAACTTGCCAGAGCTTTCAAATCAAAGAGATCAGAGACTGCAATTATCGATTGATTCAGACGGAAACAGAATGGATACTGTTCACTTCGGGTGGGGGGGGGGGGGCATCTATATAGTATGCACGCTGCGGGGAAAAGGGATGGGGTCAAAATCGCCAATATCGCACATACGTACTTTTGGGTAGCCCCGCCCTCTGTTGTCAACTTCATGTGGGCAATTTTTGTGGAGAGAATGGGCGGCAACGTGTAGATGGTGTTGTGCTCCAACCGTGTAACTGGAAAAAAATGTCCCAACTTATTTTTTTAGCTAGAAATAGTCACCACGCCTTTCCGGGGGTTCCCTATTCAAATGGGAAGTCTACACGCACTATAAATAGCAAAAAAAGGCTTCGAAACCTTCAATAGCTACAATTCTAACCGTGTATGTGGCTGTTCTAATCGTGTAACTGATTTCTGTGGCGGAATTTTGTCGTGCTCTAGTCGTGCGCACCTCTAACTGCGTAAGTGCATACTTTGTGTGATAACCGCGTAACAGGATTAACTGGCTTAAAGACCTGCATTTTTAAAAAAAAATTTACTGCGACAGAAAGACACGTTTTGTTTGATTAATACAACCAAAAAGATATAGATATAGTCCTGAATTTTAAAAAAAACTTGCCAAAAGACGTTTTTTTCGTCTCCTGGAAAACAATCCCAAAACCAGTTACACGATTAGAGTATAACACCATCGGTATAGCGCAAGTGCATTGTTGTATCAAAGCGCGTATAATACGCAAAGAAATCAAGAACTCAGGACAATTTAAGATCACCTGATATTCAAAAAGATATTGAATGCCTGGAAAAATTCAAAGCCCTTGAAAAAAAAGAGTTCATATATAATAGTTTTGACAAAGGAGGAAGAAGAATAGCGTCAGAGCCATTGTAGCTTTTCCCCTTCAGTAATCTAAATCTCTTTTACTTTTAAATGTTGCAGGAGTTACTGCCTTTGGTGTTTATGTTTGAGCTGCCAGTGACGGCCCCTCTGACGCCCATACCGGACGTGACGTCACCGTTCATTCAGCAACTGCAGCAAACCCACGGCGTCACCATCAACTTCAAGCAGCGACCGCGGACCTACGCGACCACAGCCATCATCAGGGGCTCAGTCCACAGCGCTAAAGGGGTGAAGCAGGCCACGGCACGACTGATGGAACAGCTGACTGGCAATGTAAGTGGCTGTCCTATTGTCTTTTCTCTGTCACCTGAACTCAGGCTTGCCTCAGATAAGGCGACAAAGAAGCTGTTACGGTCCACACTAACCCCCCGCCCCCAACCTTCCAAGGGGAGGAGCTATATTGTTAATTGTTGTGGCGTTGCAGCTCGGTACAGTGTCCAAACATTATGTGTGCAACTTTCGACAGAGTGTCTGAAAATTGTGTTTGCAACTTTCAGCAGTGTCCAAAAACTATGCTTGCAACTTTCAGCAAGGTATCTGAAAATCGTGTTTCATTAGCCTACTAATTAGATTGTAAACGATGCCAGGATGCTAATTTGGGGAAGACTTCCGAATGCATCTCATGCCTACATTGCCAGATTCCACCTTTTAATGTATTCAGTAGTTAATCACCGGGTGCGGGTTAACTATGAAAACACCCCCATGGGGTACGACCTAGCCAGAGGACTCCCCTCCCGTACACGGCCGCTCCTAAATCTGGGTACCGGAAAACTGAGCCGGATTTTTCATCCTATTGTTCAAAACTTCAAAGGTAGCTCGTAAAAGCTGTTGGAAGACTGAGCCGGTTTTTGGCACATCGATACTTAAGTTTTCTAACGACTAGTCAACCTCTTCCGTTATCCACTTATCGAGACTGTTTCTTTGCTTTTTTTTCTGGTGAATTTTGTAAGAATTAAATGCATGTAGCCTAATAATAACAGCTGATTGAAACGGTCTTGAAACGTGTTGCCCCCTGCTCACCACGGGGAGGTGGAAGTCGGATTTTGAGCAGGTTAATGTTTATATTGAGACCTGTTAAAACCATGCTAACAATTGCTAAAAAATATTATAAAGGGGCTCACAACTTGACGGGTAGCATCTTGAGAGCCACTTTGTGTACAAACTCTGCCTGGGACAGCCTTTACTCATTGTACTCAGTAATGAGGGTCTCCCTAATTCTCTCACGCTCACGCAAGCGTCTCACAGGAACATTGTGGTACTGATAGGATGATCTGGCCTTTATGTCAGTTCGTAATTGTTCTTCTGCGAGTTTTTCGATGAATAGAAGTCTGTTTGGATGCGGCGATGTAAAGTGTCTTGCAAAATGTTTATGGAAACTTTCGCATGCATTGGTCGTTCTGATGGAACTTTCAAGACAAGTTCACAAGCTGGGCGGGTATCTGGCAGTTGAAGAAATGAAGTTGTGAAAAACATAGTCTGAAAACACTGTGGGTTTGTCATCATCCTGGTCTGGGCACTGGGCCATGATGACAAAAGCAAAGCAATCTTGTACTTCACTAGGCTCAAGAGCCGGTAAGCCAAAAAAGGATTTTAGCCACATTGCAGTGTCACTGGTAGACTTGTACTCAGAAGATAGTTCAATTGCTGAAGTTTTCGGTACCATGCTTGACCGATATGAAACTGGCAGGCTTTTATTGTAGTCTCTGGGAAGGAGCGTCGACAGGCGAAAAGCATGGCTAGCCTGTTGAGTTGTGTCAGGCGCGCGCGCACAGTCAGTTTGTGACTGTTCCTGTTGTGTGTCTGAGTCTATCCAAAGATTTATCATGTTTATACAGTCCAGTGCTTTAGGGTTGGTACATCAGGATAATCGATCTAAAGTTCGGAAACAACATAGTCGATATCTACAGCAAAAAACCGGCTCAGTTTTCCAACAGGGGTCGGCGGCTTATTGCGCAATGAGTTGCAATACAGGTGAAAAACCAGCTCAGTCTTCCGTACCCCCTAAATCTGCGTTCTTGTGGGGTCTGTGCACCACGGCAGTTTGGAATGGAAGAACATCTGACCATGGGACGCATTGGGAAGTCCCCCCTTAGTCTTTCCCATATATTATTATGTGGCCTGAAGGTTTTTTTGCGTGGGCAGGCGTAGATCTATTTGATGAACTATTCTGTGTCGGCCAGGACCATCCATAATTATTGTGATAATTTAAAATGTTGTTTGTTACTTCTGCTGTCCCCAGGTGTCTCCGCCAGTGTCCATGCAGTTAGAGATCGCCCCGCAACATCATCTGTTCATCATTGGTCGGGGCGGGGTCAACATCAAACACATCATGCAGCGGACGGGGGCCAACGTGCTGTTTCCTGACCCCAACACCGCCACCCCACAGAGGAAGGGAACAGTGTTCATCAGTGGGAGCATCGAGAGTGTCTTTCTGGCCAGGCAACACTTAATAGTGAGTACACAGATCAGACCTCGTACTATGTGATATAGAACTCTACTCTGCCCTCTTCCACCAGAATGAGCGAATGGTTAGTGGGCGGTTCTGGTGGGATCTTCCTCTGTCCTGTTGTTCTGTTATATGAGATTGTGAATAAGAAAACCCGGCTTATGTCGGCAAAGCTATTTTGAGAAAAACGGCTTTGAAGTGAAAATATGGGTCCGACACAAACTTCCAAGTTGGCTGTTGTTTAGGGGACCGTGGCATGTTACAGGGTAAACTGTAGATGAGCAGTGAACACTACTGACTATGATCTCTATAACGGCTTTGTAATTAGACTACGGTCTCCTAACAACAATCACTCCAATATTACTTGGTCAATTAGCTATTGCCACTTATAGGGTTAAATGCCGTTTTCTCAAAATCTTGTTTTAGGGGGGTCACTGACTTCAATTTATCAGAAATGTCTTGTCTTTTATTATATGTACAGAACTCAAAATGTCATATTGCCGACTTAAGCCTGGTTTTCTTATGCACACTCACATATTGTCCCTGTCGTCTTGCCTTTTTCCTAGCACAGTGTGACCGTTAGGGATAAGCCAGACTAAGGCTGGCGTGTGTGCCAGCTCGGTGGCTCGCCACCTAATTATTATGCATCCCACTAAAACACTACTCACTGCCCAGACCGCCGCGGTGTTGCACACACGCCAGCCTTGGTCTGGTTTACCCCTTATAGTGTCGACATGCTTCTCCAAACTCAAACTCCGGAAAAAAGGACGAATTGGTTGTTTCACTTACGATCACTCAAACTTGTGATGTTGACCGCACGGCAGCTGATAATGCGTACTCCTAAAGATTAACTGTAATCCAAAGAGAAGAACTGGATACGCGTACGAGAACGGAACAACAATGGCCTTGGAACTTCCAACCAAAAAACAAAATAAAGTTCAAAATTTCATAGGTGCACAAGTTCTGTGACGTCAAGTGAAACTAAACCATGTTTTGAGGACACCCCCCCCCCCCTCCGCAAATAACAATCTGCAAAGCCTATTGATCAGTTCGTCCAGACTTCTCACGCCTAATAATTGTAACTGTATCTTTCACTATGAAAATGTAGCCAAAAGCTTTAATTTTTTTTTTTCAAAGATAAAGAAACCTTTTTTTTTTCCGAGAAACAACTAAGGAACGAATGGATCCGAGTTTTTGTTGTTGTTTTTTTTTCACACACAAAGGAATCCCAATTCCGTCCTTTTTTACATGCGTGTCGCATCGTTTTCCAAAGTTCCCGAGAGGGGCAGTATAATTATATTCGTCCATTGCGATAAAACGGCATGACACTAAATGCTTTATTCTGCTCCACTGCTTGAAACAACTGCTTTTAGTTAAATTTAATAAGCCAGTTGGTTTTTTTCCTGCTTGTAAACAACTTTATTGTATAGCTAACTTTTACAGCTTAGACAAACCGAGCAAACCATACGGGGATTTTCAAGGTCTCGGGGGGCACACTGAACGTTTGTTTCTACTACAAACCGAGGAATTTTTATTTCATACCAAAGAATGAGTAGGGAAAGAATAGAAAATAGGGTTGGTACATGTTGTTTTTTTTAATTTAGGGTGGGGGAGAGCAAACTCGGTGTGCTTTCAGTGGCATCACAAAGAGTTAGCTAGGAAAGTTGAAATAGACTAGTTACGTACGGAAATACACAAAAACCACTGCATCTGCATGCACAGCAACTTGCGTCCCAGTCTGGGCTTTTTTTTTTTTTTTTGTATGTGTCTTTTACTTTCTCTTTTTCTGTCTTTTTCTTTCCGTCTGCCGAACACACACTCTGGCTCTTTTCTTTCTCTTCTCTCTCTCTCTGTGTCTCTCTCTTTCAGTCTCTCAGTTTCTCTTCCTCTCTCTATCTCTCTCTGCCTCACTTTACGTCTGTCTTTCTATTTCCTCTGTATTTTTCTCTCTCTGTCTCTCTGTATACCTCCCTCTCCTTTTTCTCTACGTATCTCTTTCTCTCTCTCTCTCTCTCTATCTTTCTCTTTGTGTTTGTATCTATCTATCTATCTATCTATCTATCTATCTATCTATCTATCTATCTATCTATCTATCTATCTATCTATCTATCCATCTCTGTCTCCCAATACACATACACATGCATCTCAGTTCTTTGAAAAACAAAATAAATGATTCTTGAGATGTGGGTGTTTTTTTCTACATGATAAATCCAAATTAAAGAAAAAAGAAAAAAAAACACTTCAGACCAGACCTGTAGCAATCGTGGAATATCTCTTATGTGTCATTACGTTTCTCTTTCGTTCTCTCCCTTTTTTTCTTTTTGTTTCATCACCTAAAAAAAAGACGAGGCTGTTATGCCGTTCTCTCCCCTTTGTTTACACAAGAGAAAAACGGTTCCCTTTATTTTTGCCTATGTCTCAACACTGCAGGTTTAGAGACAACGATGCCATGCTGCGCTGCAGTTTTTGTTTCTTTTGCATTTAGTCAGGCTGGAGCTCACATTACAACGGAGAAGACGCAGAGAGGGTTAAAATGGAGCACTCGGAGATTCGAAACGCATGAGAGGGGAAAAAATATACAAAAACTTTAGATACGGAAGCAGGGCTTGCGCTTCATTTCTAGCCTGGAGATTGGCTTGAGAAAACAAAATTTTTGCCAAGATATGACGAGGGGAGAGAGATGGGGGCCACCAGATAACGCCATAAGGTGGCTGCATGTGGGGCGAGGAAACTGTCACGAACGCGGAAGTTTTTAATGTAAAAATGTCTCTTGATAACAGGTCGTCTGTCGTAAGGATTCAGTCTAGGCAGAGAGTATGTATGTGTATAGAGAGAGACCACTGTTGGTCGATTTGTACTGCGAGACACGGGAAGCTCGGCGAAACAATTGTTAGCATAGAGCGGAAAGTAGGTCGCGGCGGTAAACAAAACCCGTTTGTACACTTCCACGGGGAGTAAGAGCGTCCAAACGGCTCTAAATAGTTTCTGTCCACCCCAAAATACCGAACAAATCCCACTTAATAGATGCCAGCGCCGTCTTTGGTGAAGACGATCCCTTCCAATTCTTGTTACCTAGTTTGGCGATTTGGCGGAAGTGAGAGCTCGCTATATCTGAATTCTTTATTCCATAGAATACAAGTCATCTTGTACAAACATAATATAAATACATTATGCTTAACAGGTATACAGATCATGACAAGTTACGTTCTTGGCCTAATCACCATACCGAGGTCTGTGCTCTTTGCATCTCACTCGCCATAATGTATAAGACCCTATTATGGCGCTGATACTGCAGTATTTTGCAAACCTACACACTCTCCGGATTAGCTGCACACATGCGACTGCTGTCAAGCCTGAGTTCATGTTCCCATTGACTCTGCATTGTCCCGGTGTCTCGTCATGTGCGTGAGCGCATCTTCGTTCATTCGCCTAGATGTTTAGAACAAAGTGTGACGTGATAGCAACACAGCAAAGTGGCTTGTGCGCGCCTAGGCTCAGACCAAAGACGAAGGGCATTGTTTTGTGTTTTCATGTAGACGGAAACGGAAACGTCACAAGCCCTTCAAATAGTGAAATAGAGCGAATATTTTCATGTGTGCTTTAACGCCGTTTCTCTTTCTCTTTACTAATTGATGGATTTTTTCCGTTTCCGTTTGCCATTTCCGTTTCCGTACACATGAAAGCGCGGCTTAAGGCCATTGATAATGGGCTTTTGTTAGGGGAGCATGGTATTTTACATTATAAGCCATTTGCTGACCAGTGAACACAGCTCAGTAGTTTCTCTATTTGGCGTTGTAATTAGAATACGCGTCCCTAACAACATGTTTGATAATGATAAGTCCTGTGGCCGCGGGCTGGATGCCCCTACAGCGAACCAGATGTCCCCACATTTAGCCAGATGTCCCTACTCGGAAAAGATGTCCCCACACTTAGCCAGATGTCCCCACAGCGGTCCTGATGTCCCCACAGCGGACCGAATGTCCCCACTGCGGACCGAATGTCCCCACAGTGGAGCCGTCTTAACCCATGAGCACATTGGGCAGTTGCTCAGGGGACCCAAAGGTTTCGTGGGTCTCATGCATGCAAATGTACACTGGTTTTTTTAAACCGGGAAGAAAATCCCGCACATTACGAAAGAATCTGTCCTGGGGCCCATAATAATGCTAAGATGACCGTGCCCCACAGGCCATGGCTTGGAGACCGCCGGTCCAGGAGGTTCAACAAACTCATGTTAGGGGGCAAAAACTCGCACCAGTGTAGGGTTTCATTTTTGAATGAAACTTCTTTTTTTTTTTTTAATATTCCTGTTGTCAAAACAGAGATAAGCATGGGAGGTAGACTTGCACCGAAGACCTCCAGAAAGTTGCAATACTGTAACACAAGAACCCTCCCACTCAGTGGATAATCTGTGCAACCATATCTGTAGAGCCTGGAAAGATCACGTGATTTCCCTCTCATTCCTCTCTTTTCACGCTGCTTTGTGTCTTATTTCAGCATGCAGACTTTAAACTCTAATTAGAAAATTAAGCAGGCCGTAGACTTTTAATACCTTTCTTTGTACCCTCATTTGACGTGTTTAATTGGCTTATTTAGAATTGATGACGTCAGCAACATTAAGACTTGCTGCACGCGATGTACGCACCTCACGGGCTGCATAAAAAACTGTACACGTGAGTGGTCTAGCCTTGTCAGTCAACCCCGCGGAAGAACTGTTTGGGAATGAACGACCTTCACCTTCCTGGAAGCGGTACGGAAGACCTTGACAATAAATTAAGGGGGGTCGTAAGGTGTCCTTCTAGAGCGAGAGTTTATTGGTAATCGAAAGTGCATTTATTTGTTTCGTTTTCGTTTTCCAACGCAAGCCCTGTTTGTTTGTTTTTTGTTCAGTCTGTAATCACCCCCCCCCCCCCAAATCCGGTTAACCCATTGTTTATAGATTTATGTCCATGATCAAAGCTGATCAGATAAACCAGTTTAGCCTACATCACTACATGTCACATATCTGTGATTATTTGTACACAAGATTGTTTTCCGGAACCCTTTCAGGGGAGAACATTCTCACTGTTTACTCCTCACCCCACACACACACACACACACACACACACACACAAATCCCCCATCCCCTCCTCTCCGCATACTGCCATATTGCCAGGACTCAAATTGGGTATAAATTTTTTCTCAGTGTCTGCCATTGTGACATGCTTTTATCGTGCTGCATCCTTGTAATCTTCCCGAAGTTTTTAAGCAAAACTGCAGACGGAAGAAGAAGTCAAAGAAAAGACACAGAGTTACATGCCCCTTCCAATTGCTGTAGGTGACCCGAGGGAGGCAGGTGAAGAACTGTAACAGCCAAGGTGATCTCACGCGGCATAGCTGATGATGATGTTGATATTCACGTTCATTAAATTTAATGGGCGAAATTGTATTTGTTGTTATCTGAGGAGAAATCCAGGAAATATGCCAGAATTTGTTTTGTTTTTTTTCAAATCGTCAGACGTCATCGTAACAGCCAGCGACAGGGGGTACTGGCTCATCAAGCATGCTTTTACGACATCCTGAAATTGAAAGTACCAGTTTAACCCTTTAGGTGGGAAAATGAAAAGCGTTTAATTTAATATCTCTCTTCAGTTTGGCGTAGTGGGAGATGCAGCCCTTTGGTGCGCAAACTATAGAAGGGAGTGATGATTTGTGTGCACCGTGCTGTTACGTTTATGCAGCAGTCTGATGTTATCTGTCGCCGTCTTGCATCGCTGAAGACAAAAAGAAAAAAAAAAACGCCAGTGTGCCATCAAAAACAGGCTGAACTCTATGAAAAGATTAGCAAATCTTCACTTTATTTTCTTTGGAGAGGAAGAAATTATGATTGGATTTTTAGCTGAGACAAAAATTAGTGAGTGAACCAAATCACCTTATGGCAAGATGACAAAAGTGTTTCTTATAAAAGACGTTTGTTTTTTTTTGTTTTTGTTCGTTGTGGTTTCGTTCTCGTCTAACGCGTTTCAATGGCATGAAGGTTCAAGACATGAAATGGAAAAATTTGTCAGACAACACTTACGATAGCTATTTCTACTTGTTATTCTGTTACTTTTCTAGATTACTGTAACAGGAATGGATTTACCCGCAGGCATAAAGTCAGTGTGGACTGTGTTTGTAACCTGTTTTTTGGTCGTCTTATGCTATCTCTTTGCCTGCAGAGATCGTTAATGCAGTTAGGATGAAGATAAGATTATTAAACACTTGATAAAAGCTGTTACTTTAGCAACCCTCCCCACCCCTTTCCCACCAAGTTGTTGTCCTGTGCTTTATATTAACATGCGAGTAATAAAAACATTGTCAGTAATTGTTAGTGGTCATGAAACATGCCAGTTAAGCGATTTCAAGAATTTCATCGGACAGTCAGTTAATCGATTCCGAGAAATCTGGTAGAAACGTCCGTGAATCGATTTCAAGAATGTTATTGATCAGATTAAAACCAGCCCGCGCGGTCAGGTTGTCTGCTATCACTTCTTTTCTATTGTTGCACGATCGCCCGGGTCACAACTCATTGTGCGAAGATCGATTTCTGCAAGTTTTGTCATACCTGCTGGGCTGCACGTGCACCGTTTGTTTGATGATCTTTTTTTTTTTTTTTTCCAAGGTCGAGATTCCAGATCGAATTGACAGTGGGAGTTAGAAGAACTGGGGAGATGGCGGGGAGGAACAAGAGATTAAGGAAACAGATCACAGCTTCCGGTGGATAAATATTTTCTGGTTGTTTTGAGCATTCTCCAAGGATAGACAGAAAGGAGGAAGGGGGGAAGAATAAAGTATATTGTTTGCCTTTTGACTTTCAAAGTGGGTAGGAAAATGACATAAGTGGGAAAGATGAAGAGAGAGAAGAGATGCAGAAAGAGAGAACGATGATATCATTGAGCGGCCAAGGGAATCTTGCTGCCTTGACGGGCATGCTGAGATCTGTCAGTCGCGTGTCATAAGGAGGCTTAAGTGCTCGCTGAGGAGATAAACAGTTGAATAGCGTTTTTTACTGTGAACATTAGCCCAACTTTGAAGGCCAGCTTGTAATCCGTGCTATAAAGCTGGTGAGGCTCAAAATTTGAATCTCATAGACATTTCTCAGTACAAAACCTACAGTAGTCATATTTTGCTTGGTCGCTTCTGAGCCTCAAACTTACAACTTGGTCTCATTAAAAATGACTTTCATAACACTTTTCGACTTAATTTTTTTTCTCTCTTGTTTTTTCTTTAAATTGTTTTGTTACTGGGCGCAAGTCCAATGTTTTCAAGCGAGGCCACAACTCACCTGAAGTAATGCAGTTATTTTGTTTTTCTTTTCTATGGACCAACAAGACAGAATTGGCCATTGTGTACGTTGGTGCATGATTGATTGTTCGCTGAGTATTCACCGAGTGTTTTATAACGTCCATACTGGGGGTAGACATGGCTATCCTGCTTGTATCTTATAACCCAGTCTATTTCTTGTCCAAAAGAAAAGTTCAGTCATTTTGTCACTAGGGTCCATTCCCCCTCCTGGGATTTGGAGATCGAAACAGTTTAAAGTAATCGTAAATTTAGGGTCAAAATTCATAAAAGCGAAAAATGTCTGGAAGAAATGTAGCTTTATGAATCATTTTTGGGTAAATACAGGCGGTCTCAAACATATGTTCACACTTTGAATATTTATTAATACAGTGTCAAAGATACACTCAAGATTTATAATTCAAATTAAAAAAGAACAGAATTACTTGAGGTATGCGATCGCATGTGTTCTAATGATGGCTATTCTGGGCCAGACACTGAGGACAACGTGGTTTAACCCAATTGCTGTCAGGAAGGAGTCCCTGTCTCCCGAGAAAAATGTTTCAACTGCAAGTTTTCATCATACAAACTTCGCATTTGAAGCTGTTTTTGATTTAGAAACTTTAATAAATATATATTTCTGAAAAGCAAATTTAATGGACATTGACAGCCCAGGGGTGAACTAAACTACCAATTTAATTTGCTTATGACAGTAGTAGGGTTAATAGAGTTGTAAACGACATAAAGCTGTTTATTTGTGTTCACTACATTCTTGGGCTCTTTTGGCAACCAGCAACAATAGGACCACATCCAAAATTCGTTTTAAAAAAAGTTTCTTCAGGGCCCCTGCGGGGTTCGGGATACGATAGCTTAAGCTTCATTAGTTTCAAAGCAGACCCGCCATTGGACACCTCATATTTCCGGTCGGTTGCCGTCACCAGAAAGTGGACAAGACGTAGTTTTTGTTTATTCCAGGTCTCCCATTTAGACATTTAACTTAAAGTGGTCTTTAAAATTTTTGCTGAGCCCGTCACCCCGGTTTCCCTTTTCCAAGATACAACTTATTTGTGTGTGCGTGTGATAGATTTGTGTAAGTGATTGTTATTTATATATCAGGTGAGGTTGAAGGTGAGCCGTTCGCGTCAGTATTTAAGATGAACTTTGACACTGTTCAGTGTTATTTATTTATCTCTACAACAAGATTGAGTTCGAAAAATGAGTGTTGCTTGTATGTGGACAACATAATAAAATTATAGCTGAGGAATTTAAAAAGTAATTCACTGTTTCTTTTATCTTCTAAGAAACCACACATGTATTTCCGTGTTCAGTTGTTGTGATGACCAGCAATAAAATGTTTGTGCTTGCTGGAGCAAATTCAGAAACTGTCGATTTTGGAGGAGAACGGCTTGGTTGTTTGAATGGAGCGTTACTGTGTTGTATGAACTGTGTGGCTGTTACTTCAGCTCATTCTTGTCTTATCCAAACTGCTTGGCATACGGGGCATTGATAAGGGTTGAGAATGAATGGTATTTTATGCTTCAGGTGGATTGCCTTGTGAATCATATCATTGTGCCTTTTCGGAGCGGCCGGTGGTTTGTTTGGCACGGGGTGCAATCCCCTGCCGGTGCAGGTCCATCTCCTCCTTCCCAGGAGTCGTGTTGAGAATTGATTCACCGAGAAGAAAAAAAGCAGTATTGTGTCTGCCACGGCAATTTCAAGGGTATCTCAAGAATGTAGCTACGCATTTGGTTTAAAAGAAAAATAAAAGCAGTGGTCTTTCGGGTTTTCCCCATCACACCATCAAAAACCAGTTATGATAATTCAAACTTGATTGAATCTTGGAGTTGGTGATGTTAAACAGTCTGAGCGTTTCTCTCCGTATTTTGACAGGTTTGTGTCCCGCTGGTGTTAGTGTTTGTGCTGGAGACAAGACAAAGAAATTTTACTAGACAGCTCACTAATCCGTTCCCTTGTTCAGCGTCATCACATGTGCATATCCGTACAACGCACACAATTCGATAACGTGGAACACACACCGGAATACTATGTTACTGACCTTGTTAATTTGCATAGTTTTTAAAATTATGAATCGGCTTAGTAGCAAAACAATCCGACTTCTGCTCGGAGATTGCGTGATCTGCGCTACTAATATACTTGAATGTACGCTGATCACCAATGGCTACCCCAACCCCTTTTCACCTGATTAGTCAATCTGTCTACCGCCCATTGATACAAACTGACTAGATCCTCACGCCCCCAGGTCCATCTGACTATTCCATGTGTTGTC
The DNA here is from genome assembly GCA_963931925.1 of Onchidella celtica. Classification (NCBI taxonomy): domain Eukaryota; kingdom Metazoa; phylum Mollusca; class Gastropoda; order Systellommatophora; family Onchidiidae; genus Onchidella; species Onchidella celtica. The sequence goes on from OZ007568.1 coordinate 77,238,012, forward strand.
ACTTTAAATTCGTGAACACCATACCAAGTTTTGTTTCAGGAAACCTTCACCAGTCGCGCTTTTTGGTAAACATGTTGTACGGATATGCACTGTCCATATCCATACAACATGTTGCACGCATATACAATTCCTTTTTTTTTCACAGTTATCGCCCTCTGATGTTGATCTTCTATACCAGAGTAACCACCATTAATTTCATTTTTGTCTATTTGCAGGGTTGTCTGCCCCTAGTTTTAATGTTTGATGTGAAAGAGACCATAGAACTAGATCAAGGTACGGTAAAATGTTTGTGCCACAACTGATCTATTTGTCTTATTGTCTTGAGTCTTTTCATGGATTATGTTTTTGCAGCTTCATTTTAATGCAGAAAAGTGCAAGGTCGTACACCTGGGAAGGAGCAACCCAGAGCAGGAATACACAATGGGAGTACAGCAGTCGGAGGACAGAATGAGATTGATAACATCGAATGCTGAAAGAGACCTGGGGGTGTTGGTGGATGTGGAGCTAAAATTCAGCAAGCACATCGAGTCACAGGTGGCAAAAGCGAACAGAATACTGGGACTGATAAGACGGTCTTACCAGTATCTTCAGGGCGAGAGCCTTAAACTGCTGTTTACTGCACTGGTCAGACCACATCTTGAGTTTGCTAATGTCGCATGGTCACCCAGATACCAGAAAGATAAAAACCTTATTGAGAACGTTTTGAGACGAGCCACCAAGCTAGTACCAGGTATGGCCGAATTAAGCTATGAGAAGAGACTAGAAAAGCTCTGTCTCCCGAGCATGCAGTACAGAAGAGACAGAGGTGACATGATAGAAGTCTACAAGTTCATACACAAACTGTATGACGTTGAACCATTACTTGTATTGGACGCAGACACTAGAACCAGGGGTCACGCATATAAACTGAAAAAGACAAGAGTGAACTCTGGAATAAGACAACATTTCTTTACGATTAGGGTAACAGACACCTGGAACAATCTGCCAGCCAATATTGTCAGTGCCCCATCTGTCAACAGCTTCAAAAATAGACTAGACACTTACTGGAGCAACCGCAAGTACTTGTATAAAGTGTAGATAGGGGAGACCACAAAGTTAGTGAGGACTAGACTAGCGATGATCAAAAGATCGGACAAAAGGCTAATAAGCCTACGAAGTCCGAAACACTATATCATATCATATCATATCATATCATATGAATGTGAAATCTTGGAACTGTTGAGATCTGAGATTTTGAGATGGTGGTGTTTCAGATTTGGTTGTATGTTATGTGTTCATCCATCCACCCACCATATTTATTTCACTTACACCTTGTGTCCAGCTTTCCCACCCATGTAGAGCTCTGCAAAATATCCACACTTACTCTTATTACAAATACAGGTGACAGAGGAAAATTCATTTTTCAGTTTAGAAGAAAAAAAAATCACTCTTGCAAAATTTTGAGAATCCTCATTGTAAGATTTTATCCCATGCAAAAAATTTACAAAAGGATCATTCATATTCAATGGTAGATTTCTGTCAGTTGTATTCAGCATTCCTGCGCAGCTCTGGAATTACAGGGATTCTTGGCAAAGCCCTGGAATTTAAAAACTTGAGAAAAAGTTGTGGAGAAACCCCGGAAAAAACAGAAAGGCCTGTGAAAAGCCCTAAAATTCTCCAGGAATTTAACTCTTCGTGTACCAATCACCGATGTAATGGTTCTTCCGCTGGTCACGTTTGTGCCAATCATCGATGTATCGGTGCACAAGAATGCTAGGCTATTTTGTTTCAGGAAGAGAAAAAGTCGATTTTCTATTATAAATGTTGCTGTAGTTAGTCTTCATTCATTTCCCCCACTAATTTCTTTCTGTATCGACAAACATGGAAATATTCATGGCACACAAAGAGTTAAAGAGCATTAACATGATGGGCAAAAATCTGCCATTAATATTCTTTTAAGTAGCCCTGGAATGTAACATTTTAGCTCTTGGAAAAACCCTGGAAAAACATTTTCAAAGAGGTTCAGGAACCCTGTGTACTGTATTGAACATTTCATGTCACTCAGACATGACCTGTCGCCAGATCTCATTATCAAACCTGTCACTTGTTGATATCTTTGTGTGTTATTTGTTGCACAGGTAGAATAACTCAGCTGATGGAGACATTGGATGTGTACATCAGTGTCAAACCCAAGCCTAAACAGCCAAGCAAGGTGAGAAACCAAGATCTTCTCTGGGCACTATGTGGATATGTGATGTGTAGCAAGCAGTGTTTACAATAAAGCTCCAGTCATCGTACATTATAACTGTATTCACTTATAACTTAAATCTAAACCTGTGTGTAAGGGATTTCTTCAGGTGCAATTTATTAAAAGATAATTTTTAATTTCTTTTGTAATTTCAACCCAGCCAGCACGCCTAGGTTAATTCGACTTAGATTTGTGTAGGGTTTCTGTATGGTTGATAGGATTACTGTGGTGTGGATTTCCAACATGATGTTCTAACTAGTGGACATGTGTAGGACTGATGTCATTGGTGTGAGCAAACTTCAGGTCAATCCTATGTAGTTTGATTTACATAAAGTTGCTAACTGACACATGATTAATGATATATGTATAAAAATTGTAAACATCCACAGAAAATTGTTTATCATAGTCTTATTTTATTAGAAAGATGTAAAACATATGCTAATTGCATTTATGTGTAATTCTTACATAGTGGGATAGTTTTCCAGATGACATTTCCAGTGTTTATCTCTGATTGATTGTATTTCCTACTCTGTCAGTCTGTGATTGTGAAAAGCATAGAGAGAAATGCTCCCAACATGTACCTGACCAGGGAGATCTTGTTGGGGCAGAAACTGGATGCTAACAAAGCTGCTCTACACGCTCATTTACTCAAGCGAGAGACAGGACATGTGGGACCTTCAGCTTTATCATTAACGGGACTGGGTGAGTTATTAGTGCAACCTTGCAGTCTAGCCAGTGATTTAGCTGGTCTGGTTAAGTTATCAGTGCAACCTTGCAGTCCAGACACTGACAGCTGGACTGGGTGAGTTGACAATGCAACCTTGCAGTCTAGTCAGTGACTAAGCTGGACTGGGTAAGTTATCAGTGCAACTTTGCAGTCCGGACACTGACTCAGCTGGACTGGGTAAGTTATCAGTGCAACCTTGCAGTCCAGACACTGACTTAGACTGGGTAAAGTTATCAGTGCAACCTTGCAGACTAGCCAATGATTTAGCTGGACTGGGTTAAGTTTTAGCCAGTGACTTAGCTGGTCTGGGTAAGTTATCAGTGCAACTTTGCAGTCCAGCCAGTGATTTAGCTGGACTGGGTTAAGTTTTAGTCACTGTCTTAGCTGAGCTGGATTAGATATCAGTGCAGCCTTGCAGTCTAGCCAGTGACTTAGCTGGACTGGGTAACTTATCAGTGCAATCTTGCAATCCAGCCAGTAACTTAGCTGGCCTGGGTAAGTTATTAATGCAACATTGCAGTCCAGTCAGTGACCAGGCCAGGGTTTGGCAACTTACAGCCCATGGATTGGATTCCGTGGTCAAGCACAAATTATTTCCCAGCAGAGGTTATTGATTGATGTGAGGCAAAATGTATCTAGAATTATTTAAATGGATAATTCAGATAATCATTTGTTTGGCCTACCACCCGCTTAATAGTGTGCAATTTAGCCCACGAATGTGAAAAGATTGTCGACCCCTGGACATTGAGTACTGGTCACTGTCACCTATTGGCATATAACACTGATATGTTACATGTAGCAGGTTATGCTGGTTATAATAGCAAGCATTTTATAGCACACTTTTACAAGCCTACACAAAATACATCATTAATTACTTTGACACTTATTGTAACATGTATTTTCATGTGTCAAGCCTCAAAGCCAACACGACTTTTCATTTCCAATAAATCATGTTGGACACAAGATAACCGTTATCAAACTGACACATTATGAAAGCCAAACTCAAAACAAAAAGATTCATAAAAATTCATTCTGAAAGCATGAGAAAGTAAGTCTCCTGTATAATTCATCTTGGTCACACAGTTGTTTTTTCTAATTGAATAGCAGATATCTCACTCAGACTTTCAGATCATGTAATTCTAACTACAGTATATACATAGTGTATGCGTTACTAATCAGTAGGTTTTTGCATTATCATAAATTGTTATGTTTTTTCTATCTCCCCAACTTCTCAAATGTTTTAGACAGCTCAGCTCTTGGGCTAGTGAGATAAATCGTATTCAGTCCTGTCCTCAGTTCTCGAAATAACAGCTGGAAAAAAACAGAAGGAAGGAGGAATGGGTAGGGTGGAGACTGGAACTGCCAACAAATTTAACATCCACTAATTATGAATGACAACACAGTATCAGAACTTCCAATTGCTAAGTTCTCTGCAGTCCAAAATGAAATGTACCTTAAATTGTATTAATCCCAATTTGTACATTTGGTCATGAAAGACAGAGCAGTGATATTTTTTCCTTGTACTGTCTTTGGAAGTTTGTCACAAAATTTCATGAATTCTACCAAGGCATGATAATCTTAATTTTTATTTTAATACACAGACATGCTCAAAAAAGTGCATGACATTTCAGTTTCCATTATGAAAGTCACTGGGGTGGAAAAAGATTGATAATATACACAGATAGGGTAAAATAGTACATGTAGCATACAGCGATTGGATTTATCTTTTTTCTCATCTTGCAGATTTGAATGTGCCTCTCAACCCTATCAGAAACTGTTCCATCTCCAATTTGCTGTTTTAGATCAAGGGATATCCAATACATCGCCAGCTTACTACCATGTCCTTCTTCCCATTTATTCCCCCAATCTTACACTGGATTTAATGGAGTATCCTAAGTTTTAATTATAGCTTATGTCACCAGGGATGTAAGTTTGCTGATTTCCATCGGTTTTCCAATTTTTTGGCCTCTTTGATCGCCGAAAAGAAAAATGAGAAACTTTGATCCAGTGTAACTTAATCTGGTTGACTGAAGCTGTGCTATGCAAAAATTAGCATGCAGATGGTTTCTGTTTCTGATTTTCCTAAATTTGACTGAATGGCCACTTATATCCCTGTATTACATATGCTGAAAAGATGACAATGTCATACTCACTTATCTCTAGTAAAGTATAAGATCTGTCCATTCTGTGCCCAGGTTTCCTTAGCCCCAACATGTTGAGTGTCAACACCTCTAACTTCCTGCTGAACGGCCAGCCCAACACTACACCAGTCAATGGTACCCCGTGTGCCACCAGTCCTGTACTCAACCAGAACCATTGGCTACCCCAGAGTCCATCAACTCCTGCTGGTCAGTGGGGACATGCTCAAACTTTTTCAGAAAACAATCCTATTCACAAACGGCACAAACTGTCCTCATTTAGCAAGGTCAAAATGTACAGTAGAACAAGAAAACTTCAGATTAAATGTGGAGAGAAAGAACTGAGATAGTTGGTTTAATCATGGTGTACCTTTATGTATTTCTGTTGGGGGGGGGGGGGGGGGGGGGGTTTAGAATGTGATCCTCTTGTTTTCCAACATAAAAAAAAAAAAAGAAATTGCCAAATTCAAGTGGATTTTTTTTTTCATTTTTTACATGTGACATCATTGCTATGACAATAAAATATCATTGAAAATACTTTAAAAGGTATTTCTTTGTTGTGTTCATGGGGAGAAATTTAAGTCCAACTGTCACTGTACTTGGATAGAGTCAAGAGTATGAGATCTCACCACAGAAGCCCATGTGATCAGGGACATCATCTTTTAAGCTATTGAGAACATGTTACATTTGAAATGTCTGTGTATCACAATTTTTGTCAAACCTGTTCCAGTATAAAATGACCGTTGTGCTTATGTATTACTGTCTCTAGCTGTATACAGTCCACTCATGGTTGTGACCCCTGCCACTACAGTTCCCTCCCTGGATGTCCTTAGTCCTAGTGTCGGCACCAATGGTTTCCACCATGACTTTATCAGCAGTGCGTTCATCCGAGTGCCCACACCACTGGAACATGGTAGGTTGTCTGAACTCTCTGCTGTATTAAACTGAGGACTGGAACATGAAACAGTGTAAAGTAACTTTAAGATTAAGCTTCAAACTTGAGAGGTCAAGTGGCAGAATTTAAGCTCTAAATTCACCCAACAAAATATGTATGTAATGAGAGGAATTATATTTCATTGATCACACAGGTAGACATAGTAGGCATAGAGAATTAGATTAGCATAGAGCTAAAAGTAGGTCAGCGGGGTAAACAATGCCTGTTTGTTGGCTGTCATAGTAGGTGGACATAAAAGTGAATCTAGGCAATGTTTCTAATGAAACAGCCAGTTAGCCCGAGCAAAGTGCCACTTAGTTTTAGCACACCAAGGCTTTTTCATGGACGGCCACCATTCTAATGGCTGTATGCTTGTACGTACATATATGTGTACATGTGGGGGAAGAGGGGTTGAAGCCAGCATATCATGAGTGTACATAGGTGAAGGAGTAAAATATTGCCAAAACTGAGCATACATACTTTTTGGATTGCCCCAATTCGTTCCTTTAGAACAGGGGTCACCAAACTTTTTTCACAGACTTACAAGCACGGGTCGCATATAAGCAATTGTTTTCCAATGATTTGCTGTTGTTTTGAACCACTGACTATGGATTGTAATGTCATTTGGATTGAAAGAAAAGATGATCCACATTGATTACAAATTTTTGGTATGGAGAAAAAGTAATGGGGACTGTTTTATATTGTCCATCCCGTAGCTCTAGATATCCCTGGTTTTATCAAACAAAATCAAGTAGCATGGCGGGCCGGATGAACTGACATCGCGGGCCGTAGTTTGGTGACCCCTGCTTTAGAATGACAATGTTCTAACTCCCTTCCATCAACTTTTGAGAAATTGATGTCTGAAGTTTCATGTGCTCATAGTTTTCAGAGATAAACCTTTTTTCTCTTCAGTAATACTTACAAATTACACACCGAATCCGCTTGATACTTTGACACCCAAGGGAGAAGGCCGGCAGAATCTTGTCATTTTAAGGGGACAAACTGTTATTTGTACACCTATGTCGTCCATCTAATCCCCCCCCCCCCCCCCAACATTTGTCCTGTCTCCAGGGCACAGCAGCAACACCAGTGATTCCACCAGTCCTCCACACTCGCCCTCCAACAGTCCAACTACCGTCAGGTTATGCAGTACAGCAGGTCAGTACATGTTTGTCTTTCTCTTCAGTATTCTCAATTCTCATTCTTATCTCCACTTAACTCATACCGTGGTGAATAAATCACCATGAACGGCTGTAATTCTGCTAAAATTTGCTCATTGGATTTGAAACCTAGTAATTTTCCTGACATTCATTTGACTATAGATCTACTACATAAATGAATTCAACTGGACAGTTATTGACTGACAACCTGTTTCTGACCACCACCTCTCATTAACGGTGATTGGGTAATAGAAGACCTACAGAATATTCGCACAACAGGGCTGGCAGCTGTTGGCAAAAAAACCGAGAGTTTTGGCAGTTTGGCTCTATGTGAGTGATTGGATGTTGTACAGTCTGAGTGCACTTGAGCATTGAGCTAAAATCTTTCCGTTTTGTGTGTATGTGTTTCAGCTGACTTGGCTAACCTACAGAAAGCCGGTACCCTCGGCGAAGCTCTGTCTCAGGATACCACCAGCTTGCTGGCAGGGGCGCTACAGCATCAGCATGCCCTGCAGCAGCAACAGAAACCCCAGCCACCACCACAACTACACCACCACCACCATCATCACCATCACCACCCGGCCCAGCATCCACTGGACCTGCTAGGACTCAGTAAAACTGCGTCTCTCACCCAGCTCAGTTCTCTGGCTCAATGTGCCTCCCCAACCCCACTTTTCAATGGACTCACCCATCCTCATGGGCATTTGATGTAAGTACAGTGTCAGACAAACTCAGTGGAGTTGCCCATTTTTAGTGTTTGCAAGCGGGGGAGGAGGTATAGTTGTAAAGAGCTGTTGTTTTTTTCCTTAGAAGTGTATAATAAAATTATATCAGTGTATTTTACTATGAACAAAATTTTAAGACATTTTGTTAGGGCAAATAGGTTGTGATAGAGTTCCAATGAAATATCACAGTAAATTCATTTAATTTTTAAATTCCCAGATTTTTTATCATGTTTTTTTTTTCCTATTTGTCTCTTTTTCAGTTTTTCCAATTTGTAGTCATTCACTATTTTTGTGCCATCCAGTATATGTGTATGTCGATGTAATGTGTGTAGAGTTAGCCATGACATGTTGCAACAATAGTTAGTAGCACATTTTTCTGTCACTAGTTCCAATCCCTATGTAGTACTCAGCCTTGATAAAATCTTGTATCTCACTGATTTCGTTTATAAATGTGAGCCTGTCTAGGGAAATGGACCAGATTGCCAAGTTTTTCAAAATGTGAATGTACAAACTGTGCTGAGAAGATGCACCTAATTTACTGTAAAAATGTTGAAAATTGACCAAGTTGTGGCTGTTTCTTGGTGACAAGGTAAAAAAAGTCACTTTTGAGAAGACCACATTTAAAGTCTACATAAATTAAAAAGCCTGTTACTAGTGTTAGATTGGATCAGAAAATATGAAAAAGAAGAAAAAACATTTATAGGTGGAATTCATTAAAATCCTTTTGCCCAGGCATAAAGAAATGATTGAGGAATCTATTTATGCCGAAAGCTGATATAGGACCGGGAAGACCCTATCCATCTATTTTTGGCTCTATCTCGAAAGGGCCGAGCACGACATGTGGACCATTTCCCTAGAGCGCCTCACAAATTCCATCGACTTCCTATCCAAGGCCGATGAAAATCTTGTATTTCTCTTTCCTGTCAGGAATGGCGAGAAATCCGGGGAATCCCCTAGTGCTGACAGTGACCACCCAGACAAACTGGCCCCAGGCATTGAGAGGAAAAATTCTACGTCCTCACTGTTTTCTTCACCACTTCAGTTTGCTTTTGACTACGAGCAGAAAAAATTGCTGGCCATGAAAGGTGAAAATTGTACAGAAATTGAATGGACAAGGAGTTATACAAAAATGATAACTCTGTGGCCTCTGCTGAAATTTCCTTCATTTCTCATCCTGTTTGACCAAAAGGAACTGATAGAGAGCTGACATATGACAAAGGAGCATCTTAACTTGAATGTTCAGTTGTTGATAAGAAGATACAACCAATTAATTATAGTACAAAATCTGTCTCACAAGATTCATTCTGTATGTCAAGATCATTCATCATGTACATAATGAGATATAAACACAGATACTTGCTTGTATGAAAAGATTTAATATTATAAAATTTTTTGACTAAGTCCATGTAAAAGAGCCAGGAAATTACTGTAAAACATTTGAAGTTTTAAATTAAAGTTATAGACAGCACAAAAGAAGATGGTATTTTGACACTTCAGAAAGATTGTGGCCAAATCTTTGCAAATTGAAAGCCAAGAATTCCCGTAAAGCAGCCAAGAGTTCTGAATTCTATTAGCCTAGGTATATATTGGTTGATGATATCATGGTATTACATCTCAGTGCCACCTCATGCACCATCTGACCAGTTGGATCACAGTGAAAATGTTATAATTTTTCATCTGCACATACATGGTTTTGCTCATTGTTGTCTTCATTGCCAACTCCCCACAGCCATGCAGAAGAAACCAGAAGGAGAATCTAGAATCCCTACAGACATCTGGGCAGGCATGGGATTCTCCAAGTCCATGCCGGAGTCAGCAATCAGAGATAAACTGGGACAGATGGGCATCAGTGCTCGAGTGACTGACAACTCTCTAAGTTCTGGATATGAGGTAGGAATCAGTGAGAAATGCATAATGTAAATCACTTGCGCTGTGTGGTCAAAGCATTTGCTGGAATGATTTCCCCATAAATTGTTAATAACTGTTCTAGATAGTGTTGTTTAATGATTATTTTGTACTAGTACCTGCCCCATTGTGGTCAATTAGCGACACAAAGCAAACTCAAAAAAATACTTCCTCACCATTTCAAGTCTCCAAATACATTTAAAAAAAAAAAAAAAAAACCTTCTGCAGGTGGAAAGGAAGGTACATGTAAAATTTCACATTTCACACAAATCTGAGCTGTATGAGGGGTGCTAGGTCTTGTTCAAAATCCTGTATGTATCCTGTGAGTTTTTATATTATATAAGATGTGTGTGGGTAAAATTTGAGTTTTCTTCTTTGCAGAGTTCATATTGTAAGACAAATAGTCAGTGAGTTCTTTTGTTGATGATCTGTCTTGCAGAATCCACTCACAAGCTTCGTATATAAACTATCTTGTAATCCACATTAGTTAACAAAGTGACGTCCTCTGTAACGTCATCTCACTGTAATGGAAAATTGTTGGGCTAATCAAAATGTTATTGTATTCATTCATCAGCCCAACCGTCCAGAGATAGACCTGAGTATTGACAAAGATTTGTGGAATGAAGACGGCAGTCCAGAGAGAAGTTTGACCACTCGACCACTCAACAAGGCACCAGGAGAATATCCCAGTCCGAGGAAAAAATGTAAGTGTTTCAGTCAGTCACAGTCTATGTAAGTGTCTGGTTTACTGACAGGAAGTTCAACCAGGGCTGGTTTTGCCCTAGATCATATTTCAGTTCTTTGTAAAAACATGTTCTTCACTTATCATATTTACAAAATTCATATAGACATACTTTACAATACAAGCCTTTTCCCATTTGATCTTTAACTTCACTTTTATCTGAGCTTACCTATAGGCATCTGAGGGCTGAAAGCTAGCCCAAAGAGACATAACAAAACAACTCTGAGAGTCACAAGTGGCTGTTGTCATGCCAACAAGCCATTAAACCCAAACTCAAACGAACACACCCTCATGCCCTGGTATTCCATGACTTTTTATATTGTCCATTTTCCTATTATTTTACGAGAGTGGAGTCCATCAGGATGTATAGTCTATGTTAAGTAGAATTTTTCTTACCTCGCATTGCGCCTGTGACCTAAATTGTTACTGTAAGTAAGGTTATCGGGTCCATGGGGCCTTGCTCAGGCTGACAAATTTTTTAATGATAAAACAGTTGGGGTTACCTGGCCCTGCACTTGCTGTCTTTAAGTTCAAAATAAATGCTCAGGCTGGCCCGTATTAAGTAAAATTTGTGGGAAAAGAACATAATTTGTTTCGGCTGCAGAAAAATGGTTTTGCCATTCCAAGCCCAAGGAATGAATTATTTTCTGACTCATTCTCTGTAAACAGTTCTTTTTTTCTTATTCAAATTTTGCTTACAATCTGAAATGAGTGCTTATTGAATTATCCTACAACTAATTAGATGAGAAAAATACCAGGTTAAAAAGTTAGCAAGCCCAGGTGTGCAGTTTTCTGGGTTATCAGTTACATAACGTCACGCTCATAAGATAAATGCCTTAGTCATTTTTTCGGTCTTTTGAGATGAAATGCTCATCTTAATCAGATAGTCATGTCGTACCGTTCCACAGATACATTGTTTTGTTTTGTTGACTTATGGAGTTTTTAAACGAAAACCCACATCACCTAAACCATCATTTAGACATTTGTTAGGGGAGCATAGACTAATGGCAAAGCCAAACAGAGAAAATACTGAGCTGTGTTCACTGTTCAGCTACAGCTTTCTATGTAAATTTAATGCTATGCCCTCCTAACAACAGCTACTACCATATTCGAAGTGAACAGTTCTCTTTGATTTTCAAAACACACCAAAACATGACTTAGGCAATTATCTGATGATCGTGACGAGAAATTGTCGTACCCGTTTACATTTTTTGTTTTACCCGATGAAGGACGGAAGGTTCAAAAGCTTATTGTTTTTTTTTGGTTCCATTTCAGATTCTTTGGAATTCATTGTATGATTTATTTCTTGTCTGTTTCTAATGCAGGTCTTGGCAATGTATACCTTTCTCTCAATTTTTGTTATATTTTAACTCTTCGTGTGGCATGAATTTTTCCACGTTTGCCGATACAGGAAGAAAATAGTGGGGGAGATGAATGAAGACCAACTACGGCAACATCTATTAATAGAAAGTCGATTTTCTTTCTTCCCGCCACAAAACAGCCTAGCATTCTTGTGCACTGATACATCGGTGATTGGCACAAACGTGACCAACGGAAGAACAGATTCGTCGGCTACTGGCACACAAACAGTTGGCACGCAAACTTGACCATCAGAAGAACTGATTCATCAGCTTTTGGCACACAAAGCATTAACCATGTCCTCTATTTTTCTTGTCTTTCTCATGAGATATTGAAAATCTGCCAACATGTATTCTATTGTTGTTGCAGTTCAGTATGGTTTGAGTCACAGTAACCACGTGGACAGCGCCAGCCTCCCCCCTAGCAGTAGTAAAGCTCTGTGGTCTACCAAGACAGACCTGGCTGAATTGTTCAGTGCACTGGGACTTGGCAAATACACAGATCTCTTCCAGCAGCAGGAGGTAATGTACTGGCAAAGACACTAGACTTAGATGGGGACACGTTGGTCTAGAAGCAAGGTGCTTACCTCTCATGCCGAAGGTACCAGGTTCAATCCCGGGTCAGTGCAGGCATGTTGGAATTATTTTTGGGAAAAAATTCCTGTCCCCGATCCTATGGTAGGTAGGGTTGAGCACCTTGTCTTCTCAGATAAGGACTATAAAGGCGGAGGCCCTTTTGCAAGCTGCGCACGTTAAAGATACTATGGCAGTTGAAAGTTGAGAAGAGCAGGCTGAACAAGCCTGCTGCCGGGCAAAATTCTGAAGAAAAAAGAAAAAAAAAACTGATCCCTACCACAAAAACACCCAGAAACAAGAAAAAAATATTTTTTTTCATCAGAAAGTGAGGTGTAAATGCCAAGAGCAGCAAACCTCCTAATGTAAAGACCTAAAACAACAGAGTTCAATTTGACAGGACAGTGTCATCTTCCCACCTTTGTGTGCTGATCATGGGCAGGGCCAGTGACGCAATGAAAACAATGCTTGGTATAATGTTCAGCCAATATTATAATATTGATACAGGCTAAAGCAACTTTTGAAAAAATGGCTTGTTTTCCTGTAGCAATTGAAGTTATGACCACAAAGTAAGCTACTTGCATCAAGGCCTAGAGCAGAGTTTCTCAAGGTTGGGCACATTCCCTACCGGGCAGGCATGGCAATATTTTGGTGGGGGGGGATGGGACTTAGAATGGGGCATAGGGATAGACGCTGTATACTAACTTTGTCCGATGATGGTGGGGTTCACATGTGTTGTTTTTTTTAATTGGAGTGGAGCGTGGGATGAAAAAGGTTGAGAAATGCTAGTGTAGAGTGTGTCACAAATCCCAGACTGGGAGATGTAATAAGTTATGACAGGACAACAATCACGAACAAACAAGTTAACACTTAACAGAACAATCCATCAGACTCACACATTTATTAAACATAATTATACATATAATAGCGCAATTACATATATTATATTATTGAATGACTGCCGTACAACGGCCTTATTCTCACACACACGCTCCCTCGGATCCACAATCCGGTAGTTACTCCTAAAGGCACTTCGGCCTCAGCCTCTCCCCTCAGGGTCTTAATAGTACATTAATAAGTTACTGGCACCGCAGTCTCTCAATATCCCCTTCCTACTGTCATACCCCTTAACACTCCCCTAGCACCTCCGCAGGGCAATAACACATTATTATTTCCATAGCCATCAACATGGCAACAACATAGTATCAGTTCACTAGCCTATCAACATGGCAACAATATAGTCTCTCATTCACTCTCATATCTACGTCCCTGTCCGTGGCCTGACTGCCACGACTTTATGTGCCTCTACTGTCCTGCACTGACAGCCTCACTTCTGGCCTATGTGTGGCCTCCGGCCCTATGCTGGCCTATCCCCTGTGCTCATCGAGGTGGCTCTGCGGCCCGTCCCCGACACCTACAAGAATAACATTACATTGGTATAATACCCTACCATTTCTATTCACTCCACCTCTCCTTACAACCCATGAAACGTACACACACTAGTTCACCTTTCACTCACCACACATCTTACGGTAACACACTTCCAGCGGAGTACACACTACTCACTCGCGCTACAAATCCATGAACTCACTTTCATCTATCGCTCATGGCGCACATTGCTATATCCAATATCACGGGCTTCCACATTCCTCACATATACTTATTCACATCATGGTAATAGACGAATATAATATAATACATCAATCATAATAATCAATCAACATTCTACATACCAGTCATAACTGGAAAGACTCTCACTAGTCTTCTCGACTGCTTCCCCTTTATGTCCGCCCGATGGGCTTTTATTCACACGTCCGATCCCTAGGACCTTCTAACTTGCAGTGATAGTTATACAGCGCTTTCGCCTCCTTCAGACCCCGCCCCACTACTACTCACAACAGCACGCTTAACTTGCTGTCTACTGTGAGTCCTTACTCTACACCCGCTCTGTCGCAATCCCCTTAATTGCACTCACTCCACTCGTGACATCATCCCCCACCCCAAAAAAATTAATGCAATTAATTTCAAATCGCATCAAGATGACTGTCAACGAGTGAGCGCGAGCAATACCTACACTAGAAGAATGACCTAGCCGTTCCCCTAGCATGTAAAATACCGAAATCAGGGGAAAATATGGGGATCAATATGGTCTGAAATATGCATATATGTGTCACCTCATGAATAGCTAACTAAACACAATATCTAATACAGAATCAAAAACCATTCAACCTATCAACCATTCTTCATATCATATATTTTATAATGTCAATATTTTAAAGTCGACTCATTCACACAGATCCTGTCAATGTTCCTGTCCTCCGATGTATAAGCTCCTGAAATCTTCCCCTAGGCTCGACTAAGGTAGTCGGCGATATGATTGCTGGTTCCTGGAATTGGTTGAATAACGAAGGTGTACGGCTGTAAAGCCAATGCCCATCTAGACAAGCGTGGGCTGGACGAACGATTCTTCGACAAAAATGTCAGTGGCTTGTGGTCCGTCTGGATACAAAATTCTCGTCCCATGAGATAACGTCCTAGTTTCTGGACGGACCAGACAATGGCAAGACACTCACGCTCTATCACAGAATACTTTCTTTCTCTCTGCAATAACTTCCTACTGACATAACATACAGGATGGAGACATTCGTTCTTCTCCTGTAGAAGACAAGCGCCGACACCAGAGTCCGACGCATCCGTTCTGAGGATAAAATTAGATCGAAAATCGGGTAATATCAGAATGGGTGACGATGATAACGCTGTCACCAAATTATCAAATGCTGTCTGACATTCAGACGTCCACTGGACCTTATCGGGTTGTCCCTTCTTAGTAAGGTCAGTAAGAGAAGATGACAAGGAGGAAAAATTTGGAATGAACTTTCTGTAATAATTTAAAATTCCCACTAAGCTTCTGACTTGTTTCTTTGTTTTAGGGATTTGCAACCCTACTAACTTGTCAATTTTTGTTTCTTCAGGTCTCTGAACACCTCTACCCACAATATGTCCTAAGAATATTATCTCTGGACATGCCAAATCCATCTTTGCGGGTTTAGCAGTTAACCCAAAATGGCGTAATCGTTGAAAAATTACTGTTAGTGTCTGAATATGATCAGACCATGTCGACGTATGGCATGCTATATCATCAAAGAATGACACGACATTAGGTATGTCCTTCAACACCAATCTCATTAATCGTGCAAACGTCGCTGGTGCGTTTACCAACCCAAATGGCATGACCTTAAATTGGAATAATCCAATGGGCGTTTGGAACGCCGTGTATTGTTTAGACTCCTCAGTAAGCGGGATTTCCCAATACCCTTTCGTCAAATCTATCTTGGAAAACCACGTGGACCCGGCCAATGAAGCTATTAATTCCTCCTGAAACGGAATAGGCTCCCTATCGCCTACCGTAATAGTGTTCAATCTTCGAAAATCAATACAGAACCGCACCGATCCATCAAGTTTCTTCACGAGGACGATGGGTGATGAATACGGCGATGTTGATGGTTCTATCACATCTAACTTCAACATCGACTCAACTTCCTTTATGACTCTATCTCTCGAAGAAAAAGGCAACGGATACGGTCTAAGAAATACTGGCTTATCCGAAGTCAACTTTATTTGGTGCTGGATCGCCGTAGTGCGACCCGGCAAATCCGTAACAACATCCGGAAATGACGCTAACAGGGTCTCAAGTTCCCTACTCCTTGAACTCGTAAGGTCAGGGTTAATTTTTACGTCCCTGTAACCTTGTGTCGGAGTTAACTCCGGCAATTGAATTTGTAACTCCTCCTGCGCCTCGGTGTCGCTTACGTCACAGTCCAACTGGTCTACGACCCCCGTACAAGCAATAGAGAGGACAGTCTCCTCTGGTCTTGTCTGTGCACACAGATACTGTGGTCTCTCATAAAATCTCTGTAGCATGTTAACATGGAAAACCTTACTCGCTCCATCAATGTGGATAGCGTAATCTACCTTTGAAACAACTCGCTCAATAACATAAGGGCCTTTCCATGTCATCAATAACTTATTATGGTCCGTAGGTAACAACAGCAGAACCTTGTCTCCTGGCTTAAAAATTCTCAGTTTGGACCCTCTATCTTTATAGTCTTTTGCTCTTTTCGAAGCGATACTAGACGCTTCTTCTGCTATAGTGCGCGCTGCAGATAGTCTTTCTCTTAAATCAACAAGGTACTGAAACCTTTTTAAACGGTTCCGAAACCGTGGGGATCTTTTGAAGAGGAGCCTGGGGTGAACGACCCTTATGCGTCGTCTTTTGGCACGCACTGCACGTCTTACAATATAACCGCACATCTCTGTATACTGACGGCCAATAAAAATCTTTCAGAACTCTCTGCTTGGTTCTAGTACTTCCCATATGACCCGCTAATGGGACATCATGGGCCAGACGCAATACTGTAGCAATTAACGACCGCGGCACGACGACCTGCTTTTGAACGGAAGCCACTGTGACGTACATACGGAACAGAATGCCCGCCTGAACAAAAAAAGAAGATGACCCGTTCTTATATCTCCTCGTTTTCTCGGTTCGCGCTTCCCCAAAACATGGGTTTAATGATGGGTCCTCCCTTTGTAATCTCGCCAAGCGCTCTGGCGTGATATCTAGGTTGACCGCTGGCGTAGCCAAAGGTCTAATCTTGTCTTTATCGGCTACCCGTCGGCGTGTTTCGACCGCGGCGCAAAAGTCAATACCTTTTGATTGCGACCATGCTTGCACGTTCTCATCGGAAGGGGAACCTACCCGCGATACATTCCCAATGATGAGCTGGGCGCCTGGAAAACAACCAACGACTGCTTCGACTTCCCCGCTAAGGAAAGGTGTATCTATCATTATTTTTGCCATGGGTAATTTCTCAATGGCCCCCGAAAATTGGATGCACGGGACAGTCTCACCTGTAAGCTGTGAATCCCGAATGCAGTCTCTATGCACTCCCACAACGGTAGATCCTGTATCTCGTAAAACCGAGACCGGTTCGTCCCCAACAAACCCCGGATAAACCCTAAGACCACCTCCTGTATGACATGAATTTATAACGGGGATCTTTCTCCCACAAGGTAAAACACCGGAAGATAATAACTTCTCACAACTGGGACACTTAGAATACTGTCCGCCTCCGTTGTCCGATGTAACACACGCAGCCGCATGATGAAATTTATTTGGGGAGCATGGACTGGAGCTACTGTCCACGTTCGCCGCTATCCTACCTGCAGGGCAGTTCACGCTGATGTGATCCGCTCTACCGCAGTTCCAACACTTCGCGGCCCTACACTCGCGTGAAAAGTGACCCACGCGTCCGCAAGTCCAACACTCCGCTCCCTGTGCTGCTCTAGGCCTGGGTCCCCGTGACCCATCGCGACCGGAACTAGAGTCCCTATGCCGTCGGTCATCGGCAAAGGTCACAATTCGCCCCCGGCCATTACCGCGACCTAGCCCTCCTGCTCGGTCAAACTTACCGGATCCATATGCCGGTGATTGGTGATAGCCCCTACGCTGCCCCTGGGCTTGCCCGCTATAGGCACCACGCTGACGCGACCTGTCCCCAAGTCCTGCCGGCGACCCCTCGACAACGGCGACGTACCCAGCATCTTGGACGTACGCCCTGGCGACTGGTTTGGACGGATGCGCCGTACGGTATGCCTCCGCCAACTTAGACGCCTCCTGCACCGTCGCGGGTTCGTTCTCTTTCAGGAAAGCCACCAGATCTTTGTGGCACGACGCGTACAGCTGGTCACGGATCATTAAGTCTTTCAGTTTAGCGAAATCCGTGCCCACATGCGCCAGGTCTACCCAGTTCGCGAAATACTCCGTTAGTCTCGCGACGAAGGCAGCAAAGTCCTCCCTGGTGTCTGCACGTGCTCGCCTAAACTGCTCCCGGAAATATTCCTCGGTACGCGCAAATCGGCGAAGCAGCAAAGCCTTCAGCTTATCGTAGTCTTGCACGTCTTCGCGCTGTAGCTCTTTAAAGTAGGTTAACGCTCGCCCCTGCAATAGCGATGCCAGGTACGTGGCCCATAATTCCTTATTTTCCCCCCATTGCAATTGTGCGTTCAGCTCGAACCTGTAAAGGAAGGCGTCTATGTCGTCCTTCCGGTCGTCGAACGTAGGGAGCTTAATCCTAACGCCACCTTTATTGTGTACCTGCCGCTCAACTGTTTCTGTTGGTGCATTCTTTTTGATTTCCAACTCGGCGATCTTCACTTGCGCCTCTATCTCCTTTAACCTTATCTCCCTTTCCTGCTCCCTATCCTGTCTCTCCTGTCGCTGAGCTTCTAACTCCTTTAACTTAAACTCCCTTTCCTGTTGCTGAGCCTCTAACTCCTTCAACTTAAACTCTCTTTCCTCTTCCTTATCCTTAGCCTCTCTCTCCTGTTGCTGAGCCTTAGCCTCTCTTTCCTCTTCTCTCTGTCGCTCTTGAGCCTCTTTTTCTCGCTCTCTATCCTTAGCACGCTCATCGCGCAAATCCGCCTGCTGTTCTTTAATCCAGCCGCGTAGCTCCTCTCCCTCCAGGCCAAGCTCCTTACCCAACTTCATTAGTTGTTGGAGTTCCGCCATTTCACAGATTTATGGTTATGGTATGTATTTAAAAAAACGGCTAACCTGTCGGTATGATACTAACGACACGACCAGAGACCTGAGATCACACCAGATATAACAATACCCAATTCAGAATACAATTCAGAAATTTACCTTTACAGCAAAACTAATTCTACATCTACAAAATGCATGCACTATTAATTATAAAAGAAAATAGAAACGACAAGAATGAAGAAATACAGTAGAAGGACCACAAGTACGTCAAGGACAACGAACCAGACTAGGACAAAGCTTCTACAAAAAAAAACTATAATGGAAAAAAAAATGCAACCTACTACGCCGATTACACAACAAGGTACGAACAAGAACAGAGTCTGAAAAAAAAGAACGTATCTACAGAAAGGTAGAAGAGGGACAAGAGAAACGTCTTCCTAAAACAACGAGGAAGATAGAACGCTACAATCTAAACAAAAATACAGGTCCCTACAGAACTGGTCACTGTGATGAACGAAGTTCCAAAGTTTACCACACCTTTTTAAAAGGATAAACTAAGTTCAACACAGCAAACCCGCGCCACCGCCCGTATAACCTATAACGACAACAAAAACAGCAAAAACAGGGAAAAAGACAGATTAAAGGAACAGCCCACAATCCAGGGCACAAAACTTTGACTTTCACTTAACTTTCAAAATTTTGAGTAAAACTCCTCCCTTTAATCGGAGCTCTGGCTGCTCGTCTCCTCAGGCTGCACGCACACACTCTGGAAAGTTTAAATACAAATTAATACCTACTCATAGCAATACATGCATCAATATACATTCATTATTATACATAAATCCTATCATGAAATGTCCATTCATCCAACGGACAAGACAGCACAATTACCTACTAACTAACTACAACTAAATATTACGAAAATGGACGAGTCACAATGGACGAGCCCCCAATGTCACAACGGACGAGCCCCCAATGTCACAAATCCCAGACTGGGAGATGTAATAAGTTATGACAGGACAACAATCACGAACAAACAAGTTAACACTTAACAGAACAATCCATCAGACTCACACATTTATTAAACATAATTATACATATAATAGCGCAATTACATATATTATATTATTGAATGACTGCCGTACAACGGCCTTATTCTCACACACACGCTCCCTCGGATCCACAATCCGGTAGTTACTCCTAAAGGCACTTCGGCCTCAGCCTCTCCCCTCAGGGTCTTAATAGTACATTAATAAGTTACTGGCACCGCAGTCTCTCAATATCCCCTTCCTACTGTCATACCCCTTAACACTCCCCTAGCACCTCCGCAGGGCAATAACACATTATTATTTCCATAGCCATCAACATGGCAACAACATAGTATCAGTTCACTAGCCTATCAACATGGCAACAATATAGTCTCTCATTCACTCTCATATCTACGTCCCTGTCCGTGGCCTGACTGCCACGACTTTATGTGCCTCTACTGTCCTGCACTGACAGCCTCACTTCTGGCCTATGTGTGGCCTCCGGCCCTATGCTGGCCTATCCCCTGTGCTCATCGAGGTGGCTCTGCGGCCCGTCCCCGACACCTACAAGAATAACATTACATTGGTATAATACCCTACCATTTCTATTCACTCCACCTCTCCTTACAACCCATGAAACGTACACACACTAGTTCACCTTTCACTCACCACACATCTTACGGTAACACACTTCCAGCGGAGTACACACTACTCACTCGCGCTACAAATCCATGAACTCACTTTCATCTATCGCTCATGGCGCACATTGCTATATCCAATATCACGGGCTTCCACATTCCTCACATATACTTATTCACATCATGGTAATAGACGAATATAATATAATACATCAATCATAATAATCAATCAACATTCTACATACCAGTCATAACTGGAAAGACTCTCACTAGTCTTCTCGACTGCTTCCCCTTTATGTCCGCCCGATGGGCTTTTATTCACACGTCCGATCCCTAGGACCTTCTAACTTGCAGTGATAGTTATACAGCGCTTTCGCCTCCTTCAGACCCCGCCCCACTACTACTCACAACAGCACGCTTAACTTGCTGTCTACTGTGAGTCCTTACTCTACACCCGCTCTGTCGCAATCCCCTTAATTGCACTCACTCCACTCGTGACAGAGTGATGGTTGAAAAGTGAATACGACTCAGTATTTTCTCTGTTCAGCTTTGTAAAATACACCATTGTTTCTGTCTCTCACATATTCTCTGCCAGGTGATGTGCACAAAATTTGTGCATGCAAAAGGCCTCGGCTGTCCCATCTTATCACCAATCTTATCATATCTGGTATCTTTGATCACACTTACCAAACCTACTAAAGTATATGTTGGCAGGTATAAAGCACCTGAAACACAGGATACCAAAATGAATCAATCCGTCATATTCCGTCCATCGAATTTCACGCGTATCATCAGTGTCATAATTCACACCACACCCCTTCATAATTGAACAAAAAAGAGTAGTACATGTACTTACTGTATTTATATCTGCGCAATTTGTGGACATTTAGTGGGAGAAAGAATGGTTCATCTCTGTATTCTGCATCTTGGATAGCACTATTCACCTTAAATAATAATAATAATAATAATAAATTGCATTTATATAGCGCATTTCCAGTAAATGCTCAATGCGCTTTACAAGTAATAAAAACTCACTCCTCTCTTTCCCACTCTCTCCCCACCCCCCCCGCCCCTCTCTCTTCCCATCACATACTCTCTCCTCCCATCACATGCTCTCTCCCCTCAGGTAAGTCAAAGAAAATAAGCCTGCTGGAACAAAAAATGCTTTAGCTGCCTTTTGAAACTTACTAATGATTTTGTTTGTCTCAGTTCCATAGGTAACTTATTCCACATTAAGGGGCCAAGATATGTGAATGATCGTTCACCATAAAATTTGTATGATTTCACAGGTGTCACTAGCATGGTGGAATCAGTGGAGGATCTTAAACTTCTCCCTGGTGTATACAGTTTTATCAAATCTTGTAAATAAGAAGGAGCCGAGTCATTCAGACATTTGAAACACAGGATGCAGATCTTTAAAATTATCCTTTGCTTCACGGGGAGCCAATGCAATTCTTTCAGGAGTGGTGTGATATGATCTCGTTTTTTGGATTTGGTTATCAGCCTGGCAGCATTATTTTGGATTACCTGTAGACGATTCAAAAATTTTGTATGAATACCCGCTAAAAGTGAATTGCAGTAGTGCAGTCTAGACAAGATAAAGGATGTTACTAATGTTTTTGTGGTCTCTTCATTTAGATACTTTCGGACAAGGCTTATTCTTCTCAACTGGAAATTTAAGGATTTAGACAGAGATCCTACACTTGAACCCATTGACAAATGGTGATCAATAAACACACCCAAATTCTTTACAACTTCTTTGCATGATATTTCATGGCCATTTAAATCAATGGTGACATTTTCAAGATCTTTTGTTAATCGTGGGTTGTTGAATAGAATTATGTCTGTTTTGTCTTCATTTAATTTCAATTTGTTTGTTGTCATCCACATTTTAATTTCCTGAACACATTGTTTAGTGGCAAGAGTCATATTTGACAGATCTTGAATGGTGCCATCAATATACATCTGAACATCATCAGAATAAAAGTGATATTGTAGTCCGTAAGTTTGTAAAATACTTGCAAGGGGCTGCGTATAGAGTGTAAAAAGCACAGGACCAAGGACAGACCCTTGTGGAACGCCATAGTCTAGTGCAACTTGTTTAGAAAAAATGTTCTTGGTTTGTTGTAAGAGGATTGTGCTATTTTTACGTACAGCTGAACCGTGATTACAACTGAGTATTTTCTTCAGTCGGCTTTGTAATTAGACTACATGACCCGAGCAACAGCCTTAAAATTGACATGACAGGGGAGGTCACTGCAATAAAATTCGTCATGTTGCCAACAGTTATCTTTCTTGTATTTACAGATTGATCTGTCGACGTTTTTGACTTTGTCTGATCACGACTTGAGAGAACTGGGAATCTCAACATTTGGAGCAAGAAGGAAAATGCTCTTGGCAATCGCAGGTCAGTCATACCGCACAGATTTCCTCAGCGTCATGTATGAATTCTTTTTGTGCTGACTGAATCAAGTACACTGTACACCAGGGGTGCTCAACCTTTATTGACATAGGATCTACTTTTACATTTCCCAGCCTTTGGAGATCTACCAGTCTGGCGAAACCCTGAAACAAAAAATAAAAGAAACTGAACCTATGCTGATGTGCCTATCGGCGTTATTCACTTTAACCTACAACTAACACAAACCCGCCACATCCAAGAAAAACGACCTGCCAAAATACAAAAACAAATAAAAATATATATATATATACCTCGCGGGTGTGTCCTACATTCATCCCGCGATCAACTGGTTGAGCACCCCTGCTGTACACGTCTTTATAAGATAAGATGAGATAGAACCGCTTTATTATCCCATGAGGGAAATTCACTTTCGCAAACCTTTTAAGAGCACATAATTGGTTCACACATCTAACACATCATTACACAAACATTTCATAACTCAATACCAGGCTTATTATATGAAGTAACATGGCATGGAACCTGAGTCAAATATGGCATAGTTCAAGTCAACAGCCATGAAATGTTCACACAACAGCCTGTCTCTATGTGAGCGATCAGGTCTTTTATGGCCCTGTCACTGAAGCACTTAACTAAAATGATTCACCGTCCTATGGGTGAAAGGCAGGTAGAGCCTCAGTATTCTCAGGTCAGTACTTCGTCCCTTTAGAGTAAGAAGGTTCTAACTCCCTTCCATCAACTTTTGAGAAATCGAGTTTTCATGAGATCATAGCTTTTAGAGCAAACAGTTTTTTTCTCTTTAGTAATACTTGCAAATTACACAACGAATCTGCTTGGTACTTTGACACACAATGGAGAAGGCATGTGGAGGTAGTGTGTAGTGTGTAACTCAGTTCAGCCAAAAAGTGGAGACAGAAGTTTGTCATTCTAAGGGGACAACTTCCTAAGTGACATTTTGGACATCTTAGCATCCTTTTAATGAAAGTGTTTTCTCAAAGCCAAGATATCAGTTTTATTTTGATCTTATTTATGTTGAGATATCTGCTTACTCAAAGACCCAGCAGGCTTGAAAGTTAGGACAGAGTTTATGTTGTTGTTTTTTCTGTCTTCAGATTTGAACAAACAGCGGACTCTGATGCCATCCAGCAGCTCAAGGACTTCATCTATAGGACAAGTGGCATCAGATTTGGGAAGGAGTGACAGTCCTAGCAGTACAAATCCCCGCACCGGACGTCCAGGTGGAGCCAGTGGTCTGGGCGTCGGGGGAAACAGTGCGAGCGAACTCTTTCCCTCCCCTAACCCTCCCCCATCTCTGATGAGTGCACGAGGTGGGCCTGACCTAGGTAGTCTGAGTGGCCACTGGTAGTCATCACTAATACAAGCTGAGGTTGTTGCTTCATATTCCCCCGGAAAGTTCTGGATTACAGATCTTCATCATCATTTTTCTATCTCCTACTGAAATATATTAGGATTCTCAAGGCTTGCTGCAGTTGTTAGTTCCTGTTGTTTTTTTCTGCTTACACCATTATTGGTAGCTTACGAACAAATTTAGGGGGAAAGTACGTTGGGTAATATACCTTCTCCCCCCAGCAGCTAGATCAGTCCGACACTGTAGGACTGACCTCAAGCTTGCTGATACTAAAGATGTTGCTTCTCCATAGATCCCCTGGTTATTATATCATGCCGTCATCTGTTTGATGTGGGAAATCCATCCCTTCGGTACTACTGCTAAGCCTAGAGAAATCCAGTACAAGTCTACATCAGGTTGAAATAGCCGGCTGGATTAGTTCAGTGGAAACAGAATTTGACTTTGTTCGCTATGCTAAAATTTTATGAAATAGTCAATGTAATCTAAACTTGATGTCTTCATAGTTAATATAGTCTGCCTACTGGTTTTGATCATATGAAAAACTGTCATTAAAATATATGAATATCATATGCTGCAGTTTTAGCCATCAGATTATGAATTGTACCAGTTGATAAATGAAACTTCAAAGTTAAGAAACAAAATGTTTGTCAGAATTTGGTAATGAATTTATTTTTTGCAGTTTCTGAAGAATTGTCTCTAGGAAGGGCAGTCTGTTCTACGAACGTAATAATAATGTGAACATCGTAATCATGTAGATTATGCTTATGTCCTGATTTGAACATTTCAGGAGGAAGCTTCACATACATGAATTTTGAGGGGAACGTGTGCTTGTATGTGAGAATGTAAATGATAAACCATTTGTTTGTTTGTTTGTTGCATGAGATTTGCTAAGTTACCACATTTTGTGTTTTGTTATTGATGAAACTCACAACGATGATGACGAAATTTTCTTCGATGGATGCACTTCATGTTTCCATGACAACAATCTTGCTGAACTTTGAACTGTGGATCTTGCTTGAAACTACTATCTGTGCCTGTTTATACATGCAATTGTTCATGATTTGTTGTTCTGCCAGTTTTTGTACATACACATCATCCTTCAATACCATTATTACTAATTAGCCTTATTGCTTCACAGTGTGCAAATATATCAGATAATGTCACCCAGAAAGGGTTATTTATAAAGTATACAGGCCCAGGAGAGGGGGAGGGGAGGGAGGCTTGCCCTCAACATATGAAAAGTGTGTAGATGGAGGGAGGAAGAAACCTACATATCAATGGCCTCGGGCACAAACCATCTAAGTCTGTAAACAAAAATTTTTCAGAGGAAAGAAAAAACTGATTTAACCATAACTATTCTCTTATAGCTATTTAGAAGTTTTGCCTATTTGATGGGTATCACCTGTACGACTGTATGCTAGACTGGTTTAGTTTATTATGAATTTGTTTTTTATCTATCTATTTTAAGGTATAAAGCATTTAAAGAGTTGTCCGGACTGAGACGGTTTGTGCCCGAGGCCATCGATATGCTTTTCAGTGATGGTAATGATAAAAGAAAGGAAAGAGGCAAAGGAGAAGAATGCATCAGAAATATAAGAAACTTGAGGAAAAAAGACAGATCTAATAAGTGATGAAATAGTCCAAAAGTTCAAGCAAAATGTCAGTTCAAGTTTTAGAACATCCAGAATATCTTTATGATGGACATGCACCATTCTGGTGGTTGTACACATGTACAGCAGGGGGAGGAGGAGACAATGAAGTCAAGTGTAGGAAATGTTTACATATGAGGAAGAGGCTCAAAATTTGCCAAACTAGAATACGATACATGTAGATGTACTTTATGGATAGTCCTAACATGTGAATTTTCACATACACAGATTTTGATATGATGACGGTGTTACAAACACTCGATTGTTAGTAGAATTGATATTAGACTTCCCCTGAGCCCTGGTTCAAAATGATTTGTTGAATGAAAACTATGATCACGTCAATGTTTTAAGCAATGTCAGGTATGCAAATAAGTTGTTAGTTTTCACTGGCATTTTCATACTAAGTAGTGTCTTATTGGTAGTTAGTGAACTCAACAGTTGCAATGTTTTGCTACTAAAGAGCCCACATGAAACCCATCCTACCCTTATTTGTCTGTGTGGACTCATACAGATTTCATTCGTGTTCAGAATTTGTCTGTGTGGACTCATACAGATTTCATTCGTGTTCAGAATTTGTCTGTGTGGACTCATACAGATTTCATTCGTGTTCAGAATTTGTCTGTGTGGACTCATACACATTTCATTCGTGTTCAGAATTTGTCTGTGTGGACTCATACACATTTCATTCGTGTTCAGAATTTGTCTGTGTGGACTCATACACATTTCATTCGTGTTCAGAATTTGTCTGTGTGGACTCATACACATTTCATTCGTGTTCAGAATTTGTCTGTGTGGACTCATACACATTTCATTCGTGTTCAGAATTTGTCTGTGTGGACTCATACAGATTTCATTCGTGTTCAGAATTTGTTTATGACTCACATGAAGAATCTACCTAAAATAACAATCATATTTTTAGCAATTTATTTACCCCCGGCTGGCCTGAGCCTTTTGAAGACATGGAAAGCCTGAAGAGGGCCACACGGATCAGATAACCTTAGGGTAACACAGTTTAGGTCACAGGCACAATGGGAGATAAAGAAAAATTTTACCATTGCATGAGGGTGAAAAATGCGGTTTTTACAAATAATTTACGTGTGATCTGAGTTCACCAAAGTGGTTCTGATTGGGCCAGGCTGGGGTAAACAGGTTTAACAAAGACTGAGATTAGGAGGGGAAAAAAAAATAAAGAAGTCAAACAGAGGCTAAACTTAAAGGAACCTCAAAGCAGATTTTTCTATGTTACAGCAGAGAGTATAGATGTATAGATAGGGTTCTCTTCCGCCAAAACGCGAAAATAGGTCGCTGCGGTGAACAAGAAATTGAATAATTGAAAGAGACCTTCTTCACCAAAGATAGTGTGCATATCTGTTTACTGTGGTTTGTTCATATTTTTGGGTTGATTGAAATTATTTGCAACCGTTTGTGAGCTCCATGGAAATGCACAAACGGATTTTGTTTACCGCAGCGACCTACTTTCCACTCCATGCTAACAGTGGTTTTGCAGAGCCTCCCATGTCTCGCAGTGCAAATCGACCAATAGTGAACCCTCTCTATATCTATACATGTATACTCTCTGGTTACAGTCAAATCTTACATCAGTCAACCATAAATATATTCTGATTTTGTATCACTCATTTAACTGACTAAATATTTAGTATGGCAATATTTTTTACTGTTTACCTTTTTGTATTTTTAATGTTATTGCTGCTACAGTCCGTCCAGAAATGAAATACTGTTGATGTTCATAACAATAGGTCTTTGCCCTGATAAAATGAAACAGAAGCACTATCATTAGTGTTTTGTAAAATGGCAAGCTTTTCAGCTATTTCATCCTGGGTGACTAGGTAAGAATTATTCTGACTGCTTTCAAATCAAGAATAGGGTATACAGTTGCTTTTACAACCACATAATTATAACAGCAATGCTTTAAATTAAGTAATAGACATGGGGACAGTGCCTGACTACTCTATGCCTTAAGCGAGGTTAAAGGCATCGCCGTCCCTCGATGGACTAATGAGGAGCAGAAAAATAAATCATTTTAACCAAAGACTATAAGAAAAATGATTTAGCCCAGGTATTTTTGAAGTAATCTCAGACATTTGAAGGCAGAGAGCATTGCACATATCTGTAGGTCAGCAACAGCATCGCATTCAAAAGTTAGCAAGCACTTGGATCTGTTTTCATATGAATAGATTATTTAGTAAGGTTGATGTTACTCACCTAATTTACATTGCCCTCATATCATTTATCTGTTGCCAGTATTTTACAGGAATTTGATCAGTCACAAGTGAAGAAAGTACCAAGTTTTTCATATGATCTCTTTTTGTTCTCAGATCACATACAAATCTTCAGAATTTTGCTACAAATCACATACTGTTTTTAGCACCGTTTATTATATGTATATTATCAGTTGTTTTAGTGTCAGTCACCACATCTTACATGTATTTAATATACATTGTATAATGGCAGTTTATATTTTTTGCTTACAGTGACTCACACTGCAGCAGGTTAATGTATGACTTTGAGTCATCATGACTGAGGCATAAAGAATAAGGTTTCAGGTATGTTTACAAGTGCAGACTTGATTTTGATTGAAATATTGCAAGTGCTGCAGTAGGTACACATGTTTCTATGGGTTAGAGCAAGGGTCAGCAACCAGTGGCTCGCTAGCCACATGCGGCTGTGTTAGCTTTCATCTCTGGCTCTTTCCTTTTCTTAATAGCTGGTTTAAAAAATATTTAGGTAAGAAAAAAAAACATTACTGGTATAAATAGACTTTCATTTTGTGTTGCAGCCCACTCTAAAGTTGAATTTTTTTTTAAATCTCAAATATGGCTCTTCTTCTCTGAAGGTTGCCGACCCCTGCATCGAGGTTTAGGTTAGGGTAGTGTGGTTTGGGTTAATTCCTGGAAAAGGCCAAACTATGATGTGCATGCTTCACTAGGGACAACTGTCTCCACCAAAGAACTTTCCTCATTTCCAGTCAATTACCAGGCGTCAACTGAGTCAAACACTACACTAAACCCTGGCCGTAGCTCCAGCCTTAGCACATAGGGACAACTGACATAACTGAAACATTTCCTAAAGTGTTAGTTATCTTTTATGGACCATGTCATTAATGAAATCAGATCTGTCTAGCCAAAAGAATGATTGCTTAGTGGTGGTGTAGAAGTATTGTACACTGAGAAAAATACCAGAAACAGAGATGTTTGGGCCTGACATGAATGTTTCCCTGTGACTTCTCACTGATTGAATGTCGTGACTTTCTTGTTGTAACTCTTGCTGTCAGTTCTACATACACAAAAACCACTG
The DNA here is from genome assembly GCA_963931925.1 of Onchidella celtica. Lineage (NCBI taxonomy): Eukaryota > Metazoa > Mollusca > Gastropoda > Systellommatophora > Onchidiidae > Onchidella > Onchidella celtica. Next base: position 77,267,466 of record OZ007568.1, read on the forward strand.
AGTGTTGCCAGTAGAAAGATGTTCTAGCTTGATGGCTTTATATAACTTGACTTTTGTCTTCTATGCAAATTGTAATCATACTTGCAGTGAATTACTCCTGATTTTTTTTGTTTTGTTTGTTTGTGTCCAATTACCAGTGTAACCTTGTATGTTATATTTACCCAACAATGTACATAGATATTTTTACACATCAGCAGCATTACAATTTCTGGAGAAGTTGGTTTAATGCAACAGTTTATAAACACCCGTCCACTTCATTTTGTATCTTACTTTTGAGAAAATTGCCGTACCAACTCTTTATCCATATATTTTTTACTCATGGACTTTCAGTAGTTGCTACAAATGTTTTGTCTGAAATTCAGTAGAGCTCAAGCAGCATAATATATGTCACTGCCCTAAAGTAACACTCAGACTGTCAGGATCTTACATCATGTGATGGTGATAAGTTCTTAAATGACCCAAGGGCAGTTTCAAACTCCTGTAATTCTGCTAAAAATTGTTTCTCAGTCTTGAAATTTTGTGACTTCCTAAAATTCATTTTAGCATAGATCTACACACAAAAAAAATCAGTGAATTCCACTGCTGAATTATTGAGTGACCAAGTTCTGACCACAACGTACCATCAGTGATGACCAGGTTGAATGAGATCTGATCACCCACGAAGTGCCACTGGCATCAGGTGACTGATTGGGTCCTCCATGGCCTGATCACCAGTTTAACTAAAATCTTTTCCCTCTGCACAGGACTAAGTTAATTCTGATTGACTTCTTGTCCTGGTTGATATTTACTGTAGTATTTATCTCCAACTGGTGAGAAGTGACATCTCAAGTGTCAATGTAATTTGTTGGTTAGCCAGACTGAGTTGTCATTGGTCAGTGAATGAAGAAATGGGACCCAAACTGTGTGAATTGATCACGATTGAATGATTGATTGATGACAGGAATCAGAATCCTAGCACACCGGGTATACCCGTAAGCGTTCCTCTGCCCGGTCCAAGATCCATTTGAGGGGTTTCCTACTAATTGCCCCAGTGACCAGCTGGTTCCATATTTGTCGGGTTCATCCGGCCTTGTCGCACATTCTTCCCTCGCCTCGCTGGTATCCCGCCTCAATCAATTGATCAATATTGCTTTAGCCACTTACAAAACCTTGAATAGTTCTTTTCCCCATTCTATTAATTCTAAACCTTTACATACCTTGGCAAGTAAGACAAAATGTTGCTATCAGGATAAGAATTTCTGGCTGTCTCACCCTGCTGTGATCTCTTTCTCTATGGTGCTAACATTCTGGAATATTTAAAACAACAACAGTTTGTCCCCTTAGAATGACAAAGTTCTATCTCCAGTTTTTGGCTGAACAAAGTTTTGCACTGCACATGACTTTTATAGGCCTTCTCCAGTGTGTGTCAAAGTATCAGACCAATTCGGTGATCACATGAAATTTCTATCATCAATTTCCCAAAAGTTGACGGAAGGAAGTTAGAACCTTATCATTCTAAAGGGACGAGTTGTTTGTCTATCTAAACTGTGTACATATATTTACTTTGTCCGTCCCAAAGTGATGTGCCCTTCTTAGTCAGTCTCTACAGATTTAGCATTTTTAAAACCATAAATATCTCTGTGATTCTCAATGTTGACTGAACGTTTGTGTTGGTGACCTGTCTGCTCATGATTTACAATTCTGTATTTATGTGCAAAGTTAAATCACAGCTTTACTTGTTAGCTGCTCTGTCAAAGTGTAAGACTTTGAGATTGAGGAAAAAACCACAATGTATATCCGCAGCTCCTGGTACTTCGGTGAGATTTTTATTTAATGAGACGAGAGCCTTTTCTGATTAAAAAGTGTGTTTGCTATGAGTTTTTGTCAAAATTGTATAGACCAAACTGGCAAAGCAAAGATCATCTACAAGTCTGTGTTTCCTGAATGTATACCAGGTATACATGTACATGATGTCACTTTTCAGCTTTTCCAATTTTAGACAGAGCATTTTATGCTGCAAAACATTTTTGGTACCTACGAGCGCAGAAATGGTCTTTGTAATTGTATAAAATGATTTCCAGAACCATGATGTGAAGGTGTAAGCAAAGATGAATAATAATAATAATATATTGCATTTATATAGCGCCCAACCCCGTCGATGACAAGCTCTGGGCGCTTTAACAAACTCTTACACACACACACACACACGCATACACAAAAGAAATTCAAAAATATTTACTATTGTTGCTGCCGAAAAACACCTAGCCTAGTTTGTCTGAAAGAAATGGGTCTTCAGATGGCGTTTGAAAGAACCAATGTCATTAATTTCCCTGGTTGTCTTTGGAAGAGTGTTCCAGATGGTAGGGCCAAGAAATGAAAAGGACTTTTCTCCTACAGTGGACAGATTCATTTTAGGTACTTTCAATTTTGTAGTGTCGGATGATGATCTTAGTTGACGAGATGGAACATAGTAATCAGTTAAATCAACTAGGTACGATGGAGCAGTATTATTGACACATTTGTGACAAATGGATGACAATTTGTACATTATTCTTTTCTCGACTGGCAGCCAGTGCAAACTCTGCAGAAGTGGCAGTGCTGAATCTCTTTTCTTTTTCTTCAAAACAAGTCTCGCTGCATTGTTTTGAGCAATTTGGAGTTTTCTAATATTTTTTTGTGAAATTCCAGCCAAAAGGGAGTTGCAATAGTCAAGCTTTGAAAGTACAAAAGAATTTACTAAAACAGCCGCAGTTTCAGTTGAAATAAGATGTCTGATTTTACCAATTTTCCAGATTTCCATGTATAGAATACGAATGAGGTGACTAACCTGAGATGACATAGAAAGATTTGAATCAATGTAAACCCCTAGGTTTTTTACTTTTTTTGAAATTTCTATTGAATTAGTGCCAATTATCATCTCAGTTCTGTCCACTTCTTGCAGAACCCGCTCACGGCCTAATAAAATAACCTCAGTTTTATCCTCATTTAGTGCCAGTTTGTTTTGGTTCATCCAGCTTTTAATTTCTGTTATACAGTTTCCAGCCTGCTGCAGAAGGCTGTCAACATCGCATGGCAAGGCAGAACTGTAGAGCTGGGTATCATCAGCATAGAGATGATATTGTAAATTAAATTTCTTTATTTCATGTACAAGTGGAATAGTATAGATAGTAAACAAAATAGGACCAAGCACTGAGCCTTGTGGTACGCCATACTGAAGCGCATAAGAAAAAGATCTTATTTTGTTGGTTACAACAAATTGGTGGCGATTTGACAGGTAAGATTCGACCCATTTAAGGGCGACCCCTCTGATTCCAAACGATGTTTCTAGCCTTCTGAGCAGGATTTCGTGATCGATGGTGTCGAACGCTGCTGATAGATCCAACAAATTTAGCAGAGTAATATTTCCAGAATCTGCCTTTACTAATATGTCATTCATGATTCTTAATAGTGCAGTTTCAGTACTGTGGTTACTTCTGTAAGCAGATTGAAATGGTTCCAACAGGTCATTATTTCTCAAATGACACATTAGTTGTTGTAATATCACCTTTTCAAGGATTTTTGAAAGAAAAGGAAGGTTTGAGACGGGTCTATAATTTTTCAACATGTTTTGATCAAGAGTCGTTTTTTTCAAAAGTGGTGTTACCCAGGCTGTTTTAAAATAATCAGGGACAGACCCACTTAAAATAGAGTTGTTTATTATTTTTGTAATAGTTGGAACCAGTTCACCAATACAAGATCTAACCAAAAATGTAGGAATAGGATCGAGGTCACAACATTTTGATGGCGATGCCATGATGATAGATTTTACAGATTCATTCGACACAACACCAAAAGTGTCTATAGGATTTCCCTGAAACTCATCAAAATGATCAATGGCATCAAAACTGTCAAGATTTTCTCGGATAGTTGTAACTTTTTTATCAAAATAATCAGCAAAAACATTGGGCAACAAATTGTTCTCGTAAATTGTGGGTAGAGGTGTTTCCTTTCTTTTCCCTGTGAGTTCATCACAAATACTAAAAAGTTCCTTACAAGATGTAGAATTTTGAAGTTTAGTGACATAGAAGTCTTTTTTTGCAAGTTTAATAACACATTTCCATTTGTTCTTCTGGTGTTTGAAAATGTCCTTGTGGACTGTAAGACCTGTCTTTAACCATTTCCTTTCTGCTTTGCGACATTCTGCTTTGGCTGCTTTGACATCTAGGGTGTACCATGGAGCGAACGGTCTGTTGGAGATTGACCTGGTCTTGATAGGTGCATGTCGCTGTAGTAGATCTTGCTGGATGTTATTATAAGATGTGATGTCGCCTTCAAAGTTCTCGAGAGCATTGGCCATTTCCGTCTTGAAGGCATTGATGTCGATACCTTTTATGTCTCTGGACGACACAACTTTTTTGATGATATTTGGCTTTGCGAAATCAATATCGAGTACGATGGTTTTATGATCCGAAATGAGTTTTTCTAGGACGGCGGTGTTGGTGAAGGTGCTCAAGGTTTGTTTGATGATCACTAAATCTAAGATGTGACCAGCTCGATGAGTTGGACATTTGATTATCTGAGACATGTTGCATTGGTCGATAAGTTCTTTAAGTCGTTTTACTTCAGATGATGTTTCAGAATCAAAATGAAAATTAAGATCACCCAAAAGAACAGGGTATCCTTTCTCGCAGGTTAAGCGTGGTAGGAGAACTTCAAGTTCACTCAGAAAATTGGTTTTACTGCCTGATGCTCGATAAATGCAGACAAAATGAAAGACTTTGGTGCCAAGATCTAATGATAGCTCCATAATCTCAAATGTTTCAGGTTGGTAGCTAGTTTCCGGTTTAATAACAATTTTTGGTTCAAGTGATTTTCTGAAAATTACAGCGATCCCGCCTCCAAGACGATTTTTCCGAGGAAAAGATTTAATTTTGAAATTAGGAGGTGTCAGTTCATCTTCAATAATAGCATCACGCTCTTTCACTAACCATGTTTCAACGATAAACAGTAAATCTAGATTCTTTTCGTGAATGAGGTCCACAATGTCTTCAGTTTTATTTCTAGATGACTGAGCATTTAAATAACCAACTCTGATGTTACTGCACTGGTCACGTTCTACATCATCAGTGTCCACTTTGATTAAATTTGCTTTGCATACTTGTCTATATCCAGGGAGACAACCATGTCTACTGGTGATGTTTACTTTAATTCTCTGTTTGCCTCCCCTTCTTGAGCGTTTGGTTGCTGGTATTAAGTTAATTTTGTTGTTTCTTAATCTATGCATTACACTAGGTGGTACAATTGCTGTGTTCAAGGGTCTTAAAGCACACAGCTGGTCTCTTGAATAGGCCATTGTGGGATTACACAGTTGTTGACTGAAGGTGTTCATATTCACTTCACCAAGCACATCAGTGTGCACACCGGTCTCAGTGTGTAAGTGTTCACTTGTCAAAACAATGTTACCTGTACTAGCCATGAGTAGTGACAGGCCAAGAATAACACAAGCACAATGGTGGAAATTATTCCAACTTGAAGATCTTAAAATTGATCTGAGAATTTCTGACTTCAATTTCATAATTTTCACAATATTTTTTTACACATGAATTCACTGAAACCTAATAAACATGCTGGTATAAAAATCCAAAAGAAAGCCGATGTTGATCAGGAACAACAAGTAATAAAATGCAGAGCACAAAAAGGCTGCCAACCGGCGCACTGTGTCATACATTCAACTGAAGAAGATGCTAAATTGATAGTATCTTTGGTGTAAGGAAGGGCATCTGAAATTCAACAAAACAACAAAAAAAACATTTTTTCCTAATGATATCAAGGTACATGTATATGAAATACTGTATTAAATACATACTACATGTACATCACAGCCTAACCAGTAATTATCACAATATTATTTTTAATTACCAGTATTGTTCTTTTTTATGTTATTAATTTTTTGTGAGGGCAGACAGGGAAATTCTGATGTACTGTCAATTTCAAGAGTCAGTATTTGCTGTTATTGTTCTTTGGGAAAGATATATGGTTTTGGTGTTTTTTTTTTTGCTCATCAGGAGATAAGTGACACTGATCTCTAGTTTTGGTCAGTTGTTTTCAGAAGGTCAGATTTTAGACCTATGTCATCATTATGTACTGTCATTTCTGTGGTGGTCAGTTGTTCATTCTTCATGGGCAAGGATTTGCCTGGTTTGTTCGTTCAATAGAGTGACCACAGGTCATACCATAAACCACTGTACATGTATATTGAAACAGCTGAAATAATATCCCTGGGTCCATGCACCAGTAAGTGTAGAATGTTCCAGCCAACTTAAAGAGTTCCAAGCCATGAAGGTTTCACTGAGACCTCCCCACTCTTTCACACATTTTACAAGCTCTAGCCAGCAGAGCAGTTCCCATGATTCAGCGCGAACCTCTTTTTGTCTTGCTTCAGCAATCACCAGTCATTCAAAGATATGGATAAGAGCGATCTGATTTGGTTTCATATCCCATCCAAATGTATCATCACCCAGCAGACATTGAGTGGGACCCCCTTAGTTCCACTTCCTCTTTCCAACAGTCAGGCCCTCAAGAGCTGCTCTAATAATATGAATACATGATTTTTTTAATCTCTTTTTTTTTTATGGGGAGTGAGCAACATAGGGTTTTATCCTGTACAGACACGGCCCCAATGAGTTTGTATTAATGTTTTTTAATGTCATGTTTGAACATTGTTTTACATTGATGTCATTCAGCCGTCCATGGGAGAGAGATAGGAAAGAATGAAGAGACTATACTAGTAAATCCAGAGTTTTTCTGTCCTTCAGTGTCAGGCAGAAAATGTACAAGCTAGTACTGTGACATGTGGTAGGCTATTGACTAGTGAAAGTTAATTGCACCAGACACTCCAGTTTTTACTTGATTGTAAAAAAAAAAATGTTTACGGTTCACTCCTTTGTGTAGAGTGAAATGACTGATCAAGTTAACTGACTGCAGTAGGATGTTGCTTCATGAGCAAATTAAGTTGGTTGTTCCAGGTGTGTTTTACCTTTAGCTGTCATCCAAATGAATCATGTAGATCTACATTGATGACTGGTATAGCAGAGAGCAACATTTGTACATAATACAGTCATCCCATTCTGTATCTAAGTAATATGCAAAAAAATATTCATGCTTATTATTACAGTTTATGATTTTCAGAGGCCAAAAGTGAGTGTCAGTTTCAGCTGAAAATGATCATGAACCAAATCACATAATTATACACTCTGTATGCATCTACGTGCATAATGAATTCTTATATGTGTGAATATAAGCTATACATACATAATTAGTATTTACTTTGGCAATGTTTGGTTAGTTTGATGCAGAGTAAACTGCCTGTATTATGCTGAAAGATCTGAGAGATGCAAGCTGGAAGTCTACCCTTTGTTTACATTTGTGGTTTTTTTTGTTTTATTAGTAGTTTGAAATGTTGGTAACTTCGTCATTGCCCCCAGCACTGCTGTATTCCATCTCCATAGCAGTGGAGTGTGAGAAAATCACTTGCAATGTTGTGTAGTTAAACTTTACAAAGTGTTAGTACAACTTTTTAACAAAACACTTTAAAATCAGTCCCAGAGGTCAGATACCCTCAGGACCTTCATTGAAATGACAACATGCACTTTGTTTTGCCATATATCATGGCCTTATCTCAATTTTCTGTATAAAGACAGAGAAAGAATAAAGCAGTACTGGGATGACAACATTTGGACATGAGAAGACAGTCAGTATTTAACCAGACGCTATCACATGTTGATTTATTATATATTAATATTAATGATTACACTGCTGTAAACTGTATACATTTTATTGTTGGCCAATGTTGTATCACTTCATATGATTGTGTAGGCTCAAATTTCACTATGTATGTCATGTTTGATATTCATGCATTCCAAGCAAGGTCCACATTCATTGCGTCCATCGAAACCCTCATGTTTTCTGTGCCAAAGGTCAGCATGTGAAACACCCAGAATCCCTTGTGAGCAAAAGAACAACAAACGTTTAACAAAAATGTTTGGCAAAATACGTAAGACGTTCACCTGGACTCAGAAATTGTTTTGTCAACATTCCGATGTTTTTATTTGACGAGTGGTAAGAGCATCGCTACCTCCCATGAATAAAAAAATCAGTAGTTTTCTTTTTAGACGTCTGTGCAGATTTGCTTTTCCGTCGGTGAGATATAGAATTGTATTAGTTCAGTGTATTCAAGAATTTTGTCCAAAACAGCTCCGCATGCTTTGAGACAACAGAACTACGAAGAATGTTTCTGTGTGAGGCTTTTCTTAGTGTAAAGTTTTATATGAGATTTTCTTATGAATTTGAAATTAGAGCCATATTTTGAAATCATAAAAGTTTGTGTAAGACAACTTTCATTCTTTATATGCAGGCAAAAGAATAATGTATTAATGACCACTTTTAATCCATTTACCGGTACTGATAGGAAAAAGGGATTTGCTTCGGTGGGGACAGTTTCCAAGCAAAGCTGATTAGAGAAAACCCTGAGTTGTATTCACCATTCAGCTGACTTTTCTCAGTTCAGCTTCACTTGCTAACTGTCCCGACCTGAGCCGTCCCAAAAAAAGAAGTGATAATACATCATTCAAAATGAAAGACAGTGAATTTAAGGGGCGTCGCCATCATTGTGGAATGTTTTTGTTTCTCATGGGGCAACAAAATTTGAAAATCATTGTTGAACAAGAGTCTGGTGAGCATTGGTATCTTTATTAGTGGACATATTGACTGGTGAGCCAGGCCCTTTTCTGGCTTGGCTAACACCATTATAGTACTCAACCAGAGCAACCCTAGGGAATAGTGGTTGTAGAGACAGTGATACATGTATGTGCTCATGTTATCTAGTTTGTCAAGGGAGGTGGAATTGAAATTGCCATGATTAACTCCCCTGGTGCCTTTTTGAGAGTTAAGAGTAAGAAAAAAACAACCAAAAAATCGCTGTTTGACCTGTCCGTGGCTGAAAACATGAGGGTCACCGAGGCTTCAAAGATTGGCTTTTCCTGTCCAAGAAGTTGATTCAGAGAGTCCACACTGGCTGTAAAGAAGAGGCTGGCAGCTCACTCACTTCACAAAATACATGAAACATTCGTTGTTGTCTCGTTTTCTTTGGGTTTGACTTACGAGTCTTTTTTTCTCCTATGACACACATATGAAAATGGTTTCTGGACTAGCAAAAAGTAGCACATCACATGGACCTGACACATGTACATAGTTGTGGTTGTATTCTTACAACTTGTTCACACCAGATATCCATGTCCGTCCATCTGTAAGAGGAAAATTTCAACTTTCCATCAAATCCACACAACTTTATAACAAGCAAGTGTTGACATCTTGCCCATCCATCCTTCAGCTTCACCATCCATCTGTCATTACAATTTTATCTCTGCATTCAGAATTCTCCCATCAGCATCTATGATTCCGTATGTAGATCTGGTTAAGTTTATTTGCATACTGTGATATTTGATGTCACATCCAACAAACCTGCTTTCATGTAAAGTAAGTTGTCAAATGTGCATTCTGATGTGCACCAATTTTTTTTTCATCTATCAGAAAAACAGTTCCCTTTGAGAACAAATGGGATGTACTCAGTATTGCCATTTTCCATTACATTTTCTTTGCCAGTTCAGCCACCTGCACACACAAGCATGAAAAATAAGAAGAAGAAGAAGAAGAAACAACTTTGTTTAAATGTTCATGCTGGAAGTACAGATACTAGGCCTACCACCATGATACAGATGAATGCAGATGTTAGCAATTTGATGTCAACACCCATCCGTCAAACAACCTACTACACATGTAATTGTGCGAAACGGACAGACACACATGGATCTCTGAAGCGGACAGGCAGCTATCAGCAATGTTATTTCTCTAATTTTTAAATCCATATGTTGAATTAGTCAGACACTTTGCATATCACCAAAAGACAGGTATGAATAAAAGTTAAAACAGTTTAATTTTCTTGGAAAAATTTTATGGGTAGTATGCAAAAGTTCATTGATAATGATTATTGGGAATGTATTCAGTCGGAAGGTTTTTTTTTGGTCAGATGAATATTATTATGTTCTGGAGTGTTGGTGTTTGGACGAGCTTTACACCTTTCAAATTAAAATCAAATGTTTAAGTTACATGAACTGAAAAATATCAGTTCTACGAGAAGTTTTTATGAAGGAAGAAAGTAAAAGGGGTGCTTCAAAGTTGATTATCATGGCATAGATCTACTCTCATGACACACCCGACAGCTTTGAGTTCTGTATCACAATCTCATGTCAGGTCAAGGAATAAAAAGCAGATACAGAATTAAGAAATTTTAATTTGCCTTACGTTGCTGTAGATACCAGACAAATTCTCTACCAGTGAATGAGCTGTCAGCCTGGAGCAGCCAAAGTCAGCACTTTCCTGTTTGTAAAAACTTGTGGTCAAGTTCAGTTTGGTTGATTTTGTTTTGTTTTGTTTTTTTTACTTGTTTTGAAATGTATCAAACCCATGTCTTATTATATATCGTATAAGATACATTGTTGAACTATTTTTAAGCATTCATTTGAACGCAGACTGAATCTCAAGTCTACTCTTTGTAAGTTCTTCAGCGAGTGCAACTGTAACAAAGTAATGATAAAGAAAGAAATTTTTAAAAAGAATTAATATTTCATTTTTTGTCAAGTTACTTTCATGATTTTTGTTTCTAGCTCTAAATATTCTTAAACAGGGTAAATTCATTCCTTGGAAGTCAAGGATAGATTTAGAATCATGAGAAAATGCCAATTACTTCAGTTTGAATATTTATGAAACTGTCTTCATTTTACAACCCATTTTTTTTCAGTGTGTAATTAATTTCACAAGTCATACTTAATGGCTGACAAAGTGTCAGAGTTATTATTAGTAATACTGCTGAATGTGCAACTAAGTATTCATCATTTTATCAGTTTAAAACCTTTGGCTGTCTGTTTTGTTTTGCTGTCAACTCCGAATTTTTGTACAAAAACAAGTTTACTATGTCTTTTTCTGTATTATAAATGTCACTTTTCCGTCCAAATTAACAAGTTTGAAAACTATGATATTAAATCATTAGCACAATGTTCAGCCATAATCTTTTTGCTTTTTCTGTTTGCATCAGATTGGAAAATGAGAAAAATATTTCCTGTGATTTGTGATCTTGGAGATAATTGTGATTTATGAATCTTTAAAAAAGAATGTCAGAAAATAGATCATTTTGGATAAAAATTTCCGTCAATAAAATTTTGACACAATGTATACGTGTGCTGGTGTTTATATCTGGAGTGAATGGTGAATGCAAGAGAGACATGTTTATAAATCATAGCATTCAGGGAAAACTGTCATATGTCAAATTTTCAAAAAATTGAAACTCTGTTATAAATTATAGTTTTTGACTTCCCTTGTCTAACTAGACAATAGCTGCTTTCTATTCATAGAAATTAGTCTGGAATAAATGGATCCTCTGTACAACACACACAACAGGAATAAAACAGTTTTTGGCTTCTCTTGAAATAGTAGTGGTTTTGACAAACGATACTTTTTGTGGTTGATGACAAAAGAGTCCTGGTTTCTTTTAAGGGAGGGCGCGGGTCCTGAAATCGAAATTAGGCTTTAAAATACCGATATCGCGATTTTGTACTTTTCGGTTAGTTTATCCATTTAGGAACACTATTTTACTAAACAAATGTCAATTTTGAATGTTTATAACCCTGAAATATGCCTTTTAGTGAGGTGGGGGGTCAAGAAAAAGGCACAAGAATCATGCCATTGGGCTGCAAAATTTGCCCTAAATAACATCTTAGTGTTGCTATCAAAACCCCTACTCCTCCGTACACATTTGTCATAAGCCTTTGGTGGTTTGGAAATCATTGTTGAGGCTCAGCACACCAGTAATGATGACTTTAGCCATGCGTTTCAATAACATTTTTATTGAAAAAAACTTTGAAATGCGATTTTCTTGAAATTGCACTTTTGATCAGTGATTTGTGAACTAGTTTTTTATTTATTGACCAATTGGTATAAAATTTGGCTAACAACATATTTGAACAAATCAAAAAATTCATACAGAAGGAAATTAGTTTAACTTTTCAATATTTTTTTTGGTTGAATTTTTTTGTGATAGAAAATAAGAAAAAATGGAATTCCGCGACATACCATTTTCAAAAATTTATAACAAAAGATCTGTCAGAGATATCAAAATTCCCTTCAGTATAAAGTTTTTAATTGGTTTGAATAAGACATAAGAGAAGTTTCAAATAAATCCAGTAAAATTTGGCGAAGCCTATCTATATTGAATTTGGTACTTTTTGGGGACCCAAAATCCAAGATGGCGGCGCTTCCATGGCAACAATATGACAAACAAATTTTTTTTACATTTTTTTTCTGCTAATTCAGACATCCTGAATTCGATTATAATAGTTAAAATTGTCTATTTCTCATAATAACAAAAATCGCCTTCAGGACCCGCACCCCCCCTTAAAGTTTACCCGTTGATTACAACTAACATACCTGCCAGCTAACTTAATAAATTGTAGAACTCAAACCCAGATCATGTTGAGAGGGTTTTATGAAAAGCTAGGACTCTATTGAATATTGATGTTCTACAGTGAAATCTGTGTGCTTAATTACACAAAAAATGTAACAGAAAAAAAAAAAAGTGTCTGCTTGTACTAAAAATTTGACAAAATAATATAGTTTTGACTGAGAAGTTACAAAAACTATCTGACCATTGTACTCTCTGACAGTCTTTGACACTGTGAATAGGGACAGAGACTCTTCCGTATGGTTTTTGATGTTTAATCAATTTAGTATTTATCCTTGAAAGATTGGAGACAACCTTTTTTTCCCCTGAGAGAGCAAGTAAATTACTCAGTGCAGTGATGATCTGATGTATCCTGCACATCCTGAACATAGCCTACCAAGCCAACGTTTTTGTCAGTCTGAAATGGTTTGTCATTTAGTGACATTTGAGCAGCATGACAATATACATGTAGGTGTCATTTTCTATGATGCTTATGATCTGAACGCTTTGGAGACAAAAAAAAAACAAAAAAACTGGATGTCAGTTACCATACATCATCACACAATAATAGAGTATTATGTACAGAAGGCTGGGAGTTCAATGAACACTGTTCTTGACATTCTTTAATAATCCAGATTTTACATTCCATGCAGTGAGGTAATAAATTCATTTACACATAAGCTGTCAATGAAGTGATGACAATAATTCTGTAATGTCTACTGTCATTTGACTATAGTGTAGGTGAGGTAAAGTACTTTTCATTAGAAAACAAACTACAGTTCTTATATATGGAATTTTTCATGTCATCATTAATCCCCCGAGGATTAGGTTTGTGCCTATCTGAAAAAAAAATTTCAACTTTGCCACACAAGACATCGCTGGAAAGGAAATCGGTCATTGTGTGTGAATCAAATACTAAAAATCACTACAGTCTCAAATTTCCATCATATTTCCCACAAAATTACAATACAAATTTATAAAAATGGCAGTACTCTTGGTCTGTCTTTAGTCATTTCTCATTCTAAATCACTTTAAACCACAAAATCAGGTTAACATTCTTGAAAAATAAATTCATATTATTCATTTTGAGCCCAAACACTGCAGCATCTTACTACAAGTCCACAAGCGGCTATTTCAACAATTATTTTGCTGAAGTGGGTCAGAGTGTTCAGTTCATCTTGGATCTAACCCTAAAAATGATAAATTGTATTCACAGATACTTACAAATTATTCAGTGGCAACTAAAACTTTTTGTTATATGACTGACAGCTCATGCTGAAGTTCTATTTCTCACCTATTAAAAATCAGACTATCAGAATTCAAATGTATGTTTTTGAAGCAATGATTAGGATGAATAGAATACCATGTAATATGGGTATGTATGCATTAGGAAAGTGTTTATACATTTCCTTTGTGTTTGAAGACACACTTGCATGATTACCATAAGAAATAATTACATTCATGAAATAATGAGATTATTTGCAAACTCTAGCAATGTCTCTGCATTCAAATCCTGCATCTAAGATCGCAATTGTTTTGTTCTCCACCACTCGACCCAGGAATTGTAGGAAGGAATCAAATTCTGCATAAAATGTTGCTCAAATTCTTCTCTCAAGGCCGCCAAATCTGGTTGCTGTTCACAAGAAGGAATGTTTAACAGCTCTTGGAAAAATCGCTTCCATAATGGCACATTCCATTTCCTGAGGAAGACAGATGACGTATACAAATTTTCAGATGTCAAGTGTATTCAATCAACCTCTGCACATGCAAATACCAGTGTAAAATCAAGATTATGTTCATACCTTTCAGCAAATAAAATGTCAGGTTGTCAATGCAACCAGCCTCACTTATATCGGGCGAGTTTCATAAAAAAAAAAAAACTCTCCTGATTTTTAACAAGCCCTACCACCGCTCAGACAACTCGGATAATTTGCGTGAAATGTTACAGGGTCTTTCCCTTCCACATGTGGAAGGTTCTTTTTTAGACTTGGAGACTTGACATGGAGGGGAAGTATTTTTTTGAGTTTAATTTGTGTCGCTAATTTTGCCTCCTGATCCTTTCTTTTCCATGAACACATGACGATATCACTTCCTGCGATGAGTTCACATATAATTAAACATGCTGCCCCGTGTGCCGATTCTTGCCATGTTATAACTATTGATGTGGTGCGCAGGGCGTTAGCCCAAATGGAGTGCAGTAAGACATATCTAAAAACAAATTAACAAACAAATAGCAACAATAAAATAAACCTAAAGGATCAGGAACGGTGAAGTAGCCCCATTACAATCACCCAGAACTGAAATAGATTTATCCCAGGCAGGGCCGGGGACCACAGCCAGTATGTTCTAAAAATAAGTATGTATAGGAAGATCTGACACACATTTCCACATATCCCTAGCAATTTGTAATGCACCAGACCTGCCAATTAAATGACAACTTCAACAAGGGACACATCGTGCCCATGCAGATTGAAAGTACTTGGTTATAATTATATTATTATGATTTCCATTGAAAGGAGAAAGCAGAATTTTAAACAAAACACTTAACACATCTCATCTTCTTCTTCTTCTGCGTTCTTCGTGTCAATTTATATCAGGAGGCCGGTAGCCTTTATGAAGGATGCTGTGCTCCTGAGTTCCTCTGGTGTCCCATATAGCTTGGTGTGTAGTGCCGCACCTCGGGGCCAGCTGTTTTCCCTCTGTTCTCTGTATAGGGGGCATTGTTGGAGGACATGTTCTGCATTCTCTGGGCAGTTTCCACATGGGCATGTCTCAGTTTCTCCAACCCTGAATTTTTTGTAAAGGTGCTGCCGGAGTCTGTTATGTCCTGTTCTCAGCCTAAAAATGATAGTTTGCTCCTTTCTGCTCACATAGTGTACTTAGTTGTGTACTAGTAAAATATGCATTCTGTCATCACTGTTTTACACATGACTGGACTGTCCTAAATCCTCAAACCAGGCAGGAATATTTTTTTTCTCTAAAGAAAATGACACTTCATGTCCTTCTCGACACCCTAAATACAGGACACTCCTGTACAATAAGGGACAGCTGGGAGGGCTGATACATACACAAGCTTTCTTTACACCCTTGTTAGTATGTTATAAATCTTGCCATTTCCTTTTCCATTATCCACATTACCAGGTTTTTCTGAACAACATTACTGAAATAATCTAGGTGCTTTGCAATAGTGACATTAGCAAAACACACACAAGAAGTTCAAACTGGCATCTGGTGATCTTTGCACTGGCAACAACAAAGAAGGTTAAAACTCTTACCTGGTGAAACTGCCTGTGATTCGCCATGTTCCATGCTCTTGGAAAACCTTCATGTAACTACCAAACAGAACCACATGGACTGTGCCAGCTAGACCAAATAAATCTGTCTGTAGATGAAAGTTTACCACAATACAGAGCACCACAACATAAAAAGCTTTGCACATAACGACCACAATCATTTCAGCAGGTATTGTCCATATTGTTGTATGTGCATGTTTCTCTTTTCCAGAAAATGAGGATTGAAACTTTGAAGAGTTGTTGTGTAAGATCAGAGGACAACATTAGGTCACAAACACATACCTCAAAACTTTTTGATAGGAATGACTTAAACTTAAAGAAATTAGAAAAGGGAGAACAATTTTCATGACAAAATCTCAAAATCTGCAAAATGTCACATACAACAATATGGTTAATACCCCACAATTTCATCCATGGCCTAGTAATAGAAACTTAATGCTTTGAAACATCTTGTAAATCGCCTTGAAAAATTCTGAAACTAAAATGAACAATAACATCACAGGGCCATTAGAAAGAAAAACTGCAGTAGTTTGGAACAAAGTGGAAGTAACAGCACAATATGGAATTTGTTCTTATAAACTTTATTTCAGTGTTCCTGGGACCTCTTTAAAATCAAGGAATTCTTGAAAACACCTTTACGTTAGCCCGACAAAGAAATCTCCTTGAATTTTCAAACACTTCTTTGAAAAATACCCCCAAGAGACCTTTCCCTCATTTAATAACAAACACAGGAACTCTAGACCTTAGCAAAACGCAAGTCCATTTTCATCTTTCAACTGCTTGTGTAACTTTCTTGAATTTTTAAACTTTCTTGAAAACCCCTTGGAAAAAAATGGTCCGAGGCTGCGGGCAACGATGCTGTTATTTGTAACAGTTTTTCTTTCTTTCTTTCTTTTTCTTTTTTTTGTGAAGTGTTGCTAGCATTGGGCTTTGCAAAATACAACTGTTCCTCCACCAGCAAATGGTGCAATTGAGAGAAACTGAAAAGAATAATTCAATTTGAAATACAAAAAAAAAAACTGAAAATGTGAGTGTGGAAAATGGACGTGGAAGCCACAAAAACAACAACAAACTAGATGTTCGTGGTCTAGAGGCAAGGTGCTTGCCTCTCGTGCCAAGGGTCCCAGGTTCGAAACCCGGGCTGTGTAGGCATGTTGGAAATTGGGATTTTTCTCATATTTTCAAGTCCCTGATCCTATTGGGGGGTAGGATCGAGTACCTAGCCTTCTCGGATAAGGACGAAAAATTCGGAGGGCCCGTGTGCACGTTGCGCACGTTAAAGACACCTTGGCAGTTGGAAATCGTAAAGAGCAGGCCGAACAGGCCGCTGCCCGGGCAAAATTAAAATTAAAATTCATCCCCACCAGTCCCCCCCCCCCCTCGCCCCCTCATCTCCCCCACCCCCACACACAAAAAACAAAAAAAAAACCCGACCGGCGCTGCACTGTGGCGACGACGTGCCTGCTTCAGTTATGACTGGGCTGCAATGGCACAGAGGCAAATTTCCCAAATGGGATTAAAGAGTTATACAAATACAAATACAAAAATGTGTTTGTCAAACCTGGAAAGTCCAAGGCCTGTTAGTTCTCATCTCAATGCACTGAAAGCCGGAGGTGACAATCTTGGCCATGAACTTTGTATCCCTGGGAAACTTGGTCAAGTCCATACTCTGGCCAAAGTCAATCAGCTGGAGCAAGCTAAGTTTGGATCCAAACACATCTCTTGGCTTTCCACTTTCCTTCTTCATACCTGGTCTACAAAACAACAGTGGAAACTCAGCCTTCCATAAATAAAAATTAACAATCCAGGGATGGGAACTATTGACAGGAAAATTTCCTGAACTTTTGACGTAACGCGCCGCCACCAACTACAATACACAAAATAATGTTGTAAACTTTACTAGTAATATAATTAACAAAACAAAACTCCCCCCTTTCAAGTAAGAACTAGAACAAGAAGAAAAGAGAAAACAGAGAGGAAGATTCCACTGCTGAAGTGTGAGCAAATGTGGATCCCTGACAATCAATAAAGAATCTGTACTATATACAGTTTTTTTCTCTGTTCACAATGTTAGAAAGCATCATTTTCAAGTAACTCCTTATACTATCCATATAAAACACTGAAGCTTACATGTTCCTATAAATGCATTTCTTTACGTATTCAATGATCAAAACAAATTTCCTTGTACAAGGACGAATAAAATTTATCTTATCTTATCTTATCTTATCTTGTATGAGTGCACAAATTCTGGATGATTATCAACAAAAAACAAAAAAAATAATATTCTTCTACATAAGCCGAGTCTCATGAATTTTTTTTTTCAAAAAATGGAAAAGCTTCATTAAGGACAGTTTCTAAGTGAAACTGAATAGAGTTTAACAGTGAACACAACTTGGTATTTTCTCTACTCAACATCACATGGAAACTGTTCCTACCAATGTACTTCCATAAAGAAATAACAATAGTGCTGCAGTCTAGGCAGTGACTTCATTGTGACATTATGACAACTAATTCACTGTTCACGTTGAACTTCCAAGCAAAATATACATTTATGAAGTGATGGTCCATATTCACTTGAGCAATATCGGGCAAACTACTCAAAAAGAGAAGTAAGAAGTTGATTCTTACAGGCCTTTGAACAAGAAATTATCAGGTTTGACATCTCCATGGATGAAGCCATTCTTGTGGATTTGTTCAAACAAATGGAGAAGTTCGATGGTCAGCAGACAGGCTAGAGATTCCACTTCCGCAAGTCTTTCACGATTGTTCTTGTACTTATTCACCAGATTCTGTACAAAATCAAATGTGTGGAAAACAAGAACATCTTAAACAAGTCGTTATCTTTCATAAACAACTAAATTTGTCACGGTACAGTTTACAGTCTTCTGGATCGGTCTTGAAAACCAGAAAATGCGTTTGAAAGTGAACAAAATCTTCTTCGCGTACCCCCCCTCTTTTTTTTGCTGCTTCTTACAATTCCTGACAGCCTGTCTTTGAGATTTGGAAATTGTTCTTGGAGTGTGACAAAACCACACTATAAAGTAAAAAAAAAAGTAAAAAATTTACAGTACAATATTAACTCAATACTACAACTGATAAAAGATTCTCTTAGGTTGGCTTAGTAGGTACAGAACACTGCATTTCAGAAAGAATGATTCCACATACCAGCAAGGATCCAAATGGTACATAGTTCATCTCTAGAGCACTTCTATTTTTAAAAAAGAAACCTCTCTGTATGTGCATGATGGATGGTGTCTGGGGAAGGTAAGAAAACAAGTTTCAAGTGATGAGAAAAATAAACCTTACATTTTTTATGTGATTAGCAAAGACCAACAAGAGGATTGCTGGGAAGTTCAGAAATTTGCCAAGGTTATTAACCAAGTATACAAATTTCCATTTATTAATTCACACAGCATCATACAAGAAGAAATAGCTCCATAAAATCACATACTAGACTTTTTTTTAAGAACCATAATATAAGCTATTATGGACTCCAGTACCACAACTCCTTTAGCTAGCCATCTGAATATTACTTTCTGTACTGCTAAGGCCAAATTCAGCCACTCAGGGTAGGGGCATGAATGCCTGTTCTGACATTGTCTAGCAGTTTCCAAGATAGCAGAAATACACACCAAACAATGTAGGCCTACTTCAAAAATCCATGAAAAGTTATCACTATTTTGCACTGCAAACTGTGTAAAGACAAGACTGATACGAAATAAACCATGTCCACTATGTTTGGCATTGCTAGGCACAGTCAGAATATGAGCACCCGGATGCGATGTTAGCAGTGGGACCTGGCGGTCATGGTCCCGGATGGGTTAAAATCAGAAAATTAGTTGATAAATGTTTAGATTTCCTGAAGAAAATCTCTACAAATACAGCTTCAAAAGTTCTCTTCAAGAAACTGATGGTAGACAAACATTTCTACAACCTCTGCACGTCAACCTGTGGGAACTTACCACATCCATTTCAGCTGGCAGATTTGTGAGGCGTTGTTTCAGTTCACAGCTGACGTAAAATTCCCAGTATGCAGGGGGAGACTGGACCTGTAATGTAAATTCTAGTTCAACATCTACAGGCTTCTAATTGGATGCCTTCTTTACTTTGTTACAAACACTTTAATTTATTATTATCTTCGGCTGTCTTCAAACTTTATTTCACTTCTCAGAACCACACAGGATCAGCTTGTCAAAAATTGGCAAAAAGAAGTTGTATGTAGCAAAGTGAATTTGCTCCCACAGTCTTTCTGTGGTTTTTACAATATTTTGTCAATAGGATCAAGTAGGCTGCAATCTTTCAAATTAATCCTGTAGAAATCAATAAATCTAACTCCCACTGCAGGTTTGACAAACCATATTCCCTTGCCTTCCAGAAAAACAGCATTACAATCAATTCCCAGTGTAATCAGTTCATATCACAGCTAAGCAAGAGCTCTTGAAATGGACACTTTTCAAGAAAGTTTAAACATGAAATATCATATGTGAAACTGGAAATTATCAGTAATTCCCACACACTGGTGACTAATTACTCCATGTAATCACAGGTTCCTACTTTTTCCTGAACCGGACAAATCGGGGGTCCCAGACTAAACTATCCTAACTCAACTTTTTCTTAAAAATTGAGATATTTGGCATGTTTTTTAGCCTTTGATAACCTATTGATTGTAATAAGTTTTGATTAAGTTCTGAAAACTAAGGGTTAAATAATGTTTTTGTGTTTTCTTAAATACCATAACTTAACTCTTTGTGTGCCATGAATTTTTTCCACATTTGCAGAAACAGGAAAATAATGGGGGAGATGAATGAAGACTAGCTACAGCAACATTTGTTAATAAAAAGTCAACTTTCTCTCCTCCTGAAACAAAGTAGCCTAGCATTCTTGTGCACTGATGCATTGGAGATTGGCACAAATGTGACCAGCGGAAAAAACCGATGTATCAGTGATTGGCACACAAAGAGTTAAATCTGATAAGGAAAGTTTTTTATTTTGCTGCACCTGTAAAATTGTGAGAACACTATGATAGTCTACCATGCAGTCCTTGAAATAGAGTAAAAATAACAAGTTAAAACCCAGTCACACAAAAAAATCTTTTCCTCAGGCTTTGTGACCGTGTTTCTACTTTAGGCGATCACATTTATGTATGTGAATGTGTATGACTTAGTATAGGTATGAAATAAAAATTGTAAAGCTCTTGGAGCTCGTTTGTTAATGGTAAGGAGTACACTTAAATGCTAAGCATTATTATTATTGCCTACATACAGGTCATGCTCACCTTGATAACTTTCTCTTCCCCTTCTCCAGTTATCTCCATTGTGCTCAATGTCTCGTCACATTCAATCTCTGAGATTTTAAAGATTTTGGCATAACCACCTTCACCCACACACTCCGTGGCCATGATGTAGAGGCCATCTGAAAGAAGCGAAGTGAAATTTTCATTGGCATATATACTCAGTACAGTTTGTTTATTCTGGGATTCCTGCACATCTTTGTGAATGTTTTTCTAGGACTTTTCGGGAGCTAAAATGTTCAATTCCAGGGCTATTTAAATGCAAGAAAAAAGGACAGAAATATGAGAGATTTTTTCCCCACATTTTTAATCTTTTTTAAGCCTAGAGAGAATTCCAGGGCTAATCCACTCTTTCCAAGGATTTTTCTCAAACTTAAATTCCAGGGGTTTTCTAGGGATCTGTGGACTTAAAAAGCCATGCAGGAACCCTGCTATTCACACCCAAACCACCCAACAAGACTGAAAATAATCATTCCCTGACATGCTGCAGTATGTAACCACCCACAAAAGCTATGAAATGTGCCAAAACCAGTGCTGAATCCAGATTTAGCTGTGCAATGTGTAAGCCCTAAATCTCAATCTCAAAAGGATTTTATTTACCCTTTTGTTTAGGTTCTTTCATATCTTCAGACACGAGAATGAGGGGTAGAACGATTTTTGACGGCAGTAAATGAAAGCTATATTCAATTTTCAGCAATACCTCAAAAGATGAAAGAACTCCATTTATATAAATAATAAAGTTATGCAGTTTTCGAAATGCCCTCGTCTACCCATTTTTCCTGGAATCCAGGGAATAATTAGTACAGCTGCACCTGGGAGTCAGTGAGTTACTGACAACCAAGCAGAACTTACTGAGTTCAATACGAAAGTCCACACTGGGGTCAGGCAGTTCTCCATCACAAGCTATATAGTTTGTATATTCTGTCAGGGGAGGGTCCAGCATTTTCAAAAGTTGGGCTGGAGATAAAACAAGTTAAACATCTCTCAGTGACACAAACTAAAGACATTGGGGTCATAAACTAAGAAAGGCTCAGCATGAACGCACTAACCTGAGCAGGCCCATTATAATCAAATGCGTATTTTTCATACCATTTTTCTTATCTTACATTATGTCCGTGACCTACACTGGGTAACTGTATCAAGTTCATGTAGCCCCATTTAGGTTGACAGTAAGTAAGTAAGTGACACGCATTGTGCAGTGGCGCTGAGGTTGACATGGGTTTCTTCTTACATTGCATCCATTATTGAAACTGTGCTACTGTGTTTTCAGTTCCATGCAGTCCCGTTCCAGCTGACATAGGTTGGTTGCATAAAAAAGTAATCAGGATTTCCTGGCCCCACAAACGCCAACTTGATGTTCAAAATACTCAGGTTGGTATGGATTAAACATCTTAACTGACCAATGGTCCTTGCTTATTGAGTGATACTGATGCAGGATTTGTCGTGAAATTTAAAATTCCACATTGTTCACAAACAATTATTATCCAAACTGATCCCACATTTTCATAAAACCACTGTCAAATACTTCAATTTGTAACGGAAGGCTATTGCCATTGGAACTGTCACACAGCACTTTATTACAGTTTTGGTAATACAAATGCCTTACCAAAACAAAAATCTTCCACCTGGTCCCACCAACTTGCCTCTGTCACCAACTTACCCACTGTCTGCTCATCAAACGGATCTGCGGGGTCAAGGCAAACAGACATAGACAACAAGTCGTCAATATCATTCTCAAGTTCGGGGATGTAAGCTGTGGTGTCAATCTGGTGGTGACATGATCTGTCCAAAACCTGATTGTCACTGACATCGACAGCCCTGAAATGGGTCAAGTAAACATCTGGAATATCTTTTTCTCAATGGTTAACTTCAGTGGCAGTGATCAAGTCTTCTACCAGCTGATGGCAACTTCAAATCGCTGCAATTCTGCTAAAAATTGCTCCACGGGCAAAATTTTATAATTTACAAAAAATAAATTCCATGTTCAATTATTGAGCAATGACCAAATTCTGAGCCTCCAACCCCCACCAGTGGTGATCTGGTCATAAAAGTCTCATTCAGTGAGTACTGAATCCCATTAAATACTCTGTATATTTGACAATACATTCCCAAACATCCAACAATCTATCTGCAATAACATTATTTTTACATCATGGTTGAAGAGATATATCTACTGTAGTTTTTGCTTCAACATCTTTTGAAGTTCATGGGCATCAATGTTCACCTTCTCCTTGATAGTTAACCCATTGAACACTTTTGCCCGGTACACCGGTGAAATTCTACGGCGATATATACACTATTGACCGGTACAGCGGTCAGAAGGGTGACACCACATATTTGTGCTCCTACGTCATCAAAAGTTGCGTTTGGCCGCCATGTTTTATTCCCAATTGTAAACAAAGAGAAACTAGAAGCTGGCGCGTAGTTTGGAGAGTTTTTTTGTGAAATTTTCGTGATGAATGCACAGAATGCAAAGTTTTTTTATGTATCAAACGTGGCTCAACGTGCTGGACTGGCTGCCATACCAAGGCCCAAAACTGGAGATAAAAGATAAGAAAAACATTCTATAATACATTTGCTCCCTATCCATCAATGTTGTGTGTTTCCATCATAATATTACTATCTATGAAAATGGCAATTTCAGGCTGGGGGACCAGGGACAGAGGTTCATAAGGACAGGGCGACCAGTGTTCAAAGGGTTAAGCAGATCATCACTATACAAACCAGATCATCAGTATACAAATAATTTTACACCAGTATGAATTTCAAAACATTCATAACAATCAGCGAGTTAAAACGCTCTCTACGCCAGTAACAAAGCTTAAAGACAAGTGTTGAACATACAGGACAATAATTTGCAGCTTTTCAGCCAAAATATGTAATTGAACAGCGACTGCACAACTATCACAAATAGCAAAGTTTGCAACATCAACTACTTAACACGCTGACTGACCTGTCATCACCTGCCATATCATCAATCTCTGTTTCTTCAGCAATCATTGATGCGCAGTTGCGGCTGCTGCCATGGCGGGAACGTGTGGTCACATTGGGACAAATTCCGCTGGCTGTTTGAGATTTAGAGTCCTCTCCACTGCCCTCCCCACTTCCTTCAAATATTGGGCTGCAATAACAAGAATGAGAAACATACAAAATGTGACTTTTCTCTGACTGCAGTAAATCTACTGCTTATCTTTCCTTGAATATGCTGAGAATGGTTTAAACTTGGTAATTGTGAAGGAAACATATTTGCCTTACAAGTGTGTTAATACAGGGTGTCTGAGAAAAAAAAATATACATTCTTTGAATGTTTGTTAATACATCATCAATTAACTCATTGTCTCTGAGCTGCCGGTATACCTGCTCAAGATTCTGGCCCGTGAGGACGAGCTGCCAATATGTCATCTGGCAGGTTTGTTTGGTTTACATGTTAACAGAATAGTTTTTGATATAGCTCGTTTCTTTCACATGCAGGGTCATTTCCGTTGTGTATTATTCTAACTGTACAATCAATTTCCACAGGGGGCGTGTTCGATAATAAAATGCTATGTTAGATTGCGTCCAAACTGGGATTTATGTTCGGGAGACAAGAGTTCAAACACATCCAAGATTTAAAATTCAAATTAAAGAAGACAATTATTTGAGTTATCGCATACGCTCTAACTGATGGCCATCCTGGGCCAGACACTGATGACAATGCAATTCAATGACCTGCAAACAATACTAAGCAGTTCATTTGTGTATATGCTTTTTTTTTTTAACACAAACTGCATTCAGAAAAAAAATATGAGATAAAAAATCTGAATTCATGATTGGTCAAAAAGATGGAGAAATTGGGGGGGGGGGGGGGGGGGGGGGAAGAAGAAAAACTGATACAAAGAACAGAACAGAAAAGAAACAGAGGTAGAAGAGCACAAAAAGATATGACACACTTGTGAATGATGACAAACAGCAAAGGGAAATCAAAACTTGAACAGAAGGAAAATGAAATGAAGGTAGAAGATGAATAAAGAAGGAAAGGATGAACAACAAAACTAACTGGCTGGGGAGACAAGAGGGACCAGGCAAAAGATAGAAACCGCAGGGCTGCCAGGTTGGGAACAATTACTCGAGGGACACATGCAGCGGGGAGCTGAAAAACAGTTTTTTTTCCTCATCATGATATAAGCTCAAATAAAATGTATGGTAAATAAGGACTTACCTAGAATTTGATTAAAAGTTGTTGTAGTGGAACTGAATCCATGTCCCCTTTGTGTCATGCTGTACACTGCATATCATCACTTGTCCACTCTATTATACACTACAAACAATTTTTTCACATGATATGGAATTTGTGCGGGACATTACGCGTGCATGCGGGACAAGCATCAAAAATGCGGGACTGTCCCGCGCAATGCAGGACACTTGGCAGCCCTGAAACTGGGGCAAAGAACAGAGAAGAAAGGTGTTGACCTCAGATCTATGACATATTGGGGGCAGAAGTGAAGGAAGGGAGAGAAGACGGAAAGGTAGAAAAGGAGGCAAAGTAGCAAGAGGTGGAAGAGGCTGTCTACCTGAGATGTTTATTGGGCGTTGGAGCTGCCTCACTGTCGTTGACGGTGGCTGCTGAGTTACTGGAACAGGAGGAAGCTGAACCACTGACCTCCTGGACTTGAACATGCTGAAATTGATATACAGGACTATCACAACTAGAATTATCCAGTGTGGCAATAATCTGGTCTTACACAATCCAACTTCAAACCTTTCCAAATCTGCTAAAAATATATTTGCTTGTCAGACATGAAATTTCTTCACTCATCCTAATCCTAAAATTCATTTCAGATATAGACCTAGAAAAAAATCTGTGAACTCCACTAGTCAGTTACTGAGAGCTGACACAGTCGTACTTACAGATTTATCCTGACTATTGACACATGGAGTTGATGCCGCTCTGGCCTGGATCCTGAAACTGTCTAATGGTGCCAGTGTCATGTCACTCCGGGCCTGACACTCAATGGTGAAGTCGTTGTTCATGTGATGCAGCTGAAACAAGACCATTTGACATTCTTTAAACAAGGAGAGTAGTTTTGCTTTGTTGTACATTTCGATTGTTGATGATGATACTATGGAAATCTAATTTATTTTACAAGAAAAGACATCTTTTCTCTACCATCAATGTTTGAAAATTATTCTTTTAACTCACTCTACGGAAACTTTCGCAGGTGTGGACGGGAGCTCTCAACACTGTCCAATTTGAAATTTAGGAGTGGTTCAAACATGCATTCTTTTCCATTCAGTATGAACATAAGTCATAACATAATGTACATTAAAGTAAAGGAAAATCAATGAATCAGGATAGGATGAGATATTTTGACAAGTTAGCTTAGATATTAGTGTTGGAAAGTCTGTGTCTATTCAAGCCGAATATTCTACTTTCTGCAGCGAAGCAAAATCCCGCGAGCCGGGTATTTGGCTTACCATAGCGAAGGAGTTAAAGACTAGATCTGCATGACATCAGTAAGCTAATATAAAACTGGCACATAAATGAAATGTTCCCTGAACATCTTACAACCCATTCTCGGGCAAAAAATGTCACAGACCCAGTCTCATGGCTGACAAAACTGATCACAGCTCTTTACCCCACCAAATACAAAAAAAATCTGGGACATACTGATGAAAGAATGGATGGGACATACTGATGAAAAAAATTTCCTGAACTTCTGACATAATGAATCATTGCCAACTGCAGCACTAACATATATATATAGCAGACCTGCCAACTTTGAAAACACAAAATTAGGGATAATGTAGACGATTCTGTAGATCTATACAACTATCATTAGATCTAGATGAGGTTTGTTGATCATCTGGTTCTTGACCGGGTAAACGTCGTTTTTTGAGAAACTTATCCATCCTTCAGCCAGTGAATAGAAATTGTAACGAAATGAAGGCAATCACAATCAAATTATGCACGCTGGATGCCTACTTAAACTCAAGCTATGAAGAGACCAGCTGAACGGAATAAAACACGATCTCACAATCGGATTGAAAGACTGACCGCGTTTCCTCTTAAGAATATCATCACCATGTGCTGTTCCAATTAGATAACGCTCTTATTTTATCAGCACAATGTACTACGAACTAGTCGATCCCAATAGATTCTAGATCTAGTTGCGTATCGAGTAGTGATGTATGCTTTTAATCCATTGTAAAAAAAGGAAACAGAAATCGATTCTGATGATAATCGAGTACTAGATCTACTTCGCGGATTGACTCAGTATTTTCGCCGATTTTCAGTCTACGGCTCGCAAAATCGGGATTATGATGATGTATTCGGGATATCGGGACCGGCTGTCCGGATTCGGGATAATCCCGATAAAATCGGGATGGTTGGGAGGTCTGATATAGGCCCATGCCTTTTCCATTTCAGATTTTTTTTTAAATTTTAATTGGAAATCAGGAAATTTCCGGATCCCTGATGTCTGAATAAAAGAATCATGAGTGTAAAATGGTTATTTGTGACATCTTCTGAATCCCTTAATTCCTTCCGGAGTCGTGGGGGCTCTGCATGCACTAGTGAGCGTCTCACAAACTGCCTTCACTTCTGGCAGTCATGGGCAAGGGCTTGTGTTGTGGCAAAATTTGTGACATGAACAAACCCATAAAAAAAATGTCCATGTACCATTTTCTGCAGTGTATGTTGAAATTTTTCTTAATTTCTCTACTTCAGGTCTCTGCGTCTTGTCTCATGTTATCTTTACAAACACTGCTTAACTAACAACTTTATTTTTAACAATATCCAATTACTTTACTGTGGCAGTTTAGACTATAACAAGTTCAGGACTGTCAATGAAGTTTGCAGGACATTGATAATGATCTGCGCTGCCATAAAGTATCCAATATGAAGCCTTGCAATGTCCTCGATTTGGTCAGTTTTTTCAAAAAATCATCGCAACATTTCATTTCAAGATGTTTGGAAAATAACACTTCTTTAATTTTTTCCTCAGGTAAGCTTGGACTGCTCACCTCCTTGTCCATGTCTGTCATCTCAACATCCTCACAGCCAGATGTGGGTAGAAATCCCAAACCTCTTCTAGCACCTTTTTTAACAGACACTGGTTTACCACTGAAATCACACAGAGAAACAGTGAATGGTTTAGCAGTGAAGCTACGTCAGCCAGATAAAGCAAAATGAAGCTTGTAAAACTATGACTCCAATAAACATCAAAATCAGTATGTGTTTTAATTTTTTTTCTCAGGGATGCAACCAAGACAGGGAAATAATGTCTGCAATTTTATTAAGGTGGTGAGAATAAAGACCCACGGTCCAGGGACAGCATCCCTAGGGAGGACCATACCATTTGCGCTTGGCCAAAAATGGACTTCATACATTTCAATAGCCAAATCAGGCAATTTCAGACACTCTCATTCTAAATTTTAAATTTTAGAACAAAAACATGAAGGATTAAACATACATTTAAGAATAACCAATCAGCAGAAAACATTTTGTCCCAAGAAAAAAATATTGGAATTCCACCATTGTCAGAACAGGTTCAATCCCTGATCTCTTTAAGTAGAAACAGAGATCATATTTTCAAAAACTTGATTTCCAGTGTTCTTGCAACAATGACATGTGCCTGGGAGACTTCCTGTTACACTGCCACAGCAATATAGATGTCTTATTGATGTGTTCATTATTTCATTTGCTTACAAGTTTTCATCTTGTGGTTCATCCCTGTAGATCTGTAGACCTTTTGCAGCACTGCCAGAGCTCTTGACTTGTGACTTGGGACAGTCAGAACTCCTGCAACAAATAAAATCAGACAAAATGCATGGGCATAAAAAAAGGACATTATTTTGGCACACAAAACTGAAATTCTAAGTGCTAAATCCTCATAACATTATCAACAAAGCAATGAAGGTACTTGGGAAGAGAACCAGTGAAAGAGTACATGTATAAAACATCACTTGGAGTATGTTTTGTCTGTATACCCATGGACATTACCTATAAAAACCCTTTCACTGTATCAAAATGGCACTGTGCCTAGTTCCTTGACATTCTGCAGATTGGCTGACAGGCAACTTACAGGCTCGCATTTTCTTTGTCATCACAGAAGATTTGAAGTCCTGATTGCTTGTGTCCTCTATCAGAGTGCTGACTCTCAGGTTTGAGAACTCCTGTAGTATCTTCACAGATTTCAAAATGCATCAGAGGCTGAGGTTGAGCTGTGGGGACTGCTCCTGGAAATATCAATGAAAAGACCAAATATTATGATACCTTCATTAACTCTTTCTTTGTGTGCCAATGGCCGATAAATCGGTTCTTCCGCTGGTCATGTTTGTGCCGATCGGTGCATGTGAATACTACGCCATTTTGTTTCAGGAAGAAACACGGTCAACATTCTATTCATAGAATGTTGCTGTAGTTAGTCTTCATTCATCTCCTCCCCTATTTTCTTACTGTATCAGCAAACGTGGAAAAATTCATGGCACACAAAGATTTAAGTCATGTTATGGCAGTTCTGTTTCCATGTAGATGGAATATCAAGAAACAACAGAATATTCATAGGAGTGATACAATCTAATTTTCATATTCAAGTGCTTTTGAATTTTCAGCAGGCCACTCAGCAGATATGATTGAAAATTTATAAAACTTTTGTAATTTTGAGGAAAGTTACATTGTTGCCAGTTCTGATCAGTTCCTGGAATCTGCTGATGCCATATTTAAACTTCACTCATGTAAGTTGACAATGACTGTTTTACTTGAAACTATGGAGTGTTGGTTTTTATTTTGGTAAAACTTTCATAAAGACTGAAGAAATGTAGAAATGGCAGCTTTCTGTGATGTAATGAATGCAATTATATGGTGCGGAACATGT
The DNA here is from genome assembly GCA_963931925.1 of Onchidella celtica. Lineage (NCBI taxonomy): Eukaryota > Metazoa > Mollusca > Gastropoda > Systellommatophora > Onchidiidae > Onchidella > Onchidella celtica. Next base: position 77,297,412 of record OZ007568.1, read on the forward strand.
TCTAACATAAAAAATGTTTAGGACTATCTCAAGCACACTTTACTTAGCTGTATTACTGTGATCACAGAAAGGGGCTATGAATTAACTCAATATGCTCATATGTGTTTTCTTCACTACTTTATCAGATATCAAACTGATTCCAGAGCTAAAATGACAAAGGCAACTTTTTTTTTTTTTTAATGTGTTAGCACCCAGAAGTTTGGAATGTCTGCGGGACTCAAAGACATCACATTGTTCACTGCACTGTTTTCAGCAGGGCTTTACAGAAGAAACAAAATTCATGGATTCAAAGGAAAACTTGCAAAATATCAGTTTGTTCCTTCTCCAACAATGGCATTCTGACCTGCACAACAGCAACATAGAAAGATTATGGGGGTGCAAATACTTCAACTTAACAATACAACAGAGTACCTGTAAATGATTCAATTTCCTCCGAGGCTGGTTGATTATCACAAGTGAAGGAGGAACTAAACATGCCCATGACACACTGCATTGCTTCCTTGGTGTAGACAGTGGGAGATGGCGCACTCAGGCCCTGCAGATACAAAGGCTGGAATAAGCTAATGTTGAGGCTCAAAAGGGGAAATGCCCATCCCTTCCCACCACAATCTCATTTCTTCTATGTTTAATATTGCAGGAACTAAAAAGCTTCTAAAGAGAATAAGTTAACCCTTTCAGTGTCACAGTCCTCCATAGCAGACACCGGCATTTTCCTAAATATGTGCATCAAGACCACTAGACTGCTGGGCTGAGGGTAGGTTGGCTCTATCATAAACTATTATGCTAATACAATCCAGGGCATTATAATTCCTTTTCCATGAGTTTCAGGAGTGATTTTCAGGTAATATAATTTTCCACTATGTCCTAGGGCTGTGACACAGAAAGGGTTAATTACCTCAATCAGTGAACCATTTTGCTGCATACTGTAAGTGTAAAAATATCACACAGCATCTAATATACTAGCTGAGTTACCCGGCCCTGCCCATGAGAAATATCTTTATCTATACTATATCTATTTGTGGACTTAGATTTTTCATTGCAAAAGGCTACCGAACCTCATTGCAAAAGGCTACTGAACCACTCAACACTCAGACTTCAAATTTTATATGGTACATTAGAATGGATGTAAGAGTGCACAGTTTTTAATAGAAGTCTCAAATCGGTGTAGTTTTTTTAATTGGAAATTTATTGTTTCCCCAATTTTCACTAGGCTCATTGACATGCTGTAGGTTTTTATGACATCATCATTTCCTGAAAATTTTCAGTGCGCACCTCTGCACACTGTGTACTGTCCTATCGCTGAGTTTTGGGGATGACCCTATGCATCTCGGCTTTTGTTCTTATTCCTTTCGGTCTGAAATGGTGTCCTTCGTTGTTGCATCTCTCTTATAAGCTGTCTAAGCAGCATTAATGCCTTTCTTAGTTCACAGGCGTCTTAAGTTTCCCCCCCCCCCCCCCCCCAAAACAACCTACACAAATCTGTTCATCGAACAGGTACTCAGCTAGTTACTTATAATGATATAGATCTAGGACACAAAGTAAAGTTCCTTCCACAGACCAAGAAATACAATGACAGAATCAGTATCGACTCAGATTCCGCGCCAACTCTGAAGTTTGTTTACCCTTTTTCGCTAAAGTTTACAGGCCATCTATGTTTTTGTGAATCCACAATTTGCTTCCTTCAGCGAATAAACGATGAGGGAAACTGCCCCACAAAACTAAAAATAGATCATAATAGCGCGTCCCTGTTCTAAAAGCATGGAGTCGGAAGTGTGTTTTTGTTGCGAATTTTACGTGTGAATTATGCAAAACGAACAGATTACCCAGAGTTTGCGGCATTTTTATATTATCCTCCTTGCATCACAATAAGTCGAGTTATAGGCAATGAGAATGCTTCCAGAGTTTTGGAGCCCTCCCAAAAAGGGCCTTTGAGGGCAGAACTTTCACTCTTAGCTCCATTATAGTATGATTTAACACAGATTTACTTTAAAAATTATCAGTATTTATGCTGCTTTTCTTATATTAGATACAACATGCAAGGTGATCTCAGAACAGAAGAAAAGAAACTGATGAACACAGCTGAAGACAAGTGAACCACTAAAAAAGAGCACTACAACCCCAACACATCTGAGATCACCCACAGACGCAACCACTGTGGTAGAGGCTGTCACTGTCTCATTGGCCTGCTTAGCCTCAAGCAATACTGCTCCAACACAGCAAATAGTCAAAACAGGATAAAATATTTCGTGGTCATCTGTGACTGACAGAAGCCAAAAAGCCTCTAATGACAAAGAATGCCCGGTATAAAAATTGGCACTTACTCCTTTCCTTATCCCAGAGCTGTTCATGCTGTCTGGAGTTGGGCCCCCAGATTTGGGTGTCACTGTGCGATTCTGCTTGTTTTGATTTGGTACTGAGTTAGACAAGAAGCTGTCTGTTGGTGGATCATCTACATTCATAGGTGTGGAGGAACTGACAACGGCACCTCTGTTAACACGACTCATGGCTGCACTTATTTCTAGGCTTGACAAGGACACATTGTTCACACTGGCTGTCGAGACTGGTCGGGCGGAAAGGTTACTTTCAAGGTCGGACGGGGTTGTTGTGCTGGAATTAGTTCTGACGAGTGTGTTACCAGAGCGATGAGAAGAAGATGTCAGGGAACCCCCTGATGAGGCTGCTGAGTAGGACGAAGCACTGTTGAAGATGGGAGTCTTCAGGGAGCCATTCAAACTGGTATTCTGAGAACCACCGAATCCACTCCTTTTCAAATTCATGGCTAAATGGGGGGGAAAAAAAGACATGAAATTAATTAGCATAATTTAAATCTTCTGTAGCTAGATATCAGTTCTTTCAAAAACTTCTGATTTTGTCTTGCAGAAAATCAGGTTTAAAATTTGAAGTTCTTTACAGTGAGAAAAACTTGTAAAACTCTTATCAATGTTTAACACAGAGTACTTGCTTGTCACATCTCCAGGACTGTCATATATGGGCATTTTTCAAATTTTAAACAAATCCCTGTCGTCACCCTGAGGAGGCTTTAAAAGTGCATATTACACTTCTAACATGAAATTTGATGGTTTGTTTGTGATATACATTCAATGCTGAGCTTAGAAATGTAAAATTGTCTGGATTGATTTATTTGCTTAAGAAAGACAACTTTTTATATCATGTCGGTCAGTGCAACACAGAAATTACAAATATTTGGTTTTCGGCCCTGTGATAGGAACTGGACTCGTACTCACCTTCAGATACCTGTTGTAAGTGTTGTTACGGGAGTGAGTCTACAAAGTAAGTAGCAAACTTCAACACAGAGTACAGCAATAACTTGAATTAAGGCTCAATATCCTACATCAACAAAGCTGTGACGCCCCTTTAACTACCCAACCAGAGAGGACTTTATAGGTTGATGTACAATTTTTGACAATAGCAACAACCTTTTCTGTCTAAAATTTGAAAAATGCCCATATAATTCAAAGTTTCTGAACTCCAATGTCCAATGTTAGAAATGCAAAACTGACTGTGGCACATCATGTAACTTTAAAAAATATACCTTAACAAAAATTGCTGTAATATACTTTTTTTTAAAAAGAATGAGATGAAAAAAGACAGCAGAAAATATAGATGTCTTTTTTTTTCCCCTTCAATTTGGACATCAGACCTTGGTCAGGGGTCACAAAATCTGGGTCGACTGCTTGCTGTTCAGGAACAAATACCTCCTTGTTGTCTTGTCTCGTCTGTCCAGGAATTCTGTAAGTAATTCAAGATCTTAATTTTGTACTGCTTTTCAAATCAAGCCAACAAGAGCTACATTTCAATAACAACATAAAGAACTTACATGATGTAACCGTAAGCCTATACAACATTGCCAGATAATTATTGAGTGCAAACAACAGTATACCATATATTTCATTTCTTTTCTTTTTTTTCTGTTACAGCAGTCCCTAACTTTTTTCCATGTTATAGACATTTCAGAGAATATTATGAAAGCAGCGACTCTATCCAGACTCTTAGAATACAAGGATAAGACAAACTTGAAGAAAAACTACTTCACTTCCAAGGAACAATAGTCTGGACATTACCGGAGACAGTAGGCTTCAGATTAAAATATTCTTAATTTACAATAATGGCACGAGACAAATAAATATGAATATAAGAATGCAAGAGCTTAAAGCATATTATCAGATTATCACGAGCACAAACACAGCATGAGAATGCAACAAAATAGAGGGATGCTCAGATGGACACTGGCAAGAATGACCTCAAAATGAGCAGCACATTCAAAAGGTCATCGTACACAATTATCTGGATGAGGAAGAATGATCACAGATTTCAAACTGGTTTCCTCTACAATTTTAAATCAACATTTAGAGATTCAATGTGCAGTGGTTTCTTCAAAACTGGTCTCAAAAATCTCAAACAATTTTTAGTTTTATCATGTTCTATCTAACCTGTGATTCTGTACTGTCTGATGTGGTTGTTGTGTCTCTGGTTGAATGTGCTGGTGTAGTTCCTCACCGCTTGCCTGTTCAGCCATTGCTTGCAGCTGACTAATCTGCTGTCCACTTGCCCTGACAGATAAAATAGTTTGGAGAAAAAACTGAAACGAGACGTCTTCTGTACAAAAACTGAGAAGATCCATTAAACAACACGTCTTCCTTAAGAAAACTGAGGTCTATCAAACAAGACGTCTTCCTTAATTAAGAAAACAAGTTTATCAAACAAAACGTCTTCATTAAGAAAAATGAGGTCCATTAAACAAAATGTCTCCCTACAAAACACAAATCTATCATTAAACAAGATGTGCCTCCCCAAAGAAAACTGAGGCCCATTAAACAAGACATCTCCCTAAAGAAAACTGAGGCCCATTAAATAAGACGTCTCCTTGAAGAAAACTGAGGCCCATTAAACAAGACATCTCCCTAAAGAAAACTGAGGCCCATTAAACAAGACGTCTCCTTGAAGAAAACTGAGGCCCATTAAACAAAACATCTCCCTAAAGAAAACTGAGGCCCATTAAACAAGACGTCTCCCTGAAGAAAACTGAGGTCCTTTAGACAAGATTTCTGTTAAAAAAACATGAGGTCTTTTAAATGTGACATCTCCATAAAGACTCTATTATGAACACATCAAAGACAATAAAATGCTATGCATAAAATGGTGTGCAGGAGACTGATACGTTTGTTTTGGAATGCATAATGAATGTGTGACAGCAGAAGATACTACTTACGAGTTCATATTTAAACCACTTAGGTGATTTCGCAGCAGAGCTTCTATTGCACTCAACCTTTCCGTAGTTACTTTCAGCTGTTGCTCCATCATTTGTTCTCGTTGTTTCCGTTCCTCTGTAAAAATTGCAAGAAGAAAAATTAGCTATTTATAAATCATATGCTTTGTTTTTCGAACATTAAATTTTGACACATTTTAAAACGGGAGAAAATGCAAAAACTTGCAACATTTGCATACATAAACCCTGAGCAATTAATTGTTTTGGTATGTACCAACTGAGGTGTTTTGTTATGTGGTGCAGGAAACAATAAGTACATAAAAATAAGAACAAATATATTTTTATATGTGTATTAAAAAAAAAGAGCGCTAACATGATTTTCACCCCATTTCTGTTCCATGTATTCTATTTAAACAAATTCTGTATTTCAGTATCTTAGCATATTAACCAACAGCAAGATATAAATACACATGATTTCAATACATATTTTTACACTAGGAATTTTATGGAGTTAAATTTGTTATTAGAACTGTTACTCTTCCGAACAATTACAAACCTACAGCAATAAAGGTTTATATTAGCAACTTATGCTCACAGGGAGAAAAGCTTTAGTGTTATGTAACTAACACACTTCTGTGCCAGTAATGATTCCTGACAATTTCCGTTGCAGTAATAGAAAATCATACCTTCCTTCTTCAATCTTTCTTCCTCAGCCTCTCGTTCTTTTCTCAATTTCCAGTATTTTGCAGCTCTCAATTCCTCAAAGCTGAATTCACAAATACCATTGTATACTTTATCCTTGTCATAGGCTGGTACCAGCTTCAATGCTGTAGATTCAGTTTCTGTTTGCTTCAGGTTACTTAGGACATCTGTCCGAGCTGCTTTCCGAGAACTGACGTAGATTAAATCATATGCAAAAGAATTAACACTTTGTGAACTCCAGCGGAAATTAAAAGACTGTGCTGCTCTTTAATGGAATGGATTCACTAGATGAAATATATTATACTAATTATCACCAAAGTAAGAGAAATCTCATTAGCCACAAAACCTTAACTGAACGACGATAAACATTCTGCCATTATATGAAGAATCCCACAGGCTGGAAATGTGACAGGACTAATTATCTTCAACATTCCCTGCAATGCTTGATTTTTAGATTACAATATATACCAGACAGGGCAACTGATGATGATGATGATGGTATACCAAATATTTTAAAATCACGAACTCGGATCAGGCATTACCTCAATGGCTGGGTGTTGATAAGTGTGGTCTTTCTTGGAGTTCTGGCGATAAAGAGAGAAGAAATTTCATAACATCTCTGAAACACAGATTACAAACTGTGAAATTTCTGCAGTTAATCACGAAACAATTCAAATAAACCCAAAAAGTTCAGGAAGAAGGTACAGAATGACATTAGAAGTATTTATTAATTATTTCCCCATAGATGTAAAGAAATTTGAAGCATATCTGAAGCAAACATCACAAACTTTTCTAAACATTTCGTAACTAAAATAGACTATATAATAACAACATTAAGACATGCTATACCACAGAATTTCTGCAAATGCTAGATGGCAAACCACCTAGTGAAGAAAAGTTACTTCTCATAAGTGACTGAACCAAAACATTAAAAATGTTCAAATTGTACAGTAATACACTGACAGCAAATCAGACAGAAATTAAAAAGAAATTACTCCAGCCAAGCTTTCTCTGCCTCTGGGTCTTTATGGATTTCAAAAGGCATTCCTGCAGGACCACTTGCAATTGCTCCAGGTTTTTGCTTTATCTAAAGGGAAACAAAGATACACTCTATAAAAACTTAGGGCAGTCTCAATTAAATTACAAAAGAAATTCTCCACAGCAATCCTACAGCTACCCAATGTTGCCCTGAATGTCTTAATATAAGGGTCAAGTACTATCCTTGACTGTTTATTCCATCACAGCTTCCATATTTCATCATGATGTTTTGTTGGGTCTCCTTTATTACTAGCAGACAAATCATAAAATACACCAGACAAAAACATACTGAAATGGATTTGTTTTGTAATCAAGAGTAAGTTTCCAAACATGTTTCCTTTAACCCTTTCATGTTTAACCCTAAAATATGGCCTGCAATTTGTTCAACCCAGCCGAATCCGGCTTTGTCTAGGTCGCCGCCATGTGTTCAACCCGGCCGGCCAGTGTCCCCCAGTTTTGTACACAATTTTGAAAGGAAGAGCAGTGTATGAATAGCTATAAATAATAAATGATATCACCGGGTAATCTTCAGATGCCCACTGACCCAGTTTCAATCATAAAGCGTGAGTTAGGCCTACAAGTCATGGTCATCCAACAGGCCTGTTTCTCCCTCTAAGCCTACATCATGTATTGGTCAGCACATGCTTGTAGAACATAGTACATGCATGTACTAGCGTGTTGCCTTTGTATGGGTAGTGTTGTATGTTTTGATAACAAACGGGGTGGGATGCAATAGCGTGTGATACGTGTATTGTCCATCTGTGTCAATGGTAGTGTCACACATCCTCATTCGGTATTTCAAGTTCACAAAACCAATACACAGATTTTGGCATTTCACAATAAGTATGTCAAAATTCATTATCACAGATGCGACATTTCCATTTTAGTGAAGGCACGCAGCAGCCGCTGCCATAGGGCTGAAAAATGTAAACAAATCAGAGCGGCTGTTTAGCCAGGAAGTCCGCCATTAGAGCGCTTCACAAGTAGCCAGAATAGAAACACGAATGGGTTAAATAGTTTAGGTACCCAGCAATATCCAGGATAAACCTGCTTCCCTTCCCACCCCTACTATTTACTCCTCTTTCTTTACCTATCTTTCTTCCTCTCCTGATCTCTCTCTCTCTCTCACAGATAGATTACATAAAGTATAAATCTGGATCCGCCATATTTTTCTTACACTTATGTTTTCCATGCTTGCAAGGAAATCGCACAAGACTGAACATGCGTCAAGTAGTCTCCCATGCCCATTACAGCTCCGTCTCTTTTTTGTAAAACATTGACCACCGAAAAACAAAATGATAGGGAAGAATTTTCACCTTAGCCCCTCTCCAAACTCCTGGATCTTTGTCATTTTCTCGATTGTCTACACTTCTCACTGGCATGGACTGCCACTCTTTGGTCTGTGGTGGCTGAAGGCTGTGTGGAACATTTTCAGCATCAGTAAAGATGGGAATACCCTGGCCTGGCACTTGTTTTGGAGCCACTGGTCTTGTATCTCTCAAAGATCCTGCAGAGCCTGCACACAATTTGGTAGCAAATAACACCAAAATTAACAAACTATTATTACACTGATACTACTCAAGTAAAGCTGTAAGCAATAAAAGATTTTTTTATTTTAGACAAAAATGCATATGGATATATTTTTAGAAAAAGGCAACTTCAAGCAACTGAGTGAAACCAATTTTGCTTGATTTCAGCCAGAAAAATGTGATAAAAATCTGAGTAGTGAGACTTGTTTGATGTGTTCCGTCATATTTGCAACTCACACCATTATGCTATGTAGCAAACTGAGCATTCACATTATTCAACTAGTAACAGAATTCTGCACAGGACACCCTAGAATTTATTTGAAGATTTACATAATTCATGAGAAATATTCCCCAAGTATGATCCCTACCCAGTAAAGCTGTGCCTGTCCTGGTTGTTCCCACTTTGTGAGATTTACCAGAACCTTTCAGTTTCCCTAATGCAGATCTCTGAGCTGTTCCTTCACCCATGTCCATTCCTGGATTCTGAGTCTCTGCTATCTGGAGGGTGATATTCCTAGCAACTCGGTATTGAAACTCCCTGGTTTGAGATAAAAGGACATATTCATGGCTTAGGATAACATGAAGTTCTAATATTTCCAAACTAATAATTTGAGCATCAGAACCAGTAATAACTTTCCTATGTCGAAATGTCACGAAAAGGTGCATTTTTTCACCATTAAATAAAAAATTTCCTCAATTTGAACTCTCCTTTATGCGCATAGCAGTTGCTCAACTGACACAAAAAACAAAAGAAATGGGTAAAAGCTGATTACTTCTTGCAGTGAACTTCTTCAACAGAAATTTTACTGGTAGTAGATTAGTGTTTGCAGTTATTCCTGGAGAACATCTCTAGTCTTCAAAATGGAACCCCAACAACCTATAATTCCTATCTTCAGCAGAGAAGATAACAAAAAGGTAATAAATCACACAAATTCATGAAACGTCCTTACTGTTGCTTTTGCACCAACAAATCTTTGGGCTCGGCACATCGATTGAGTCCTTCAATGTATATCGCATCAGCCTTTTTTGAGTCTCCCTGTCTTTCTAAGTTCATTGCCCATTCAATGTACAGCGCTGCCACTTTGTCTCCTATGCTGTTGTCAAACATGTAGACAAACAAGTCGGTGGGATCTTCAGACAAACAGGCCTGAAAGCAACACAGCATGGCGATTCAAAGAAACATCGAAAGTAATTCCACAGTTTAAAATTAACATACTTTAGCTGTGTAATCTTCCCATTCCTCAGATTTAACCATTTCAGGTTCGTGCGCTGGTATACTGGCATCACACAGAAAAGTTCCTTTTTGATCCCTCTGTGATACGGGAAGATCTTATGATCTTCAGCAATTATGGCACTATCAATATGCCTATCTATCACAGTGCCAGGAGCTAATTGACATTGACACACGAACCTGAAAGGCTTAAACATACAAGGCGTAGGATGCAAACAATTTTCTCCTTAAATATCCAGTGCTTTTTCATTAACTTTGGTAATTAATGACTTACACATTTTGATAATATAATGAACATACGAAAGCAGTAGTAAATCAAATCATTATCAATATTTCAGATAAATATTAACATGAGGACACCCATGATAAAAATGACAGTACTAAAAAAATATTTCCCTAAGATCAAGTTTTGTCTAACATAGTTGCCTTTTTGCAAAGTGGGATGTTACAAAGTGACTGATAAGTCTGTCAGCTGAGGAATGAGTGTCTAAGAAGAAAATTTCAAATGACTTTCATGGCACAGCTGGGCTGGGCATTAAATACCTTCTGTTTGATCAAACATCTATGCTTTCCAAGTCTGATGGCATTATTTTTATGAATCACGATAGAGACTCAAAAGTACTTGGGCCTCATCTTAAAGCACCTCTCTACTTACAAATTTTATCCACATGCGAATAAATCGAGGGTCATTTTTATAGCGTTCATCTCCCTGAAACTCTCGTAGACATCTTTCAATCAATTTCATGAGTTGTCCATCGTGGCCTCCTTTTGGATAGTTTTGTTCTGTCCACTTTATGTACCTGAGAGGTAAAGTCAAAATGTGAAACATCTGCTTAAGAAAAGCAGACTTTTAAACCCTTTCACTTGAGAGTAATTATCATTCAGATTCTGAAGTATGATCCAGTAAACATCATGTGACCTTTGCTTTATTTGTGCCTTGAGAAATTAAAAAGCACATATACCTCATTAAATATACTAGACAAATTGATTAAAAGTACCTGTTCACTGAACACCAATTGCAAGTGTGACATTGTAACACAAATCTAACCAGACTGTAGAAGTAATTATAAGCAGAGGGGAATCTCTGAAGTGCACAGCTGCCCCCCCCCCCCAACCCATTTTCTCTTTCACCCCTCATTTTTAACCCCTTTTGTCTTTCCTCATTATGTACCTTTTTTGTCCCATCCCCTTACCTACACTTCTCCCCACCTTCCTGCTTTGCTCCTCTTCCCCTTTTTCATCTTTCACCACTCTCAACTATCTTCCTTTTTCACTCTAGACCTACTCCTCTTGTTTCAGCCCTTCACACCTACCTATTTCACCACACCTCCCATACTTTCTCTTTCATCCCTCTTCGAAGTTGAACCCTGGCAGGCTGCGGAAGTGCAGAGCACCTTCTTCCTTTTTCTCACCAACTTATTTTATAACTTTAGCCTCGTTTGTCTTTCCTCCCTCCCTTGTCTTCTTTTTTGCCCAGTTCCCTTCCTACACTTCTCCTCTATCTTCTTCCTCTTTGGCTCCCCCTTCCCCTTTTTGCCTTCACCATTCCTCTTTCACTTTCAGCCCCCTTTACTAACTCATTTAGCCCCTCCACACCTGCTTCCTTCTTCATCTCACCTCCCCTACTTATCTTTCATTCCACCTCCCATAACTCCTCTTTCATCCCTGCTGGAAGTTCACATCAAATCCTGTATGTGCTTCAAGTTTGGTATACACTACGTGCTCGATCATAAACACGCTACACATATGCTGCCTGAGCCTACCTGTGGACAATATTCTAATCAAAATTTCATTTACTTCACAATTATAACTGACCTGTCCCATACAACATACGGATCATCACCAGCATAAGTTCGCAGTTCCAGTTCAAACTCACTGAAATACAAAATTTGGTGAAACAAATGAAAATACCACCGATACAAATTTAGGGCATGTGCAGCTAAATAATATCAAGATTTTTAATTTTTGGTAAAATTTGAAAAATGATTTTGGCCTCCTAAACCATTTTTGTATCTGCCACAATGTGAAAAAGTCAAGTGGCTAATTATCCCTCACCCTGTGCTTGCCGCCCATGTTTCCCAAGCGCTCACGCCACATGGGCGGCAAAAGTCGGCCAGGTCAAGCTGACTGCGCCACGCGCAAGCCGTATTTTTACGCATCAGGTCACTGACCTTTTTGAGACGTAACCACCATGTTATTGTTCACTGTATCTCTTCTAAATCAAAGACATTGTGACATGGACATGTTAACCAGTGAACCACTGGTCGGAATCACAAAGACTAAGCTTTCAAAGGCTCTCCCCACACTTTCAAAAGATGTAACATCGCCATGCGAACTGTTGCACAACAACGATTTGCAATATTATCTCATTTTCTCACAAGCTGACCACCATCTGGAGTTGTCTGTATCTAAGAACCAATCAGAAACAAGCTCTGAAATAATCTTTGCCCCAAATGCCCACATTGGTTTATTAGTATGTGTCAATCAGGATGAAACCATTTGTGTAGGGCTTGGGAGGGTGTGGCTAGTTATCATGCTTCGTTCTCACGAAACCTACAGCTGTCAGTTTGGAATCATAAGTCAGATCATTGGTTAAGAGACTGACAGTCTAAGGTTTTGCTGGTTAATTCATTATCAAGCATGATAAGGCATAGCAGCGAATGTTTTCATACCGATCAATAAAAAGCGAACCACGTGGACAGCGTATGTGGTCATCGTATAGCGGCACGGGTCAGTGACCCCAGATAAGATTCTCCGTGAGTAAGGTCACTGACCAACAGCAACATGGAAAAACCAACGTTCTGGATGTGATGGACCTTCTGAGTACCTCGCGACTCGTATGAATGCAAGTAGTGAAAGCCGAAAGGAAACTGCTAGCAGGATGAAGGAGGAACTGAACACCGCCAAAACCAAGACCAGGATTGGATACTGGAATGTTAGAACAATGTATGAATCGGGTAAGTTAGCACAAGTAACATCAGAGATGAGGCGCTACAACCTACACATCCTGGGTGTAAGTGAGAGCAGATGGACTGGATCTGGAAGGATCAAAACATCCACTGGAGAAACCGTTCTCTACTCTGGAAGAGAGGATGACCAACATCATGAAGGAGTAGCCATCATCCTAAAGAAAGGACTGGACAAATGCTTGTTGGAGTGGAAACCAGTCAATAGAAGACTGATGAGGATGAGGATGAAAGGACGACACACAAACATCACTGTCATCCAATGTTATGCACCAACCAACGAAAACGACAACACAGACAAAGACGACTTTTATGAACAACTCCAGGGGGAAATGGACATGACGCCACGGCATGATCTCATCATTGTCATGGGAGACCTCAATGCTAAGGTAGGTAAAGATGATATAAATTATGAAAGAGTAATGGGAAAGCATGGAACTGGAACAAGGAATGACAATGGAGAAAGGCTTGTGGATTTTTGTGCCTTGAACAACTTAGTCATCGGAGGGACCCTTTTCACACACAGAGAAATTCACAAACTCACATGGAATTCTCCAAATGGAAGAGACAAGAACCAAATAGACCATTTGATGATCAACGGTATGTGGAGACGATCCCTTCTAGATGTGAAAGTGAAAAGAGGAGCTGACGTAGCCAGCGACCACCATCTAGTGGCAGCACTTATCAAAATTAAACTGAACAAGACCGGAATCAAGACATCAAAGCAAAGACACCTTAATATTCAGAAACTGAGAGATGCAAGTGTTAGAAATGCCTTCAACATACAAGTCAAGAACCGATTCCAGGCTCTACGAGAGTCTGATAAGAACAACCCTAAAGAAAGAGGAATCGATTCAGAGTGGAAAAGAGTAACTACAGTGTACACAGAGAGCAGTGTAGCCTGCCTTGGATTTAATGAGAAAGGGAAAAGCAAGGAGTGGATCCAACAAAGAACATGGGATGTGATCGAGGAGAGGAAAGTCATGAAAAAGAAACTCCTACAAGTGAAATCGGAAAGGCTGAAAGAGAGGTACCAACATAGCTACACAGAGTTAAATAAGAAAGTGAAGAGACTAGTAAAGAAAGATAAACGAGAAGCCATGGAACAGCTAGCGGCAGATGCGGAGGAGGCAGCAGCAAGAGGAGAACAGGGTAAGCTCCACAAGATCACTAAGCGCATTTGTGGCAAGTACGGTGGAAGACCAAGTGTTCCAATCAAAGACAAGAATGGGAAACTACTGACTACAGAACGAGAACAGGATACACGCTGGACAGGGCACTTTCAGGAATTACTAAACCGGCCACCACCTGAAGATAGAATAATAATACAAGATGCTGCTGAAGACCTTGACATCAACATAGATCCACCAAAGAAAGAAGAGATAGTGGCAGCAATAAAGAGCCTAAAAAACAGCAAAGCCCCAGGAAAAGACAACTTGACTGCAGAACTGTTCAAAGCAGATCCGGATCAGTCAGCCACCATCCTTCAGCCACTGTTCACAGCTATCTGGGAAGCAGAAGCAGTACCAAAGAGCTGGAATGAAGGCAGAATAGTGAAAATACCCAAGAAAGGAGCACTCAGCGATTGCAACAACTGGCGTGGTATCACTCTCCTTTCTATACCCAGCAAAATCCTTGCCAAGATCATTGTGCAACGTATGTCAGATGCTGTGGACAAGACACTGAGAAAGGAACAGGCCGGATTCCGAAAGGGGAAAGGATGCATTGACCAGATCTTCACACTCCGAAACATCATAGAACAGTGTTCAGAATGGCAAAGGCAGCTCTATGTGAACTTCGTTGACTTCGAAAAGGCCTTCGACAGCATCCACAGAGAGAGTATATGGCGCATTCTTCGGCACTATGGGATTCCCAGCAAGCTTGTTGAACTCATCAAAAGCTTTTACAAGAACTTCAGTTGCAGTGTCGGAAACAGTGATGCATCCTTTGAAGTGAAAACTGGTGTACGGCAAGGATGTGTGATGTCAACAATTTTGTTTAACCTCGTAATCGACTGGATTATGCGGAAAACTACAGAGGATGCACCAAGAGGCATCAGATGGACACTCTTCGACAACCTAGAGGATTTGGACTTTGCGGATGACCTTGCGCTATTGTCACATAGTCACCAACACATGCAAGATAAGACGCAGAGACTACATAATTTTGGATGCAAAGTAGGCCTTCGGATTAGCCAGAAGAAGACAGAGATTATGACCCTAAATGTAGACACTCCAGCACCAGTGCAAGTAGATGACAAGAACCTCACCACGACGGACAAATTTAAATACCTTGGTAGCATTATCAGACCAGAGGGTGGCACAAAGGAGGACATCCAAAGTAGGCTGGGAAATGCAAGGGCTGTCTTTCAAAGTATGAGCAACATCTGGAAATCGACACAATACGGCATCAACACCAAGATCAGACTGTACCAAAGCTGTGTCCTATCCACACTCCTGTATGGATCAGAGTGTTGGCGAATGACAGAAGGTGACCTCGCCAAGTTGTCTTCCTTCCACACCACATGTCTTCGTAGGATTCTCCGCATCTTTTGGCCAAACAAGATTTCTAATCAGGAACTACTAAGGCGATGCAAGCAAGAAGAAATAGCCAACATCATCACGAAGAGACGATGGAGATGGCTTGGACACATGCTGCGAAAGGAAGCAAATTCTATAACCAAAACAGCACTTCAGTGGACACCGGAGGGACGGCGCAAGCGAGGCAGACCCAAGGCAACCTGGCGGAGAACAATCGAGGCAGAGATGAAATCCTTCAATCACTCATGGGGAACTCTCGCAAAGATGGCCCAGGACAGACAGGGCTGGAGATCCTTTGTTGCTGCCCTAAGCACCAGTGGGTGCAACAGGAAATAGTAGTAGTAGTAAGGTCACTGACCGGGCAGCGGGCTTTACAGGTAGCGCGCAGGGTGAGCATTATCACACTTCAGCCTCATGAAAATTACAGCTGGGCATTTCCATGCAAACGTCAACCTCAGGGTCAAAACCTTATATTGAACATATGATGAATGTTTTATCATTTTTTAACTGCAACTCCATGCATTGAAATTGAGAATTTATTTCAAAATCACTCCATGCAAAAGTAGAATAAAATCCACTCTAGTGAAAATCTGAAATGTGTCTAGATGAAGCAATATTCAGCATCAATTTTTACTTTTCACTTTTTACCATCTAGTGAAATTATAACAATTGGGTGCATGATGATTTCCTTCACCTATGGTACTGTTTATTCAATGCTTTTAACATCTTAATTTCACTCTGAAACAGTCTGAAAAATTTCTGGCACATCCAGAAAATGCAATTCTTTAATGTCAGTCCGTCACACTAAACATCAACAAAACTGGTATTAAATGAAAACTATCTTATACTTTTTTCCTTTTATTTCCTCTGCCTACTGTCAACACTTTAAAAGCTTCCATAGTCATTTTAACCTTATGATGTGTGTAACTCTGTTGGAGAGCATGACAGACTGACATAATGAATAAATGATGATTTAAGTACTCTGCTCCAACATTTGCAAAATAAACTAAGTGACTATAGTTGCTGATGCCTGGTTCAAGCAAGGTGGACACACTGAGATGAAAACCTTCGCTTTTCTAATTTTATTATGATGCAGCATGATAAATTTTATGTATGCTACATATCACGTGTATATTTTTATACAGTAGACAATGGTTAAACATGACCTATGGCAAAAATCACAATGGAGTGGCTCCACTGAACCCAGCAACTTTCTTTTCAGTTTAACAGTAGGGCTATTTCGGTTTAGCATCAGTTTATTAACAAAGATAAAGACGAAAAAGTTCGGGAATTCCTATTTTCTTTAGGTTTACCGCCATTTTGTTTAAGAGTTGTCCACTGTATCTTTGAAAAAGCTGGAAAGAATGTAAGACATTTGCAGATCTACAGCTAGCTCTATGCTTTTCGTCTGATGGAGCAGCAAGCCAGTTCCAACAGAAATTTAATATCTGCAACCTAAGCAAAGTAAGAGAGAAGTCTGGTATCAACATCACATGGCACTGTGGACGATGTAGGTGGAGAAAAAAAAAGGATGACCCGGTATGCTGAACTGTCAGGAAAGAGCAAGTTTTAGAGTGCACAGGACCTTGTGCTGTGTGTAAAGTGTAATGCCATGTTCAACTGATTGTAGTTGGATGGGTTTTTTTTGACAAAGTTAACAAAATTCGTCATGAATGTAGATTAGCACATTGCTCATTGAAATACGTGTGTTTCACTTTCTTTCATTCACAAACACAGATGTGATGGTCAATTGAATGTTCTGAAATGTCAGTCCGTCACATATGGAATTGCCCAGCTGTCAGTTTGGTATCAATCACATGTCAGATCATTGGTTAGAGACTTACAAGCATAGGTTTTCCTGGTTAATTCATTAGGCCAAGCTTATTCGCAGTCGTCTGCGAATGAGATCCAGATCTTATCCGCAGACATCTGCGAATAAGATCAGAATCTTACTCGCAGATGGATTTTTGGTTTTGTGTTTTTTATTTAGGAAGAGCTCCTTTAGATCACAATTCTGGCTTGTGTTGAATAATTAGGCTCTTCACTCGCTAAGATGGCTCGATGCGGAGTAACGCATGGTCTTTCTTATGGTTATGATACATCAGGTTGTCTTTTTTTTAGTGATACTGATACTTATTGGTTATCGTGACCTCGGTAGCTTTAGAGAGACCCTGCTTAGTAAAGCTTTTACGCAGGTTCCCCAGTGGCATGCTAAGAAAACCCGCCTGCCGAGTTGGTAAATACTAAATGGGGTTGGAATCCCCACAAGAGCTGACTTTTTTGGGGGGTTGTTACTTTTTTTCTGCTTTTCCCCGCACTGATCATCGTTGCTTTGCTCCAGAATATAAAATTGTGGCTAGGATTTTTACTTTTTTTTTTTTTACATGCATTGTTAGCCAATTTTGTCAGTGTGAAATCACAGAAAAACATGACAAATAGCTGAAGCAGGAGACCCCCAAAATAAATACAGTGAGTACTACATGATAGATCTAAGTCACGACAGAGAGAGACGAAATTTTCGGATCACACTGACGACAAGAGATCATTTACGTGTTTAGAATTTGATGTACATTTAAAAAATTTTCTAGTAAGCAGCTGTCCCGTTCAATGAACAGGAATTTATAAATAAAAAAGTAATCTGGAGCACACTGGTTGGTAATGATCAGTTTCCCCAGGACATCAGTTTTGCAAAATCCTTAGGATGGAAAAAGATTCCTAATAGGGAGCAGTATTACTATTAGGTTTAAAAATAAAAATGTTCCTGCATGGGATTGAACCCAAGATGGATGGAACTATAGTCTCAGACTAATAACTTCTGATGCTAGCCATTGCACCACCGCAGTCCGCGATAGGGTGGATCGAGGAACTTTTCCACAATAGCATTACGAAACCAAGGAACGCCATCTGCGAGTAAGCACTTCGAATTGATTTATCAAGTGTGATAAGACATAAATTTTTCTAGATCTAGTATCATAGCAGCGAATATTTTCATGTAGGCTACCGATCAAACCAAACCACATGGACAGTGGTACTTGTACAGTGTGGTCATCACACATCGGCAAGGGTCAGTGCAACCCAGATAAGATTCCCCACGAGTAAGGTCACTAACCGAACAGCGGGCTTTACGGGTAGCGCGTGGGGTGTGGGTAGTTACGGTTACACTTACAACAGAAATGTTTTGGTGTCCACCAAGTCAAAAAAACCTTACCATGTCACCATGTGCATAGCAGTAGCCTACTGTGTATATATCAGCAAAGCACACTGACCTAGATATAATTCCCCATGAATTAGGTCACTGAACCAGTCTGCAGGCTTTACCAACAAGGCCTAGCCTAAGATGGGTTTTAACTTTTATTATATGCAAGTGACGGAGTAAGAACAAAATAGTTTGGCTAGACACAGAACTGTGGAGTTTGGTTTGGTGACATAAAGTGGTGATTAAATTGAAAGATAAAAATCCAAAAAAAATTATATGTGCCGCGCGGACTTGTGTCCCAGGCCTGGCTGGGTTTGTGTGCATCGTGCCATAACTAAATTAAATTAAATTTGAGACATGAAGCCAAGTTTATGGCGTGAAAATGCTGGACGCCGTGGATTGAAGGCGAGGTCCACAAGTGACAATGTGCAACTTACTGCTGCTGCGCTTTAATATTGCGCTCTTCTTCTTGATCTGGATGCAAAGCTGCCACAAGTGATGATATTTGTCGACCTTGTCTTAGCGGCTGTACGTTTTCTTTACTAAGTTCCCATTCATGATCATCAACCTCCATTTTTCTCACACTTTCCTTGGTTTACTCTTTGACTAGGCCTACTTGAAAATCAAATCCAAAACAACCGCTTCGGTGACCAGGTGATTTACTTTCCAAATATATTTTCAAAATATATTTTTTCACCACATGTCGTTAAAGTTTGTTACTCTCTCGATTATGCCAATACTTCATTAAAAAAATCAGAATCATACGTTATCGAGAACTGAACAAAAGACAACGTTTTAATATTGGTTTGGATGACTGTAACTCATAAATATGTCGCAGATTTAATGCAACCAATTTGGCACATGTGAATCCACTCTGTAATTCCAGCGAAAACGAGGCTCGTGACCTCTAGCTTGTGGTCTATTTTTAGCTGTCTACTACGTCACTAGGAATCCCCTCCACGAAATATCATAAAAACCACAGAAAAACTGTGGGGTCGCAGCAGGGCCGAAAATTTATGCATTTTCTGTCTTCTCTTTAGTTTGCTTTGTACTGTTTGGGTTTTATTTCTCACGCGGGGCTTCGCAACATACAACCTTTTCTTTTTGCCCAATTTTGACTAGGAATCCCCTCCATCCACCCAGTGCTTGCGGTGTCCAATCTCTTCTGTGACCATGCTGCCTGTCCTTACGGCTTAATATTGCATCAGTAATAATTATAACAATACGTGGATATTTTGTGACACGTGATAAATGCAATGGGAATTTTATGTACCAGATGCTGAGCCATTTTGTTTATGAGAATACATCAAGAGCGTTCAATTTCTTTCCAGCAAAATAGTGGCATATTCTTCTTCTTCTTCTTCTTCTTCCTTAAAACTGGTTTTCTCAGATTTGAGTATCTCACCAGTGCGCAATAAAAATCGACTCGGCCCGTGTCCCTGGGAGTTAAAAATTTATATACATATAAGGGTGTAAGAAGCGGGAGTCGATTAGATTTATAAAAACTTATAAAAACACTTGATTGTGGCCATGAGCAGATCAACCAATCTTATCACTGGGTTTATAAGTATATCTATGCAGCCTGTTCAGTAGCTAGCTCTCAACGTGAGCTTTTCTAATTTTGTCTTAAAAGAGTCTAGGCTACTGCACAATTTTAGGTCCTCCGGCAAAGAGTTCCACAGCCTCAACGTGCTCGGATAAAAAGAATATAAGTGGCCGTCAACACTGGACGATGGTATGGCATAGGTCTGGCTATTCCGCCTAGTCTTACTAAAATTAATCCCAATGTGTTCCATGGGTATATCCATACAAATCAACACACCCATTTACACGAGAGAAACCGGGAGACAGAATAGAGAGCGTAGAGAGAGAATCAAACATGCATTCTTTCGGAATCAAAAAAGGCGGGGGGGGGGGGGGGGGAGCAGATGTTGTGAAACCGGGTGTGACAGGTTAATAATTTAAAATCGACTTACATCAGAATTGTTATTATATTTTCTTTTCAAGGTCTTAAATCGTTCAGCCCAACGTAGGTTACATTGTTTAATCATTAATTGAGTTTTACATGGTTAACTTTCAAATAAGTATGCCAGTTTCCTGGAGCAAGTTGATGTCAGTGCTTGGTTATAGTTTGTTGTTTGTTTGTTTTTGTTGTTGTTGTTTGTTTGTTTTACCTCGAAAGAGGAACTATTCTTCTGTTAAATTTTATATATCATTTTTTTTTTTTTTTTTTAATTTTGTATTTCATATAATCCTTGCCAATGTCTTGATTTCGTGTGATACATTGAGTTAAAGATGGGCTGCATCCATGGCTTATTAAGTCGATGAGACTGAAAGCATTGTATCATGACGTAAATACAACTGCGTGTTAGTAAGGTAAGACAAACATTGTACCCCCCACCCCAACATAAAAAAAAAAATTAAAAAAAATTGTACACAAATAAATGGTTGAATAAACGAATGAATAGAAAGTAAAAAATGAATAAATAAGTTGCTGTCTTATAGTTTGTTTGTGTCAAGTTAATGTCCCCCCCCCCCCCCTTTTCCCTTTCTCCGTGCATTGATTTTGTAGGTACTTATGTCGACCTACATTTAGATTACTTTGGATGTAAGTTTAATCCTCTCTTCAAGCTTTGATGTATTAAATCGTGGGGGCTCAGTACTATTATGATTTATGACCAGGAAACAATCCCACACAAAACATTATGTGATCAGCAATTCCAATTACGTATAAATAAATTGTTTACTGTACATCATGCACTTGGTGTGTATCTTCAGCCCTTTCATCTTCCCACTTCCATACACGTAAAGTGGATAGGAATAAGGTCGTCCCTAAGATGACAAATTTATTTTTATTATTATTATATATTTTTATTTATTCATTCAACCATTCATTTGTGCACGTTGGGGGGGGGGGGAGTATAATGATTATCTTACTTATAACCATATAGATATAATACACTGACAGTGTATAGATGCCTATAAGTAACATGCAGTTGCGTTCCTGGCCCTCCCATCCTATCATGATCTCCCTCTCTCCGTGGCTGCACCCCCACCCCCCACCCCTTGCACTTCCGACGTGACACGCTCCTACCAGGACCTCGAGTTTTTCCACGTCCATTTTGCAGCCCCTGAGCGCCCCACTTCACCTGCTTAATTACAACATTTCCCGTTTTCCCAATAAACCCGCTTGATTAATTGAACGTCATCGTGCCGTACCGCCAGCTCATCTGACTGGAAGGCGGAAGCGTAATGAATCGCAAAGGATTTATTTTATTTATTTGCTTTCTGTGGGCAAGGGTATCGGATCTCTCTCTAGGTTGAATCCAGATCATGACAATCTGCTTCACCCCCCCTCCTCCTAATTCCATACTTGTCGGTCTCCTTCACTCTCTCCCATTCCCCTCCCATCAGATTACCAGTTTACCGCGATCGTTTCCCACCCCAAGAAACTGTTGCAATCATTGTGTTTTCAGGCGAGGCCAAATGAAACGGTTCATTAAACGTGGCAATCTGGAATCAGGAAGTGCCACTCAGTCGAATTCCTTTCGTCGTGTTGTGACTTGTGGGCACGATGTAACTAGTGACGAACGCTAAACGAACACATCTACCTTATCTAGATCTATGTCGAGACCGAAACTACCTGGAAATTTTGCACCGATCGCATGGCATGGCTACTGCCCATCAGATGTCGGGGGAGGGGGGGGGGTGGCAGTCCAGACGTTTTGGCATGGTGCATGTCTACGTAGCCAGCAACACTATGGAAATCCCATGCAAACGAATGAGATCAAGACTGCTCATAGGAATGACAAATCTTCCCCACGTAGATTCGCTGGTTACAACATCGCACCGTCGTCGGTTTGATGTAGGAATCCGCCCTCACCGTAATCCTACCAACCCCACGGAATTCTATACAAATCTACGTCTGGTAGACGTGAAATTCTGGCAGGGCAGTTACCTCAAAATTAACGAAATCCAATCCATAATCTTGTTTAATTGACATTGTACGCTATAATATTATAGTACCAAAATTCGAGTTACAATTATTTAAGATTTACGATTTTCCACAGTCCATCATTTGTAGCAAATAATTAAGTATAATAGCGAATATCTGACGAGCACGCCAACACACACACACACACACAAGCACATACTCACATACACATTCATACACATAGAAAGGTTGACGCGTTCAAAACAATAGAATAGGCAAAACTTGAAAGAAGTAAGGCGGGGAGCAGTTTTTACGTAGGCCTACTTTGTCTCGCTCCCCTTTACGCCATACGAACGTAAGGTTAGGCTATGGATTCACTTTAAATTAATTATTGTGATCTATTTTTTTGTTTCCTTCATGCTCATCCCTAATGGTTAATTTTTTTCCAGGTGCACCCCACCGACTTTGCACGGGATGTCAACTATAAGGCAAAAGTGGGGGGGGGGGGATACATGTATGTCCCGGATGCTTGTGGGAGTCCTAGACACTCCTTCTATCCAAACTCCGAAATATGGCATAAAAATTTACTAATGTTTGTTCAAGCAGGACACCGCCACTTCTTGCGTCATAATTTCTTCCGGAAGTAAAGGCTATTGCCAATGTGGCCTTCTCTATTTCAAACTTTAAGATTTTGGTCCTTTCTGACGTTTTAATCTATATTCTTCATTTCTTCTCCCCGATTCCGCCAAATAAATACAGATATCAACACATGAAACAAACTTAACAAGATGGTGATGTTGTCATGAACAACAACTTTCTAAAGCTAACAAATAACAAGTGCAGCCAAATATTTACTTGGATATAGTCCTACATGTGTTATTTTTTTTAACTAGGGAGTTACAGTCATTGCATAAAGAACTGAAGGTAAATCATTTTCATCTAGATATACACAAATTTAGTATGGAAGAGATTTACTCTTTTTTTTTTTGTCGGAGGCCTCACGGTGGGGCAAAAACAGCCATGCTAAGTCGTATCTCCAATGTCCAAATACCGAGTGTTCAATTGGCAAGAATTTAAAAACAACCTGGCCAACTTCAGCAACGCAAACCTAAAACAAGTTCAGAGGTCACCAATTTTAGGAACGGTGTACAACACTGCTAGTTTAGGCGAGGAGGCTTTAGTTGACATAATTGAGGAGTCCCCTATCCGAACGACTGCGTGTACATA
Organism: Onchidella celtica; assembly: GCA_963931925.1. Lineage (NCBI taxonomy): Eukaryota > Metazoa > Mollusca > Gastropoda > Systellommatophora > Onchidiidae > Onchidella > Onchidella celtica. The sequence continues at coordinate 77,321,002 of OZ007568.1, forward strand.
CAGAGGTAGCAGATATAAACGGCCGTTGTATCACTTCATGCACCAGTCTAGATTACCAGCCATACAACGCGGGAGCAGACTGTACGCATAATTTAAAGTGTGTTTATGAATGAAGTGTTTGCAACCAACACAGAAGTTGACTTAGTGCAGTGTAATAGTAGCCTATTATAATACGCTGTTGGGCATCTTTGAAACACTAATTACTGATATTAGGGTCGCTATCAGAGCCATTTCGTCTTATCAAGACAAAACAGTTCGTCAGAGATTCAGAACAAGCAGAACCTTTTCGAAAATGTGTGGTGAGTATTCTATGTGCACTAATTCTATCTAACTAACTGTAGCCTACTGATCTGGTCTCAAGACAGTTTTTGTTTTTTTTTCCCTATATGAGTTGTAATTTCAGTGCATCGAGATCTCGTTAGCCAGGGGTGGGAATCAATTTTTGGGTGTTTGTCAGATCCTGCAGATTTCTATAAAACACTTCCTTTTTCTTTTATTAGCAACATTCATATGAAGGTAAAATTGTAGAACTGTCAGGCCTGGGTGGTAAGTGTCAGCAGAAAACAACCACTGAGTTCAGTGTAAAAAAAGTATTTTGTGAGAACAACAACATTCATACTAAGATTCCTCCCCAGATGTGTGATAGGAAGGAGTTCCGTACTTGAGCGCCAAAGACCAGAAACTAACTTTACTAAACACAACTACCCCAGCCCCTTTTTGCCTGATTAGTCAATCTGACTACCGCCCATTGATACAAACTGACTAGACCCTCACGCCCCAGGTCCATCTGACCATTCCATGTGTTTAAATTGATAACAGTGAAAGTGGCGCTCGAGTAAGGTACTCCTCCCGTGTGATATTTATTATTTTCAAGAAGTATTTGTAATTGCGTAGGTATCATTCTTACTCTCATTTTACCATGCTTTTCCACATTACTACATTGTGTTTTGGGTATAAGAGTGTCATTTGTCTTAAAACATGCTCAGGAAATAGTGACACATAAAGCACTTACTTGTTTACTTGAAATTAAGATTAATAGACATAGTTTGACAGGATTAATTTGTGAAAGGATTTTACACCAGTTCCTATAATATGGAATATTGGTTGTTGTTTTTTTGTAACAATTTTTGTAGTTATTTAATTTGCATTGTTAGATGTCATAAATTTTCTGAAGCAGTAATTTCACAAATGCATCATACAGTGATGAATAAATATTCATGATGCAGTTGAAATCTGACCAGTCAAGTGCACTTCAAGTACTTCACAAAACTATGTCAATAATTGCCCCCAGCTACCCTTACGGTTAGTGTTATTTTAATCTGCCGCTTTGAAGAAATCAATTCACAGCATTTTTACTATTCTGTCTAGAAAATTCCAATACAATTATGGATAAGTAGAAGCTCACAGGTTTCTCTTCCTGACAACCCAAATTCACAAATTTAGAAAATTGTGATCAAATAAGATAGATGTGGTATTGCGGATCCTATTATATTAATTTCTGATTTTAAATGGATTACAAATTCTAGTTTTGTAACTGTATTTTGCAATTAAGATTGATTAATATATATGATATTAATTATAGAGAGAAAATAAATGAAATCGGAGTGAAATCGGTATTTCTTCAGATGCGGTAAATGTGCTTTCAAATAGGGAACTTTTGTGCCAGGAAGGCAGTTTTATAGTGGGAGAAAGTGAAGATTTCAAACATTCAGGTTAAATGCATGGACCATAGCATATTTTGATTAGTCTTAATTTAAGGGGACAAGAAATATGATTTATTTAGGATGACGCAACAATTCATTTTGATTTGATGGAGTGTAAGTCTTGTCTTGAGCATTAAACAGCAAGTAAATTATTATATTAATACAAAATTCCACACATTGATGTGAAGCATTTAAACGTTTGTTCAATTTCTTCTGCTAGCTTGTAAAGTGAGAACAAATTAATAGGCTTATAATTATATAGTTTTGCAGCAAAGGGGTTCAGTGCTAAATTTCTTCCCAGAAATAAATAGTGAAATGTGCATTTTTAATTTGTTTTGCTTTCTTTACCCGATGTATTCCCGAGATTGATTCATGTCTTGTATTTTATAATTCAGTTCACTGCAAATTGTGTATAATATCTGTAGTGTTTCCCCATGCAATCTACTTTCACCAACCACATTTTCGCAATCACGCTTCTTCTACCTGTTAAATATGTCATAAAAACTAAAGCAAAACAATGTTATCGTTGTCTATTGACGTCCGGCACAACAGGAACAGTTCCCCGAGCATAACAGTCTATTGAAATTCCGATCGGTGAAGGCTACATGAGAAACGTCACGATATCACGTTAAAGCTTTTAAATGCCAAGTCTAGGCCTACATGGATTTGTCATCATAAATGAATTATTGTACGGTTAATTCCAGATATTATAATTATGAAGATTAAGAAGATGGATTTGGGGTGTGGCGTCTTTTGTGGTAGCAGTAGTTATGCTTGTAGTTGTTTGTACGACGCAAAGAGCTTATAAGACGTCGTTAGCACACGTGGCCTTGACCGGGAAACTTTTGGTCTCCTGTAGTGTATGTAGCCTACAGGGAACAAGGAAGAGTACTAAAGTATGACATTGTTTATCTCCGGTCTTGCGATTAGGCGCAGACAAAAATCACGCCGGTCCTGGTAAACTATGTGCTAACCTCTGGGCAGGCCATAGGCACCTGTGCGGTGTAGGTTTCTGGGAAAACAAGGAAGAGATCGATGTAACTACACGTGTAGTGTGACAGTTCTATACAAGCGAGTACCGCGGTTAATTTAATATTCAAGCAGTGGTTTTCACAATACCAGGCCACATTTCTCCCATTGCAGTCCCAGATTTCTTCAATTCCTCTTCCATTTTGAATTGTCATCTCAACATAAAATTATTTTTCTTTCATCATTATACTCCTACCGTGGTAATTATTTGAATAATTTATGAAAGTCTATTCATTGATTGCATTTTTTTTTTTTAAAGTTCTACTTCAATGAATTATAAAACTTTTCTTCTTCTTTTTTATACTTGATTACCCTCCTCTGACAGAAGTTCCTCCTCAGGCCCTCATTTGGCTTAAATCTCCCCCACCCCACCCCCTTCCCCCAGGGCAAAGTGCCACCCGTGTGAGAATCAGTCGGTTAGAAAGCTAATTTGGAAAGTTGGCATTGTGCAACTGCGGCTCAGGAATTTTATCTGGGTTTTCATCTGTTTACTTTGGTGGACCTCAGCAGCTATCCCGATTAATGTTGTTCTAAAAGAAATAAGTCTATCAGGCATCTGCCACACAGTCATATCCAGGTGGGGATTACAAAGGGTGATTACAAAAGTTGCTTGGGAAAGTTGGTTGTTATCTTCTTTCACTGTTTTTTCTCTGGCCCACTCCCGCCCCCGGCACCCCCCCCCCTCCTCCAAAAAATCACGCCACTGCTAACCACGTCCGAATTGCAGTGATTCGCTGCTGTGTGATTTACCCGTGCATGGTGATCACCGTGGCATAGCTGTGGTTTTGAGACCCGCCAACTGTGTGGTAAAAATCACACAGCAATGAATGAAAGGTGAATCTGTGGATTTGTACATACAGCGCCTCGCAGCAAGGTGCTCCACCCTCCGAACACATCCTGTGTCTGTGTGCTAAACTGTACCTTTTCGTGTTCGTCCATACGCACCACGAGCACAGACAGTCACCCGACCAACCTGTCGCTACACACTTTAACAAAAAACAACTGAACCGTATTGAGGATAATAATGAGGCATTTGGTTACATTTTGAAATATCTGATTTCGTGCGTCAAAAGATTGTAATGTAATTTTTTGTTCAATTTGATTTGTCGTCATTACGCCCATTTGTCAAGGCTAACTTTGAATAGAAAACAAAAGGAAAGCATTGCATGTAGGCGTCATACAGATCAATTATTGTTCATTAATTGTGTATACTGCAAAGTGCGAGAATAGAAGATTTATGATGTGGAAGAAAGAGAGGGGAATATCACGGATGAAGATCGAAGCTGAAATCAGTCAAAATTTATCTAGTGTCGAGACAGCTGTGGCGCAGTTAGTCTAGTGAGCGGCACGCGTAATTGATTCTGATGGCAATGAAAGGTGTTTGAGAACCTGCAGTATAGTGTATGAAATAATGTGTGCTTGTACGAACTTCAGTGGGCACTTCTCAACTGTTTGGGGTACTATTTTTTTTATCACATGGCCCATGTTTTAGTCTTTAGTGTCCAATTCCCGACAACCACATCTTTCTGTCTCACCCTTTTTCTTCTTCGCTTTAATAAATCTGTCATGCCCCCCCCCCCCATGTCTTTCTGCGCTCCACCCCCCCCCCCCGAAGTTTCCACTTCGAGAAATCTGTTAAATTGAGGATTCAAGACCGTAATGGAATTGGTTGGCCAGTTTCAATCAGTGGTTCAAGTAAAGTCCATGTTTCATGACGAGAAGAGAGAGAGAGAGGGGAAAAGATTGAACTACTTTATTGTTTCTGTTTAGTTTTAACGCTTTCAGTAACAAGAAATAAGACCAATTTACATTAGATATTGGGTTCAGTTGGTACATTTTCCTTAAATTTCTTAATATTGAGAATATCAGGTCGACTTTGCGAGAGCAGTCTTCGGTATCTGATTTGTGTAGGTGACCTAATTTCTGTACATGTCCGAGGAGCAAACCAAAAGTTTTCCACCTGAATATGAATCATCATCATTGCCTTTCTCACCCTGGATCAGGGTATAGGCCACCAACAAACACTTTCCATCCCTCTCTATCATGGGCCAGCCTCTTTACATTATTCCAAGTCTTTCCGCTTCGTTGCACATCCTTTTCTCTGGCTCTTCTCCACGTTCCGCGCGGCCTTCCTCTTGATCTCTTGCCCTGGGGATTCCAATCCAATACCTTCTTCGCGATGCTGTTTCCTGGCCTCCTGAGAGTGTGGCCGATCCATCTCCATCGCCTCCTACCAATTTCCTCTCTGACTGGGCTCTGTCTTGTTCTTTTCCAAACAATTTCATTGCTGACCTTGTCTGTCCATCTGATCTTAAGTAGCTTCCTCAAACATCTGTTGATGAAAACTTGGATTCTCTTTATGCAGGCCTGGGACGCATTCCAAGTCTCACATCCATACAACAGGACTGACTTCACGTTCGAGTTGAATATCCTCAGCTTTGTTTTTAGAGATATATCCTTGGTTCTCCAAATCTTGCTTAAGGACGTGAAAGCTGCCTGTGCCTTTCCAATTCGTGCTTTGACTTCTGCCTCTGTTCCTCCCTTATTGTCAATGATACTACCAAGATAGCAGAAGGACTCTACATCTTCCAGTGGTTGATCTCCTACTTTGACTTGTTCGCTTGGGGGTGCAACAATTTTTAGGACCTTCGACTTCGCAGGATGTATCCTCAATCCGATAGATTCTGAAATTTTGTTTAGAGCTGTAGTCTTTGCTTGCATCTGGTCGTGTGTGTGCGACAATAGTGCCAAGTCATCTGCAAAATCTAGATCGTCCAGCTGTGTCCATGGGGTCCATTGTATGCCATTTCTTCCTCCATTGGTGGTTTCTTTCATAAGCCAATCAATCACCAGAATAAACAGAAATGGGGACAGCAAACAACCCTGCCTAACACCAGTCTTGATATCAAAGCTGTCAGTAAGCTCACCATCGTGTACAACTCTGCAACTTGTCCCCTCGTACATGCTCTTGATAAGATTCACCATCTTCTCTGGGATTCCATAATGTCTCAATATTCTCCACAGCGTTTCTCTATCGATGCTATCAAAGGCCTTCTCGTAGTCAAGGAAGTTCACTATCAGTTGGGAGTTCCACTCTAGCGACTGCTCTACTATAATTCTCAGCGTGGCGATCTGGTCGGTGGTTGATCGATTACTCCTGAAACCAGCTTGCTCCTCACGAAGTTTTGGGTCTGTTGCATTCTGTATTCGCTTGAGAATAATCCGATTGAAAACCTTTCCTGGGATGGAGAGAAGTGTGATTCCTCTGTAGTTACTACAATTGCTGAGGTCCCCTTTTTTTGGAAGCTTCACGAGGTGTCCTTCCTTCCAGTCCTTTGGAAACTTGCCTCCGATCCAAATCCTCGAGAATAGTGAGTGCAGACCCTCTGCAGCCCCAGCAGCATCTGCCTTCAGCGCCTCTGGTGGGATCTGGTCTGGTCCAGCTGCGTTGTCTCGATTTAACTGCTTTATGGCATCATTAATCTCTGCTTTAGTCGGAGGGTCGCAACTGATCGGTAAATCATTTCTTGCGGGTAGAATGTCGGGTGGGTTGCTTGGTGGAGGTCTGTTCAAGGGGCTACTAAAATGTTCTATCCATCTTTTTGCCTGAGCTTCCTTTCCAAAAATAGCCTTCCTGTTGTAATCCTTAACAGGAACTTCCGGTTTTCCATATTTTCCAGCAAGAGTCTTTGTAGTCTGGTAGAGGATCCTCGTGTGTCCTCCTGTTGCTGCCTTCTCTGCTTTCTCTGCTAACATTCCTATGAACTCCTCTTTGTCTTTTTTAATTGATTTTTTGACCTCTTTAGCTGATGGTCGGTACTCTTCCTGGTTACCAACTCTTGAGCTTCTTGTACGACTTGCATTTACCTGTTCTTTTAGGTCTCTTCTTATCCTTATCAAGTCCAGTGATTTTTGACTGATCCATTCCTTGTGTTCCACTTTCTTTTCCCCAAGAACATCCTGACATGTCGATGTAAATACTCCTTTTACCTTAGCCCAGTGAGTCTCCAAATCTACTGGCTCTTCGAGGTCAACAAGGTGTTTGAATCTATTCCTCAGTGTCAGCTGGAACTCTTCCTTCTTGTCTCCATCCAGAAGGCTCACTTGAAACTTTCTCCTCTTTGTTCCTGCTCTGGTACCTTGTTTCTTGAGGCGGAGTTTGAGTCTTGCCAGCAGCATGTGATGGTCAGATCCAACATCAGCTCCTCTCTGTACTATGACATCCTCCAGTGAGCGTCTGAATCGTCGGGTGATGCAAAAGTGGTCAATCTGGTTTTCAGTTACTCCATCCGGTGAAATCCAAGTGGCCTTATGGATCCTCTTGTGTGGGAATACTGAACCTCCAATCACATAGCTGTTAAATGCGCAGAAACTTGCAAACCGCTCTCCATTCTCATTCATTTGTCCCAAACCATTGCACCCCATAATGTCCTCATACCCTGTATTGTCCTGTCCTATCTTGGCATTGGCGTCTCCCATTATAATGTTCACATCTTTTCTTGGCAATGTGTCAACTATTTCCTGAAGCTGGTTGTAGAAATCGTCCTTGTCCTCATCGGTTGCTTCATTTGTTGGGGCGTATATCTGCACAATGTTCATGTTGATGTTCTTGTTCTTTGTAGTAAATGATGCCAATATAATTCTCCTTCCGTAGGGTTCCCATCCCCTCAGTGACCTCTGGGCGTGCTTGCTCAAGATGATCGCTACCCCTTCTGTATGCTTTTTGTCCTCCCTTCCAGAATACAAAATCTTTTCCCCAGAATTAAGTTGTTTCAGTCCGGACTGTATCCAGCGGGTCTTGCTAACTCCAAGTATGTGCAGTCTGTATCGCCTCATCTCCATTGTAACCTGGGCACTCTTTCCTGCTTCATACATGGAGCGGACATTCCACGACGCAATCCGGAGTGACTTGTTTGATGAAGGAGCAGTCGGGCCAGTGGAGTCCTTTCGGCTTTGTCCATTGTCCTTCATTGAATCTACAGGTGCAGATGCTCCCCCTTCTCCCAAGATAAAAGACTGATTTAAAGTATTTGCTTGTGTTTCTGTAACTGGTTTATTTTTACAGGGTGAATATGAATGAACAGAGATAAAGTTTTGAAATTTGCTGTGAATGCACACCAACTTCTTACTAGTCTGCATGCGAATTTTCGGAAATTTCCGTTCACTAATCTTGGGGATAGAACACTCCAAGTGAAAGGAGGTACAGTACTGGTCTTCTGAGTATTGATGTATAGAGAGGGTTCACTTCCGCCAAATCGCGAAACTAGGTCGCTGCAGTAAACAAGAAATTGAAGAATTGAAAGAGACCTTCTTCACCAAAGATAGTGTACACATCTGTTTACTGTGGTTTGTTCATATTTTTGGGCTGATTGAAACTATTTAAAACCGTTTGTAAGCTCCTACGCCCCGTGGAAGTGCACAAACGGATATTGTTTACCTCAGCGACCTACTTTCCGCTCCATGCCAACAGTGGTTTAGCAGAGCCTCCCGTGTCTCGCAGTGCAAATCGAGCAATAATGAACCCCCTCTCTATATATAATACTAGCTGAGTTCCCGGCCCTGCCCGGGATAAATCGATTTATTAGTTTCAGTTCTGGATATATGGACCTGCTTCACTTTGTTCCTTTAGCTTTATTTCATTTTTGTTTGTTTGTTTTTAGATAGGTTTTACTGCTTTCCCTTTGCGCGTTGACGTCCTGCGCGTCCCGCCAGCATCCGTCAAATGGCTATGATTTGCGCACGGGTTAGTTTGTCTGCACATCGCAGGAAGTGATAACGTCATGCGTTAATGGAAATGAAATATTATAATACTAGATGACCTACCGGGCATTGCCCAGAATAAACAATCATGTGATTCCCCCCCCCCCCCCAGTATAATAAAAGTAATAAACTACCGTCTTGCTTCAGAACTCATGCGCACCACAACATTACGCACCAAACTGAACGCTTGATACTGTTACTTTTTTATGACATGCACGGTACTATATATTACGAAACAAACATGCAAATATACAGATGTTACATAGCAATAAACATTGTTATTTTTTTAAAATACATGCTTGAAGTAAACAACTTTTAATTATAGCCATCATCTTCCTTATCTCAATTGCCACCTTCCTGTCAAATTTAAGGCCTGAAGAGTGTATAGTTTGGTCAGTTAGTCATGCCAAAGGTTGCAAGTTACTGAAATATATAATAGATTTTCCTTGGCATATTGAAAACACAAACCTGTACTTTTGGCCCCGCAGCGTCAATCTCCCAATTCCAGACCTTTTCTTTTTCATAGCCTAGGCATGTTGTGAACACACATACATAGTTTCATACTTGATAGTCTTAGAACTCAATCTCATCATTCAAACCAGTCCTAACCGGAAGTTGTTTTGTGAGTGTGCTTAGTTACATTAATTTGCCGAAAAAATAGACCGAACGCCAATGTGTCGCCATCTAGAAACTAATACAAACGTTCTGCGAGTTATTATTTTTTTATTTTCTGTGCCGGGGACACGACGACAGTCTATACTAAGCGTTGTATAAAATCTGAGGGCCACCGAATCAGCATTAACAGAGGAGTAGCGAAAGGCGCGCTGCAATTGTCGTAAGGTTTCACTTTTATTAATATAGATAATACTCTGTGGTTACCTCTTCATTACAATGCGCCAGCGCACACTATAGGCCCGTTGCGGATATTACCGGCCATTTTAGTTGTCAGGACTGACGCTTAACCATGGCGATGGTAGCACTGATTTTGATTCGTTAGCTGATTTGCATTGTGAGCACTTCAGGCGTCGCGAACCAATCGGCGGCGAGCTAAAAAAAAGTTCACTACGTCTACAGTAAACAGTGACACGTGCGTTCACGCACATGGGAGGCGTTCGGTCAATTCTTTCACTTCCTTTCCTTTGTTTGGATGGTAGAGAATCTGACCAGCTTGGATTTATCCTTTTCATCCCTGACATATTAACAGTCAGCTGCAATGCAACCAGCAGGCATTTTAACCGCGTAGACATATCTCGAAGTTACACTCGTCAGCTGATCCACCCGCATTTTAGGTGGCGGAAGTACAAAACAAAAACACTCCGTGACGTCATTCGCAATGGAAATTATATAGAGAGAAAGACTAATGTGAGTGCAAAATTTCAACCCTCAATCTCTATTCTTTCATATTCAGGTGGAAAACGTTTGGTTTACCCCTCGTATAAGACCGAACATTCTGTCGAGTGAACGCACAAACTACCCACTCACTCCACCCCAGCCGCCCCCCCCCCACAAACCTGGCACTTTGCCCCTGAAGGAAACCTGCGAGGTCCAAATTCAGACGAGATCATTAATTTAAAAAAAAAAGAAAAAAAGAAAAAACTTTAAAAAAAAATTGATTTGCATTGAATAAAGAAAATGAAAGTGAAAATCGGATAGATTCCAAGTCTTTATCATATCTCCATAGCATAGTTGAATCGAAGAAATGGATCGTTGCAGAATTATCGATTTGTATTAAATAAATATAGCGGAACCGAATGCAGATTTTCATATTACAGTGGGGTCTTTCACTACTTTCAGAAAAAAAGAAAATTGATAGCCTTTTCGCTGGCTTTTGGCAAAAGATGTAAATGGAATTCAAAGTGCGATACTAAGTTCGTATTGTAGCGAAACAGTTCAATTGAAGCATTGAATACGTTCCTAACGATTTTGTGTTGAACGCCGAAAACGATCTGCAGATCGATTTTCCGTTTCATGTCTAGATGTGGATCTGATCAATCAAATATTAGAACGCAAATTTTATTGTAATTAAGACTGCGGAGTTTCGCGTGATGTCACAGAACGTCCCAGCTCTCTTGGGTTTTCTAGTCATTATGGACTTCAGAGAGTATATATACATAGAAAGAGGGTTCACTATTGGTCGATTTGCACTGCGAGACACGGGAGGCTCTGCGAAACCACTGTTAGCATGGAGCGGAAAGTAGGTCGCTGCGGTAAACAATATCCGTTTGTGCATTTCCACGCGGCGTAAGAGCTTACAAACGGTTTTAAATAGTTTCAGTCGGCCCAAAAATTATGAGCAAAGCTCACTTAACAGATGTGTACACTATCTTTGGTGAAGGCGGTCTCTTTCAATTCTTCAGTTTCTTGTTTACCGCAGCGACGTAGTTTCGCGATTTGGTGGAAGTGAGATCTCTCTATACATATCTATATTCTCTGTGGACTTGGAGATCAAGGCCGGTCACTCTAACTCCGGAGATCATATCTCTTATCAAGACGGAGACAAAGCAGACCGGGCCCAGTTCCCTAGGGACCTGAATGGTGGTCGTGGTGGTGTGGTTTGTGTGTGTGTGTGGGGGGGGGGGGATGATAGAGATACAGACAAAAAGTGGACGTGGATGTCTGCATGAAGGGGATATAACAAACGAAAATTTTGGTCGAGGGCAAAACCCACAGACGCCAGAGCTCTGCATTTTTTACTGTTTGCTTATACTTATAGTTATAATATCAGATCTCAAATAGAGGGTTGTGTCTTAAACATGGACTCAATAGATACTAGACCGGTATTGATCGATACTGACGAAATGATTTCGTGAATGCAGGGGTGGGGAGCGGTGGAGGGGGAGATGAAGGCAGCTGTGTTGATATAGTACATACATCTTATTTCATTTACTTGATTGTCCGTTTCTCCATGGCCATCGATCTCCCAGTGCGTCACATTGTCAACATTTGGGTCCGCTCTGTTGATGTTCTTGTCATTCAACATTACCATTCATTATCGTCGTCCTCGTCATCATCATCATTTAAGAAATAACCCCCCCCCCCCCCCCAATAAAAATGTTCATGTTTATTTTTTTCCCACTCTATCTGTCCTACTCATCCGCCCTTGAACATAAGCTTAATTTTGCCTTTATCTACCTTCTATTCTCTTTCGGTTTCACTCCGTAAATACTCCATCGAGTCCATTTTCACATTTGTCTTGTCATCGTGTCACCCGTGTATACTGATGAAGATAGATCCGTGTCGCGTGTGAGTACGTGTAATTTGTCTTGTCCACAGCACCCGCTCCGCTATTTTTACCAAAAATGACGCAATAGAAAGTAAGGAGTGTTTATTGGGGCTATATGTAGCCTAAATAAGGTCACCTGTTTATTGGGGCTACATGGTCACTATTACCTTAGCGATTCAGTATTTCCGTAGGCCTAGGGTTAGGTAGGGTTTGGTCAGGATTAGGGTTAGGTAGGGTTAGGGTTGGGTTGTATGATCAATATTATCGTAGTGATTCAATATTTTTGCAGCGAGAAACGGGTAGCCCAAATAAGTTTCAGGGGTGGGGTTTGCTTATGCAGGCTACATGTAGCCCCAATAAACGTAATAGTTTAACATGATTATTTAAGCTATATGTAGCCTATATTATAAAGTCACCCTAGAAAGTAATACACTCTTTGCCCTTCATTCTTGTCCACAGCATCCGTTCCGCTCTTCACCGCAACAGAGGCAAAGCCGTCATTTTCCTTAAAAAAAGCGGAGCGGATGCTGTGAACGAGACCACTAAGCATCTCCAATCATTTGCCTAGATTTAAAAAAGCAACAAAAAAAAAAACAACGAAACAAGAAATGACGCGATTGCAACGCTACATAGTCGTAGATGGTATGTTCTGTGCACTTGTGTGTGTGTGTGTAAGGGGGTGAAACAGACCAAAGCTGGTGTAGCCGTCAGACTGGTAGCTCGCCGCCCATTAATTTTGCTATGCTACACACTGACAACACAGTACACAGTGGGCGGTGTGGACAATGCCTGTTGTGTTGCTGTGTGGGCAGTGCCTATTGTGTTAGTGTGAAGCAAAAAATTTATGGGCGGCGAGCCCCCAGCCTTGGTCTGTTTCACCCCTAATAAAAGTAGTATGTGTGCTGAGTGCAAAGTGGAGGTCCGCAGGCAAGATGGTGAGATATTGATGAAACATAGGCTACTTAAGTGAGTCGATCAGGCCTTGCCTCGACATAGACCCACTTTTTACAGAATGATACTGATAGATCGCCATTGTAGTAACACGACTAAGAGCGGAGATATAAGACAATGCTCGGGATAAAGTTACTTCTGCCCTCGGCTTTCTTCCCCCCTCTCCTCCTTTTCTCCTCCTGCCCACCTCTCCTCCCATCTCCCACTCCTTTCCTCTTCTACCCTCTCCCCCCTTCTCCTCCCTACCTCTGCACCCCTTCCGCCCCCTCCACCTGCCATCAGAATAGATTGGGTTATTGGTTCTTAAGCGTCTACCCTTTCTATTTTCTGAATAAAACGCGGACACACATTCACAGACACAGACAACTGTCATAATCTATAGATCAGTTCACCACATCAGATCTGCGGCTTTGCTGGCCGTGTTGCACCCAGGGCCACCTGCATTATTACAGGATTTTTTACTTTTGTGTCAACTTCTCTCCTTGCCCCAACCCCCCTCCCAATCACGTCAATATGTTATGAAGGTGTCGTGTCGTCAGTACGTCAGCCTCCCATATTAATCGACTGATCTATCACCCTTTCATGTTATTGATAAAAATGGCTCACGTGGCGCTTTACTTTAAGAACACCTGGCAAATTGACGTATGTCTTGTTAGTTCATAATCGCATTTTGATTTTGAGACGCAGATCGAGTTTCTTGCTTGCAAACTTTCGTATTTGAATTAGAAATGATCGATACCAGTGATCAGGCTGCCGCTCAGAGCTCAACGTTTGTCAGCTATCTGCCAGCGTTGATGGTCGAACCGCCTTGGAGTCGATTCCAGGCACAAAACTGGCGCGTTTTGTTATCTCAGTGACGACTCTAATTACATCATCAAACCTTATGAAACTGCACATTTGTTATCTCTGTCTTGGTTGGCAGTTTGCTCTTTTTTACATTAATGATATTTTCGTCGTACTTTTGGAAGGGGATCTCTTTCGTGCGTTTGGAGGGGGGGGGGGGGCTCCATCAGGTGCGTACCTCATCAGTTTTGCAGATTTTCACCCTCACCCCACATCCCTGTACACTTTTCATATGCTCGGCCCCAAACCTCTCCCCTTCCCGTCCCCTTGTACAGAGGGGGGGGGGGGGATCGGTTAAAAATTTTCATGATTAGTAATAACTGATGTAATCGTTGACAGCGAAAGGTCCAAGTTGTAAAAGACTTTTTGAATTCTGTTCAAACATCCGTCGGCAAATATGCCAATTACGAGAAAACATCAGTGACTGAAAATAGATCAGTGGCATTGTTGCCAGGAAAGCAGCGTACTGTAACGACACCGAGGAGACGCCTTCGTTCAACACTTAACCCACTAGTGCCTTTAACTAAAAGAAAATTGCCAATCCCAAACTTCTGAAATAATATGCTGAAACTGATTATATACTTGCAAAAAGATAAATATATAATTGGAAAAAAAAAAAGGATTTAATAAATTGGGGAGAGTAAGTTAAAGTAAATCAAAGCTAGAGCATTTGGGTTCCAGGTGACCTGTTTCAGATATGGTACACTGGGTGTGAAAGGGTTAATGCATTTCATACACGCCACCTACACTCGTGAAGTGTGACGTCGTACGGCTTTTCCGTATGCGGAGTTTCTGGATGGGCTTACTTAAATTTAAATACGATTTGTTGTCTTCACTGCAAAACAGCAAGTAGCCCTGTGTTGTTGTTACCAAGCAATCGAGCACATATAATTTATTTTGTTAAGCAGTCGGGCAACTTTTCTTCAAGTGATGCAATAGCGTCCAGTTGTTTCATTGCGCCATGTTGAAAAACGAAAAAAGATTCAGGAGAGTGATGCCATGGAGAGACCTTCAGCGGAAGGAAACCTCTGCCATGACCGCATTGGATAAGGATGAGGCTCTGATAAAAGAACTCACCCAGCTTAATCCTTGTCGCAGGGGCCATCTATAAAGAACGACTTTGGCGACCCGCCCCCGGTACACGTTCCACAGGCCTGTCCTCACCCTCACACCCCCCCTCCTCCTCCTCCTGCCTTGCACGAGTGCACGGCTACTACACTGTTGAATGTTGATAAGGCCTAGATGTTTGAAAACTGACGACATGTGGTTCGTTACTTACATTGATTTTTATTTAACCCAACAACTTAATTTATTGAATAAAAAGTAAATTATTCTTCTTCTTCGTTCGTTCACTAATCTAAATCTTCAGATTTGTTCTTTTAAGAAAATCAACGGTTTTCTGCAGTTCTGGCAGAGCACCATAGACTTTGATATTCACGCCGGTGGGTTTGGACCAATACGTTTCAAAAAGTAAATAAAGCCAAACAGTTTAATTACCGTAATTGAAAAGCGGATCTACAATCACCAAGACACCCCCCCCCCTCATTCCCTTCCCATGTACGCTTTGACCATGTTGGAGGCAATCTTCCCCTCCCCCCCCCCCCCCCCGGATCGTGCATACTTTTTGGATGGGCCCGTGTCTATCCTGGATGTCTACCTTGGACCGTGACTGGGTCAAAGGCGAACAGTGCACCAAACACTAAGGTCCCACCGTCCGACTTTACGCCTTCCGCCTCCAAATGCCTCTTCTCTTTACAATTTACTGTTGTCGCTGTAATGCGAGGTTAAGATCTCCAGGTTCAGGACCGGGGAGTAGGGGTTTAGGGGGGGGGGGTTGAGAGGACTCCTGACATTGACATTACGTCACGTGTTTACACATCATGTGTCTTTGCCACATCTCGACTTGAGTGGTTTAAAAAAAAAAAAAAGCATCTGTTCATTCTCTTCAGTTGTTGGTGGCCCCAGGAAGAACCCGCACCTAGTTCTCATGCTTGGTATTTGCACATGTCCAAGGGTCGCCAAACTTCCAGCTGTAAAGGGTTAAGACTTCGTGTCTGGCGCTATCTTCTCGTGTGGCTGCCATACGAGTCGACGCCATCCCTTGAAAACGTGAAGAATTTGTGAAGTCTACATGTGTATTTGACGTAGGGCCTACTTCTGCATTACGAGACACGGCAGAGAGCAAACACAACCCGAGAGCCTGTTTGTTCCGAAGACGCGCTCACGAAATATTGCGTCGGTGGGCAAATCTTGCAGCCCATTCATGTTTGAACAGCCTAAACATTCCTCCCCTTCATTTGCCCCACTTTTTGTAACTTGTCGTTACGTCTAAAAGCCGGGCAAACTGAAGATGGTAAAGGCACCAGGGACTATTCTTGAAGTGCAGCGTACGGGGGCGAAGGACTAGGAGTTGTACACCAGCATTTGAAAAGCGTACATAGCGGTAGGGGTTGTGGCAGGCTTACGCTTGCTTTTTTTCAATTGGGCAATGAATTGAAGAGGTTGGTTTTGTTTATCTATTTTATTTTCAACAAAGTAAAGTGCGGGGCTATAAAAATCACGTTCGTAATGAAACAGCCAAGTAATCTATGCAAAGTGCCATTCTAAGTTTTGCAATATCAACACCTTACTAGGGGCATTCAGTATCCTAGTCGCTGTACACTCGGGGGGGGGGGGGGGGGTTTATGTTCCCATGGCGTGAAGAGCGTACAGGAGGAAGAGGTAAAATCGTCTAAATGGATTATGCGTACGGTACTTTATGGATGGCCCCTGACTGTATGAGCAGGTCATAGAAGGCCAGGTTTGAAGCAGGTCAGCGGATGTTGTATCCTGGAGATTTCCTCTGAGTCAACGAACCATCAACTTTGCTGGCCTCCTGTATCACTCGTGATGACGTTGTAGAGATGGTACGGTTTCAAATCCAGCGCAGGTATTCATGTATGGCAAAGTGACCTTCAGGAGGGGGTCATTTACACCTGTTGATTCTGACCTCATGTGGCATGTCACCTGATCTTTGAGCTTTCTGTGTGATCTATCTATCTATCTATCTATCTATCTATCTATCTATCTATCTATCTATCTATCTATCTATCTATCTATCTATCTATCTATCTATCTATCTGTCTGTCTGTCTGTCTGTCTGTCTGTCTGTCTGTCTGTCTGTCTGTCTGTCTGTCTGTCTGTCTGATCTGCCTGCCTGCCTGTCTGTCCGGCCGGTTACACTTGCACTGAGTATCTTGTACCCCAGTGCTATGGCCCACGGTAGTGCATGTTGTCATGGCAGCATGACGCCATGTCGCCGACTTCAGTGTCTGAAGAGGCGAAGGTCATGGCATTGTTCTAAGTCTGGACACTATAAAACCTACAAACTTTAGTTTATGGGAACTCAAGGGTAATCACAATTACGATATTACGGGCTTCGGGAAGGAGATAATGATGGAGGCAAATTGTAGAACCCGGACATTGGGACATCAGAAGTGCTACTGCTACCCACACTGTAGGCGAAAGCCGAAAATTTGTGTATTTTCTGTCTTCTCTTTAGTTTGCTTTGTATCGCTTGGGTTTATTTCTCACGCAGGGCTTCGCTACATGCAACTTTTTCTTTTTGCCCAATTTTGACATAAAAATTGCTTATAGCCCTGCTGCGACTCCACAGTTTTTCTGTGGTATTTATAATATTTCGTAAATTACCCACACTGTAGTTTTCCAACTGTGTTGGCTCTTGAAGGAGAATCCTGAAGGCCCTAACTGTTGGTTTGTTTCATTTACGTCACCCAAAATTGTGATATCGGCCGTACGGGATCCACGCCCCTCCATCGTGCACGGCGGCACTTGCAAAGATTTGTTTCTTCGGCAAGGTGGGCCGACCTGTGACCAGACAGGAAACATGTTCAGGAAAACATCTATCTTGAAACAACGGCGACTACAAAAGGTTTACCAATAAATGGGAAAGGAGACGAAATTCCTTCAGAACTATTTTTTTTTTCATTCCCTTTCGTTTCCTTATTAAAATTTACGGAGGTTTACGTGACTTCCAGCATTGTAATCATTGGCCGATGGCCCCCTGGCAGTGTGTGTCTGCGTGGTCCTGGTTCATCTGTATCAGTGTATGTCATCATGACCTTATCATGAGGGTTGGCTTGTCTTCTTGGAACAATTGAATCAGATTTCCACATACCAAGAAGAAATAACTAACTTCAGTTTCCCTGTATGAGTCTCATTGTATATTCTGCCTCCTTTTGCGGAATCTTCACAACTGATATTTAATGAAAACAGTGCTATGGCGCTCACACTATGTTCACAGGATTTTCACAACTGATATTTATGAATGAAAAAAAGCCTCATGGCAATCAAAGATATTCACCGGATCTTTACAATCTTTGTTTTTTGTTGTTTTTTTTTTCTATTTAGTATCATTTGGATTTTTTTCACTTAATGTTATGAACTCTACGGCAATTATAATGAGAAATGGCTGATTGAGCCCCCAGCCTTAATGCCAGATTTGGCAGCCCGTCACTGCGTGCTGGAGTGGTAGAGTAAACAAAAACAACAGTTAGTTTGTTTCACGTGACGTCACAGAATCTGTGCTCGTATGAAGTTTTGAATTTTATTTGTCTTTCGCCGGAAGTTTTCCAAGGTCGTATGTTTAACTTTCCTAAGTGTGAGATGTAAGCTGTTTGAATCCAGCGGGACCTGTGTCTTGCAAGTTGATGCAGAGGACCTTCAGATCTGAGTCCAAAGCGATGCAAAACAGGCTTGTATTGTATCGTGGCTCTTAGACAGATCCGTTTAGTACGCGGCGTACAGAAACTCAACCATCAAATGCGTATATGGGTGTGTGTGTTGGGAGGGGGGGGGGCAGTTATCAAAATTCAGCCCTCAAGTCCTCCTCGTTGTCTCTCAGATCATTACGCGCCTGCCTGATTATTAATGCAGTTCATACCAGCGTTACTGTCTAGTGACTGACTGCATTCCCGTTGTACTGGTACAGTGCTTTAGATCTGTCAGTCTGGTGATCACCCAGCCAGCTAATCTCAAGTTTGCAACAAGTAGCAATCAAGAAAATGCTATCTTATCTATTCAATTTTCAGTCCCTGTCAGTGCCGGCTCCGTAAATTGTGAACAGCTTCGTGTCTCTTTGGCTGTATTCTTTTTCTGCAGATTATTTTACATTACGCGCAGATAATATTACGTTCACAAATATTTTTTGCCTGGAAAGACAAACTTTTTAGATCTTCCAGTGACCAGAATTATAAGCACTGCACTTAAACTGGATTGGCAGTGAACGGGTTACATTTGAGGCCACCTTTAATGTGCTAGTACTACACTAGGATTTTTTTTTTTTTGAAGGCGTGGGTGGGTAGCGAAATAAGAACGTGGGGAAGGGGAGGGGGGGGGGGCATGCGTGTGCTTTTTAATTATGGTAGCATTAAAAAATGTTGGTTTTACATGATTTATTTATTTTTATTTTTTTTCCAGCACATTGGTTGTAGTAAATGTATTACATGGTAATCATGTTTCTAATGAAACAGACAGACAACCCCTGCAAAATGTGATTTAACGTTTAAAAACATCAAGATCTCAATTCTCCTCATGGATGATCGCCTGTGTTCCTGTTGTACTGTTGTACACGGGACGAGAGGGAGACCAAGCGTGTGGAAAGCGTACACTTGGGGGGGGGGGGGGGAATTACCAAAACCGGGCTTACATACTTTCGTGTATGGTCAATTAGTGGTCTTGTCCATAGCATACGTTCCGCTATTTTACGGAAATGACGTGTGACAATATAAAACACTCTTTGCCTTTATAGCGACGAGGAGCGGATCGGAACGGATACTGTGGACAAACGCTATACAGAGGGAAAGAGTGTTTTACTTTTTCACACGTCATTTTCCGTAAAAATAGCGGAGAGGAGCGAATGCTGTCTGTGGACAAGACCACCACGCTGTGTGCAGTCTTTGAGAAGGAGATATGAACGCCATTGCCATAGTATGGGAAAGAACACACAAGCTCTGTCAGGGGCTATGCAAAATGAAATGCAGCCCTGCTACCTACGTCAGAAGCTTTACGTAGCCGTAGTCGTAGTGAGAGGCTGTCTATAAAGTATGTACGCTTGATTTTTTTGGGCTACTTTTGTTACCCGCCCCAGCGCCCATGTAAGCCTTTCATTTGCGTGGCTTCAACTCCTCCACCCACCTTCCTTTTCTTCCTCTCTCTTGCACCGATAGATAATTCAATAAATAATTGAAAACATGAGTGTAATAATAATAATTCAATAATGGGGGAAAGAAAATAAAAGATGCACCAATTACATGAAAATAAACGTGTAGAGCTTATGCATAATAATTAGGTAAGGGTGATTCTCTGTTTATGATTTGGCCACTTGCACAGCAGGCAGATCTCGGCAAACTCAGGAGTAGGGGATGGGGGTGGGTGGGTGGGTGAAAGTCTGCTGGTGCACCGTTCTGTTTTACAACCACATCTGGCCTGTTGAAATTCAAGCTTGACCAAGATTAAATCGAACGCCCACTTATAAAATATGCGCATTTTATAATGACTACAGTGACATATTTCACAATAGAATGCCGGGAAGCTGGCACGGTGTAATTTCACGATTGGATGTAACATACTTCATTGTATCTAGTGTTTCTCTATCGCGTTGTTGTTGTTGTTTTTTTTACCCATTCCACGCAAACAGCATCATTCTGTAGTCTTGTATAAACACTCTGCACACTTGCGTCAGGCACATGGTTCTCCGGATGTGAGTGTGGAATAACGTCTTATCAAATTAACATTGAAAAGTGACCAGTGTTTGGATGTAAACTTATTGTTCTTCAACTAGTCGCCACTCTTCCATGGAGCTTATAAGTCTGGCGTTGCAGTGAATCAAGTCTGTTTGGCCTCAGTTGTAGTGTGAGATATGGACTGTGCTGTTAAATAGGAGCTCGCGGTGTGGCGAGACTGAAACAAGAAGCCTGTATACCGCTACATACACGGAACTGTTTAACTCTATTAGTGACATTTAGATCGATGAAGCTCTGAATACCAAACATAAATAAAGAACCCAATAGGCCGTGAAAGGCGCAAAGTGGCCGTTCTCGTGTCGATCAGCCGTAAAACTCAAACCCAAACTCGCTAGATCGGGAACGTCAGAACTGGCTTGAAAGCAGGCGGAAAGAGAGACATGGCGCATTCAGACACAAGATAGAATTGACTCAGTGCGCTAAGAGCTTGAAGGCGAGTCGTGGATTGTCTCCAAATCTTGTCAAAACAGACACAAGATAGAATTGACTCAGTGCGCTAAGAGCTTGAAGGCGAGTCGTGGATTGTCTCCAAATCTTGTCAAAACAGACACAAGATAGACTTGACTCAGTGCGCTAAGAGCCTGAAGGCGAGCCGTGGATTGTCTCCAAATCTTGTGGGGAAAAGCGTTGAGACAAGACCAGGAGACAAGCACTTCTTCAGAAGATCTTTATGCAGCACGTGTCTTCTCAAGTTAGCAAGTAATAGCACAGTGTCTTGACAGCCAAGTCTCCACCAGCCAGTGGGATTATTTATGGTGGACAGCATTATTGATCTCCAGTGAGCGGTAATTTACGACCCCAAAACCTTGGCTGCCCCGAAGTGCAGATGCATCAACCTTGATCCCGGATCTGTTGATCGCGTTTAATGTTAATTCTGTAAAGCTTTCGCCTGGTGATATTAGATCTGCACGTTTCATGTGTAGGCTTGGTAAAAACACTTCAAGATATCAATGTTGACTTAAAATCGTTTGAATATTTGAACGTACCACAAAAGCCTTCCTGGGTACCGAGTGACATGGCTTCATTCTTGCCTCTTCCTATATTTTCCTCTTCTTTTAGAGGTTTGAGCTTTCCCACAGACCCCATTTTAACCCATGATTGGAAAAGATACTGACAAAAAAAATAAAAAATTCAGGGAGGTTAAATTCTGCATTTGCAGTGACCAGATTACCCGATGACCCGCCGCTTACGTCAGTTGTGGGCCCTCAGAAGTACGTAAGCACTCCTTACCTGTAAAAGTTCATTGAAAAGTGCCCTGTGACATATTAATTATTACTTTGAGGTTACACCGGGGATCTGAAATACTTACGCACTTCTGACGTGTTCTGCCGTGAAAGTGAAGTGAAAAGTATTCGATACTGAGATATCGCCATTACGTTGAAGATACACCCTTAGTCTGAACTTTGCTTAAGTCTGAATTACTTTACACTCTCTTTGATTAATTTTGCTGGAAGAGATGGCTACAGACAGTTTACCTTTGCTCTATAGTTTCACTGTTGGCCTCATAGTCCTCCCTGATTGTTGCCTGCTGTTGTCTGTCTATTCAAATCTGAGTTCCAAGCATTTTTAGACGCGGTGCGCACTGGCCGAATTTGATTGGCTGATCAATTGGATAGTGACGTCAGCACATTGACTTTCGATGAGAACCAATTGGTTGGCTGGTGCGCGAGACCTCATTGAAACTCAATATCGTGACGTCAACATCCAATTCGTTGGCCGATAAAATCGGTTAGCGCGCGCCTGGGCTATAAACCTGGTCTTCCCGCGAGCAGAAAAAAAAAAAGATAAATAAATAAATAAATAAAGTAGGAGACTAGAGGGAAATGTGAGAGCGCTTAGATGTGAATTAGTTTTAAAAAATGTCATTTGGCGACAGTCAACATCTTTTATCATTTGAAGGTAACCAAATTATACAAATAATGTGAAACTTGTGTGCAGCTCCTTACATTTGAAATCCTTGCGTGATGTTGTAACAGAACAAACGTGTCCTCATTTCTGATAATCCTGTCTCACCCCTGCTCCTTTCACCCAGTTCCCCTGTCCCCCTCCTCCCCCACCACAAGAAAGACTGATTGCTTTGAATGTGTACAGGAGAGAAAGAACGTGAGAAAACAAGAGAGAGAGACACGCACAGAGACAGAGAGAGAAACACACACACACAGACACTGAGACAGAGAGAGAGAGAGAGAGAGTTCACTAATGTTACTCTTTAGTGCTAGAAAGGTGTGTACGTGTGGACAGTAATTAACAAAGGCCGTCATTTGCCCCAGATTGGGGAAACACTTCATTCGGCACTATGTTTTGTGCTGAATGCACATTATGAAGCGAAGGGATGAATTATGTGATTAAATTGTAGGGCCTGAAAAAAAAAAATCATAACAGAATCGCTGAGTGTGGGCTTCAGTACTTGATCCTATTGAATTAAATTAAGTAAAGACTTTATAAAAAAAAATTGAGATAAGCCGTAGAGGTTTCCAAGTGTTACATTACAGAGAAATCGCCTTTGGGGAGGGGGGATAAACAGCCAGTGCGGCAAGGCAAGAAATGGTACTGTGGACTTGAAGTCTTTTAAGATTCAGGATGAGGAATGGCCGCATAAGCAGTACGTTACCTTGAGTTTGCGACTGAAATTGGATCGGAATAATAAAAAAATAAATTATCAAAGCCTCTGAGTGGAGAGATGGAAAACTTGGATTGTGAGAGGAGCTTAAGCCTCTAGTGCCCAGCATGCCATAGATGAAACACGTCACCAGAGCCTAATGTTCTGTAACTGGAATATTTCTGAATTTGTCAACAAAATGAATGATTTTTCCATGATAAGTGTTTATATTTCGCATTCATTAGGCCATTTTGTATGAGTTTTGCAAGATTCAGAATTGTTATGTTGCCTAAGCTGAATATTGTCTGGGCATTAGAGGGTTAAGATACGCGATTAAAGGAGTTTTAGAAGATTTTGTTAATGTAGCTAAACAGGTTGAGGTTTTACAGATACGATCAATTATTTCGAGCCCCCACCTCGCCCACCCTTTCCCCAGATTGTATACATTGTTTCGTGAATTTATAGCATCGATTTCTAGAGGTTAGCAAATCAGATTACGACTTACATTGGGAAACACTCGGAAACGCCAAGCATCCGAGCAGCTACCGTTACAAACTAACTGTGACATGTTTCATCAAGTCTCAGTCAATACCAAGGGCCTTGGACTGGACGGAAAAACGTATCGAATAACTGCAAGTGTCACCTTTATATGGACTGTTCAGTTATGTAGTCTTTACTTGGGTCGGCCACGTTAGCTGTAGAATGGTAGGAAAGCTTGTCAGGCTTCTGAGCACGTAAGTCGTTCTCAGAATGGACAAACTTTAACTTACGTCCCTTCCAGAACAACGTCCGCTTCCCGCCCCTCCTCCTCAGAGTCCATGCAGCTTTCCTTCAGTGGGGACCCTCTCCTCTTCCTCCTCCCACCCCCCCCCCCCCCATTTCGTGTATATTTTTTTCATGTCTGCCTTTGGCAAATGTGCATTCCGCACGTATGTTCCGATCTGTGTTCCAGGTTCTGGTAAGTGGCAGAACAAATGGCCGTGAGGGTAACAAGTGCGACAAAAGGCAAATCTTCGTGCGTCTTTAATTGTGGGGCAATAAATTGTCAAGCACGATTTGTTTGATTTTGAAATGTATAGCGGAGGAAAAATAAAAATGTTTAGACTATATGAACAATTAAGTGTTTTTTGCTTTGATATTTATAACTTGTTATATCTTTTACGATGGTTAAAGAGTTTAAGATTTATGTCCCTAATAAACAGCCTTGCTATTACCTGGGGACTGAGGTTTGACAATAAGACAAAGCACTATCATGTCAGAGTTTTCACACAAAAAATCAGCAACAAAACAATGCATGCCATTCACCTGGAAGTTGTGATATACAACTGTAATCTGAAGACAAGCTAAGCCACTTGATAGTCTTGTCTCTCAGGGTGTTATCAGTACACCTGTACACAAAAAAAACCAACAGTTATCTAGATCAAACACAATATGCTGCACGTTAGCCAAGCTCATGTTGACACGCCTATTTGTTTTTTGGCAATCATTTAAGCCGATACAGCTTACAGCCATGTTTTCATGTGTAGGGAAACGTAAAAAAAATCCACCCAGTTAGTAGTAACGAGAAAGAATGTTTCCATGTTTAAGCTGGGTTCTCATGCGTACGGAAACGGCAACGGAAACGTAAAAAAAACAACAACCCCTTCAAGTAGTGAAATAGAAAGAATGTTTCCGTACGCCGTTTCCGTACACATGGAAACTCTTTTTTTTTTTCCATTTCCATTTCCGTAGACAGGAGAACCCAGCTTACCTGTGGCTCGAGAGCCGTGTGCGGTATTTTGACATATGTACAGCAGCTCGCCAAATATAGTAACTTTGGCAGTGCTCACTTAGTGTCCTGTCATTAATATAAACGGGATATTTAAACTAATTTTCAAGCTTCATAGTTCGTGTTTTTCAGTTCTTCTGTGCTAACCCAACCAGCATTCCCACGTCAATCCGACGTAGATTTGTATAGGAATTCTTTAGGGTTGGTAGGGTTGTCGTAAGGCGGATTCCCTACATCAAACCGACGTCGGGACGATGTCGTAACCAGCGGATTTACATAGAAACGATGTCATTCTTATATAAGCAAAGGTGACGTCAATCTTACGCGTGGTATTGCCGCAGGGTTGCTGGCTGGGAAACATCCAGATACCGTTTTCTTTTCTCCAACTTGGAAAATGTACTGCAAAATTAATGTTCCCGGGAATTCCTTCAGTCCAGGCATACACCAGCTGATTTTGATTAGCCGACCGGTTGGATGAAAGTGACTTCACGACAGTGGGTTTTAGCAGAGAGTATAGATGTGTAGAGAGGGTTCACTTCCGCCAAATCGCGAAACTAGGTCGCTGCGGTAAACAAGAAATTGGAGAATTGAAAGAGACCTTCTTCACCAAAGATAGTATGCATATCTGTTTACTGTGGTTTGTTCATATTTTTTTTTTGGCTGATTGAAACTATTTACAGCCGTTTGTAAGATCCTAGTCCCCGTGGAAATGCACAAACAGATATTGTTTACCGCAGCGACCTACTTTCCGTTCCATGCTAACAGTGGTTTCGCGGAGCCTCCCGTGTCTCGCAGTGCAAATCGACCAATAGTGAACCCTCTCTCTATATATATATTATCTGTTATAGTGAGGTCCAACAAGTTGGCTGGGGCATGAGGTTTCATTGAAACGTAATGTAGTGACGCCACTATTCCTCTGGTCGGCCGATCACATTCAGCTAGTATGCGTCTGGGCTTCCTGCTTATGATCTATCCGTCAAAGAATAGGTCACCCCTCTCCTTATTACATCAACTTTAGAACAGATATATATATATAGTAAATCAAACAAATATTATATTTCATGGAGAAAGGTGGAGCTGGTGTAAAGTTTTGCATGTCGGAAACACAGTAGGCTAATCAAGTTTGGATTCACCTTCTTGTTTTATGGTTTTGAAAGCACGGATAGGTCTATAGCGCTCCTGCGTGCCTCGGTTGTGTTGTGGGCAGGTTTTTCAAACGGGTGTTTGTTTTAATATGTATTTTTGGGCTGTTGCTAAATCTGGCGTCTATTTCTGTATCATTCGTCGTGCCAGTTTTTTTTTTCATTTCCTTGCACTGACATAAATAATTATTCACCTTCCCCCAAAAAACATATGACGTGAACAATGTATTTATGGAACGAAGAAAGTCGATGGCTAAGTTATTTATTGGCTTTCCATCATTTTGTTGTTGTTGTTGTTGTTGCTGTTGTTTTATCTATCATTTTCTCATTCATATTTGATACTTGGCCCAGCCTGTCATTTATTTATCCAATAAGTTGAGTAATTGTAGAGGAATTTTCTCTGACATGGACCATCAGCGCAGTCTGCCCAGTCTCAGGTTGTTCAGCTTGATTAAAGTTGGTTTTTTTTTTTTTTTTTTAGCAAAATACACTTTGTACGAAGACTTTTTTTTTTTCAAAACTGCAGATAAAACTTTTTTCTTATGTGAGCCTTTTGCTGCAAGGTTTTTATTTGTGAAATTTTAATTGATCAAGGTCTGAGAATCAAACTAAGTAAGACTCCCCCCCCCCCCCCCAAAAAAAAACCCCAACAACAACAACTGAAGGAGGGCAAAAAGTGGCGTTGTTATGCTGTTAAACCCAAACTCAAAATCCAACCATTTATAATATGTTTTGTCATTTCTTCCCTTTGCCAGGAATCTTTGCCTACCTAAACTTCCAAGTGCCGGCCACTAGGAAAGAAATTTTGGAGAAGCTGATCAATGGCTTGAAGCGTTTGGAGTACAGAGGGTATGACTCAGCTGGTAAGTTATTTCACATTGTTATTGGCCTATTGGGGTATTTAGTGTCATATCAGAATGATGGCTTGTGTGATGTCATGATAATGGCGACAGTCCAGTTGTTTATGACTTCTGGAGTTATTTTGTCACATGCAAAAAAGCCTAACTTACGCCCGAGCTTACAAAAAAAGATATGATTTCCACTACATCTGGATCGATAATATTTCTTACAATGTGATAATTTAACACTGCACCGGAAAGTGTACCCAAACTATCGAAAGATGACACTGGAAGAAGTAATTTTGTTGCGCAAAACACGGTCAGGAAATGTGTGCTGGCGAAGTGGCCCAGCGAACCTGGAAGATCAGAGCACTTGCCGTAGGCGATGAGGAATTTGTGGTGTTAGCCCGAACCATTTACTGTGGCGATCTGCTCTCTGAAAACCATCGAATCTTTTCGGGCAATTGTTTGTAGCCAACGTTCTTTGCAAGTAACTGGTTGAATCAGCTGCTCCTAATCGACAGGATAATTACGGGCGTTATAAAAACTCTTCAATCTTGATGAAAGTATCCACCCAGCATATTCAAATACATCATTTTTCTGGGTGAGCGGCCTCATCAAGACTCGCGGGCGGCCTAACTGGGAGAGGGAACCAACGCCTCGTCTCCTGATGAAGCTTCATTGTGTTGAAAAAAAAAAAAAATGAAAGACACAAAAATTTGTAGGCGAGACAAAAATCAGAAACTATGCCTTGTCTCTTTCTAAGATCTATTTAAAACTATTCAAAAACATGTAGACCATCCTGTGCACAGCCTGTTTCATATGTCATTACAAAGGTATGCGGCTTTTTACACGGCGAGTGAGCAGCTACTTTTCAACAATGGGAGACAAATGAAAAAAAAAAAATGCCGGTGATTTATTATCATTTGGAGACATGCATGGTTGGACAACTTTAAGTTAGGCCATTTTGAAAAAATGAATCCTGAATTTTGTGGACGTGACGTCATAAAGGGGTGGTTTTTCGCGGAAAGTTAAAGTCATGTGACTGGTCCCAGGGAGGGAGGAGGGGGGAGGCTACACTAGGTGTGAAACTGACCCACGCGTCACACAAATCTGTTGGAACATAATATCGTATTTGTCCCAGGTAATAACGCAGTTGGTGATGTCGTCGTCCACAGCGAAACGGATGCGTGCAGCATTGTGTGTCGGGCACGTACGCCGCACCTCTCCCATCCCCTTCCTGTCTGCCTTGAACTAATTATTATTTAATTGTTCGTTTGTGGTATTGTTTCTGCTGTTTTTGTTGCAACGTTTTTTTGTTTTTTTTTTAACCATGGGTAACAATTGTTGCGGAGTATACTAGAACATAGAGGTAAGTGGGGGTGGGCTAGTCTTTTTTAAAGTGTACCATCCCAAACAATAGCACGTTTTGAACGCGTAGAAACCAAATTATTAAACCTTCCACGTCGTCGTCTGTACGTGACAGAGTGGCGTATCAACAGTATTCTTATCTTACAGGAGAACGTTTCAAAGTTTTTGGTCACTTTTGTTATTCCCAGGGTTCACACAGGTCCTTAAAAGTCCTTAAAGTCCTTCATTTTCATAAGAGAAAAAATAAGCACCCAGAAAGTCCTTAAATACTGAAAATGATGTCAAAATCTTCAAAAAATTCTTAAAATTTGGGTTTCAATTGAAACAGTTGAGATTCAAATCTTCCAATTGCACACTGGATAATTGGTGCTTTGAAATAACTGAACTTTTCAGAGGGTTATGTTTGAACTATGGATACAAAAACATCCGGTTTCAATGAGTGCTGCACACCACTTGTATAGTTGTAATAAATCTTGCGCGTGGTACTTGATTTTTGAGTGATGCATACACATGTAATATTTCTTGGTCTCAGGCACGCAGGTCCTTAAAATTAGTTTTCAAGACTTTGCGTGAACCCTTTTAATGATTCCTGAATGTGGCAAAGAACGTTTCTGCTAATAACTTCAACATTAGTGAAGATCTCGGTACCGTACGTCAATTTGTGAGAATAATATAGATCTCACCTTGAGAGGCAGGTAGCCGTAACTGCAAACTATCAAAATCATTGATACGCCAGTACTTGAGATTGACGACGACATGCCGGGTGCATTATACCTGATTCCGATGTCAAGATAGATCTTGTTCAAAATTTTGTAAACTTAGTTCAGAGTTTTCTAAATCTGGTTCAGCGCTTTTGTGAATCTAGTTCAGTTTTCTAGATCTAGTTCAGTTTTCTTGATCTAGTTCAGTTTTGTAGATCTACTGGGTTCAATGTTTTGTAATAACTCTAGCTAACGTAACGGATTCTGACGTCAAGGTAGCGTTTAACTTCGTAAGTATTTGGCTTAACATTTTGACAAAAGATTATGTCCCACGATTCAGCACCATTAGACAACCGGATCAGTAGGTGATATGATTCCTTGGAAAGTTCTGATGGTCTTTTCATTTCTGGGGCTTGTCCTAGTTAGAAAAAAGAAACCATGAAGATCCCGGTGAAAGGGATATTTAGAATTGACTCCAGTACATCTGAAGTGTCTCTGACAAGTGCATTCAGATGTATTAGAGTGTGTCCGTGACTTTCTTGCACAGGGTATGGGGATGAGGTCAATGGATTAACGCCAGAAACTGAAATCTCCTTAATTTCTGACAGTTCCGAATTGATACTGGCATATAATGTATTTTGTTAAACGATGTGGCGTCAATTGGTTAATAATAATGCTAAATGGGTATTTCGGTCAATTTAGCAGGTATACCATTATGCCAGATTTTGGTGTGAACATAGATCTAGTTCAAAGTTTTGTAAATCTAGTTCAGGTTTGTAAATCTAGTTCAGAGTTTTGTAACAACCCTTCATAATGTAACAGATTCTGACGTCAGAGTAGCGTTAAACTTTGTAATCATTTGGCGTTGGGTTTTGACAGGGAGATATTGTCCCACAAATCACACAGCATATTTTGTCAATAGTGGGTAGACAAACGGCAGTGGAGATAACAGACCTAAAATGTTGCTGTTGTTGGCGCGATACTGATGATGATGTTTATAACAGTAGTCTTGTTCTGAATAAAGAGGTAGTGGGGATCAGTTTTGAAGACTTTTGAGTTGGTTTTTCTGTGGGCGGGCTGACCCGGATCTCTAAATGATGAACGTTCTTTTTATTTTCGAAAACATTTTGACACCCCGAATTAGTGACGGTAAAACCCCCGTTTTTGTGGTGAATTGGGTCACGCCGCCCCCGTTGCTGCGGGATTCTTTATTATTATTTATTTATTTACTTATGTTATTTAGGCGTTATTGCGTGCTTTTGCACTGCTTATTTTGGTCAGCGATGCTGTTTCACTTCTTCATGCCAAATGAAAGCAAGATCTGTTGAATAGTTCTTGGGTCAGTTGGTAACAAATGTTGTTTTATTCGGTAGTTTTATTGGTCTTAATAAGTTCCCTTAGAATGACAAGGTTCTAACCCCCTTTTGTCAGCTTCTGAGAAATTGGTGATTGAAGCATTGTGTGCTCCAATCTTTTAGTGATACGCAATTTTTTTTTTCTTTTTAGTAATACTTACAAATTACACATGGAATCCGCTTGATACTTTGACACACAATGGAGAGGGCTTGTGGTAATAGTGTGTAATGTGTAATTCAATCAGTTCAGTCAAAAAGTCTTGTCATTCTAATGGGGCGATGTATTAAAGTCCTCAGATCTTTAAATGTGTGTGTTTCAAGTTACTTGTTTTTGACCCTGGCGGAATAATTGAATACCGGCCGGGAAGGGCGAGGAATGATCCAGAAATTAAATCGGCACTAGAAAAATGATTGTATATCTCTCTCTCTCTCTCTCTCTCTCTCTCTCTCTCTCTCTCTCTCTCTCTCTCTCTCTCTCTCTCTCTCTCTTTTACTTTCCCTCCCATTCTCTCTCCTCATCTGACTCCCCCCTTCTCCCTCTCTGCCGTTCTGTCTCTCTTTTTTTCACCCTCTCTCTCACTTTGTGTGTCTTTATCTCTCAATCTTTCCCTGTCTCTCCATTCTTCCCTAGATTGACCTGGACTTACATAAGGTCTTTCCCCATATTAATTCAGCATACCCTAGACATTGTCCTCATAGATAACTTGTGGTATATGTATGTATCCCCAGGTGTGGCCTTTGACGCCCCTGAAGAAGATGAGAACTGCACCTCTCACATCAAAATCATCAAACAAACGGGGAAAGTGGTGGCCTTGGAGAAATTGGTACAAGGTAAGTCAGCTTTTGGTAACTGTTTTCTCCTGGGTTTGTTGGAGACATCTGATTGACAGGTGAAAGTGATGTCTCTGTATGTACGGATAGATATATGCACAGTCCAGAACGGAGGGTGGCCGGGGGTCGGGGTGCATTTGGCATGAGCCTACATCGGGTGGGTGTTTGGCGTTTCTGGTGGGGTTTCAAATTGTCCTATCGTTCTGTTATATTTTTATCTATCGTCTTGCTCCCCCCCCCCCCCCCCCAAAGCACAATGCGACCCATTATCGTGTTGGTATGCTATATAAACAAACTCAAATTCAAACCCTGTGGTACAGGTGAAAGGAGAAGGGGAATCATCTGATACAGAATACTGGGATTGTAAAGACGGTCAAGGGGAACTTTTGAGGGCAAAGTATTGAATATTTTAAAGGAGATTCATAGAAAAATACTAAATGAACAGTTTGAAATGGGGGGGGGGGGGGGGGGGCTTAACGTTTTCCATCTGGCCTCGATCGGCTTATTACCAGCTTTGTACTGGACTGGATAACACAGAAATATCCCCGCGTTTGAAGTAAGGTGATGGTCAAGTCGAAGTGCCTTTTCTCTCTTCACCACCCCACCCCGCTTCCACTCTCGCCATCGTGATTTTTTTTTGGTACTCACTGTCATGATTCGGATGTTATTAAAACTCACGCAGAGAGTGAGTTGTTTTTTTACCAGGGCCATGAGAAATTGGCTGGTGGCCTTGAACGGTCCTCGCGAAATTATAGTTGGTGAGTAAATAAATGTAAAGTTAAACTGTTAGATTCACGCTTGTGGGTTTTAATGTTCGTGATTAATAAGTAATGGAGTAGGGGTGAAACAAGGTGGGGACAGTTGACATTGTTAAGTATGACTAGACAAGTTTTTGCACGTTAACTGGCTGGTAGAATAGTGCAGACGTATTACTACAGTTAAAATGGTGGGAGGTTTCGACCTATGAGATAGCTGAACTAATTGGGCCAGCGGACTAGCACGCTGGGTAGTTAGATAGTATATAACATCGTGTAACGTTCAGATTTGGTGAATACAGACGAGAGAAGCATCGTTTCGTGAAGTATCTCCGGTTGGCCAGTACCTGAACTGTGTGGTCTGAAGACTAAGAAGTCCTTGCTAACGGACTGACTGAGCTCTAGAAAGAAAGGTCTGAGTGGGCTGACCTTTGAAAGCCCACGCTGCGCTATTTTGATGTTCGCGCCTCCCAGTAGGCGTGAGCAATGGTAATATATTTTATTTATTCAAGTATAATAGAGATCGGAGATAGAGAGAGAACTACAGCCTCATAGGAAGACTAAGGAAACCCCAGCTGGCACTCGACCACGAGTGTCCTGTATGATAGATCTATTGCCCTAGTATGATTGGAATAATATAGCACATTGTTGATGAATTGAATAGTGATTGTGCATAAAATATAGTCTTTTGGCAACTGCTTAAATTACCTACAAGCCGAAGAGTGCTTCTGTAGGCTTTGAACGTACTGGGCTCTCCTAACATTTAAGCCCATATGATTTATGGAGAGTTTGCCTGGCGACTGGCCAGTGGCGACTCAACTGTCACTTTAAATTGATATCCAGTTTCGTATAATATACCTATTTACTATTGATTGCAGTACCTCCATAGTTACATGAATATCATTGGTTAAGTTATTAATTAGAGTTTTTTGGTTTGAATATATACCTCTATTGTCTTTTGTTTTGTTATTAATATTTATGTAAACTATGGCCTGACCGGCCTGACATATATACGCTCTAGTTATTTAGTACTTTTCTTGTGTGGTTGTGTCCGAGTGTGAGTTAGCTGCCTCTCGTGCAGTCGTAACATCCCCAAGACCCTAACTCTGCTCGTGACATCTGGAGGGGACCCCACTGACATCTGAAGAGGACCCGTCACCTTCTGACATCTAGAGAACACTACCATCATCGGAAGAGGACCCCGTCAACAGCTGCAGGTCTACCACTCTAAGACTCCACTGTTATTTATGTAATTTTTGTAGTTTATAGTTTTGTATACTGCTGATTTTTTTGTTTGTTTCTCCCCCACATGTCTGGCATGTCCTCTCGTCATTGATCCTGGGACCACTACGAGGGACTGACAGCTAGCATCGGGAAAAGACAAGACCAGCGCTGTGGACCAAAGGAAAGAGCCAGTCCATTTTGCCCAGTTAAGTGAACCATCTGTATTTGTCTTCGTTTGAGGGGTTCGTCGTTCCAGCTCCCCTACTTTTGACAGGCATTATTTTTTTCTTTTGTGTTAGATTAGATAGGCGGGAGGTTGGAAGGGATCAAGACTCAGCATACCTCTTTTTGCCAGACTAGCAGATCTAGATGGCGTTTAAAACGGATAGGAGATACGCTTTGCCTTGAATAGTTCTGTAGGGACCTGTTATTCGTATAGATTGTTAGCGTTCTATCTTCCTCGTATTTTAGGAAGACGTCTCTCCTGTTCTTTTTCTTACCTTTTTGTAGATAGTTTCAGGTTAGTCAGGTCTGTTGTCGTTTGTTCTTTCTGTTAGTCTCGTCTTACTCTCCATGTAATTCTTTTCCATTATAGTGTTGCATTATTATATTTTGTATTCATACTTGCTATATTATTGCCTGGGATAAATCACGTGTCTAGGGCACGTTGAGAGATAATCTGGATATTAGAGTTGTTAGGCTGGTATAGCCAAGGAAGTTCATATCGTGAATATTGATTTATTCCGATTTATAGCAGAGGGAACGCTGCTAGGAGTGTACGGAAAATACACTGGGAATATTACATTGGTATCGTTAGTAACGACCAATCACGGAAGCAGTAGACTCACTGCTTGAGGATTAGGAGAAATAAGTGGAGTTAAGTGATCACTGAGATAGCTCAACCACTACTTGGTTGACTAAGACGTACAGTTTGTTGTTGATTTCGTTAATTTCGTTCATACTGCAGGAACGAGCACCCGCAGAGTGCAATTGATAAATTGCTTCAAGGGAGAATAAAGTTGGAGATTTTTCAGGAGCTGTCCTCGATTAGGACATTATTATATCGTATTATCGACCGATATCATGGCCGAACTACAGAAATATTTGGAACTGGCCCAATCATTTGGCATACCGGAAGCTCAGCGTGCTTCTTGGGTAGACCAGAAACTGAAAGAAGAACGAGAAGAAAAGGCCGCGGAGAGATTACGAGAAGAAAAGGCCGCGGAGAGATTACGAGAAGAAAAGGCCGCGGAGAGATTACGAGAAGAAAAGGCCGCGGAGATATTACGAGAAGAAAAAGCCGCGGAACGAGAAGATAGAGCCGCGGAACGCGCGGAAAAACAGGCTCAAAGAGAGTACGAGCTCGCTTTGAAACAGTTAGAAGCGAAGCAAGCCCAACCTACCGGGGCTCCGGAAGTTACTTCCAATAATAAAACGAAGCCTAAATTGCCAACCTTTTATGATAAGGTTGATCGTATTGATTCCTACCTACACCGCTTCGAACTCCATGCCGTTTGCGCGGGATGGCAGCGTAGTGAGTACACGTCATGCCTCGCCAATCTTTTGACAGGGAGAGCGTTGGAAGTTTTCCATAGCCTCACTATTGATGACGCTAGGGACTATGACATTCTAAAGACCGCGCTATTAAAGCGTTTCCAACATACGGAAGATGGATTTCATAAGCGTTTCCGCGATTGCAAGCCGGAGCCATCTGAGAATTTCTCTACTTACGTGGACCGCCTCCGCCACCTACTCAGCCGTTGGACTGAGTTGGCCGGTGTGGAAGAGGGAAACTATAAGAAACTATATGATTTGATAATTAAAGACCAAATATATATGTCCTGCCACACGGACCTGGTGGCGCATTTTAAGGAACAAGCCCCCAAAACTACCGTCGAGATAACATCGATAGCGGAACGGTATGCTGCAGCTCACCCTAATCGATCGTTAGCTAAAGCTAAAGTAAACGAACCGTGTTACGCCGGCGCTGCTACTAAGACACCGGTACCGTCGAGACAATCAAGACAGCCCTTTCGACAGTCGCCGCAGGTTCGTCCACGGTCCGAGCCGCCGGTTAGCAGGAGGCAACCGAATCCCCATAAATTTTCTCGGGACTGGGAACCCCGATATACACGTCCTTTCCCTACCGGAGGACCGCGTAACAACTACTATCAAGCGCCCACATTTCCTTCTTATCGAGGTACACCTCGAAGGGATGATAATCCAGTCTACTGTTATAGATGTGGCGCCGGAGGCCACATTGCGCGACAATGCAGAGTTAGATTAGATGCGGCAAATGCATGCTCTGTAGCATTCACCGAAAACCGCGGTTACAGAACTAGGAATGCCGAAACCGTAGATAAAGTTATTCCAGTGATGTCCGCCCTCCACGAGCGAGGCGCGCTGACATTGTATGAGGGACGAGTAAACGCCATACGAGCATCCGTATTGCGAGATTCAGGCTGTACGACCGTCGGTGTACGTGAATCCCTGGTCCGTCCTGCACAACTCCTGGATCGCGATGCGACTTGCATTACTTTTGGTGGTTCAGTTGAACATTTTCGTTTGGCGGAAATATATGTTGACACACCGTTTATAACTGGTGTTGTCACGGCCTGCGTGCTACCAAATCCGGTCGCCGACCTAATCATTGGGAATATTCCCCACTTAAAGGACGTCTCCGATTGCGAACTCGGGATTTGGGATGATAACGACATTGCGTGTGTCACGACAAGACAACAATCGCGTCGCCAGAGTGACGACACATTACGATCGCCTGTCGTCGATTTGGATGTAACCCCCGAGATTTTTCGTAACGAACAGCGCACAGATCCATCACTAAAGCCCCTCTTTGCTAAGATTGATCCGGACAACCCGGATACATCCAGGTTCTGCCTTAAAGACGACCTCCTATATCGCGTTTTTCGGGGAAAGCGCGAAACTATTTTGCAATTGGTCATACCGAGATCATTTCGCCGAGACATCACCCGCCTCGCGCACGACACGCCATTGGCGGGCCACCAAGGCAAAGCGAGAACAAAATCGAGAGTCCTGTCTCAGTTTTTTTGGCCCGGGGTTTACGGGGACATAAATAGCTATGTGTCGCGTTGCGATACATGCCAGAAAAGAACCCCCAAAGGAAAAACTTCGCGGGCGCCTATACAAGAGATGCCGCCGGTTTCCACTCCATTTCAGCGAGTTGCCGTCGACATCGTCGGGCCATTACCGAAGTCGGATAGAGGCCATCGGTTTATTCTATCAGTAATCGATTATGCCACCCGTTGGCCTGAGGCTGTCCCTTTAAAGGAAATATCGGCCGATCACGTCGCCGAGGCATTGGTGACCATATTCACACGTGTCGGATTCCCGTCCGAATTATTATCTGATAGAGGTCCGCAATTCACCTCTGACCTTTTCAGGAAAGTATTGGAACTCACGGGCATTAGGCAGAAACTTACGTCGCCATACCATCCACAGTCCAATGGCTGTTGCGAGCGCTGGAATGCCACCATGAAAACTATGCTGGCACGCGTTTCCGCCGATAGACCTGGTGACTGGGACCGTCGACTTCCGGCCATCTTGTTCGCATATAGGGAACTCCCAAATGCGACAACGGGTTTTTCCCCGTTTGAACTGTTATACGGTCGAAAACCACGTGGCCCGATGGCCATTTTACGCGATTTATACGCCGGTTCTGATACCGACGTTCCTGATACGCGATCCGCGTATCAGTACATAGTCGATCTCCGACATAGAATAGTTAATGCATGCGACCTGGCTCGACAATTTGCATGCGTACGGACCAGGTCATTTATAGGATATCGCGATCGGGGTAGTCGGTTAAGAACCCTGTCAGTCGGAGATCGGGCATTGGTGCTGTTGCCAGAAACGAATGACAAACTACTCCTCACTTGGAAAGGCCCCTTTCTAGTTAAAAAGCGACTCTCGAGAGTTAATTATCTCATTACCATACGTGGTAACGATAAGGTGTACCATATTAATATGTTGAAAAAATATTTTACCGATGATCAAACTCATCACGATCATTCATGCCATGTTGTGGCCCAAGCAAACGCAGCGATGGTCACTATCGATGACAACGACCGGGAGCCATTATCTATGACAAGATCGCTCCTATCCTTGCAAGCCACAGAGGACGCGACTTCCGTTAATATCAATCCAGAGCTGGATCAAAGTAGGACACAGGACATCATGAATCTTGTTCGGGAGTTTTCGCCAGTATTCACTGATTTGCCGGGTAAAACATCCTTAGTTCAACACGTCATCCGGTTGCACTCGGACGTACCCGTGTTTGTCAAACCCTACCCGCGCCCGCTGCAAGCGCACGACACCATACAGTCCGAAGTGGAAAAGATGCTCAGCTTAGGAGTCATTGAGCGCTCGACGAGCCCTTACTGCTCGCCGATTGTACTAGTAAAGAAAACAGACGGTTCCGTTAGATTTTGTATCGATTACAGGAAGCTTAACGCTCTAACCATTTACGATGCTGAACCTATCCCGAATCAGGAAGATCCATTTGCGCGATTGGCCGAGTCGTCCGTGTTTTCGAAAATAGATTTGGCTAAAGGCTACTGGCAAATCCCAATGGAAGAGGCCAGTAAACAGTACACAGCGTTTCAGACCCCTATGGGTCTCATGCAATGGAGATTCATGCCATTCGGTCTCGTAACGGCACCAGCGACATTTGCGAGGATGATGAACATCCTATTGCAGCAGACACCATGCGTCCTAAGCTACTTTGACGACATTTGCGCTTTCCATACGGATTGGAAAGGCCACTTAGAAGCACTTCGTCAAGTGCTTAGTAAACTTCGAGATGCCGGGCTTACAGCTAAGCCTAGCAAAGTCTTCCTGGGTTATACGCAGATTAACTTTCTGGGACATACTATCGCCAAAGGCGTCCAAACACCGGACGACAGTAAGATAAGTAAGATTTTAAAACTCCAGGCTCCTCATACTAAGAAGCAGGTTCGTAGCCTGTTAGGCTTCTTAAGCTATTATCGGGAATTTGTTCCTAATTTTTCGGCCCTTACGGCCCCGTTATCCGATCTTACAAGAAAAGACAGACCCAACAAAATTACCTGGAATACGCAGTGCGCCACCGCGCTCGCGACAGTGCAGCAACTGTTCTCCAGTTCGCCGCTGCTTATACTACCGAATATTAGGCGCACCTTCACCGTCCGAACTGACGCGTCGGACCAGGGAATTGGAGCTGTTTTGCTTCAGGAAAGAGATGGCTTATTGCGCCCTTGTATGTACGCTAGCCGGAAATTACTTCCGAGAGAGCAGAGATACGCTATTATAGAGCGAGAATGCCTGGCGATTGTATACGCCGTAGACGCGTTTTCCCGCTACCTACTTATGACAGAATTCGTCATCGAGACAGACCATAAACCGTTGTTATTTTTAAAATCGAACCGAGCCAAGAACGCTCGTTTGACCAGATGGAGTCTGGCCCTTCAGGAATACCGCTTCATTATAAAGGCCATTCCTGGTGGAGATAATGTCCATGCCGACCTATTATCACGGTTACCTTAATCTTGTTGTATTTTAGTCTGTCATATGTATTGGCGTTGGATACTGATTAGCACCTCATTCAGAGACCGAGGGATGGTATCACATATTGTTCACCCATTGTGAACACTTTTCACCTACCCCTGTGCTTTCCTTTGTTCCAACAGCTATTTTACTGACGTCGACCCGTATTTTGGCCACACCAGACGTTGTTGCCCAGGGTCGAGGACGAGAAGATCATGGCAGACCAGGAGTCCAGATCCACTAATGCCATCGATGCTACTATAGTTATCTTTTCTTGAGTATTATTCATTGTATGTATGCATTCCTGATGACATTCGCACAGGATCAGTGTTGTACTCTAAAATTTTAGAGTTATGATTGTTAATGTCTACCTATTTAGAGGTAAGATTTAATCCTCAGAGAGATATATACTTTTGGACGGAGCCTTAAGATTTTCATGAAGTTTTGTCCATCAATGATACCCGTCCTGTAGGTTTTTTTCAACTTTAGTACTAGTCTTAGTTATTACCTAGTATTCTTAGTTAAGTTAACCTTTCGAGCAATTTCTCGACTCATGCCTTCCCTTTACGATAATAATTTATATCGTTAAAATTGCAAATTTTAACTGGGGTGGGGGATGTGTCATGATTCGGATGTTATTAAAACTCACGCAGAGAGTGAGTTGTTTTTTTACCAGGGCCATGAGAAATTGGCTGGTGGCCTTGAACGGTCCTCGCGAAATTATAGTTGGTGAGTAAATAAATGTAAAGTTAAACTGTTAGATTCACGCTTGTGGGTTTTAATGTTCGTGATTAATAAGTAATGGAGTAGGGGTGAAACAAGGTGGGGACAGTTGACATTGTTAAGTATGACTAGACAAGTTTTTGCACGTTAACTGGCTGGTAGAATAGTGCAGACGTATTACTACAGTTAAAATGGTGGGAGGTTTCGACCTATGAGATAGCTGAACTAATTGGGCCAGCGGACTAGCACGCTGGGTAGTTAGATAGTATATAACATCGTGTAACGTTCAGATTTGGTGAATACAGACGAGAGAAGCATCGTTTCGTGAAGTATCTCCGGTTGGCCAGTACCTGAACTGTGTGGTCTGAAGACTAAGAAGTCCTTGCTAACGGACTGACTGAGCTCTAGAAAGAAAGGTCTGAGTGGGCTGACCTTTGAAAGCCCACGCTGCGCTATTTTGATGTTCGCGCCTCCCAGTAGGCGTGAGCAATGGTAATATATTTTATTTATTCAAGTATAATAGAGATCGGAGATAGAGAGAGAACTACAGCCTCATAGGAAGACTAAGGAAACCCCAGCTGGCACTCGACCACGAGTGTCCTGTATGATAGATCTATTGCCCTAGTATGATTGGAATAATATAGCACATTGTTGATGAATTGAATAGTGATTGTGCATAAAATATAGTCTTTTGGCAACTGCTTAAATTACCTACAAGCCGAAGAGTGCTTCTGTAGGCTTTGAACGTACTGGGCTCTCCTAACATTTAAGCCCATATGATTTATGGAGAGTTTGCCTGGCGACTGGCCAGTGGCGACTCAACTGTCACTTTAAATTGATATCCAGTTTCGTATAATATACCTATTTACTATTGATTGCAGTACCTCCATAGTTACATGAATATCATTGGTTAAGTTATTAATTAGAGTTTTTTGGTTTGAATATATACCTCTATTGTCTTTTGTTTTGTTATTAATATTTATGTAAACTATGGCCTGACCGGCCTGACATATATACGCTCTAGTTATTTAGTACTTTTCTTGTGTGGTTGTGTCCGAGTGTGAGTTAGCTGCCTCTCGTGCAGTCGTAACATCCCCAAGACCCTAACTCTGCTCGTGACACTCACTTTACCAAATTCAGAAGCGTGGCAGCAACAGCTCCAGCATATTACAGGGATTTTCGGTGACGTTCAGAGTCATTTTAGGGTTAAGGTTAAGGTGCACAGTCCAAAGATTGCAGCACCCATGGCAGTGTTCGTTAGGACGAGAAATCCCTTAGCCAATGACCTGTGTTTTGGGTGTGTGTTTCTGCCCCGCTCCTGAATTTGGTAAAGTGAGTACGTAAAAAAAAAAATCACGCCTCCCGCCATAGTTTTAAGGCCCGGCACTCACCAGCCGGATTTGATCTGTCTGTTAGTTGGATTTTGACTTCACGACATTGTGTCTTCAGTGAGATCCAACTAGTCGGTTGGTGGGTCTAGGTCTCATTGAGAGGTCATCAACCAACTAATTGGCCGATCAAACTCGGCTAGAGCACGCGGTGCCCAGTGCAGGTTCCTAGCGCTATCCCGCGCTCGCCAGCTGTTTCAACCATCTGTGGTAACATCGACTTTCATGTTGTCGGGCCTGAAAGAATTGGCGATCCTCTTTTCTATTGGATACAATGTTCTATGGGGCTTTATGTTACCTGTTGATACAACTGACACATTTTTCAAAGACTTCTCCAAATATTTACAAATCTCTGTCCCTCTCTCTGCCTCGCTCTTTCTCTTTCTGTCTGTCTCTCTCTCTCTGTCTTTCTTTCTCTCTCTCTTTCTCATGTGTTCTTTTCTGTTCTCTTTCTCTCTCTCTTCTCTCTTTGTTGTCTCTTCTCTCTCTTTCTCTCGTCTCGTCTTTTCTCTGTATCTCTCTCATGCTGCACAGAATTTACAAGACGAGAGACAGTATCAGTCGGTCAATAAATTTCTTAACATGCATATAAATATATAACTTTCTCGGTCTCATGTTTCCTCCTTCCATCTGTTTTAGAAATTGTTTCCCTTGACCATTTTCTGTTGTCCTGAAATTGTTTGACCTGACCATGTTCTATTGTCCTGAAATTGTTTGACTTGACCATGTTCTGTTGTCCTGAAATTGTTTCCCTTGACTATGTTCTGTTGTCCTGAAATTGTTTCCCTTGACTATGTTCTGTTGTCCTGAAATTGTTTCCCTTGACTATGTTCTGTTGTCCTGAAATTGTTTCCCTTGTCTATGTTCTGTCATCCTGAAATTGTTTCCCTTGACTATGTTCTGCTGTCCTGAAATTGTTTCCCTTGTCTATGTTCTGTCATCCTGAAATTGTTTCCCTTGTCTATGTTCTGTTATCCTGAAATTGTTTCCCATGTCTATGTTCTGTCATCCTGAAATTGTTTCCCTTGTCTAAGTTCTGTTATCCTGAAATTGTCTTACTTGACCATGTTCTGTTGTCCACAGAGGCCAAGACAACTCTTGACTTCAACACCTCCTTCACGGTCCACGTAGGCATTGCTCACACCCGATGGGCCACTCATGGAGAGCCTAGCCCCACCAATGCTCACCCACACAGATCTGATCCTCATAATGGTGGGTATCCGTCCTATTGCTACAACAAACTGAAAGTCCCAACCATGTTTCTTTTTTTTTTTGTGTGTGCGACCAGAAGACCTGGAATTGGCCGTCTCAAAACTTAAGAGATATACAAAACACTGAAATGCTTAAGAAATGCTTGAAAACACACTTTCTTAACTCTTTGTGTGCCATGAATTTTTTTCCACGTTTGCCAATACAGAAAAAAAAAATAGTGGAGGAGATGAATGAAGACTAGCTACACCAAGATCTTTTGACAGAAAGTTTGACTTTCTTTCTTCCTGAAACAAAATAGCCTAGCATTCTTGTGCACTGATATATCGGTGATTGATACAAATGTGCCCAGCGGAAGAACCGATATATCGGTGATTGGAACCCAAAGAGTTAATTGATGAAATTCAACTACGACTGTTTCTGACTGTTGTCCCATGTCTAGTTTATTCTTGGTACTGGTGAATTGAATGTGAATTGAAGGATACCAGGAAAGCGTTTGGAGCTTGCAGTTAATAAAATGAAGCGCTGTGTACATGCTGTCTATTATTATTATTGTTATGAGCAAATCTGGCGTTATACCTGAACAGGGGGAAAAAAATGTAAAAAATAACAAATTTATTTTTAACCAAGAGATATTTGACTTGATCTGTGATAACCACAATTTCACCATCCCTCGCTTAACATATTTATGGGCTTAGTTCCATTATAGTAAGATGGTGATAATTGTTATTATTGTTCAGACCCTGTTTAAATTATATACTATATTAATAT
The DNA here is from genome assembly GCA_963931925.1 of Onchidella celtica. Taxonomy (NCBI): domain Eukaryota; kingdom Metazoa; phylum Mollusca; class Gastropoda; order Systellommatophora; family Onchidiidae; genus Onchidella; species Onchidella celtica. Next base: position 77,363,549 of record OZ007568.1, read on the forward strand.
GTTAATTGCTGTCGATTTATGAGTAAATTTATAACAACAACGCTTACTGAGCACTATAAAGAAATAAAAACCATAAAGTTAGGAGTGCTGAAAGAAAGGATGAAGGTACATTCATTTGCAGGAAATGAAAGGAAGATGTTTAATGATTGATCTTTTCATTGTCTTCCTCATTGCCTCTTCATTCTTTTTTTTTTTTTTTTTCTTTCATTTTGTTCCTGTGTTACTGTGGGCTCATAAATCTTCCCCATTCCCCATAATTTGTTATTATTGAATTTAAGCCTGTTTTACCTTCGGGTGGGGGATATTATGATGAACAGGCTTCTGTTAGAGGGGTGGGGTATTTTACATTGAATGGTGTTAGGGGAGTGTGGACCAATAGGGTTCACCACTTTTACCAAACATTCCCAAATTCTGGGACCTTGACGTTGCTCTTAAGTGAGACAAACATTGCCTTTCGTACTGGTCAGTTGATATGAGTAGTTTGAGCTTTACTCATGGCCAGTTGTTTGCCTCACCTTCTCCACTCACCACTCTAATTGATGGCTGACCTACATTCAATTAGCTTTCCCCAAAAATCTTGTTTTCTACTATTACAAAGGCAAATAGAGAAAATACTGGGTTTCGTTCACTATTAGGCAAAGGCTTGCATTGTAAAATACCAGGCGTCCCTAACAAAAACGTTTTACATTATAAGACACTGCTGAACAATGAACACAACTCAGTATTTTCTCTTTTTGGCTTTGTAATTACACCGAATACCGAGACGGCCCATTCCTTCATTCACTATAGACCCTATTCATTTACCGTCCTCCATATCACCTGATTTGCAAACAAAGTGGCGGCGTGCCCCACTTGTAGGACGGAAGCGCTGGACAACGGTCGAACGATGCCATCCACCTGTTGGGCACCCAACCGTACAAACCCGTTACGCGCTGGTTCTGGCATAAAAATGCATCTTTGCTTAGACAGTGCACATATTCAGATGCCATCACTAAGGCAAGTGGAGGTTTTTGCCCTACACGGCGCTTTTCGAAGCCGTGCGGCTCCCCGCAAGCAGCCGTAACGCGGAAGTGAAAAGGGTCTATATGTCCACAGCTTGTGCTCGTATAAACACGGTGAGTGCTACACACAGAGCTCCGTGGTACTAGACTTTTTCATTCAATTATGAGGGGGGGGGGGGGGGAGTGTGGTGCGAATTGTTGCATTGTTGACATGGATGGTACGCGCACAAGTCGGCGGACTGAAAATGATGAATTGGTCCCGTCCCGATAACTACGCGCCCTTAACAACTGATGGAAATAGTTAGTATCTGGGGTTTGTCAGGCCCGGAGTGTAAAATAGAGTTAATTCATTCACGCAGCCGCCCAGTTTCTACCAAGATTGATTGAAATAAAAGAAATACGCCATACTAGCTTATCTAGACCAGGCATCCATATACGGCTATCTGTCGTGTCGTAGTTTTGCATTTCCGTTGATTCTGCAACCAGCCAGAGCGTCGCATATGTGCACATCTGCATTCACGTGCCTACATTAAACAAAAAAATTGATGCGAGATCAACACAAAAAGTCACGCGTGTGTGCTTAAGCATAGTGCCAGCTGTTTCCAAACATTTAGACAAGCTTTTGAGTGTAGTTACAGTATTAAGGCGGGCAGCGCACGGGTTGTTCACCGTTTGTAGTTTAACATTCGTCCTTCTGTGTCCATCCTTTAATATATCGGCAAAAAAAGGCTTCATCAAATTGCTTAATTTCAGTCACAAAAGAAGCTTTCTGTATTATTGATGTTGAAGGACGAAACAATGAGCTTTCGCATTTCTTGCACAATGAACATTGAGTGTTTGCGCTGAAAGATGAACAGATAACGTGACCTGCCCCGTGACTTGACGTGAGTTTAGTTTTTCATCGTTGAAGGATTAACGTTGAAGCTTGAACAATGAACTATCCTGCCTAACGTCTTAAGGATAAGGAGGGAAGGACGTTGACGGTATTCGGCGTGTTTTGGTAGTAGACCAGATGTTGGTATATTACCCACCCTTTATTTCAGCGTACATACCAAACTAGTTCGCCATCCACGTCCACCTTGGACGGATGTTTGGTTCTGTAATCAATAATCCTACAATAGACCAACTGGTTTACTGCTTGGGGATTAATAAGATGTATGGCGAAAACCAGAGGGGGGGGGGGGGATATCAGTAAGAATTGACATTACAGTATAGGCCTACAGTTTGTCCGAAAATTATCTCCCGTGTCTGTTTTTGAAATAACCAATGAAAGCTTAGCGGCCCCTCGTGAAGAAAGTCCTGATGGCAATTCAGTGTTGATTTTTCTTGAAACGGTAGTGTCAAAGATATGACTACAGCGGTTATGAACGTAAAAACAAAAGTCCAACGTTCCTTGGGTAGTTAAAAACTCGCAGCTTACTGCCCCCCTCCCTCCCCACCAACTTTTCAGAAGTAGAACTTTACCAAATTGATTTTTTAATTACCTGTTTAAATTTTGTACAAAATTGATGATAACCAGGAAATGTAGGTGTATTGTTTGCATCTGGTCACCTGAGTCTTCAGAAATGTTGTATCTCTGTAGTTTGATATGAAAGGCTAAAAGATCCCCAAAATGTTTTATTCATTTCAGAATTTGCATTGGTTCACAATGGGATCATCACCAACTACAAGGACATCAAGTCTTTCCTGGTAAGTGCATGTGCACTGAACGGTTGTTGTTATAAAGGTTGAAGACCACACTGCTGAGTTTCCCTGAATGCCGTGAAAATAATGTGCCAGAATGGCTGCTTGATAGTGAATTAAGCAGTGATTGTTGTGGGATGAATGCAGTGATGGATTATGTGGATGGATTTGCATGTTCTATTGCTGTTTGCCCAGAAAGCAAGAAGACTGGTCTATTGTGCTCATGCTGGTTGTTCACTCATGATTACAAAGATCAGCCATTGAGTAGTTACCATTTAGTAAAATGTTTAAATTGTGAGAGACCCAAAGTGGCCATTGTAGTGCCCAGATGCCTTAAAACCCAAACGAAAAAAACAACAACAACAGAGCCATTAAGTAATTTTTTTTTTTAACTTTTGGCCACTCACAATCCGTTTATTTATAGATATTTCGTGAGAAACACATTTCTGTTGGTCCCATGATAGTGAGCCAGGTATCATTTTTGAATGGTAAGAGTACATTAGAAATTAAAAACAGATGACTTTTACTATTGTCTGATGTGGACAGATGGCAAAATGATCATAGCCAAATTTCATGTAATGTAAATTTTCATTGGTGCAAATTAACATTAGCACTCTTTCAGATCAGAAGAGATCAGTTTCCTGAGCGCTATCTTTTTGATGAGCACCGGCCAAGGGATTCTAAAATTTCATGGGATAAATTTTTCCTGTGAACACTGTTTGTTTCAGATGACCAAAGGTCACAGATTTGAGACTGAGACTGACACAGAGGTGGTGGCCAAGCTGCTCAAACATTTGTTTGATAACCAGGAGAAGAGGATCAAGTTCAGGGAACTGGTAGAGATGACAGTAGCACAGCTGGTGAGTACACACAAGACACAGAACCGATCTCTGAACTCCTACACAGGAACAGACACACCGTATTTCTTTTATAGGTTTATAAGATCCCCTGACAGCATTCTTACGCCAATCCGACATAGATATGTATAAGATTTCTGTTGGGTTGGAAGGATTACCCAGGATGGATTCCGTATATCATTTCGACATTGGCGCAATGTATCAACCAGCAGGACAATGTAGGAAAGATGTCATTCCGATGTGTAAACTTGACGTGAAACCTACACGCCTGATTTCCATAGGGTTGCTGGCTGGGTCATTGTCACCCACAGTTATCGAGCTGACATGCTGTGGAAGTTTGACCTAAGTCAAACTTGTTGTAGTCCGCCCCCCGACCCCTCGTCCCACGTCAGTATCTGGGCCAGGCATGAACCAAGGATCTAAAGTTTTGAAGTACGGTCTAGCTAGAGGCAAAGATTAGATCTGAGAATGAGAAGAGAAAAAAACAACAACAACTGGTGTGTGATACCAAACACTGTTGAATTAGCTTCTAATGATAAAGAGTCACAGTCTAAGATAGACATTGCGGGTAAATCAGACAAATTACGACGGGGACACGAACATGTCTGGGCGACCTGGACCATGTCCATGCTGTGTGACAAATGCACGAAAGTTTTATAACCACTGTATTCCCTGGTGTGTTGACACAGAGCAACGCGCTGTGTGCAGCAGTGTGTATGTTTGTTTTGGTTTGTTGTTGGACTGTCTGGGATATTTATGTCTGGTTGCATTTCTAATGCGAAAGGGTTAAGTCAAAGAAACATGAACTATCCACGTGTACTGTACCGTTTAAATGATACCAGTTTTTCACCTCGAAAGAAAGAAAAATGTCTTGAAATGCTAAAGATCTTTGTAAACAACAACAAGAGAACGGTTTGCCTGTCCCAGTCCTACGAAAAGAAAAAGGACGCAATTTTCAGTATCAAAGGGGATTTAAAAAAAAGGTATTCAATTTCATGTTTGTGTCATGGATATAATGATACACCAAAGCGAAAGGTAGGCCAACAAAATGCGAAAAAGAGACGTGAAAGTCGCAATTCCACGCCAGCAGGAGGGGAAAAAAATGCTGACGTCAAAGAGCTATGCAGAGAAGGTACAGTCTTGAAGTGAAATGTTCAGGATCCGCTGAAACGTATTCATGCATGACGAAAAATTTACAATGATAATCTCATTTGAAAACACACATACACGCACACAAACACAAATATTTATTTTAAAAAAACAACTGTTTCACCATCTTACCACTGGCACCAGACCGTGCACTCACTTGTAGTTTCCGTGTTGATGGCCAGAACCGGCATTTGATTTATGACAAGTAAAACGCATTGAATTTTCAGAGAGCCGGAACATAAAGAGATTTAAGAGAGCTAGTGTGTGAATTGCGTTTTCAGGTAGCCAAAGAAGTAGGCCTAATATTTAATATATCACGGGCGGTTGCTTAGGAATGTTTTGGAGAGAGAGGAATTTAACAGTGGCAGCTAGGTGCCTGCAGTAAAACTAGTTTTGATTAAATTTTCAGAATTTTCAGTTTATGCAGCTTTGCCCACCCGCTTCCAAAGTTCATTTCTGTCATGTCTTTTGGTGAAGCCTGGTATTTTGTTGATATGTACATGCACACACACACGAGGGCTGGTTAGTTTCAACAATATTGTCCACCAATCTGATTAAAAAAAAAAGAATAATAAAAAAACAGTAGAAAAAGTCTGCCATTAAATATTGTCTTTGACGAAATATTATAAAAACCACGGGAAAACTGTGGGATCTTAGTGCTGGAATGATTTTACCTAATATGTTAAAAAAACAACAAAAACTATCGGGGGTGGTGAAGCCAGGTGTTCACCAAGTTGAAAAAAAAAAGTTGTTGTTTCAAGTTTTATATTAAATCTGTATATAAAGCTCCTCTCTCTGTGTGTCTCTCTCTTTCTGTCTGTCCGTTTCTCTCTCTCTCACACACACTTACATTGTCATTCATTCTGTCGCTTTTGTATTGAGGTAAATAATTGCGATATATACTTTGAAAGTCTATTCATCCCAGCTCCTCAGTAAAAAGCAGTGAACTGTCAAATGTGCCAACATAAATTATGATACGGTTCAGCACCGCCTGGAATCATTGACTCGTGTGCCATTTTAAGTCAGCCTGAATGCCGTTGCACTGTCAGAGAGAGAGAGAGAGAGAGAGAGAGAGAGAGAGAAAGAGAGAGGTGAAAAGACTTAGTGACAACAATAACACTATGAATGCGTCACTGACACGCAAAAAGAAAAAAAGAAGGAATAAAACGTATACAGTTAGTTTAGTCCCGGTGTTCTAATTTTGTCTTATGAAACCCAAGACTGGTAACCATCGTATCTTCTTGAACACAGTGCATTGAACCCTCAACCGCCTCCATGTGTACAATAAATCCCTCCATCCCTTTGGGCCATCAGTCTTTCCGCTCCCTTTACGCTCGAAACTGTTGCGCTGTGTCAGAAAAACATTAAGTAATCGTAACTTTAAGGTTGAAATTGTGAGCGTCCGAAAAATCAAAACCTTAAACGTGCAAAAGAAATCAGTGACTCCAAACGTAACTTAAGGTGAAAGTTCGGCCCAAAATACCGTGTACATGTATATCTCTTTCAAATCACATTCAGGTTCCCATGTGACAAAGTACTGAAATCAAACTTTACTCTTAACCCTTTAATTACTAGATGTGATTGGGCAAAGGGCAAGTTGAGAACGACATTTTCAAGAACGTTATGTTTGTTGGATCATTTTGTTTTCCATGATGGAATTGATAAATATTTTAGAAGAACCTTGTTGTAGACATGGGTTGCAAGGTAATTTTCATTAGAAATGATTACTGGCGCCAGGACACCAAAGTCCCATTGGTAAGCAAAGGGTTAAGATTACTCGAAGTCGTTTCGGGGTCCCTTGCCCAGAGCCTGTAGTGGTTCAGTTCTTAATTGATGTAGTCTCAAATTCTGAGCTGATTCTTCAGTTTGAATTTATGGTCGGAGTCAAAGCTGTTGGAAGATATCAGAGATATATTTATTAGATACCATGAGGTCATCGACCGACGCAAAGGAAACATCAAAACACCCTTTTCATTGTGTGGCATTCATAGTTGAATGTGCTCTAGAGTGCAACTTTTCAATATTTTGTCAGATTTCAGTTGGTGTCACGTAGAACGCCGTGTAATTTCTATTGAAATTCTGTAATTTAAGTATAGTTTTGAATTGTGCACACATTGATTGGGGGAAATGCATTTGAATGGAACTGGAACCCCAAACCTCTTCTCGCCCTTCTCTTTGAAAAGCCTGCAGTAATGGATTGATATTTTGGAGACTTGTCCGGTTGGAAACTATTCACATTTGCGGATAGATGTTTTGAACATTCAAGCAATCACTTTGGAAACCGCTCATCTGTGGCCACATCAAACACCGCCCCCATCGAAACACGCCACATTCAAAACACGAACTCGAGGGATACAGAGCGCGAATGTCAAAGTTACGGTTGTTTATCCACTTAGAATGCAGCGCAATAAGGTAATTTTGTCGCACAACACGACAGCACGTCGTTACTATGTCCTGAAACAGCGCGCCTCTTGCTCAAGCCTGTTTCTGCGGAGTCCAGCGCTGGGATACCGCGGTCATTCATTAACCGTCCTATTTTAACACTGGTGACCCGGTGAAATTGCGTCACCAAGGTTAGTTGCAATCCTGTAAGCGCCGGTGCCTTTTCAGAACTAACACCTTACTGTCGCATGAGCTTGGAAATTGTGCGTTCTCCGACAATGTTGAGATTGCAGGCAGTCACGCATAATCAAAGTTACTAAGTAACCGTTAGATAACTAGTACAGAATCCCAATTTTAAAAAAAACGCGAAAGAAAAGTGCATCTTGCCACATGTCAGTAGTGAAAGGGTTAAACATATTTTTTTCCAGTTTGTATAGCTATGTAATACTTAACTGGGAAGTTAGACATGGTTCCACTTGCATTCAGGAGAGTCAATTCGAAAGTTTTGTTGAACAAACTGTGGTTGTTGTCGTTGTTGATAACGATGTTGTTGTTGTTATAGAGTACCGGACAAGAACACTTTATAAACATTGCATAACTTTTATAAGCTTTCCTGTCCCAGAAAGGAATCGCGCAAGCGAGGAAAGGCTTCTTTGGTGCCGGGTACATTTGCCCGAATTTAAAAGAAATAAACCAGTCAAATTTCAACAATTAACTTATTTGCACTTTCAGTGGAGTCGAAAGATAATCGGGGGCAAAATAAGAAGTCTGCACCCGCCGCGTATCCACAAGAGCTCAGTGACCGGTTTGAGCGATTATCACGTCCCACAGAACTTTCCTGCTGTATGATAATCATACCATGGTGGGATGGGTGCGGGCGTTTGGCTGTGGAGTGTTTCGGGCTGCCAGGGTCCTTGGGACCTCAGATGTCACAGTGACCCGCCCATCCACCGTGTTCAGAAACAAATGACAACATTACAGGATAACTTCCCTTTCCTTAACACCCCGGCCAAAGTTGATCTCAGCTCCAATAATAATTATGTTATACATCGCGACCTTAGTCCGTCTTTGTTCTGTCTCTACTGTCTGGGAAACTGCAGATCTTTTAGTACGCAGAAGGGGTATGACAGAAACAAATGCACAGCTTCAAGTTTTGCTGCGAGCCCACAGATTTTTGTGTGGTTTTTATGATATTTTGACACTGGTTTAAAATGCGTTGTGGCACTTATCAAGGGGTTTCACGGTCCCCAATACAACTCCTTATCATAATACTAAAGCTGCAAATGTTCAGCGTCGAATTTCTTAGTTATGCAGAAAGTGGAGTTGGAACAGACAAGAATTAAGGTCGCGATATGTTAATACTTACACTCATGTGCGCCGACCGGCGCTGCACTGTAGCGACGACGTGCCTGCTCCAGTTATAACTGGGCTGCAATGGCACAAAGGCAAATTTCCCAAATGGGATTAAAGAGTTATACAAATACAAATACAAATGTACCGATCAGTGAGGGTTAATAACATGAAGTTGCATCAAATGAATCAGTTCCCTGACCCGCCTCCCTCTCCGAGATGTCATTAGCTTATCTCCTCGAATCCTTGGGCTAACAGAAAACTATAAATTAATATGCTCTAGACAAAATTTGTTCCCACGTCAAATTCAGCCTTAGTTTTCGTAAATTGTATTGACCTTCAGAGTCTCCAAAAGTGCCGCAGACAATGTAGTTTTCTGCTGGGCACAAAAATAAAGAGTTATTTTTAATATAGATCGATAAACACACAATACACTCGAGATAGAGAGAGAGAGAGAGAGAGAGAGAGAGAGAGAGAGTGTGTGTGTGTGTGTGTGAGAGAGAGAGGAGAGGAGAGGTAGTTCGCAGCAGGGCTTGGAACAAGGTTAAGATGTTATAAAGCCCTTGGCAAGGGTTAAGATTTCTTGAAGTCGTTTCGGGGTCCCTTGCCCTTTTAATCTAGGCCGCTACTTTTCAGGGCCACACTTTGTCACACACACACCCAACCTCCATCGTGACGTAAATGTCCAACCACGAATGACGTACAGGAAGAGGCAATGATACGTAAACAGTGGTTCAGACATTTAACTTACTCATATCAACTTTTCACACTCTTGGGAACCAGAGAGCTAATGTGCTCAGCGCGCTCTATTGATCGGTGCAAGTAAATATGATATTGCATCAGGTGTTTGTATGAATGTGTAACACACACACACACTCATACATACACCCGCAGTTGTCATTATCATATCACTAAATAATCCAATATATGAACCCCCCCCCCCTTTCCTCCCAGCATATACACACACACGCACACAGAATGTTATCCTCTCACCACGATGTAAGCCAAACCACACGATATGTGTCCCCTTAGCTAGCAAATTTTGTACCTCAGGGATATGAACCGTTTAGCATCTGAATTGGTTCACACCTACCTTGGGCTCAGCATGGCTCAGTGCTGAATTGAAGAGATCATTATTGTAATTTTGTTGAAGGCAAACTTTGTTGCTCTTGCACTGAGATGTTTAATTTTAATCATTTTATCATGGTCATTTGTTTAAAAGGCAAGTTCCTGTTTTTTAAAAATTAAGATTAAACTTTATCTGTCATGTTTTGTCATTACAGCATTACTCAGCCCAAAAAGTTGTGATTGCTTTTTAAACTGCTCACGTGCTCGTTCTGTCTGTCTGTCTGTCTGTCTGTCTTTCTGGCTGGCTGGCTGGCTGTCTGTCTGTCTGTCTGGCTGGCTGGGTATATTTTCACAAGTGAAGTCCAGCGAAATCAACTGCCATAAGGAAGTTTCGAATGCTTTTTTTTTTGCTGAAAATCTTATTGTAACCACAAAACAATATTTCAAAAAAGAAAAGCAAAAAAAAAAAAACAAAAAAACTATCGGTTTGGGCTTAAATGGACATGTTGGCAAGGATATGCTGACGGGTACAGGAACTGCCTGAAAAAATCTGATTTGGCTAAAAAGCAACAAAGAAAGGAAAACGTCCTGGTCCAGGTGTAGTGATTAGAGGAAGGTGAGGCGTTCAGAAGTGCATGCTCAGTTGGTGCCCTGGAAAGCGGGAGTGTACGATAGAAGAATGGCAAGTGACACAGGCGGGGCTCAAACCAGCGACCTCTGCTGTGGCACCAACCACCCAGCCAGTGCCAGGGAGAAGAAAACCAACTCGTTTAACTGTTCGGCCTCAGAGCCCTGACGGAAAAGACATACTTCTAAACGCCCCACCTTTCTCTAATGAAACTTCCTAGTGCTCTTGTTTCCCACAAGATTTTGCTTACCTTCATTTACTTTTGGTTCAGCTGTAATGATTATTATATTATTTTTGTGTTTGTCTTCCCCCAGGAAGGAGCCTTTGCCATGGCAGTTGTCAGCAAGCATTTCCCAGGAGACATCGTGGCCACCAGGTGAGAGGATGACAAAAACGTTATCTTGTGAATCTTTTTTTCTGATGTCATGCCTTTTGACTTCTTGATCACAATAAGTGATGAGAAGACTCCCTTTCTCTCTCTCTCTCTCTCTCCCTCTCCTCCCCCCACCCCCCCCCTCTCTCTCTGTCCACTCGACAAAAACGTTATCTGGTGAATCTTTTTTCTGATGTCATGCCTTTTGATTTCTTGATCACAATAAGTGATGAGAAGACTCCCTTTCTCTCTCTCTCTCTCTCTCCCTCTCCTCCCCCCCCCCTCTCTCTCTCTCTGTCCACTCGACAAAAACGTTATCTGGTGAATCTTTTTTCTGATGTCATGCCTTTTGACTTCTGATCACAATAAGTGATGAGAAGACTCCCTTTCTCTCTCTCTCTCTCTCCTCTTCTCCCCCCCCCTCCCCCAGCCTGTCCTCAAGGCATGGTCTTGAGAACTTTCATAAATGGCTGAATCGTCACCCAACAGAGTCCAGTAGACCCAGACATATATTGTAAATAGAGGTAAAATACATACATATTGCGTTCTTATTAACAGCAGCAAGAGATCAGATATTTCTCAGATATATTCGACCCATAGAATGTTAGCTTGTTATCAGTATTGTAGACCTATCGAGTCTCCTCTTTCTCCTCCCCCCCCCCCCCCCCCAGACACACACACACATACACATACACAGAAATAGAACAAACCGTTTAATTGCGATACAAAAATATAAACAATAAAACGAATAATAAAAAAAACAACATCACTGCCCCCTGCATTATGTTGCAGCAATGAAACATACATGGTACAGGGGATCAATGGACCCCAAGGCGTGTTGTTGTGTGACTGTGGAGACAACTTTGGGGTTGGAAAATGTCGGCCTGAGTGTGGCCTAGCAGGTGTTTTGGTGATATTGTTGGTTTACGTGGAACAATCAATGTCAATCTGGATATTGATCTCGGTGTAACTTGCGGCCACTTTTCTGTTCTCTCTCCATCTCTGGGGGAAACTAATGTTAACCAGGAGATCATGAAAAAGCTTGGTTATTGTACCAGGAATATTTATGTGAATTGGGCTTTGGTTTTTGTAGATATCTGATGGCATGGATACAAAACCTTCTCTAGGGCATAAATTCTATAGGTTGAACACGATGACGTCACGGACCCAGTTTGTCTCCAATATAAAAGCTGGGGAAGAAGACCTGTTTATCTGCATTCTGTTGTAATATTTTGATAATCCCCACACTGGGATGCCGGCAGTTTACCAACAAAATGGCAGTTTGTCTACAGCATAAAAGTTGGGAAGAAGACCTGTTTATCTGCATTCTGTTGTATTTTGATAATCTCCACAGTGGGACCCTGGTCGGTTTACCAGCAAAATGGCCGCCGGATCAAAGGTTAATTACAAACGCGTCCAACTTATCTAATTCAGTAAAAAAAAAAAAAAAGCAACAACAAAAAGCTGAAGATATGAAGATAATTAATTTGACGAGTCTTAACCAGAAACCAGAAGTAGGCCTAAATACGGCCAAAGTGTCAGTTAAAGATTTGAACGGTAACAGCCTCGAAAAATTGGAGAATTTACGTCATGTCATGATCATGTAACTTTAATCTCGAAATCGCCATTCTCAGTCCTAGATTGGTCATGGTCTTCATTTATCTATAACATTCAGTGTTCTCGTACCTGTCCACCCCTGTGAGGGCTCAGAAATACACATTTTCGCTCTTGCTCCACCGTTACCCAGTAAATCTACCCGTAGTACTGCTCACTGCCCTTTCCACGTCCATTATTCTGTACCTTTGCTCACTGCCCCCAACTGAGCATCTTATGCATCTGGCAGCTGGAACTGATCACCATAAACGTCTCTATCTGGATCACATTTTTCATAACCATCCACACGTCCAGTATGCTGTTAATGCACATGTTACGTCATTCAATTGTTTGTGGTAAGCACCAAGACAAACATGTCTTCCCATGTCTTTCCTTACCAGGAGAGGTAGTCCACTTCTGATCGGGGTCAAGAGTAAGAACAAGTTGAGCACAGATCACATTCCAGTTGTATTTAGCAAAGGTAAGTTTTTTTTTCATTATTATTATAATTTTAATCTCCCGATCTGCAAGACTGCTGTTGGTTTCTTAAACCAGCTACTGCCTTTAGCCAATTAAATCAGCCAGCTGTTTCGGTGATGTGCTGTCAAAGCCAGTGACATTGGTTTTCCAGAAATAAATACATGGCAAGAGGATGCACTTCAATGTAGACTTCAAATACCATGTTTGGTAGATTGGATCGATCACTTGCAATTAAAATCACATGTCTTATGGGACGGCAGTTTCACCGAACGGGAAAAGGGTCAAAATGATCCCAAGTTTTTTTTTTGGGCTCCCTTGATATACAGATTTGGCGGCAGTTGGTGTCTACCCCCCCCCCCCCCACTATTTTATTAATAATTTATGTCTAATGTGTTGGTGTATCCAGTATATTTGTTAAACTTCTATTCATTTACCCCCGCACAGCGTTATCTGTCGGAGTTTCGTCGTTTAGTTAATCGGGGGAACTCATCATTCATTTCTTCATTTTAAAGTTCCCGCCTCGAGTATCATTCAGACATATTTGCAAAGCTATGGACAGCCCTGCTGTTTCATTCCTTGCGATGAACAGGGAGATAAATCTGAGACTTGCAGAATATATTGATTTTTGCACCACTCCAGATAAAGAGAATGTTTTTGTCAGTTGACACAATAACCACAGTGACTTCAGTAACTAATTCTCAGCCATTAAACCCAACGTTACGTGTATCATTCAGTTTATTTGTATAGTAGTTAAGGTATTAAAAAGTTCAGGACCCTGGATCACACCTTCACTCTTGAGAGATGAATAAAGTCGCAATTTAGGACAGAATGAGGATAGGCGTAATTTAAAACTATCGCTTTCCAGCTTTTACGATTCACAGACTTTTCTTTTGTGGAAGCTATAAAGTGGGTATGAAATTTGGGGGCAGACATTTCCGAAAATTTGACGAAATTTTTTGCGTAAGAATTCGTTATTTTTTGTCAGACTTGAGAAGAATGTACGTGTGGTAACTGAGGCCCTGGCTGAAGATCTTCTCAGAAGGATGTTATGTTGGTGGTGTTTTTGTACATGTTGTTATTATTGTTGATGTGTTGTTGCTGTTATTGTTGTTTTTGGGGGAACAGAATTGAATCTCAAACTTTGATTAGTTTGCTTCATTTCTGTTTCAGCGGGAGAATTATAATTATTTCTGTTGAAGCTTCCAACGTATCCCTAGGGTTTGAGTTCACTTTTCATTTTCGTTTTAATGAGCCGTTGCAGTGGTGAGGAAAATGGGAATAGATGGAAATAATTTTTGGCTTTTACCAACTTTCTATATTTGTTTTCTTATTTTGGTGCACATTTATTTGGTCTTTCAGCTTCTGATTGTCTGGATGGTAAAGGTATATTAAAATTCTCAAATTTCATTTCTTTCACCTTGTCAATTAATCAAAGATTGCCTATTTCCTTTTTGAGCTTGTGGCAAGCAAAGATCCCCCCCCCCCCCCCAACCCTAGTTTGTACATTCAGTTAGGTTCAGTGAAATTGGCCAGATCTATAGATACAATTTACATGTGTACCATAAACAATTTTTAAAAATCTTGACATAGACTAGGGGGATGGAGAAAGAAGGGGGGGGGGGGGTCTACGTTGTGAGGGTTATGTTTGTTGAAAAGCGAGTTGAAGAGGGCGTATATAATCCCTCTTGATTTTCCATGAATAGAATAAAATGGTCAGTCAGTTTTAGCTAACTAGACAACCTTCACTGGACCAGGGTTAAGGCATCGTTTCCTAGTGAATGTAAACGATTATTGTCTGCAAACTTGGAATCCCGAGCAAAATGTCAAGACGTCATTTCCGGAAGGAGCGGGAAATGTATGTGGTAGCATGACGTTTGGAGCACTGCCTAAATCTAGGTCAAATTGCAGTATGACATTTGGATCACTACCAAAAATTAATAAAATTTCCGTATGGCATTTGGCGGCCTTATACCGCTGCTGGTATTAGGGTGAGGGTAGGGTAAGGGATAGTCCTATAAAGAAACTTTGTACACTTTTACCCACCGCAAATTATTTCAAAAGATTCGTAGGGTAATCGATCGGTTGATAAAGGATTAATCAATAAAATCACAGCCCAAATGCTAGTGCTCCAAATGTCACATGCCGGCTTTCTTTGAACTAACATAGTGCTCCAAATATCACATGGCGGCTTTCTTTGATCTGCAGTAGTGCTCCAAATGTCATACAATCGGAAATGTTTCTTCACCCCTCCCCCTCCCAGCTACAGAATTTAAATGAACTTACTCGGTATCTCTACAGACTATTAAGACATTTAAAGTGTTATGAATACTGTCATTTCGTTTAGTGAGTAAACTGGGGATGAAAAGAGCGTGTTTAGCCATCACGATTTCCTTTCTTTGCCACACAGATATAGGTCATCATCATCCAGAATTTTTCAAAGATGGTAGAGCAAGTTGTCTCCCGTTACTTACATTTGCCATTCATGTCAGCTTGACGTAAAATGTGTCGTCCGGCTTAGGTAGAGACGGTGGCGGCACAATTATAATCCTGTTATTCACATCTTTATGTATTTTGTTTAAATCCATGACCACAGATCCACTTTCCCCTATTGTCAGATGTTTGTTTCTTTGCAGGCAGTCGGATCAGAGCTAATTTTTATTAACAGTTTTGTATTTTTTAGTAACCTTCGTTATTAAGTTTTCAATTTCTGAAGAGCTGGGATATGATAAAACGCTTTTGTCTAGTGACGTTATATCACGAACTAGACACGAAATTATATACATGTACAGTTCTAAATCTTGGACCTCAGTTGTTGTTGTTCCCCCCCCCCCCCCCCCATTTTTTTGTTGAGAGAAACTACTTTTCTATTCAGGCAGAAAGAGTGGCCTGGCAATGTATTGTACAGTGATTTTCTGTAGGATGTAGTTGAGAATTTTCTGGTTAGATGGGTCTGGAGTCTTGGATTTATTTATTTATTTATTTCTAATTTTTTTTTTTTTCGCGTAGTTCCAAGAGTTTATATAAACGTGTTTTCTTCGCCACCCAGATTGTGTAGTGAAATGGCTTGTGTATTAGAGGGTCTGAATAATTCATTCATTCATTCGGTCATTCATTCATTCACTCATTCATTCATTTATTCATTCATTCATGCATTTGTACATTCATTTATTCCTTTTTTTTTTCTGTCGTACTTCTCCTTCCTTTGAATTCACCCAATCGTCTGGCCATATCCATTTCCATATTTACATATATACATGATAGAGAATTTAGAATTTGTATGGCAGAAAAGATAGTGAAATGGCAGCACTAATTCTCACATTTTAGTTTTAGTATCATCTCAGATGAACATGCCGGTAAATCACACACACACAAAAAAAAACAACACCAAAAACCCAATGTAGTTTGATTTATTCAAAATCAAGAAACCACACATGCATTGAAACGTCAATTGTCAACACAGAAACACTGGTTTTAAACGTGACTTCAGGTCAAAGACTTCCGAGGATTTATTACCCAGAGATAGTTTGAACTTTGAAGTGAACATGTCTAGGACTCCACTTCTAGTAGTTTTTTTTTGTTGTTTTTTTTTTAAAATCTGAATTTGGAAAGCCTATAATATGAAATCTTGACTCAAACTCAACAGGTACAGTTCACAAGAAGACAAGACTGCGCACAAAGTATGATGTTAAGTTTTTTTCCAAAGCCTCATTAATGACAGCAGGCGCGTTGATTATTCAGTATAATACAAAAACTATTCTTATCAAATGCACGAACAGAAAAAAAAAAAGTCTTTTTCTGGTAGCAAATCCCATTTGCGCGTGCTGTTGAACAAGTTTGTGTTTGGGCCTGTATTTGCCCCCAAATTGTCCTCCATTCGTGTTTCGTCTCCCCTCCCATCGCCCCCTTTCATCGTTTTTGCCCGCTCTTCTTTCCACCCCCCCCCCCCCCGGGGAATCAAAATCGTTCACTTTGAGAACCACTGGCCTATATTATTGCGGCAAAATAACAAAACCAAATCTGAGTACAACATCCAGTGATGTCTTGTTCAAACGCCGTGTTGGAACCAATAGCAAAATAATATCTTTACTTGCAACATGTGTTTTTGTTGTGTATGAAACTATCATCAAACACAGCTGTCCAAAATTAGATCTTACATGCATAATACCTCCACAATCTACTATTTCCTAATCGTGCTACTTTAAAACACAAATTAAAAAAAAAACAAAAAAACAAAAGTAACTCCATTGGATTTCAGAGCTTGTCAATTGTAGAATTTCAGACAACCAGATTTCCTTCTTCTTTTTTTCAAATTTTCAAATAGGTTTTGAAAGTGGTGTGAATTACAGGAATGTTTATTAAGGCGAAGGTTCATGCATGATAATGTGGGCCTCGGGGTAGACATTGAACATTTATATGCTTGTAACCTGTGAGGAAAAGGTTCATTTTGGGTCTTTGTCTGTCATTTTGCCGTTGTTGTTTTTGTGTGTGTGTGTGTGTGTGTGTGTGTGTGTGTGTGTGTGTGTGTGTGTGTTTGTATGTATGGGTTTAGCAGGCTGTCACCAAGGGCTCATTTGTCTGGCACTTCAACGGCTTTTGTCAGTGGTCTCGTCTTTTGTTTATGTTGCTGTTGTTGCAGACACAGAATGGCAAGCATTCTGTCGATATGCCCTCGCTAAAATATAATCAAACTCATGGCAGTGGACCGTCTTCTTTGAATGATGAAATGTGCCATCTTCAAGAGACAGTTAAGTTTGTTGTTGTTGCGGATGACTGAGATAATTCAGAGTTGTTGCTCTATGTTAGAAAGTCACATTTCTGTACCTTACACTTTCGGAGCTTAGAGGGTTAAGTTTGAGTTTTAGCATGATGGAGTTCCAAGAGACAGTTAGTGACCTACGGT
Source organism: Onchidella celtica (assembly GCA_963931925.1). NCBI lineage: Eukaryota > Metazoa > Mollusca > Gastropoda > Systellommatophora > Onchidiidae > Onchidella > Onchidella celtica. The sequence goes on from OZ007568.1 coordinate 77,381,013, forward strand.
AGCTCTCACGATACAGGGATCTAAGATGGCAGTTCTATTAGCATTACTGTAGTCGTATCTAGAGGTTACGTTGTCCCACAGTTTTGCCTGTTGATCAAAACTTCCACAAGTTTTATCAGTTCCCCCGGGGGAAGGGGAGATATTTATAATGATTCCTAAATGTGGCCGATTTTGAAACAACCCAGACAGCCAGTTATCGTTCCGTGGCCAATATTTTATACAGGCTACCTCATCCCGAACACATCCAACCATACTTAGCACTTCGGTCGCCGCTCGGGCATTCAATTTTGGATATAAATATGGAAGGACGTGTGCAAAAGTGGTCGTAGGACGCAAACGGCTTGCAGACGGAGACAATCTTTTGTTTTCGCAAGGTGTGCATGCGGTGCAATATTGAAATATTTATCACCGACATCATTCAAGGGGGAGAAAAAATTACGTTAATTATTTTTGCCCACACCGCCTCCTCAAATGCAACTTTGGTCAAGAAAACAAACAGAACAACGTTGTAATTAACGGCCAGCTTAGAAATAATTGATTTTGTTTATCTATTTATCATGAACGTTTATATTGGTCACTTGAAGAGTTGCTGTCTGCATTAGATATGTTGATGAGATGACAATGGTGTCGCTATTTGGTGTGTAAAATTTTGTCAGCAAGGGGTAGACATGCTTAGGGCTGGGTTGGGGGAGGGGGGGGGGGCAGAGAGTGAAAAGCTTACATAGGGGAGGAGAAGTTGTGATGGGCGCAGTAAGCTTTTCAACTGTGGTAATGAATTAAACAGTTTGGGGTTTATTTATATTTCATGCATCGTTTTTTGTTAGTTTTTTGTGTCTGTGGCCCTCTCGGTGTGCCATAAACATTACGACTGAGCTGCTGGTTCGCACAGTTGCACAAAATTAAACCATGCCACTTCATCAGCACGTAGCAACACCATTAAGTATGTGCGTGACGCCAGCATTTTATGTAAACTGAAGATGGGATTGGCCATTATCAGTTAGAGCGAAAGCGAACCATCTGGAGACATTCTCCATTCACCTTGAACTTTGTTTTGATGACAGCTTTTTTTTTTAAGCCCCCACCCACCCACTGAAGATCATAGTTATCACTGAGCTTACATTTCCATAACAACCGCATATTATATAACATCATGAGTGAGAAATGGGTTGAGAGACGTTTTGGTATCTCCTACGCGCTGGTAAATATCTACATTTTAGGAAAAAACTATGAGATCCAGTGGGCCATTCAGGTGTGTTTTCATATCGCCTACGCTCTAGTCAATATCTACGTTTTTGTAACAGACTTTGAGATCCAGTGACCCATAAATTCGGATGCCATTTAACATAAAGCCCCTGGCGCTAAGAAAACGATTGAAAACTGCGCGCCCGTGCAAAACTGATGGTGGAAAAGGGAGGGCATTCTTTAGAATTTCTGGTGCAGGACCAAAAATTCGGTGTCAGTGACGCAGAGCATTATATTCTGGTTGTCATTTAGAAACCGAGGGGCTTTTGTGGCTTTGTATATGCTAGGAAAATATCCTGGTTTGGAGACGACGTTGCTGATCGCATATATTGAAAACTGAAAACGGAAAGGATGTTTCGTTCTTTAAGTGTAACTAGCAAAATATATATTTTAACTGATTTATTGGAAAATAAACGGAGTTTCAGTTTTCAATAATGAAGAGAAATCGTATCTTTCAGTTTAGTACCCATGTAATCTCAGTAAATGAAAATGAACTTTTAAAGCAGTAATTATGTAATTATTCACCCCCCCCCCCACACACACACACACATGACATTTTCTTTTTCTTCTTCTTGTTGTGCCCAATATTAGCTTGGAAACAGAGCTTCAAGAGAATTTTGTTGTTGTTGGTGTTGTTTTTTAATCAAACTTTAAAAAAACAACTAATTTCATGTAAAACTATTTTACACTTTAGTTTTCTCATCTCTTACTTTGCTTGTGAACTTGCAGATTTTACGACATTGTGTTGGTTCTTCAGAAAACAGTTTCATACAAATCGAGTGAGGACGGCTTGGGAATTGGAGGGAGGGGGGGGGGTGGGTAGGGGTGCGAAAGGGGAGGGGGATAAAGATTCTCTCTCTGTGATTTCCAGTTTTTGTAGTTTGTATGCTGCATGGTTTTGGTTGTTCAGGCTAAGAGCTGCAAACTGAACACCATTTTTGATCGTAGCAGCACCAGAAATTGCAGTAAAATTATTTTCCGAACAAATACTTTTTCTTTTTCTTTTTGGGACCATGTTTCCTGGAATGCTAAACCTGTTTTGAATTGGCCCTGACGACCTTAAACTCGAGGTGTATGCACTTCAAGGTGAAGGTCGTCAAGATCGATTAAATTAAAGAAAAAGCCATTGAGATTCTCACTCGGGTCTGTTGTACGCGTTGTTCCAGTCGTATGCAAGTTCCGGGTATAGTGCAGATTAGCTCGAATCGTGCACAGAACAGGTTATGAAATGTTTTTATGAGAGACATATATTTTGTGATTATATTTTGAAAGAAGTTTGTAAGTATATGGATCTATATTTAGTACCTTTATTCTGGTTTCACATAATCAGTTGTCTTTCTCATTTCTTGGATTGGTTCGATTTTAGATTTAGATCTAGATCTAGAATCTAGGCCGTTAAAATAAAAAAATTTAGAAGTTCGAATTTTTGCGAAGGTGAAGTTTAAAAAGCTGTAGGCAAGACGTAACGAAAGCAGTAATTCTCTCTTTCTGTCTCTCTGTCACACACACACACACGCACTTTCTCTCTCTTTTTAACAGACACACACCACGCACACACACAACATCCACGAACTATTTTATGATCGATTACTTCCGCTCGCAGAGGGTTAATTTTTCTTTTCGCACCAAATCTACTGTTCAAAGTTTTTGTGTAGGTTATTCTGGTAATGAAACTGGGTGTGCTTGCCAGATAAGCCTTTGGACCAGCATGCTTGTAACTGAAAATCATAGATCACACTGGGTAATAGCTTCTCCTCGCCACCCGCCATTCTTTAACTCGCAGTACACTTTTCCAGAGGAGATCATCCACTGTCTGTTGCCTCGCATTATCATGTTGCGAAACACTTTGAACAAAGGCTGTATTGTATTCTGGTTGTTGGCGAGTGAGGTTGTCTGGCCACAAAAGACTGCACACACAGCTGTAGTCTGCTAATAGTAATACATGTATGTAAATTTGGTTTGCTGTAATGTGCATGATTAGTCAGATTACCATGTCCATAGTAGTTTTTTGGTGGAAGGGTAATGGGGCACCCAGGGGATTTGCTTGCACAGCTTGAATTTTGCTTCATGTGACATTATATGGGGGAGGAAATTATGGGCATCAGAATGACATTGATAGTAACAAGAGAAAAAGGAAGGGGAGGAGAAAAGTGAAGAAGAGACCCACGTTTCTAGATCTAGTAGTAGTACAGTAGTACTATGGCAGCTCTATATTTCACCGCCTTTCCCTCCCAAAATATTTTAAAATATCCCCACCGCCCCCAAAGTTGGTTTAATGCCAAGATAAAGGCCACCATAAGCTTCACTCGCCAAGGGTAGGCTATTGGTTGATAGATCTGCACCATAAGGCTTAGAAATAAAGAATTTTGCCACGACATTGGCAAAATAACTGATCAATAAGGCATTGTTTCATCAAGAATTGCCTGATGCTCTTGTCTTATTATATTAGTTATATATATATGCTTCTATGCTAGTATCACTATCAGTCTCACAATTGATAATCTTTTGTAAATTCATAACAACTTGGGTATATCACGTAATGTAGTCCATACAGGTTTTTGTACATCACATCAAGAATCTAATTTGTTGGTTTCCGCCAGTTTGCAGTGTGTATGAATATTACCATTTAAAAAAAAAAATGACGAACATTTCCCATCTCTCTCTTAGTATGGTACTGTTTTGTTTCTTTTCAAATAATTTAATATTTCAAGATTCAAGGCAGATAGTCTGAATTATCCTAATGGTGTGAAACTTGTCATGTTGAACACAATTAAATAGTTAGCAAAATGCAGTTGAACAGAGTGTCTTAAGTTATTCAGTTTCTTACAAATACAAAAGTATTTGAGTATATCAGTTAAATGGATGAGCTTGGGGCGACCTGTACTTTGTTCTCTTCTGTTTATCAGATTCTTCTTTTGCAACTGGTGGTGAATTTTATTTATGTGAATTAGGACTGAAGTTCTTTGAGTTTACCAGTATGGTTATTTTTATGTTTTGGAGTGCCGTCAGAATATTCTTGACTGTATGAGTGTATGCTAGAGAAAGTTCAACGATGAATCAGATGGGATGAAATGTTGTTATGTGTGTTTCAGACCAACGAGGCTATCTGGGAAGCAGCCTTGGGAGTAGTGGCAGGGGTCGTAGGTTGGAGGAAGACTTGGAATATCACACCACTGGGCCTGAGAAGGAAGTGGAATATTTCTTTGCATCGGATGCCAGGTAGGGAGAAACATGAAAACCACTTTTAGACAGTTACTTTTTTTTATAGGTGGTGAGATTTAGGCTACCTTTGCCCTGTGTAGTACTCGTATAAATAATGTAAGGGGCTGGAATAGTTGATATAATCTAAGCCACCACTGGCTTGAATAGCATTTTCATACAGTCTTTGGAGCATGGGACGCATATCACTGCACAAGTGCAAAACAACTGGAAAATTCTAACCATTCTAGGTATTAGTCAGTGAGCCACTTTTGCCCTGATTGTGTCATTGAACCAAGCAGAAACATCCTCAACGTTGCCACATTTTCAGCGCACTCTGAATCAGTATTGCGAAAAGGGAATTTTATTAGCATGTATGGCCTATTGAGAGCAACAAAAACCATAATAAAATGTTAAACAAACCATGTATATCATTAACCTTATTTCACGAAATTCACATGCTTAAGACAGTTGTTAGAAAATTCTAAATTAAGAGTCATTCACTTTTGTTGTTCCTTGCAGTGCCATCATTGAGCACACAGACCAGGTAATATTCCTGGAAGAAAACGATGTGGCAGCTGTGCACCAGGGATCTCTCAACATCCACCAGGCTACAAGATCGCTGGATGAGAAAACTTTCAGGGAGGTCACCACACTGAAGATGGCTATCGAAGAAATCATGAAAGGTAGCAAAGACAGTGTTTTCAGTCCCAAATCCTGAAAGGGCTGTTTAAGTTTAAAATTCTTACTTGAATACTGCAGACACCAGGAAAGTCTAAATCATATGAATATGTTTGCATCTTTTTTTTTTTCATCTCTGAGAAATGATAACAATTTTCATATATATGTATTATATTGGTGATCTTGAGTACAAAAAAAAAAGAGGAAACAAATCAACAACAAAAATACAACCCCCCAAAAACATACACACTCACTTTCTCTTATCAACTTTATAGGATCCTCTTTTGTGAAAAAAAAAAAATGAAATGTATGAAAATTTGCTGTTATGCATTTTGTCCCCAAGACCATTGGTATATACATGTATATGGCAACAATCTGATACAGTAATTATGAGAAAACAACATTTTATGTCTAAGACGCTTTTCACTTTTGAGAGCAAATGGTGTTAGTTGTCATGGGAGCTTTTCTCTGGATGTTAGTCAAACTAGATCTGAACAGTGTGATCTTTCACTGCTGTTACTCTACTGACTCATTTTCGTCTCACAGGAAGTTTCAACACCTTCATGCAGAAGGAAATCTTTGAACAGCCAGAATCAGTGTACAACACCATGAGAGGCCGAGTCAACTTTGAAAAAGGCACAGTTGTCCTGGGAGGCATCAAAGATTACATGAGTGAAATCAGGCGCTGTAGGAGGCTTTTGTTCATCGCATGTGGTACCAGCTATCACAGTGCTGTTGCTGTGAGTTTTTTCCTACTTTTATTCGCTTTTGTTCTTAATTCAGGGCTCACACAGGTCCTTAACCCTTTAACCCAAAAAACAAGAAAACCTCTTTATATGCAGAATTGTTTGAAAATAGCAGTTCCATTAGTTCATTCTGTTTGTCATTATTTTGTTTTGCATTTCTTGAACTCATTAATTGCATAATGGTCTTAGCATAAATTTTCACCCAGCAGAGGAATCAAAAGCTCATTTCAGCTGTAACAAAGAAGCAGGCAGTTTTCATCTATGCTTCCCAAGTAAATAATATTAATAACATGGAAGGATAGGACCTAAATCTGTCTAGTTTTGCATTGAAGGACATTTCTTATGGCAACCATTACCTGCAGGAAAACGTTGAATGACAATGCATGACACAACATTTGAACTTGGCCTTGTTATAAAAATAAGTATCAGCCCATTGATTCATTAATAAAATTGATACAGTGTGTTTTGGTAATACTGCAGGAAACTAGAAAATGCTTGCTTATACTGTATATGTAAATATATGTATTGCAGATCAGTGCAGACAGGTAAATCCTAGGTATGTTACATATAAGTATTTTAATCTATATAGATATGAACTATTTTCTCTCTGTCACAGACTCGTCAACTACTGGAAGAATTAACAGAACTTCCGGTCATGGTAGAACTAGCCAGCGACTTTCTGGACAGAAATACACCAATTTTCAGAGATGATGTTTGCTTCTTCATCAGCCAGTCAGGTTGGTCACACAAACCTGTTGAAACCTCCTTCAATCATAGCTGAACCCTTGCACAACCTCTGCTGGATCTCCAGCCATTGAAAATTTGTAGCATAATACAGAATGTATTTTGTTAGGAAGTGCATAGGTAAGGAAGATATCCCCCACCTATGCACTTTGCACAGGTAGGGAAGACATTCCCTACCTATTCACCTTGCATAGGTAGGGAAGATATCCCCTGCCTATTCACTTTGCAGAGGTAAGGAAGATATCCCCAGCCTATGCAATCCCTATGTGCAAAGTGCATGCAGAGAAGATATTTCTTGACTGTTCACTTAACTTAGGCAAGGAAAATATTTTTGTCTCTGCATATTTTTTAGGTCGGGAAGATATTTCTTGTGTAATAGGCTTACTTTGCTTAGGCAGAGAAGATATTCCTTTCTTTCTGTGCTTTGCCTGCTCTGTTTTCGATAGCTATGAAACATTATAATTATAGGTAATGATCATGTATCACACTCATCATCCGGCAGTAAGAAGCCAAATCAGCGCCTATCCCCATTATGACCCATAAACCTAACCTACCTCTGTCAAAATATGGCAAAAAGAAAAAGCTGTAAGAAGAAAGGCGACCCCATAGATTTTCTGTTCTTCTTATACTTCTTCAATTTACGTTCATGGGACAATGAATTTGATAAGCTTTAATTTTAAGCGCATGGAAGCAGAACATAATTACATGTTACTATAATTGAGCTAGAGGGTGAACATGTAAGCAGCTAAAACTTCGCGACTGCGCCATCAAAAATTATGAAACTTGGTGTACTGCATCAATTTTTGAGGAAGAGTTACGTGGACACACTCATTTTGAACAAAAATCAGCCTTTACTATTATTTATATTAAACATTTTTGAGCCGCAAAAACAGAGAGGCATTTTCAGCAGATAGAACCGAAAAGTGTGGCCGGAAATTGCGCTCTACGTCACTGTTTACACACTGCTGGCAGAAAGTCAATTTTATCACATCTGCGTATTCTGCAAGGAATTGTGGTATATTTAAATGATGTATTACTCTTTGGATCGAATCCAAGTACCATTATTAATGCGACCTAGATCTAGACATGCCGCTGGATTTGGTACACGGAAAGTTTTGCAAGATTTATTTTGCACGGGTCGGCTAGTTATTGTAATTGAGTGTGGCACCCATGAAACATCCAGATTGGATCTATTGGGAGAGGAGCAAGAGGAACTAGCTGTTTCCTGCCTACTTAGGAAAACATACAGTAAAAGCACACCTACACAAAGAATACACCGGCATTTAATTTGTTGAGGCACTTGTAGGTCAAGCGTTCCAGAGAATTTCCCTGCCAGCACCCCTAGGCCAATCTGACATTTTTGTGTAAGACATCCCCGTAGAGTAGGTAGGATTACTGTAGGGGTGGGGTCCCTACATCAAACAGACGTCGGTCAATGCTGTAAACAGCGGATCTACGAGGGAACAATACCATTGCTTTGTGCAAACATCCTATACAGAGGATTACCTTAGGGTTGCTGGCTGGAGTGATGAAACTTCGACTACGTAGTAGTTCGACGATCGAACTCTTCACATTTCAGCTCATTCTCCACAAATTACACGGGAGAGGAGAAACAAAAATTTTGAAAGTATTTCAAGCCAAATTTGCTTCTTGCCAGTGCAGTACTGTCCACGCAGATTTTTTGTGTTTGTTTTTCAATTTTGGTAAATAAAGAAATCCGCTGATACCCCCCCCTCCCCCCCACACACACACAAGTTCAGTAAGCGCATGGTTATGTCCATGTTGCCGCACCACGAGGTCGGCTTCCGTCTTGACCTTCTCTGCTCGGAGTGGGCGACAGAGCAGCGAGCCTTTGTCACTACATTTTGCTTTGAGCTCGGTCTATCCTAGGCCATTCGTCTGTCTCTTGTCTTTGCTGACTCGCCGACCGATTTGAATGATTTTGATTAATATAACCTCCTGTCGTTGACTGACTGGAATCGCGATTCTCTCCTGCCACCACTGGCTCGCCGACAACTAATTCTATTTAATATCGTGATTCAAATCAAATGCACTAAATTTAGACCAATAATAATTCCACACGTTTAGTGATGACATAGTACACTATCTTCCCTACCTATGCAAAGTGCATAGGGAGGGAATATCAGTAAAAAAAAAGAAATATCAGTTAAAACACTGAAACTTATATTATGTGATTATAATGATTGAAATCTATCGGGTCTCATTTTTAGGGGATTTCTTCTGTCTACCAAGGCTTATGTAAAGTACACGTATAAATACCTTCTTGGTTTTACATAGGGAGAGAGACTGAAGAATTTCTGAAAAGCACACTAAATGTAATTTTCATATTTTTGAAGGTGAAGAGTTGGTTAATTTTTATAAAAAGCTGACAAAATGACAATGAAGTTACACGTTTGGATATACTTACATCAGTTGAAAAATTTTACTAACCTGCCATTCTTCTAATCAATTGCAAAAGCTGAGCAAAGCATATCTAGACATGTGGTTGCCGCTAGCCAATAGGAATTAATGCCGGAGTTTATTCATGTTTTTGCATGTCCATCAGGCTCTGTACTTGAAACACAAATTTTCCCATTGCCTGTGAAATTTCATATCTTACCTCTTATCCTTTGCTGGAACAGGTGAAACTGCTGACACATTGAATGCCTTACATTACTGCAAGCAGCGCGGCGCCCTCATTGTTGGCATCACAAATGTTGTAGGTTCTAGCATCTCTAGAGAATCCAACTGTGGTGTTCACATCAATGCTGGACCTGAAATTGGTGTCGCCAGTACCAAGGTTTGTGAAACATTTCTCAGTTTGATTGTGTTTGAACTGATGATCAGGACTTCAACTGAAACATGAAAAAATAATTCTTTGGTTAGAAACTGTGGTTTTATACATGGCTGTACTTTGAAAAAATACACATTGGAACCCTGTTAACATGTTTCTCCTAGGGCCATACCAACTTATACACATGTAATAAACAAGTTCAGCTATTAATAGTTACCGGGTACCCAAATTGATGGCAATCTATTCTGGACCCTACTTTCACTTACACAGCAATAAAAGAAAAGTGCTGCTTGCAAAAAATGAAGACAAAAACACTATTGGTGAAGGAGATACATGATACTGTTTGGTTTAGGCTGTTGTTATAAGTATGCATACCTATCCTTAACCCCATCCTTATCTTCAACCCTAACTCATATCGATTCCCTAACCCTGCACCCTACCCTTTCAATAAAAAAACAGGAAAAAAACAAAAAGAAAATCTGAAAGAATAATTCAGTAATAATTAATTTTGGCTGTTGTTAGGAGCATTTGGGGGGGGGGGGGGGGGGGGGAGTCACAAAAGGCTTCAAAATATGTACCCCCAGTGCAAAAAACTTGGAGGATGTACGTATTGTAACAATATTCTTTAGTATAATGGGGAAGTTTACGGAACTAATTTCACTGCTGGCTGCCGGTGATTTAATGCAACAACAATGAATTACAAACATCAAAATTCAGTTTTATCTCACAGGTTATTCATTGTTGTTTTTTTTTTGTAATTAAATCAGATTACTTTTTTTCCCAGTCTTTACCTGATGCATGAGAAAGTTTGATACTAGAATTTGTGTAAGTCACAATTTGAATTCTTTGTCCGTGCCTTCAGGCCTACACAAGCCAGTTCATTGCCCTGGTCCTGTTTGGGTTAATGATGAGTGAAGACAGAATCTCCCTTCTCAACAGACGCAGGGATATCATACAAGGATTGAAAGAGCTCCCAGGTATGTATTGAAGCAGTTGAATATCTTTCTTTCACCAGGGCTTCAGCCTAAGGCTTTTGCCTTCAAATCTTGATTGGATCTTTATGTTTTGTTTTTTTTCTGTGTGTTTGCTTCAGTTGTCTGTTGTTCTTTATTGTTGATAGAAGGCACCAAAGGAAAGACAGGAAGGAGAAGTGCAAGAGGGAGCAAGAGAAAAAGAAAACAAATAAATGCTTGTTCTTCAGAAACAGCTGGTCCAATTCCAGGGTCTGTCCCTGTGATAAATTAGTCTTAAAAGGATATTTTACATATATATATATTAAAATTACAGTCAATTGTGTAGGTATGTGTTGAATTACTGGCACATGATATTTATCTTCAGTTTTTTGGGTGTTTTTTTGTCTTTTTTTTGCTACAGTGCATGTGAGATCTCTCTTGTACGTTTTAAAGTTACAGTTGCACATATATGTATGATGCTCATTTGTCTATTCAAGCTGTCAAAGGATTCCACTGCGAGTTATTTCAAAACATTTGTATTCAAAAGGGTTATTAAATGCTCTAAAAATACTTTGTGTTGTTGAGAAAATGATACTACAGCTGTTCTCAAAACCAGATCATGGAAGTGACAAAATAGCTATTTGGAAGTGGGAGTCAGTGAAATCGTTACGTGTAACATACCTATATTGTGATCATTGATGTTTAAAGCAGTTGTATTGTATATTCCTTGATACGTAACATGTGAGTGCTGTTTTTCCAACCAGAGCAAATCAAGAAAGTCCTGACAATGGATTCACAGATCCTTGAGCTGGCTAAAGAACTTCACCACGAGAGGTCCTTGCTAGTGATGGGCAGGGGTTACAACTATGCCACCTGTCTAGAAGGTGCCCTGGTGAGTTCAGAGTTCTCATTCTCTACTCTGAAATTAACTTGCCTCATGTGGGGGAAAAGTCTTCATAAGTTAACAGTGTACATAACAGTACCACAGGTCTAGATGGAGCTGTCGCAAGTCAAGGCAGTGTTAATGTTTTGCTTTTATTCATTTGCTACAATGATATTGTTCACCTTGTGTTTGAGGTAGATTTAGGAAGTGAGAGGAGGTGAGGTAAGAAGTTCTTTGACAGTGAAACGATCAATGCAAAGATTTGAATGAGTGGGAGTTTGTTTATTTTTTTGTTTTGCTTTACACATTACACTTTTGTGTTACTCTGTGTCTAAGTGGTGTTTTTTTCATACAAGACTGTCTTTCATGTTGTTTTCTTTATTTCATTTATGAAACTGACTTTTAAAGTCTTTTTCTTTTGTGGATGAAAGTGTCTTCAGTTGTTGTTTTTTTTGTTGTTAGGAACTTCTTACTTTCTTTCTTTTTTTTTTTTTATGTTTGTTTGTTATAAACCTTTGGGGGAGAGGTAAAATATGACTTTCATATTGGCATATAGAGCTAACATGGAAGGTGTCTGAACCTGTATGAACAATATTTTTTATTATATTGGAATGAAAAAAACAACATGATTTACAGTTCCTGATATGGAATAAATTATTATTACAGTGCACTCTCCCGATAACGACATGGCTCGGGACCAGAGGTGCATGTCGTTATCGGGAACATGTCGTTATTCGGAGATTTTCAAGATGGCGGAAAAAGGGGTGCGGTTAGACCCTTAGAATGTAACATACCAACCATAGTGGGTGATCAGTGGATCTGTTTCTTGGTTAATGTCTTTGTGTCCACATCAGCCAGAATTTGCAGCTTGGCATCTATTGTCAGTATCTTTCTTTTTTTAACAGCAGCTGTCGACATCTTGGGGTGCGTTATTGTTCTCGGGTGAATACAATCGATTCAGTGGTCAGCGATGTGATGACTGACTCATTTAATGCGCGTCACCCTTTTTGTTCCGACGACAATAGACACAGGTGTGTTTTCATTGGCCGATAACAAAGCGATCTCATTGGCCGATAACAAAGCGATCTCATTGGCTATGAGGTGCCTCTGGTAGGACATTTCATTGGTCGGAAAAGAAGTGTTTTTATTGGCTCAGAGAATGAAATGAAACTGACCGGAAACAATATTTTAGCTATTTTTATTTTTGTATCTAGCAAAGTCACAGCCGATTATTGCTAACTCAATGTCGTTATCCGGAGAGTGGTCTAAAAAGTATGTCGCTATTTAGAGAGTTTTATTACTAATAACATATAGTAAAAAAATCGGGACCGGGGGTCAATGTCGTTATCGGGAGAATGTCGTTATTCGGAGATGTCGTAATCGGGAGAGTGCACTGTATATTATATTTTACTTGTCAGGGGTTTTTAGTCCCTATTTGTTATCTTCTTCTCTGCAGAAAATAAAAGAATTGACTTACATGCACTCAGAAGGTATTATGGCCGGTGAGCTGAAGCATGGGCCACTTGCTCTGGTAGATGAAGCTATGCCTGTCCTCATGGTCTGCACCAGAGACAATGTCTTTTCTGTAAGTCTGTTGTACAGTTTGTCAAATTAAAAAATGTCAAATATTTGAGAACTTTGCGGAAAAATTAACACGTTTTAGAGATTTCAAAATTGGCATGAACTTCTGAAATTACTTGACATTTGACACAATGCCATTGAAATTTAGCTTCACGAAAGAGTTGATTTTTGAGACAAAGTTTTCCCCAAGGAAGGGAGGTGTCAAATCATAGTTTTAATGATCATGAATCTTGCAGCACAACAGAAGAAGAAGAGCAAGACCTATATTGAGCTGTGTCCAGCTTTAGAAATCCATGTTCATTTTTGCCCCTTTTTTTAAATGTTTGTCATTGTTAATTGATCTGTTTTTGTTGCACAAAACAATATGAATCAAGTTGTCCAGGAGCGCATATTTTGCCCTGGGTGTAGCTGGAATCTTCTGTTTGTACAGATATAGTTCTGAAATTTATAACACTCCTGCATTTGATCGTACTTTCATAAACCAAAACGGCTTTATTGTTGCTCAACTGGTGCAAGAGCATTTAATTTCAAGTGTTTTGCTGTCGTGAGCCCTGAATTAGAAAAACTGGAATTTCTGTTTATTTTTAATAGTTCTTTTTAAAAATTAAATGAATTTAGTAAATTGCTTTGGTCATCATGAAGCCCACCTACCTACATTCGAAGTACATGTAGTTCTGATAACTCAAATTTGGATAAAGGAAATTTTTCTGTTGTTTTACCTTGGTATGTTACAATTTTCTCATGCCATTTCAGGGAAATGAGTCAGTTTTAAAATATTTATACAGTGCATGAAAATGTATGGTCATATTTTATTCTTGGTGTCAAAAGCAGAAACAGTGCTGGTTGCATTTAAAGTGTGCAGTCCACAGCAGTTAAGAATTGTTTGTATGAAGGAAACATTATAAGCATAGATGTTCAGTTTGCAGTCTCTGCAGTGCTAGCTTTTCAAATTGCACATCATTTACCTGTCATTTTTTAATATACACATACATCTTTTCTCCCATTACTAATACATAAAATGCTGATATATAATAATTTCGTACAGAATCATATCTGTTTGGTGAGAGAAATGAGCATGAGATTCTTGATGTACAGGACCAGTGACTGATGGATGTTTACAAAGGAAATATTTGTTTTTTTGTTTTTCTTCAGAAATGTGAGAATGCCTTGCAGCAAGTGAAGGCAAGACATGTAAGTATTGTTGTCATGTTGTTGTTTTTTTTATATATATATTGGGGGGGGGGGGGGGGCGCGCATATTTTAAGGTTTGAAATACCGAACGAAAAGCCATTAAGGGAGTGAAAAAATAGTAATATACAATGTGAGGAAAAGAGAAAAGGATTTCAGTCATGTTAGTTTAGGACACCTGGCTATACAATAGACAAGAGAGGGCACTCTGCTGCACCGCCTGTCGTTGTTCCACTAAAAGATGGTTGCTGTTCGTGTGGCCACCTAGTGCTGCGTGACAAAAAGGAAGGCAAACAACTATTATTGACAGCCTGCACTGTTGGTACATAACAAGTGCGAACCATTTTTCAAACATTTCTATGGAAACCTTGCCCTCATTTTGTCTTTTGTTGAGGCACCCTAGGCTGTACAGTGGCTTGACCTACTTCCGGCTGTAGTCTATCTACAGGGCTCTGGGATTTAGCTCATTCTCCACGGTAACATTTGTGGATCTGGACGGGAACTCCCAGTACTATTCAGTTTGAAATTTAGGGGTGGTTCAAGATGCTTTTTCTTTCACTCAATATATACATAAGCTCAAACACATACATTTAAAGTAAAGGAAAATCAGTGAACCAGGATAGGATTCAGTATTTCGAAAGGTTGGCTTTGATATTAGTGTTGAAAAATCAGTATCCACTCGAGCCGAAAATTCGGCTTTCCATCATGAAGCAAAAATTCACAGCCGAACATTCGATTTATGGTAGCAAATTACTTAGGAATACATTATTATTCATCACATGAATAATATGTGAATGTATAGTTGTTGTTTTTTTTCTAGTTTTGTACCAACAGTCATAATACCAGCGCTTTTGTAACTTTCCCTCCCTCTAGGGTCTGCCTGTTTTGATCTGCAATGAAGGAGATGGAGAGTTGCTGACAGGAGAGAAACCTAATGGAGACAAACCTAATGGAGAGAAACCTAATGGAGACAAACCTAATGGAGAGAAACCTAATGGAGACAAACCTAATGGAGACGTTCATATAAACGGAGATGTTAATGTTTCAACAAAAGCTGCAAAACCTAAGAAGAAATGCAGATCCTTGGAGGTCCCTAAAACAATAGACTGTCTACAGGGCATATTGACCATCATTCCCATGCAGTTGTTGTCCATGCACATTGCTGAACTCAGGAAATTGGATGTAAGACATTGTAGCTATTCGTAGAGAAATTTGCCTCTTGGAAGTCTAATTGTCTTAAGTGCCAATTTTGGGGGGAATAAATTAATACCATGCAGGAGTGTTGACTTTTTCCTTTGAACAATGTCAGCTCTGTTTTATTTTATATGTATCTCCAGATTTTCATCAGTAGCACTTTATTGCCTGTGCCAAAGAAAGAAAAAAAAAGGCCACTCATTTCTCCAAACAATGGAATGAAGACAAGACAATTTAGTTTCAAGAGGCAACTTGTTCTACTCTTGTTTTTGCTGTGTTATCACCCCGTGCTGCTTAGTTATCTGGTTTAGAGACCTCTGTCAGTCTGGGATGGCCATGAAATTTCGCATCTTAACTTTTTACTGTCTGCAGTGCTAGAGTATCATGAGTTGTGGCTGACTATGACAATGCGGGAGTGATAGCCTATCTGACAGTGGTTGGCCTCAGATCTGTTGGGGTTGTTGTGTAGCATTTTAGTGTATTTATTTCATTTTTTTCCCATTATATTTTGAGTTTGAAATACTGAATGAAGGCCTTTAAAAGGGACTGAAATTGTTTTTACAATGCTTGCCGAAGAGAAAAGAATTGGAACTCTTATCCCAAAGTTTAAGAAAAGATTGTCCTTGGAATCCTCACAACATGATTAATTTTCATCTGTATCTATGTTTGTCTTCCTCTTATTTATCTTCTAACAGTCACTGTGATATCAGGGAATGGTAACCAAATCACAAGCTGTTTATAGTCTTTTTGTGTTTGTATCAATAGGCTTGGAAAGAGGGCAGGGGGTTGCTGATAGTGATAGTATCTTCTTCTTTCCTGTTTTGTATTTGAATATTCGTCTGTCATCTAAATTTGGGCCGTTGACCACCATCCTATATTATAAACAGGTACAGCTGTATGCACTGTATATACTTCCCTATTACAAAGTTCACTGAGTACAAACTTTATGCTGTGGGCATTTATTATCAGTGCTCAAATCATAACATCACTTTTTAACATTCGTAGGGCATTGTTTAGCAGTGTACATGTTATCTAAGTCTTTTATCTTATCACAAGTGTTCATCGTTTACTAATGTACCTGGGTAAAATTTTACAAGTGAAATTACAATCACTTTTGTATTGATTATTGATTTTACAATAACTTGATCAAATTTTTCATACTTGATATTGGCGTGAATTTCTGTCTTTATCATTTTTATGTTTAAAAAATTGTAACCGGTTACCTTACATTATTTGTTATAATCATATATATAGAAGTAAGGTAGTGGGTTATTATACAGATAAAATTTAGCATTTCAACATTTTTAGCACCATGATTTTAAACATGTTGAGAATCTTCAGATACTTCCAATTACACTAGTTTTGTCATTGCCTTTTTCATGCTTTGTCTAAATATTGTCAGTAATGAATGAGGAGCCATATTTCATGCACATTATTTTCAGGTTTTTCAACGCCCATTATTTTCTCATTGACAGGTTGATTGCCCACGTAATTTGGCCAAGTCCGTCACTGTGGAATAAATTGTCATGGATGTAACAACCTGCTTCCTGTGAGTGGTACAAAACAAAAATTTAAATTGTTCCTTTTCCCTGCTTTCTTCCTTTGTTTTTAATGTCATGTGGTGCTTGGTTTCTGATAACTTCCTCTGTTCTTCTACTGTTTGAAAAGATTCATTTTACAGGGTAAATGGTTTCATATGACCTTATGAATGTGAATATTAACCCTTTCGGTGTCATAGCCCTAGGACATAGTGGCAAATTATAATGCCCGAAAATCACTCCTGAAACTCACAGAAAAGAAATTATAATGCCTTCGTTTGTAATCGCATAATAGATTATCATAGATCAAACCTATCCCCGATGGACTGTTATAGTGGTCTCAGCGCACATATTTAGGAAAATGCTGGCAGCTGCTATGAAGAAGGTTATATCATAGCTATGACAGTGACCCCAAACAGATCAGAAAATGGGGCAGAGACATGGTTGAATGAAGAACATGGAAATTGAATGTGTTTGCCTTTGATTGCATGAGTGTTAATGAATAATTTATACTGTTTGATTCTTCTATTTCAGGCCAATAACCATCAGCCATATCATCCAGCATATTCATCACTTCATTTGAACTTCATCGAGGGAAACAGAACCCATTGCATACCAGATTCCGTATATATATAATATATATATATATTTTCATTGTATGAAAATTGTAAATAATTTAGAAAACCATCATGGGCTGTTATTTACATTGTATTCTAAGTTACTTTTGTAGTATGTTTTTTTGTTTTGTTTTATTTTTCTATCATTTTTACAGTAAACATGCAAGTATTTTTAATCTTCCTTAATTGTCAAGGACCAGAGCCAAAGAAAGTGCTCAGACGCCAACAGCTCAGCTTTCCAGTAGCGAGTGAAATATTTCAAAATGTGATTCAGCAAAGTTTCTCTGTGCCAATTATTTAATTATTTACTTATCTTTTGATTTTAAAGGAAAAAAAACAACCCTTTGTTGTCTCTGTAAATGTAAATGATTGTGGCCAAACAAGAATTGTTGTTTGTTTGTTTGTTTGTTGCTAAGTACAAGTAGATTTGGTGCCATTGAATATTACAATGTGATACAATTGGTGAAAATATACAGTTCCTTGGAAACATGTACAAAAATTGGATGTCCAATACAGTTGCAGACTTTTGTTATTTTACTTTTAATCCTGTTGCTGCCATTAGCTGACCAAATTAGCTTGTTTTGTTGCCATAGCCAATGAAGATCTGCTTTCCAGAAATTTATATTTTGTTGGTGTTTTTAGGACAGTGCAAGCTGCGAATACCAAAATTTATGAGAGTGCCATTTGGCAGCTCAAATGTTTATAGTAATTCACCCCTGTCAGCAAAAGTGTTAAAATGGAATGCAAGTATTTAATTTTATAATTTGTGAGGCAGTCTGAGAAAACCCGTTGGGTTGCGAAAATCCTAGTATTGAGTAATCAGTTTCCAAAGGCCATAAATTTGCATGACCAAAGGTCTAAATCTAGCTGAGGTCAGAACTTCATTCTACATTCATTGGTATATCTTACGTGTAAGTTTTAGCATGAAACAAAGCTTCTAAATACTTTAATTTTTCATTTTAAATGTACGGGACCAAATTTGTTTGACTAAGTAATTTTACCTTTTGTCGTGGTCAGCAACTTTGTCTTCTTTTGGACACGCACTCATATTTTCCTGCACTGTCACACCATATAGGCTACCAATGGAAAAGGAAAATCCACAGCTTTTCATTCATAACTAGTGCACATGAATACATTGGCTTTGTAGTATTTTGTAAAAGTTGCGCATATTTGTAAAAAAAAAAAAAAAAAACTACCATCTGCTTAGAAAGGCCAGCCTAACAGTATCTGTTTTCCAATTTTCTTCAATTAAATCTTCTAGCTGACAAAGTAAGCTTTCTTTTGATATATTCTAAGTGCAGAAGAATTTTATTATAATTTAATGTCTGCAAAAAATTGTGGTTGCTATAAACAAGATGACAGACAGAGAGATGGATCTAGATCTAGGGAACATCTGTTTTGACATGACTTTATGTACACAAAAAAAAGTCCAAGATGCTTGAAATGTTGTTCTCTGCTCAATATTTGAGTTTTATGGTGGTTTTAAACTCAAATGATGGCATTATATTGCTTTCCTGGCAATAAAAACACCTCAAAATGTGTGAAAATAAATGTGTTAACTTTAGATGGGATTTTCTCATTTTGTAATATGAGTGCATTTTGTACCTTTAAAATGTCATAACTTTGGTTCTACTGAAGGTATTGTAAAAATTTATAAAGCAAAATGCTCTGCAAAACCTCTTCTACATGATGGTGCTAGTAACTTCAATTGTGAAATTTTCGCATCCTGACTGGTTTTCCCAGGCTGCCTCACATTTTCTCTAATAAGCTGAGGATGAAGAATGGAGGAATTATTGAATTTAATCCCTATAATCTTTATCATTTCTTGGCAACAGTTTCAGGGTATTGTGATAGTCTGATGCAACCCACAAATTGGTGCCTCACAAATACCATTGTTGATAGACAGAGCAGCCCTGGGGAGGAGGGAAGGAAGAGTAAAGGGGTATGAAATTGATATATGACTTCAGATTGTAACAGCGGTTGTTCTGCAGTATTTAAATGACCAGCCCATACTCAAATAGCTTTGCCATTTTAAGAAACTTGAGCTTCCATCAAGTAAACAAATAGAATTACCATAATAGCATAAACTGGTTTTTTAAGTTGTTTTTTTTTTCATTGTCTTAAATATCCTACCATCTGTTGTTAAAAAGCATTTTTGCCAAATAACGAAAATTTATGTGTACTTTTCTATTCATTTTTTCCTGAAGTATCTGAAGGAATCTATGCTAGATCATTTTGAATATTATAGATATGAGTGCAAGAAAATCTAAATCTGTGGAGTTACTGGGCTGTATTTCTTGCTTGTGATAAACACTATTCAAATGTTTCTGCACTGGCAAAAGATAGAGCTAAATCATTGTTATTTATAAGCCTGGCCTTGACTGAACAATTCTGTAAGAACAGAAATATTTTCAGTGATCTAGGTAAGATAGAAATATCCCTGTGATAATTCATTATTTTTGCTATTGTTGTTATTTTTTTATTTTGTTTAAATCTATTCTGTGGGGCCATGACAATTATGAAGATTGTACATATATATATATATAATAATTATATCCAACCACTGTAAATATAAAGTAATATATATCTTTGTCCTTTAATTTTACAGACAATTTTGTTGCCTTTGTTTATCAAAGCATGACAGATCTTGAGCTTATGACAGCTGTTTTAATTAAATATAATTTTGTGGGAAATCTTTACGCAAAATGCTGGCAAATTTATTTACAGGTGTTTATTTTTATTATTTATTATTACATGTATTATTATTTTCTTTAAAGAAGACAAAGCTTCTTGAGAGGTTTTGGAAGCTTTCTGACCAACTCTGATAAAATTGTCATCTTTAGCTTTAAGGATATTGGGGAAAAAATTACGATATCATTGCTTAAATGCTGATGTGTTCCAGTTATGTCTTAGATATTTTTTTTTTAAACATTGCTAATTTTGTACAGACAAGTTCAACATATCATAACAAGTTTACAATCAATGTTATTCTCAGTGGATTTAGCACAAAAGTGTTCTAAAATTGTCATTGATTGTTCATATTTGCCATAGTAGACAATATCATTTTGATTAAATGAAAAATTTAATCGAGGAATTACAGTTAATGTAGTGGCAATTTTTTTGCTCTCGATTTTCATTACAATGAAACAGGAGCTTATAAAAAACATGAATTTGACCAACAGGGAATTAGGGACTGAAGCAGAGAATTTGTTGCATATCTTGATGTCATTTTAAACAGCTTTCGTCAACATGACATTAATGTATGCTTGTTGTATGGAGACACATAATATACAGAGTGTCGCAAAAACATGTGTACTTTGAATATTTATTACTGCAATGTCAGTGAAGGTACAGCTAAGATTTTATCACTCAAATGAAAGAGATCTGAGGTGTAATTGTGCGAGTTACCACATGTGTTTGAACTGATGGCTGTCCTGGGACAGACACTGATGATACTGTAGTTTAGCAAAGTTGCAAACAACATTAACTCTTTCCATACTGCAATTCAGCCCAAATTAGTCCAAATGCGTCAGTCGGGGGGACCGATACATCGGCAAAAAGTACTCTCCTTGTTACCCCTGGGCATTTCAACGATACTGTGTCCATCTAGCTTCCCAGTGTTTTTGTTGTTTGTGGTACAACCGATGCCACTATTACTGCACTTCAGCAGAAATTAGTCCAAATGCGTCAGTCGGAGGAACCGATGTGTCGGTGAAAAGTACGGAAAGAGTTAAGCAGTACATTTTTTTGAGACACCCTGTGTATGTACATGTGTTATAAATCTTATCCTTTTGACCTGAATATCAGACATTAATTTATTACATCACAGCTGTATCGCAATTATGCCATTTATACCTTGATGTTTTTGTTTCATTAAATGACATGCTGACTTGAAAATCCCAATTGTCACGAACTACTGTATTCTTCTGAAATGCTACCTTTTGTTTTCTTGAGTCACTTCAAGATCTCTGGAAGCATAGCAAACATTGGATGGGCAGCAGGAGAGCAGAAAGCTGTGTAAATTCTCCAGATGTCATTTTTTCTTTTTTTCTTGATTGACTCCCTTGTTTTATGGCATGATACTTGTTGACAATTTATTGCTGTACACTGAGAGTTGTTTGACCAATGAATTTTGGGATTTATCTTATTGTTCCAGGTCTGAGTGAAATTTGTTTCAGTACTTTCAGATAGAAAAATCATATTTTTTTTTAAAGTTTTGCCATGGCGAACTTGCACAGAATACAGTATTGTAACTTCTGGCACTCATGCTTTACAGTTCTTTACTACAGTGCACTTTTTAATATACTAGCTGAGTTGCCCGGCCCTGCCCGGGATAAATCGATTTATTACTTTCAGTTCTGGGTGATTATTACAGACCTGCTTCATTTTGCCTGTTCCTTTAGCTTTATTTTATTTTTGTTTGTTTGTTTGTTTTTAGATAAGTTTTACTGCTCTCCCTTTGCGCGTTGACATCCTGCGCATCCCGTCAGCATCCGTCAAATGGCAATGATTTGAGCACGGGTTAGTTTGTTTGTTAGTGAACACATCGCAGGAAGTGAAAACGTCATGTGTAGGCGGAAGTGGGCTATTATTAGAAACATACATCAATATCTTATTGTTCGTAAATTTCGGATCAAACGCTGTCGTGAATTTAGTCTTTAATTATAACCGCATTTACTAATTAACTCAGAAATAAGAAACAGTTTTGTTTGTGTATGGCGATAGGAACAATGTTCGCTATCCCATAATTCTTTGTGCCAAATTTCAGGTCGGTGCGTTGTGTAGTTTCCGAGTTCATAGGACTATTAGGGGTTTTGTTGTAGCTTTATTATATAGATAGGCTTACTGAAACTCTTACAAAACTGAATTTGCTAGTCTTCAGTTGCCATGTAGATAAATCTGATATTTTTTGCACTTACGACATAAATTTTTGCCAAGTTAGAACCTCAACACTGAATGTACACCACCCTTTAAGTTTAACCATGTCAAACTCTATGGGTGTGCTTAAGCCTTCTCTTTGGATCTTTTTTTAAACTTAATAATTTATGAACATGATTACAGTAGTAAAATGTGACCAAAACCAATTCAAAATAATTAAGACTTTAAATTTGGGACAAATAACAAGTAGATTATACAAAAGGCCTAAATTCTAAAGTAAAATGAATTCTGAAAGAAAGTAAGCAAGGTATCCTGTAGGAGCTTCTTCAGGCCCAGAACTTGAAAAAGATGTCCGTAAATGGGTTTTATGTTTTTCAAGATCACTTTGGTGGTATTTTTTTCCTTGTGTTGCGACTGAATTGTTATGTTGCAAACATCAGCTCACATGACAAAATTATGGCCTTCAGACAGATTTTTATTAAAATTTGTATGTTATGAAATTTAACCATTCTGTTAAGCCCCAAGATTCATTAGTATATTGATTTTTTAAATTTGTTTTCAAGAGTGATATAATGCAAGTGCAAAGACAGAAAACTACAATATTGTATGCACAGATTTAAATATTTGTAAGTTGGGATTACAGTAGTGTGCTATTGAAAAGGCAATTTAAAATGTTCTCGCTGTCAACGAGGTCTCATTATTAGCGGTGTCATTAAACATGATGGTCCATTATAGTATGTTTAATAGCCTGTGAATTTCAACAAGAAAAATTATTAGCATTGTACACTTTGCAGCTTCAGAAATAACAAAAATGTCAAAAGATCCTGTTTCAAGGAATAAGATGAAAGCTATTACTAGATGTCTATGGCATATCAAAGCTGTATTTTATTATTAGTCTTATTCAGATCTAGCGTTAGATGATGATTGTTTTGAATACATGTCGATGAATGTCCCAGCGAGCATCCCCACATCAATCTGACTTAAATTTGTATGGGATTTCTGTAGAGTTGAAAGTTTAACCATAAGGGCAGATTTCCTGAATCAAACAGAAGCCATAACCAGCAGATCTGCATATAAATGTTGTCAGTCCTATAGAGCAAACTTGAGATCAATCTTACACATTGGATTGATGTAGAGTTGCTGGCTGGGATCATGTGATTGTGAGAGACTTATTTTCTAGATGAGTTGAATTAATTATGCGTTCTGATTTTCAGTACACTGCATGCAATGATGAGAAATTATATTTCATCCTTGTAATTTATCATGCTGAGATTAAAAAAACACATACATGTATTGTATTGTTTAATGTATAATTTCATGATATGAATGAGAAATTCACCAGGCTCAAATGAATCACTGTTGTGAGTGAACATGTTTTTTTCTAAGGGTGGATAGTGACTGAGGGAATAAATGTCCATGGGACCAAACTTTATTTACATATTATTATATTTTCCTGCAATTTATATCACTTTGTATTTTAACAATATCTTTTCTGTTAGGTATGCTAGCATTAACTGTCCGGAGTGGGAACAACTGGCAGAAAAATTTCCTAAACTTTTACTCTCTACTGCCACATTCAAATTAAATAATGTCATTCAGATATTGGCAAATTGCCACAACAGGTAAAGACAATAATTATGTATCTATAAATCAGGAAATTTCCAACAGATTCTCGTCCCTGAACTGTCAACAAAGCTTTACTTATGTTGATGTACCGTTGCATCAGTGCAATAACCAATCTCAGAATTTGCTGGTTATAACTGAGTGATTGAGATAATGGTGCATGGGCGAAAACATCATTTTGGGTGACAAAAATACATGTACATCACTTAGTGCCTTTACTCATACGACTGACATCCATATTGTTTCTGATATCACCACAACATTCTGTAGGAGTTGGCAAATCAGCAGGCAGTCTAGCTGATATAGGTGTGCTTGTACAGTTAAATGCTTTCTTTTTTTTTTTTTAAATTTTATTTTGGAAATTGATTTATTTTGTACCAGTTCATAACTGAAAACTTAGAACTGGAAGGTAATATCACAAATTATGCCGTCGCAAAAACAGTTCTAGCACTGTTAGGCAGAGCTTTGTTTCTTAAGTGGGAAATATGGCAGGTGCTGGGTCATTTGGGTCCAAATTTTAACTTTAAAAAATGCTGCTTGTCAAATCTAAGAGTAAGGTGCTCGGCATTTGTGGCAAGCAGATTCCTTACATATAGCTTATTCTGTTCTAAACTGACCATTGATACTGTTCTTCCGAAATACAGGCTCTTCTCCACTGGCAGAGTTCTATTACAGTATTAGTCTAAATTTAATTTCTTTGTTGTTTTTTTTTAAATTCTGAACTTGTTTGCGGTGTATGTTATCTGTCATCGGCACTATAGTATCACACTTGATTAAATATCTTACAATTCAAAATGACATTTTTTTAAATATTTGTGACTTGTTAACAACTGCATGTATGTACAGAATGTATGAGAAATATATGGGCTGATTCTGCTAATAGTAGGCACGTAAAAGTTCACCCCATAACCTGTCATACAAATGAACCAAAAACAATTACATCTTTGTGATATTGATTTGATCAATTTAATTGTTATTCTTTTTGGGTAACAATGATTATGATGACAGCAACACATTTTGACATTGATCAAAAGTTCACACAATCAGGGGCGAAGCGTGGTCCTCTGCAGAGGGTAATCAGAATTTAAGCTAGTAAGATCCTCATAATAGGACGTATCGCTACATCATATACATAATTATAAATGCAGCGACTAAAACAATGAAACGGTAGCTAGGCACTGCAAAAATCTGAAGGGCGGACTATTCTTGTCAACAGGACAGGAATTCAGCAATTTACAAGCCAAACTAATCTGAAAAACTATTCATTCATACTAACAGACTTATAAACGCATATTTTTCACCCATTTTTTAAAATATAATTTGAACAGCACGTTTTCATTGTCATATTCATAGCCAGAGATTTTGTTATTCTGCCATCTCATAAAGTTTCTCGGAAAGGACCCATTAACATAAATGGTAGAAAGTGCTTAAATGGCATCTCTGTGACACAACAATGTGTAGCGATTTCGGAGAAGTGGCTATCTGCCGTTGCGGTTTAGGTTCGAGCGACCTATCAAGTGAATTGATGTTCTTAATACGTTCGACTGATTTTGATCACAGTTATATCTAGATCTAGACTATAATAATTATTATTCTTTGATAGCTCTTGCTGTGCGTAGAGTAAATTATTCTTAGATTACCTCAAACAAAACAAAAAGATCCACACAAACTCTTTCACTCTACTCTTTACTTTTCGATTGGGATGAAAACGACCGCATAGTGAAAAACCTGCATAAGTACGTAAAATCAGGTCAAACCTTGATATTAAACCTATTTTTCCCCCCACTATTAAAAATTTTGCTGTCTGCGGCGCCGCTTTGAAGAAAACAGGCTATGCTCAAGCTCGCTTCTGGGTGTAGACAAGTCTTCTTCGTCTTTGTTAATCACTGATTTTGGACCAGTTCATATGGTGTAAGTCCCTACAAAGATGCTTTTCAGTGAGGGGTGTTAGACTATAACAACAAACCCAAAATAGCAACGTAGAATAGAATGCTGAACTGACTAATTAAATGGACTTGGAGTTGGGCTCGATCTGGAAAGCACAGTAATTCTAGAATTAATATTCGAAGGGTAATCACTGATTATTGATTATGAGGAAGCCTCGCCCCTGCGCACAATATGGGTTGTCTTAATAATGAACAGAATTTAACACATTGTTAGACCTCTACAAACAGAGGAAAAACTTAACTCCCCAAAAAAACAACAATAATGCAGTGCAGAATCAGGATAAACCTGTTTACATGTACAATGTTGTTACTCTAACCAACTGATTAATCTGCCATTCCAAAAAAAAACAAAAGCAAATTATTATTATGCCTTTTTTTTTAACCAATATCATTGTCAGTGTGAGTCTTCATAGAATCTTGGCATGATTTGGTGAAAGACTTCACCAAAATTTTAGTACATGTACATGCGTTTTGGCCTGTTTTAATATGAGCAACTGGTCAATCCAGTGAAGATTTAAGAGTTGGAATACATCCTGTTGAAAAATCTCACAGAAACAGGCAAGTCATTCTGAGTGACTCATAAATCCGAAGCAAGCAACTTACATACAATTGTACATTTACAATGGATTTGCTCAAATTAGATAAACAATAAACAAAGTACAAAAAGACTGCAATGCTTATAAAGTGCTCAAGCATCATCAGTTTGGAATCATTATAAATTATTAGTCATATATAACAAACATTCATGTTTTCATCAAGTCCCTTCCAGTTGAAATAAATTTGTACATCCTGTATACCATTCACTTCTAGGGTTTCTGCTCTATACATGTAATTGCGTGAGAAAAAACATGACATCCAATGATCCTCATTGGCATTAATGACATTATCCATAGTACATGACTGTACATGTATGAACTTTGAAAATAGGCCTACATGTAAGTGATTTGAAAAGAAGAGTTGAAAAATATTTTTTTGTCCAGAATGCAGTGAAATTGAGATAGCAAATTAACTTCAGGGATGGAAACTGCAGACAGAAAAATTTCCTGAACTTTTGATATGATACATCACAAACGATGGCATGCACTTGCCAAATGGTATGGGATCTCCGTAAACAAATGATTATGCAGATGGGCACTGCTCGTATCCTTGTACATGAATATGGGTGTTGGTTGTGTATGTAGTTATGATAAAGTTGTGTAACCAAATTTCCAGTCTCTGGATTAATAAAGTTTCATCTTATCATCTTTTCTGTCTTACAGGCCCACATACATTAAACAACACACAAAACAGCTTACCAATAAAAGTACATGTGTAATAGTTTCCCCCGAGAAAAAAATATACATATAATTGGAAATCAGAATTCCATGCCAAAACTTCAGACAAAACCAGAACAAATTCTATGCATTTCACAAACATACTGATAATTTGTAGGTTAGGAAATCTTAATGCCACGTTGTATTTGAAAAAGTAAACCAGAGAGACAGCTGTTGTAAGAATGTGGTAAAACCACTATTCCTCAAGTTCAGCATTCCTCCTTTACCTTACAGTGTTCTTCCTTTGGGCATGTTCTTTCAGTGGTAACATTTTCATAGAATTAGAAACATTTCTTGCACTGTGCACTTTTCAGATTACAGGATGTAATTATGCCCCAAACATGTGTAGTAGCAGTTTACAGCAGATAAAAGGGAATTACATGCACATAAACAGTTATTAATGTTGCTAAAAGAAAAAGAATAGCTACATGTACTTGTGTAATATTCCTTGCCTCTCAGTTCTCAAAGTTTCAAAAGGCCAGTATTTTGAGGCTTGGACTGTTCAAGCTTAAACTGAAAAAAATTTATTGCAAATTATTAATACGTGTTAATACTGTTATTTCCTTTGTTTTATTATACATGTATTTTAGGCTGAATTTTCAGTTTAGCTGTATACATGTACATGTACCTGTGTTTATGGCAAAATTCTTTTTGTGAGAATGCACAGAACTGCAAAATAGAGTGCATTTAACTTTTTTGTTTAAGAATTCTTGTGAAATCTTCTTTGTGGACCACTCTAACATTGTGCCATAACAAGATGTGGTCTTTCATAGACTGATCTTCTCTAGAGCAAGTAACGTTACTTAGCAACAACTGTTTGCAGTGTTAGACTGTTAGACAATCTCAATTCTCATTTGTTGAATGTTTGAACTTTTTTGTTTCCTTTGTTAGAAAGAAAACGTTTATTATCAGCTAGACTACAAGTCCAATCAGTAGTTCTTGTTCATTTGATGAATAAAATTGGCCAGTGTCATTTGTAGTTCAGGCTGCAGCATGCATGCCACTTACTTGTGCCACACTGTATGTATAAATCACTCAGCTGTTGCATGTACATGTATTTACATTGACAACGTTCCTACACCCCTTTGAGAATGTTTTCTTTAAGATGTTTAATTCCAGGGCTACTACAAATTTACTTCAATGCAAAAGAATGAAATCTACTGTCTTTTTTTTTTTTTAGATTTTCCGCAAATTTTTAATTACTGGGGGGGGGGGGGGGGGGGGGAAGCAGAGGAAGAGAGAAGGGAGATTCTGGATCTAATCCAATTTTTAGGGCTCTTTCTCAAATGGTTAAATTCAGGGGCTCTTCGGGTGATGAATTTTAGGCCTGTACAGTAATCCGACATTGAGCGTATATGTTTCTGCGTTGAGAAATCAGTGTTTGTGCAATACATGTACTAAACCAGGGATGTACAAACATTGATACATATCATTATCAATGTTGGTCTTGTGAGGTTGGAAATCACAAGTGTGAAAGTTTTCTTTCAACTTTGTGATCCCAAGAGTTGGACATACTGGGGACCTAACAAGTAACTGCATGTTGCAACATCGCAATCGCTTAGTGTGCCCCCAGTGGTGGGTTATAATGTCCAGATTGCATGCTGTTTGTTTTTCTGTCTAAATACCACATAAATTTGGTTTCATTAACAACAGTTCAGACTCAGAGATGGCTGCATTGCATAAACTGGTGTACAAATTCATGTGTTTTTGTCTTCAAATTTAAAACTGGAAATCAATATTCTCTGCACCTGAAACAATTTAACATACCGGTACATGTAGGCTACAGTGTACATGATTTAGCATTTTCTACTCATCCGCAAACTGCATTTTTATTACTTTTAAGTCTTTGCTATAAAGATCATCTCAGCATGGTGCTTGTATGATGTGTTTTATGTGTAAAGGCCTACAATGTTTTTTTGTACTGGAAAACTGCTTTTCAACATACCAAAGAAAAAATACAACACTTTTTTTGTAATGCCTACTAAAACAAGTTCTACATGTACTCTGCTTAGTGCTTAGCAATGTGAAGTTTTCACAAAAAGTACAAACAGTAAAATGTGCCTTCAAAAACTGTACTTGAGATGAACATTTTTATGTGTACATGGATTACTATTCCGTAAAGCTGAATTTGTTGGAAGTTGAAACCTAGGCAACTGATTCAGTGGGTTTCTGAACAGCTGTTGTCTGCATGAAGAGCTCAAGATTTTCAACGGTCTCAGTTTGAAAAATTTATTAATCAACCTCACAAAATGTGCATTTTTTTTGTTTCGTTTTCTTCAGGCAGTGTAATGCAGGCTTAATGATTAATCATAAATCTTCGAAAAATAAATCAATATTCATAAAAAGCTCCAATGAAAATACATGTATGCTGCTTTTTCGCCTATGTAAAATTTATTGCAGTTGTGCTCAGAATTTCAGAGATGAATAGATCTATATTCACATAGTTTGGGCGAGTCAACCTTGCATAGTTTTTATCCATTCTGTGTGGTGTGATAAGGGTTGCTTCAGTATGCTCTTTCAAAGTTTTGTATATATCATTTAATAGTTCCTGCAGTTCTTTGAGAATGTTTCTGGGGCTTTTCCATGACCACTTTAAATTACTTTAATGCACAAAAATTTGAGAAAATTTGTTTTGTACCATTTTTTAAAAACAATTTCTAAACCTCACTTGACTTCCAGCCAGGGATATTCCATGGCCTTTTCTCAAAAGTCAAATTTTTAAGTTCCAGGGATCCCCGGAGCCGTGCAAGAACCCCGATCATTTGGCTCATGCTGCAGAGTGAAATGCTTTCTAAACAAAGGTAACCCACCGGCCATCTTGCACTAATTCATTTTGTCTGTTTGTGTGATGATGGACATAAATTCATTTGTACTGAAATTACCAGTTACCTGGCATTAATAATATTAATCATTATCAGTGACAGTTAAATCAGTAACCGAAAGACAAATTTTTCTGTCTGATCAACTTGTGACAAGGTAATTCTGGCTGACTCATCAGGTCCACCACAGCTGCTCTACAGTCTCTTCCAGACATTTTTCTATCATTATGATTGTGCTGCCAATACACAGTACTAAAAAGATTATTATGAACATCCCTGGTGAAAATTGTAGTCATTTGTAAAGATATTGCATTACTTTTTTGTTCTGATTTAATGTTTTGTTTCTTGGCCTTTTTGAAAACCTGAGGGACATTTCTTTTAGCTTGGGTAAAGGAACCAAAATAAACTATTTAATTTTGTATTAAAATTTCTCTGAATCTGGTTTTGTGTATGACTTCTATGGTATTGGTATGACGTGGCCTGTATGTAAAACCTTAATTATAAAGAGTGTTTTTGTATGCATATTATTTCTTCATGTCGCATTGTAGTTTCAACAGGGTGCGTGCATCTCTTTGAGTAGTTTGAGAATGTATTTCTAGGGCTATTTAAATGCCAAAGAAAAAAAAAAAGAGTAGAAAAGCCCCCCCCCCCCCCCATATTTTTCCAAAAGTTTGTAGGGGAATTCGTGCTTTTCTAAGATCTAATATGTCTGGAATTCCACAGTTGCACAAGAACCCTGTTTGAAATTGTGATCAAGAATGGAAGTTCAACATTAAAGCCCCAGAGTTGAAGAAAGAAATTGTTGCTTTTAGGTTTCAGGAACAACTTAAAAACTTCCACCATCACCAGGAAATGCTGGACCCAGACTAATGTATGACACAATCACACAGGATCATTTGATTCAACCTTTTCCAAGACAAGTATTGTTTAAAAACTGGCTCACTGACAAGAATAGGAATATGACTGTAAAAGAAAAACAAACAAAAAAAAACCAACACATAATAAAGACAAAAGACATCATATAATTTTGACATACTTTATTCACATACATTCACTTCAGCTCTTTGACAGCCAAACCTGAAACAGAGAGAAAAACACATTTTAGACGTATGTGATGTAATGTTTATTTAGCATCTCAAGTGCATTTTTTAAACTTAGCATTGTTTATGTTCTTCTCTTTGTTTAACTTATTTTCCCATCTTTGGGTAAATCATTTTATGAAGCAAAAACACTTTCAGCACTATCCATTGAGGAAACTTTTGGATCTTTGCTGTGTCAGTGTGAGGAGTGAGATAACAAAATAATAACAATACAGCATTAATAAAATGCAAGCTTCCTATGATGACACAGTACGTAATAGTTTTGCACAGCTACCTGATCAAATATCACAAAACATATTAATCCAGTCATTTAAGAAATAAAAATCAATTAACTAACAACCCCACCCCCTCCGCATCCCACAGGTCATGAGTTGAGTATCAATAGTATCATTCACTCATTGCACTAATGTCTGTCCAGAAGTACATTTTTTTTTTATATTATAGGAACCAAACTGGGAGAAAGGAATTTTTTTTAGCCAACACAGGTGACAATTTCTTTGACGAAATACTGCAGACCAGTTTTTACACAGTTGTTGACGTGGACTCTTTTCCTCAGAGTTACATGTTGTTACAAGCATATCATATAAAAAAAAAAAAAATTATCCTTCAAATCCCTGATGGCTCATAAAGAAAGACTGAAACCATTTTTGTCTGGAATATGAACACTTATCTGATGTTGGTCATGACTACAAACAGCATGTTTTGTTTCCACATAAATACTTTTTTCTTATATAATGATGACAGAACACTGTGCAAAGATCAGTAATACAGAACTTTCAATATAGTGTAAAAATAAATTGCTGTCAACGCTTACCAACTTAAAAATAAAAAGCAAAAATATAATGAATACTGACACCGCAAGTAGTAGACAAATGGGTATACATAATGTATGTAAAAAAAAATAAAAAATTTTATCGGTGCATCAGAGCCTACCTGGTGGGAGTGACTGTCTCAATTTCTCTGCCTTTTCTCTGTCCTGAATGACAAGTGTATACAAGTAACGACTGCATCGCACCTTGAATTTCACATTGTCCTTGTTCTTCTTGATTTTCACAGCTGCAATGGAAGTGAAACTGAATTTTAGCAATATGCATTTAGTTACACAATAGTTCTTCCTCACTTTTCATATCACTCCAAAGGGAATTATAAAAACTGATAAAATAGAATATATTTCAAAGAACCTGCCAGTGTTTGCTTAGAATACATTTATTTAGAATTCATTACATCAATTTACTTTGTCAAATAACACCGCACATTTTAAAACATGCCTGAGAGATCAAATTAATCCAGTTGTGAGTAATCTATAACTTGTAGTTTTAAAGACCACATCAACTCTCGTTTTCGAATGTTAACCCTCACCCTGCGCGGGGCGGCAATAGTCGGTATTGACTTGCAAGCGCTCACGCTGCAAAAGTCGCCCAGGTCAAGCTGACCGCGCCACGCGCAAGCCGTATTTTCAGGCGTCGGGTCACTGACCTTTTTGAGACGTAACCACCGTATTATTGTTCACTGTATCTCTTCTAAATCAAAGACATTGTGACATGGACATGTTAACCAGTGAACCACTGGTCGGAATCACAAAGACTAAGCTTTCAAAGGCTCTCCCCACACTTTCAAAAGATGTAACATCGACATGTGAACTGTTGCTCAACAAATTTGCAATATTATCTCATTTTCTCACAAGCTGACCACCATCTGGAGTTGTCTGTATCTAAGAACCAATCAGAAACAAGCTCTGAAATAATCTTTGCCCCAAATGCCCACATTGGTTTATTAGTATGTGTCAATCAGGATGAAACCATTTGTGTAGGGCTTGGGAGGGTGTGGCTAGTTATCATGCTTCGTTCTCACGAAAACTACAGCTGTCAGTTTGGAATCATAAGTCAGATGAGATCATTGGTTAGAGACTGACAGACTAAAGTTTTGCTGGTTAATTCATTATCAAGCGTGATAAGGCATAGCAGCGAATGTTTTCATACCGATCAATAAAAACCGAACCACGTGGACAGCGTATGTGGTCATCGTCTAGCGGCACGGGTCAGTGACCCCAGATAAGATTCTCCGTGAGTAAGGTCACTGACGGGGCAGCGGGCTTTACGGGTAACGCGCAGGGTGAGTGTTAAACTTAATGTTTGTGAATTCAGATACATTATTTGGAAGGACTTCCGAATGCGTTCCATAGCCCGAGTGAAAACAATACATAGCTACCCCGGCGGCTTTCCCTGATCTGTCAATCTGATTACTGCCCAGACGAATATCGGCCTACGGCTTTGATGATACGAACTGACGAGACCCTCACGTTGTTACATATCAATCTGACAGTTGATGCCTATGTACTTGTCGAGCTATGGAACGCATTCGGAAGTCCTCCCCATTATTCTGATATTACATTGTTTTCTTACCAAAGAGTACACTGAAAGTAATTATATTAATACTGCCAATATTGACCACCCAGCAAAACTGCATACAATATTGTTGAAAACTATTCTTGACAGATGTTCTCGAAAGACATGACAATAAGAAATCTAGAACATACAGAATTTAGAGAGAGAAAAAAATAGTAACTGAAATAACTTACATTTGGCATCCTTTCTCCTTGCTGTGAGAAGGAAGTCCTTGATTTCTTGGATTTCCTTAGGCTAAACAAAACAAAACAAAATAAAAATTGGAAATTTCGACAATGTGTACAGGTCATAACTCATATTTATCTAAACCCCCCCCCCCCCCTCCTGTTATACTATTGGCCTTAGACATAATACGAATGAGCATGAACTCTGCAACTGTATCAGACTGGTTCTTGGACAGCTCGGAGAACAGCATTTTTTTTTTTTTTTCAAGCTGGGATATTCCAGCACATCTGGAGAGGGATAATTTAGATTTTCATGTCAAACAATGCCAAACCACTGCATTCAACATTTCTTTGTGAAAGTATTTATTTTCACGTTTTCACTCAAATGTGCGCCACCATACATTATAAACTCCTTTTCACAGTATCTCAAATATCCCTTGACAAACATACTCATCCAAAAAAAAAAACTTTTAGGTGAAAGGAAAGAGAAGACACTGAATATTTTAGTGACCCACTAATGTAATTCTAAGTGTTCCTCGTCTAATATCTCTTGCAAATGTATTGAGAACAAATTTACACCTTTATCCTTCTGCTGATAGCAAATCTGCTTCTCATACTTCATAAATTAGGGAGCTTGATAAAACTGAAAATTCAGAATAAGCTCCCTCAACATGCCACAGCAAGAACTAAGATGTAAAGACCAAGGTAACACAAGGTAGGCCTAATTCATTAATGTACTGTCTACAATTATGATACAGTAACAATGATTTTTGTATCATTCATCAAATTCATTACTCTAAGGTATCGAATAATAGGGGGGGATGGAATAAAAGGGGGGGTAGGACAAAGCCAGTGGATTTAATAAAAGTGGGGGATGGAATAAAGGGGGGGGGGGGGGGGGTGAAGGGATTTTTTGGGGAGCCTCTCGCAGCTTCTGGAGCATCAGTTCACTCTCTTGATCTCTGTATTTTGTTTTCAACTGGTGATGAATGTGAGTGTCATTAACCTGGATGTCACCTGTGACACCCCCACCGATGATGACCAGAATGTAGCCTTTCTTGAGGAATGCATCTCTGAGCTCCTGTGTAGTGTGCACTGAATAGTCGTCAAGAATGTATAGGGCATAGTCCTTGCAAGTGAACATGTTGTATCTGTTCTTCAATGTTGACACCATCTGGCACATGTTTTCCAGTCTGTATGATCCTTTGGGTGCAAACTGGACGTTCATTCCTGTAGGGGGGTTGACTTTTATCCTCACACCTTTCCCCTTGAATAATATTTCAGGTACAAGGTTGTCCTCAGATGATATTTGTGTGTATACTGTCGCCCGTTCTCGGGACAACATGTAGTTCTCTTTGACGAACACACTTTCATTTTTCAACGACAGTGTCTTCTGTCCCGCACTCTCGTTTCTATGTAAAGGCATTTGGTCTCCATTTACAATTGCTGGCTCCTTTTTGTGATGGTGAAGAAAGAAATATCTCACCCTCAGGACATTCTTGATGAACTCTACTAGTCTTTCTTTCCTTGTGTCTCTGCTGATTTGGTACCTTTTGTTTGGTTTCAACAAACTCACATTGTATTCTTTCATCCAGCCTCGTATCCATGGCTTTGTAAATTTCAGCTGGTCTTCTTCTCTGATTGGTTCTTTTTGTTGGGCAAGCCACTGCTGATACAGCTCAATGCACTTTGACTTAAAAACTTTCATGGGGAGTCTGCCTTTTAGACACCCCCTGACGTCCACAAACCATTCAAAGAGAGCTTGTCTCACTTCCATGGCCTGAGCTTTACGACCAGCACCTGGTTCCCTAAATCTCTTCTTACTTGCACTTGGTCCTGCCTCTTCATCACCTGCCCGTCTCTTGTTTTCTCTATTTTCCAAAGCCCTAGAGGCAACCTTTATTGCTTTTTGGAATTCGGGGCTATCATTTGGTGCATCCTTCAACGATGGGAATGTAAGGCGGACTGCCTTGGCTAGATATCCTTCTTTAGTATCAACCGATTTCGTGACAAACTTTTTACGCCTTCTGTCCCACACTTTCACCTGCTTTGCATCTCTTCAAGTTGCTGAAAATACTCATGTTTGAACTGTTCAGCCAATGTCGCTAGCTTTTCTTTTTCCTCCAAAGAGTACTTTTTATTCTGCTTGCCAAACGCTGCCATGTTTATTTTCATTCATCTAGGCTAAGGTGTCCACCACGATAGCCTAAAGCCCAGCCAGCTGATTCTCGGAATGGATCGATCAATCTAAAAATAGCAACATCGCCTGCAATAGTTAGCATTCGGTCGACCAATCAACGATCGCGTTTATTTCACATTCTGATTCCGAGCGTACGCAAAGTAGGCCAAGCCATGGCCGAAGCTAGCCGAATGCACACAAATCGAGGCCGAAGGTCAATGTGCCGGTGTCGGTCTAGGTCAGAGGGGTCATGAGTCATACTACATGCACTAGGCTAGCCTACATGTACCACGCCTGTGATAAACGAAAGGTAGGCCTAGGCATATTCTTAAAAGAAAACTATTCCAAAAAGTTTTATTGTCAGTTGTCGGCGATGGGACATCTTTGAAAGGGGCTGAAATTAATAAACGGGGGGGGGATGGAATAAGGACCGGGGGGATGCGCATTTGTCATGAAAAAAAATAAGCGGGGGGGTACGCTTATTCGGTACCTTAGAGTACAAATCTATCTTAAAATTACATTCTAATAACTACAGGCCTACACAACAAAGTAATGTATGCAGGACTTACCATGTCTGTCTCTTGTGGGTTCCCTGAAAATAGAAAAAAAACCCGCAATTTAGCAGAACTGCCAGGGTGAGATAATAATAATAATAATAATAAATAGAATTTCTATAGCGCATTTCTAATAAAATTATTACTCAATGCGCTGTACATTGCATCAATAATTCATGCATCCACTTTCCAAATCTCATACTAAAACACGCACTCTCATCCATACATACAAACTTTCAGTTTCACATGAAAGTAATGTTATCGTTAGATGGATCTAAATACAGTAGACAACGGTTAAACCGAAATCGGCGGGACCACAGGTTTGTTTTCGGTTTAGATAAGAGTTTTGGTTTAGCGATAGGAGGCTTCAAAAAATGCCAGCTTCGTTCAAGAGGGGCAGCCCAAATCACTATCATAGAGGACAAATAATGTAAGTGCACAGGCTAAACAGACTCAACGCGTCCTCGCATGCTCTGTGTTTTTTACTTAGAATGAGAATGGGTGATTGCTCAAGCCTAGGCACACTCAAAGCATGGATATGCTGGCGAATGTGGAATATCTTTCAGAACAGGGAGGCATGCGTGTGGACGGACAGTACAGAACCGTCGCCCTCCTTACCGTTACCGTACACGATGCCATGAAATGCGCTGTCTGCAATAACTAGTGTTGTCTTTCTGATGTCACACATTTTACATGAAAGGTCACTTGCAATAGGCCAAACGCAACGTATCCTGCCATCTGATTTCGGACACATAGGTTATAGGCCTGCCTCCCTTCTCTCCCCCTATCCCTGTAGTGCTTCCGCTCCCATGTAGGCCTATCTTATCCGACAGAGCAAAGCATGCTCTGCTTTTATTTCTTGCAGGGGGGGGGGGGGGGGTAGTGAGGCGATACAGTGACTTGGCTCGATCTATGGCAAATCAGTGGTCTGGCCACTGAATCCAGCAATTTTCTTTTCGGTTTAACCATAGGGTTATTTCGGTATAGCGCTAGTTTGTTAACAAAGATAAAGAGGGAAAAAATCAGGGATTCTTGTTTTCCTTCGGTTTAGCCCTAGTTTCAGTTTAACCATTCTCCACTGTAGTGTAAAGTGTAAAGCCACAGAGCACTGAAATGAATTCCCTCCCAGTCCCTACTAAACATAACATGATCTCTTCCATGAGGTCATTGTAGTTTATTCTATGGTTCAGCCTTTGGAAAGAGTTCCATTTCAATCACTCAGCCAAGACACCTTAAATCAATCCCTTATCCTTCCTATTCCCTAACCATGAAACTTTCAGTTTCTAGTTTCTATGGCAGTATGGGGTTAGGGTAAGACTAAGAGATAGGATTAGGTTTACTAACGAGTTGTGGATAATGGCAGGGCTAGGGATATGTTCAAGGCAAGGTATCTTGACTGTTTACAACTTCTAATTTCTATGTCAAGACTCCTGCCCTTCATTACAAAAAATACAAAACAAGCTCCATCTAATGTATTGTAAGGCACTTTTTCCTATGCCTATATAACACTGTCATTCGCCCATCCAAGTTTTCATTTTAGTCCAAAATACTAGATCTTTCACATTTCTACAAAATTCTAGACATTAGTGGCTCGATTGGCCTGGAATCTAGAGATCTAGAACATATTATTATTATTAGGCTTATTCTCCCACAATCATTTCCATTGGGGGAAGTTTTCATTTTAAAACTGTTTCACAATTCTCTGGCCATGATTTCAACAGAAGCATCCGTCCGGGCCCACAATCACACTACTAGTACATTTAGTAGTAAGTACTTCATCTAGATCTAGATCTAGTTTCATGTATCACTGTTATTGTTAAACGATTTAGACTTTAGGTAAAGTTAAACTTTTAAAGGCTGCACCCTTTCCGCCTGCCAGAGACCAAGGCTACATGCTGAGTAGTTTCAGTAGTCATTACCGCGATCACGAGCAGGTCTTCATCAGCTTCCAAGGTGAAACTGTATGTACTAATAGCATGGGATGTCTGAAAAGTCTGAAACAGCCCAAGCTGCAGGAATTCAACACAACACTTTATGACACGAGCTTGAAACAAATAAATTCCAAGGAAACAAGGATTTCTACTGTAATTTATTGGGTTCTGGTGGCTTCTAGGGTGACCTTTCTCGCTTTGTGACCATATTTGCACCAATGGCGGAAGCATCGACTAGTGGCAAAAGTAAAAGTATGACCACAAGAAGGGCTGCCCTGTCAGTACCAAACCAACGTCGTGCAAATTGTCGTCTGATGAGCGACCCGACGCATACCTCTTCTATAAACAGCTCTCACTCTCAGAAAGGCAAATCTAATCTAAAATCCAACTTGACTTCAAAATCACCAGATTCGCCTGGACTTAGTAGATCTCAGTCACCATGTAATGATGAAGTTCAAGTTGCTGAGCCAAAGTCAGATGAAGTGCTGTGTGGGGATTGTGATAAATCGGTTTATGATGATGACAAAGCTTTGAAATGCGACTTATGTGAATATTGGTACCACATCTCATGTGAAAAGATAGAGCAGGACACCTATGACACAATATTGAAACTCGACCCAGACTTTCTCAATGGTTTTCACTGGTACTGTAAGCGCTGCAATAGATGTGTAGTTAAAATTACTTCATCAGTAGCCAAACTCGAAGCCAGACAGACGAAAACTGAACAGAAAGTGTCAATGCTGGAAGAACAAGTAGCTGGAAATAGCAAGCATATAGTTCAACTTGAAGATAGAGTGTGCCAGATAGACAATACGTTTGAGGCAGTGATAGATGACAAACTATCCGAGGCTCAACGGGAACTGATCGACAGAGACCGAAGAAAGTCAAATGTGATAATTTTTGGTAGGCCTATCCCTGAATGTGACAGCAAGGAAACAGGTGACCGAATAGCACACGACAAAGACAAGGTTGCAGCGATGTGTGTGGAGATTGGCTGCAAAGATATAGGAATACAGAGCTGCCACAGATTAGGGAACAGAGAGGCAAATTCAAAAAACGGACCACGTCCCTTGAAAGTTGTACTCCCGGACAAAGCCCAACAGAATCTCCTACTGAGAGAGTCAAAAATATTGCAAGAAAACATGAGAGGAGAATTAAGGAATTACCAAGTAAAACCCGACAGAACCCCAAAGGAGAGGGCAGAGAGAAGAAACCTATACGAGAAATTGAAGAGGAGAACAGAAAGCGGCGAAATAGACCTAGAAATAAGAAGGGGAAGGATACAAAAGAAGCGGCCGCCCCCACAGAGAAACGAGGACTCGGAAGGGCTTGTGCCTCCCCAGGCTTAGATAGAAAAGCACAAAATGATTTTAGTTGTAAATATGTTCATACAAATAGCAGAGTTTTTATTAAATATTATACTAATGCCAGAAGTTTAGTTAACAAATTGGAAGAATTCAAAGCCCTTATTCTTTTGGAGGATCCGGATATCATTGGGGTGACAGAAACTTGGTGTAACGATAGTCTCCTTGATGGATGTCTTGAAACGGAAGGTTACAGCATGTTCAGGTATGATAGGAAGAGAAGAAGAGGAGGTGGTGTGTTACTGTTTGTTAAGAATAAATTAAAGCCCATGCCAGCATTAGACATTACTGATGGCCTAGACACTGAGGCAGTATTCTGTAAAATCAAAAATGCCCAGGGTAATCTAGTTATCATTGGAATATGTTATAGAGCCCCTGATGACGAAAATAGAGATATACTGAAAGTGTTACATAACATTGACAGATTGAACCCTCTTGAGACCCTGCTTATTGGAGATCATAACTTCCCGCAAACAGATTTCAGTAACTACCATGCACCGGGTGGTTTTCCAACAGAATTTCTTGAAAAAGTCATGGATTTGGATCTCACCCAACATGTCACCTTCCCTACAATGGTAAACTCTAGCTCAGTTAATGACCTTATCTTCACCCAAGATGAGCACAGCATAGTAAACATAAGGCCATCAATGCCCTTAGGATCTAGTGATCATCTTAGCTTAATCTGGGAAATGGAAATAGAGGCGGCACCCCAAGCGCAAACAGCACACAGAGATAATCTCAACTACTGGAAAGGGGATTACACAAGCTTCAATGATGCTGTGAAGGAAATAGACTGGGACCATGAGCTCAGCAGTGATAACATTAACGAAAACTGGACTTCCTTTATACAAACTGTAGAATCACTGACTCAAAAATTTGTCCCACTCCGCAGACCTCCAAGAAAAGGTCGCCCTCAGTGGATAACAAAAAAGACTTTTAAGGTGATAAAAAAGAAACATGCACAGTTTGAAAAGTACAAAAAACTAGGACGACCTAGAGACCTTGTCGACTACAGAAAAGCCAGAAATGAAGCCACATCAGAGTGTAGAGCTGCTAAAACAGATTATGAGAGGAATTTAGTGATGACCTTTAAAGAAAATCCCAAGAACTTCTATAGTTATGTACGCAATCAACAGGGAACCAAAGTTGGTATTCCGGAACTTACAAAGTCAGATGGGTCTTCCACTAAATCAGACAAAGAACCAGCTGACACTCTCAACTCCTTTTTCCAATCGGTGTATGTTCAAGAACCCAACGATGAAGTCCCAACCATACAAGCCAGACTTGAAGAGGAAGTTTTCATGAAAGACCTTCACTTCTTGGAAGACGAAGTGGTGAAATGTATGAGTAAATTGAAGCCCGACAAGAGTCCAGGTCCTGACAGGATCCACGCAAAACTACTGAGTGAATGCTTATCTCTTGCCAGGCCCTTATCTATGATCTTCAAACAATCTCTAGATATAGGAGAGTTACCAAAAGAATGGAAACAAGCCCACATATTATATGCCCAATTTTCAAGAAAGGAAATCGCTCACAGCCTGGCAACTACAGACCAGTGGCACTGACAAGTATTGTTTGTAAGCTGTTGGAAACTATTATCAGAGATCACATCACCAAACACCTGAATAGAAACAAATTACTATCAAGACACCAACATGGTTTTCAAAAGGGAAGGAGCTGCCTCACAAACCTGCTGGAAACTCTGGAATCGTGGACAGAAGCTCTGGACAATGGAGATCAAGTAGATTGCATCTTCCTTGACTTCCAAAAAGCTTTCGATACTGTCCCCTTCAATCGTCTCCTCTCTAAGCTGCACAGCTATGACCTAAACATTAAAATTTGCAACTGGATACAGGCCTTTCTAACGGGCAGGAAGATGAGAGTATGTGTGAGGGGATGTTACTCTGAGTGGTCTCTAGTCACTAGCGGGGTGCCACAAGGATCAGTGTTGGGGCCACTTCTTTTCCTCTTGTACGTAAACGACATCCCTGACAACCTGAGTAGTAGTGTAAAGATCTTTGCAGACGATACTAAAATCTGGGAGGTGGTCAGAGACAGGCAAGATTGTGACAATTTGCAAAACAGCTTGGACACTATAAATAAATGGTCAGAGAAATGGTTGCTGAAACTTCACACTGGCAAATGCAAATGTATGCAGATTGCAAGCAACAAAGTAAAAAAGATCCCGTACACATACTCATTACAAGATGGTTGTGATCGTAGAGATTTGGAAATCATCGAAGAAGAAAAGGATCTAGATCTAGGTGTCCAAATTTCAGACAGTCTCAAGCCTTCACAACACTGTACTGAAACTGAAAAAAGTAAATTCCATATTGAGGGCTATGAGAAGGTCTTTTAACTTCCTCGACAAGACAACTTTCAAGATTATGTACAAAACCTTTGTGAGGCCACACCTTGAATATTGTGCACAAGCTTGGAATCCGTACTTGAGAAAGGACATCGAACAAATTGAAGGGGTGCAACGCAGAGCTACGAAGCTTATCAAGGAGATACGAAACCTGCCATACTTAGAGCGCCTCAGCATTCTAGACATACAACCGCTTGAACAGCGCAGACTCCGAGGCGACCTCATTGAAACCTTCAAATTATTAAAAGGTTTTGAAAATGTCGACTGGCAGCAGTTCTTTATCAAGTCCACAAGCCTACACCTTAGAGGTCACAACCTAAAACTGGCTAAACGAAGGTGTGCTCGCCTCCCAAGGCAATACTTTTTCAGCCAAAGAGTGATAAGCACTTGGAATTCACTCCCAGAATACATCGTCCAAGCCGATAGTATCAACTCATTTAAAAACAGGCTTGACAGATATTGGAAACATCGAGATGGGTCACTTACTAGCATTAGCTATCCAGACCCATTAATCCATAGGTATCCATGGGTATAGGTAAAGACAATGGAGTCTGTTTCGTCTTTGAAACATTGCAAAAAAGCAACATCACACACGGTTTAAAAAGCTGGCGGAGTGGTGGCAATCATTTGTTAACCGATTGTTACTAGGCCTATGTTAGTTATTAGTAGTACGTGAATGAGACAGTGGTTGGGAACTAATGAATAGCAAAGTCCATTCTGGCCAACATACGTCTCCTATATGGCCATCAAAATGTAGGAAATTGCGCTCAAATCAAATCCATTAATTTTTTCTAGCAGAATATTCGAAGATTATTATGATTAAGGCTGATTTCATTTCAAGTTTGTGAGAGCTGATCGTAGTTTACCTGATATAACCGGAAACAAAAATCTGAAAGGAAGAGGCCTCGTGAAAAATACTGGATAAGGCTTGGCAATTGTAAATATAAAGCAGACTATAGTAACAAAATTATATGCATAAATACTCTAAAGCCTAACGACATGAAATAATATCTAATCTGAAAGTTCATGATAATAATGTAATAGTACCTCTAAATTTTCAATAGCAATACAATTCTCAATCTGATCCTATATTTGATAGACTATTGCACAAACATTAGTCAAATAAAGCACAGATTTTGGTGTGAAAATAGTACAAACAGACAAGCTTTAGCTTTTATTTTGGCCCAGTTAATAAAAAAAAAAAGGGGGGGGGGTGGGGAGCATGTCTTCCACGAAGAATGGCCCAAATATTAGATAATTGTTATGGGAAAAGGGTAGAAGATATAGGTTTAATATTGTCTTCTCTCTTCCCTTGGGGCACATTAGCAGTAATTTCTAAGTAAAGTCTATATTACTCTGGAAACAGCCATGTCAAGAGAGCTGTTTACCTGCTTAAGACCTATTGCTGCTCTATATTCATAAACCATTCAGTACATGGATTTCTTTATTCTTTATCTTTTCAAGGAGAACTAAGGGCCAGCGATGTTATATGTAATAATAATATTATGGGCTTTTGTTTCTTCATCATGCGTTCATGTCATTCCTGATTTAAAGCTCAGCTTGACCTAAAGCTGAGGTATTCAAACCTTGTGGGAAGACCAATATTAGGCTATATGAGGTCATGATGAAAATTACTTAAATGGATGCAGTTATAAATGGTCGGAAAACAGAATCACTTTATTTCATTTGCCACTTGATTTTGTGGAATATTTTTGTCCAGGTTTTCATTTGTCTTTTTCTTCAGCGTTATTGGGAGGATAGACATTGGTGTTTTTCCGACGAAATCACACTATCATACATGTGACACAGGAAACCCATTCACCAGCCCGTGAGATCTGTGATTCGCCCAATAATACATTCTGTACAGGCCGCCAATAAAAGTGCATATCGTCGTTACAAATCGTGTACAATAATAATATTGAGTTACGT
This sequence comes from Onchidella celtica, assembly GCA_963931925.1. Classification (NCBI taxonomy): domain Eukaryota; kingdom Metazoa; phylum Mollusca; class Gastropoda; order Systellommatophora; family Onchidiidae; genus Onchidella; species Onchidella celtica. Next base: position 77,424,945 of record OZ007568.1, read on the forward strand.
CTTTGACTGTGGGTGAACAAAAGTTTGGTTATTTTAAATATGGCTCAAACAAAACGTGACCGTTTTGGCAAATAATAATAATAAAAAAAACAAAAAACACCTACATCTATTTCACCGAATACTGTACTGTTCTTATCATAGTTGGGTGTAGAAATAGCAATACTCACTTTTGCTTACCGACTCTTGTGACCCGGTTGTTTAGATTGCAGCTACCTACAACTGCCATATTGTCGGCGTAAATGGAGCATACAATAACGTAAAACAGGTATTGTTTACCAGTCATAACCTAGATTTATAAATTCAACCCTTGGTATATGCACTGATCTCCATTCTGGGATTAGCATGCTTACTGCATCATAGTAGACAATACACACAAAGTGGGCGTATAGATAGGATAGCGTTTTCCTAAGTTAAAGTAGGCTAATCCCAACCATGATTGCATGAACACAAGAGTAAAGTTCTACCCAAATACTAATAGAATCCAATTTGGGTAGTTACCTCTTGTGTTCATGAAAGAAGCAGAAGGAATGCAGGAGCTAAATAATCTGAAGCTAGGCATGACATGAAATCTGAGCAATGGTGCACTTGCACTGCTGCAGAGAGTGCAGACCTACAGTGGCAGTGCGATGCCCAGTTGTTTATATTCTTGTCCATGTCATAGCTGTAAATCAGACCTGTTTTATCTTACCAGGTTTGACCATAACAACCGTTTATCATCATAGTCTGGTCTGCTTACCAAAGCAACTGACATGGTTGGATAAAAGAATTTTCTTGATGATTCAGATTAGTCCTACCTTGGGCCAGTTGGGGACATGGTGATCTAGATCTAGAGGCAACGTGCTCGCCTCTCATGCCGAAGGTACTGGGTTTGATTCACTGTCGGTGCAGGCATGTTGGAATTCCTGTCCCTGATCCTATGGTCGATAGTTATCATAGTATCAAGCAGCTAGTCTAGTCTTCTTGGATTAGGAAGAAAAATTCGGAGGGCATGTGTGTACGTTGTGCACGTTAAAGATACCTTGGTAGATAAAAGTTTAGAAGGGCAGGCCGAAAAAGGCCGCTGCCCAAATAAAATTCTCAAAAACTAAGGCCATGCTCAGAAGATCAGAATCTTATTCGCAGGAATTTTGGTTTTGTGATTCTTATTTAGGAAGAACTCCTTTAGATCACAATTCTGGCTTGTTTTGTTGAATAATTAGGCTCTACACTTGTAAGATGGCTCGATTCAGAGTAACGCATTGTGTTTCCTAAGGTAATGATGAACCAGGTTGTGTTTTGTTCTTAGCGATACTTATCGGTTATTGTGTCCTCGGTAGCATTAGAGAGACCCTGTTAAGTAAACTCGCCTGCCGAGTTGGTAAGGGTCATTCAAATCTCCACAAGAGCTGACTTCTTTGTTGTTGTTGTTGTTACTTTTTTTTTTTTAAATTAGTTTTCAAGACTTTGTATGAACCCTGATTATTAGCCAATTTTGTCGGGTGTGAAGTCACAGGGAAAGTCAGACAGAGCAGATAAAAATGAACTTAACTTCCATGCAAACAAAAAGTAATAGATGTGAAACAAAACATGACAAATAGCTGAAGCAAATACCCCCAAAATATATTTTCAGTAAATACAGGATAGATCCTCAGAGAGACGAAGTTTTCAGTTCACACTGACTGAAAGAAATCATTTACATAAGATATTTATTTCTAATTAGCAACTGCCCCATTCAATGAAAAGGGATAAATAAAAGAAGTAATCTGCAGCACACTAGTAGTAATGATCAGTTTCCCCACAACATCAATTTTGCAAAATCCTTAGGAAAAAAAATGATTCCTAATAATGAGCAGTACTAGGTTAAAAAAATGAAAAAATTCATCAAATTTTTTTTTAAGTCCGGCGTGGGATTGAACCCAAGACAAATTGAACCCATAGAGTCTGACTGATAACCACAGACGCTAGACATTATGCCACAGCAGACCACGATAGGCTGGGGGAACTTTTCCATAGCAGACACCATGAAACCAAGAAACCCCCATCTGCGAATAAGACCAGGATCTTATTCGCGGACATCTGTGAATAAGCACTTCGAAAACTAATCCCTACCACAAAAACATGCAGAAACGAGAACTCGGAAAATAAAAACAAGAAAAGTAAGGTGTAAATATGCCAATGGCAGCAAACCTCCTAAACTAAAGACCTAAGCACTGTTGAATTCCACTTAATCTAGATAAATTTCAAGAACTGTTGGGGCATTTTGATAACAAAATTAACATGCACAGCTGTGCAGCATGATTTCTTGGTGGCCTCCTGGCCTCTTAGAATATGTATCACTGTGTGCCATAAAAGAAAGTGCAGGATTACTGCATTGTGTTTGGTCTATATGTCTGTTCAGTAAATTTCAGTCTCGGAGATAGGACCAAAATGTTTCTCATTCACATCTAAGTTATCGAACTAAATTTAATTAAATTGTGGCTGCACTTTATATTCTAGGTGAAACTGAGATATCTGCACTTTTTATGTGTTATTTATTTCCGTTTTTTGTTTTGTTGATGATGAGGAGAGATACTGGTCTAGATTACATGTTCATTCCACAACAAATTATTATTCATCATGAATAGAAAGCCATTAATTAGGAATTTTTACCCTGCTATTTCTTTTGTCCTTAGGTATTAATAAGCAGGAAATAACGGTACCTGAAACTAAAGATGAGCAATCATTATGGATCAAATAAAAATCCTCCATGGGCCAGGCAAGGTATGTATGTCTTTTGAGTATTATCAGTTAGAAATATACAGCACTGAATAAAACTGCTTGTTGTAATAACAAGATGTGGCTTAGATGCATCAATGTAGGCTGAGAAAACTCACTGCGACCCACCCACTTTCATTTTTTAATTTACTTCGTTCATCCCACCCGGAAGGGAAACCCACTTCGTTTGTTTACTGGAAGTAGTATTTTATCTCACTTCCTATATTAACCCACATATTGCATTGCCTGAATTGATTACTTAGATTGGAGTAGGGCCAGTCATCCATCCATGTAAGCTCAAACTGGAAAAAACTTGTTGTCTGAGTGAATGAATTATTTTTATCTTGGCTGCTTTTGCAACCTTTCAATTGACTGCTTCCTTCACCATACACTGATGCCATCACATATATGACTGGACAGTATGGAGAGGGCTTTTATATCTGATCAGAAAACTGCAGATGTACTTATAGGCCAAATATGACATCATACGTACATTTTATTTTCAGACTTTGGCAACCAGGGAGCCACAGGAATGCTTCAAACCAATGTGACGTATCCTTATAGCCAGGCTCAGGCGCAGTTTGCCCAACAGCAGATAGCCACTGGAGGTGTAAGTTGCTTATATCCTGAATGAGTGTGTTTTTCCGCACTAATACTTAAAAATTTTAAATGTTGGATGGAGACATTATAATGACTTCAAAGTTTTTTGGCATGCCTTCCTAGCGATTTTTAGGACTGCTTACACATATTTTTATAGTCAAAATTGGGCAAAAAGAAAAGGTTGTATGTTGCAAAACCCCGCGTGAGAAATAAAACCCAAACTTCGAGCTTCCATGCTTTTGGCGGACGGACGTGCTTTGGTGCTGCTAACGAAGCAAGAACTCGCAGCTAAGTAAACTGTTTCACTTCGTTCCTGTTGAAGTCTTTTATTGTTCTTTTTTTTTTCACTTGAAAAAGGCGAAAGCCGAAAATTTTGTGTATTTTCTGTCTTCTCTTTAGTTTGCTTTGTATTGTTTGGGTTTTATTTCTCACGCGGGGTTTTGCAACATACAACCTTTTTTTTTTTGCCCAATTTTGTCTTTGCTTTTAGCCCTGCTGCGACCCCACAGTTTTTCTGTGGTTTTTATGATATTTCGTGAACATATTTTTATAGTATTCTGCATTATGCCAGGATTTAAGTGCTGATTTTTGTTTGTTTTCTGATTTTTTGGCCTTGGACAAGAAAATGGTTTATAATGCAGTGCAATCGGCATATCTTTGATCATGTTCACTGCAGTGGTATTAATCAACAATAATGCATGCTAATTTCTGTTTGGGATTATTTTTGTGGAAGGCCACCTACATCCTGTATTATGGCACAGATTTGTTACCTACTGTGTTGTGTATCACAGAGGATGGATTCATGTTCATGGTTTCAATCCTGTTCAGGCACATACAGCAGTAGTCAGAGATTCTTATTTTGCAGTTGGATAAAGAGCTCCACAGATTGCAGGGCAAAATTTGCAAGTGTCATCAGCATAGGACAGGTCACATTTTATACCACACCAAACTAGGCACAGGAAGTGTATGGGAATTGTGATGTACACATTGGGAAGTCTGATAGCCTTATGATCTGATACTGTCCAGCAGATCAGATACAATGATGCAGAAAAATCATGATGGAAGAAGTAATTGTAAATATGAAATGTAGACCTGCAGCAAAATCATGTATACTGCAGTTTTAGATGGGTTTGAAATGTAGACCTGCAGCAAAATCATGTATACTGCAGTTTTAGATGGGTTTCTCAATTTATTCAGAAGCTTTGTGACTGCAAGGAAGTTTGCTATTTTCTATAGACCTTCACTTTCATCCGCATACATTTATTATATTTAAATATGTAAAAACTGCTTCCTTTATGTGGAGTGCCGCTGGAGCAATGAAAGAAATACAGGAGGCATTTTTTTTTCTAATTGCAAATTATTTTGTTATTGCAGGGAGGTTTGCCTGCATCTCAAGGGGCTCTTCTTCCACAGCCTGGTTTAGCACTTCCATCTTCACTGACAGGCAACAGCACTCAGGTAAAGAATTGACGAAATATAAAAACCGCCAAAAAACTGGGGGGTCACAGCAAGGCTTAAAACAAAGTCAAAAGTTGGCAAAAAGAAAAGGTTGTATGTAGCAAAGCCTCTCATAAGAAAGAATACCCACCCGATACAATGAAACGCACAGAAAAAGGGAAGACAGAAAATGGCGATACTTCCAGAAAGCCTTCTTCAAGGAAAAATAGAAAAAAACAACACCAGCAAAAAAAAAAAAAATGGAAAAATTGAAAATATAAAATAATCGAACTATAAAAAATTAGAATATGAAATATGTGGAATATTAACAGAATATTAAATAAATGCGTCTACTCATCTGCGAGTCCTGGCTTTTATTGTCGCAGCAAAGCAAATCTGCCAATATGTAGAGGCTCGAAGTGATGCATTTGGTTAGATACCAAGATGAAGGGGCAAAGTGGTGCTTCAAAACACAAGACAGGGTTGGTGCTCAATGTCGGGAGCTGCAGAAAAAGAAAAAGATTAGGAGGAAAAAAATCACACCTATCAAATTGTCTGAGGCAGTGTTTTGTGTATTGATGCAATGGCAAGTAATGGTGCCAAGTTGAAAAAGTAAATGTTTGCTCAGTCTCAAAGCACACCTTAGTGTCTGACTGGCAGGGTTTGAGTCCTAGAATCTGAATATCGTTGGATGCCTCATAGTCTGGTTGATTGAAATGGGCAGAAATAGGCTTTCCACATAAAATTTCTATGGGATTACACTATTTACAGTTAGTTTTGTCTACTGGACAGGTTGGTGCAGTAAGCTACCCAATAAAAGCTCAGGGGACTGCAGGAAATGTTCCCTCTCAGAAGCAGAGAATCTTCACAGGAAGTGTCACGAAGATGCATGAGAACTTTGGATTTGTGGATGAAGAAGTGTTTTTCCAAGTCAGGTGTGTCCAACTTAATTGCAATGAAAAGTACAGTTGGTCAGGTATCAAACCTGCCATTTTTTAGAATTTGAAGTTCAATTTTTTTTTAAATAATGTAAATTTTGTGGCTTCATAGAAGTTTATTGTGTTTTTCAGTTTTGTAATAGACACACTGCTATATTTAACCTTCAAAAGCCGAGTGAAACAGTATGAGACACAGATATAACGTGTGATTTTTAACGCAAATCATCCACCATCTTGTGGTGTCCAGTCCTTCATGTACTTCACAATCTCATGATTTTTCAACTCATTTGTAATATAAAGAAACTATATAGCATGAATAGTCAGGCATTTAATAAAATTTGTCTTTCTTTCTCCCCCCCGCGGACCTTTAGGGTTACTGAGTTGTTCGTTTTTTTTGGCAATTTTCATTTTTCTCTTTCTGTAAAGTTGTGTGAAGGGCATGATCCCCAAAGTTGGAGACAAAGTTCTGGTTGAGGCCTCATACAATGCCAATATGCCATTCAAGTGGAATGCTACACGAGTTATCTCACTGGTAAGTTCCATGGCTGCCCCCTTTGTTTTTGTACAAGATTGAGCTACAGAGGATTATCTGTTTGTCACAATTAAGATTTTTACAATAACAGTTTCTGACTTGATCCATTTTACATTTTGAAAATAATACTTTCATGTTGGCAAGAATGTATTCATTTACAGATTCTGAGACAATGTTTTAAAATAGCAGTGAGGTCACCCACCCTTGCCATATGTTCAGTCATAGCTTCAGAAGGAAATTTGCACAGGCTGTCATGAAAGAACCATCTGCTTCACTTTTTCATTAGCCTGATGCCTTGAGTAACAACCAGATGCTGGCATTGCAACAGCAGCAACAACAACAACAGCAGCAACAACAACAACAACAGCAGCAGCAGCAACAACAGTTGAAAGCCATACAGCAGCAAGCCATAGGGCTGATGGGAGCATCTGGCATGATGGGAGGCCTGGCAGGTTTGGCTGGTGGCCAGGGCCTCTTGAGTAATCCACCAGGGCCACCACCTCTCATGACTGGCCTTGGAAAGTTTCAAAGTGGAGGTAAAATATTCCGCAGGAGCTACTTCCTACATCTTTTATAGGTAGAATGCGCATGACGCACAGAGTGTTTTTGTTTTGTTCTTCCGCCACTAAAGATGGCTGGTGGATCAACTGATTAGTGTAACATCGAGATTGTCTAAGCGATTAAAATGCCTGCTAGTTGCATTGTAGTTGATTGTTATCACAGGAGTGGAAAGGATGGATCCAAGCTGGTCAGATTCCCTACCATCCATATGAACAAGTGAAAGGAAGTTAAAGAATTGACCGGACATCTCCCATCGAACATGTACACATGTGCCATTGTTTACTGTAGCAACCCACTTTTAGCTCACCGCCGGTTCGTGGCTCTAAAAGCAGCCAACGAATCAAAATCAGTGCCACAATCACTGTAGTGATTTGTGAGTCCGGACACTAAAGATGGCGGATATGTGCATTCCACCTATATAGAAATACTTGCGAAAATTTTTATATCAAAAGCACTTCCATTTCCTACACGAGGAATCACTGCAATTCAAAGGAGGAATTATTATAACCTTGTCTTTTTTAATTGAAATTACATGTAAAATAGTTTTAACTTTGGGGTAAATTACTGTCTCTTCACCATTCTGTTTTATCAGTGTTTTCATGTAAAATTTCAAAGCGGAGACAATAAAGATGGAGATTATTCCCACTTGTAATTTTATTTCTGCCCGTCATTCTCAGATTCTTAGTGCTCCATTTTTCATTTGATGTTTTCAGGCATGTTCAACTCAGGAAACCGTTCAAGTATTAACACTGGTCCTGGGCTGCTTGGAGATCCAGGGCACAGAAATATCATCTCCAACAAAGACCAGAGAGGAATGGGAATGGGGGGCAACATGGGAGGCAGTGAGTCCCAGAAGGAGCGAGACAGAAGAGACAGGGAGCGCAGAGAAAGACGTGAAACCAGGCGGAAGCGATCAAGGTCCCCGGTCAAGAGGTCACGCTCCCCAGCCCCTCGGGCCAGAAGTCCACGAAGCCCTCCAAAGCGTCGTGTTGTTCGACCACCTCCGAGATATGTAGTGCAAGTGCCTAAGATTCTTTTAGATGTGTAAGTGATTTTAACAAGGGATGTTTAGTCTGACTCTTTAAGTTTAGCATGAGAAGGCCAGTGTTTCATAATCACTGACAATTCAATTAGCATTGAAAATTAACTTGATAGGATCACAAGGATAATTGCAAGAAGTCCTTCCAGGTAGTGTCAGTTAAACAGGTAACTTATCTTCATACTTTCGTAAATATTTTAAGAGTTTCAAAGCAGACTACAGCAAACTATTAAAAATTTGTAAACTGGACCATTATCTGTTACTATCAGTCATGATGTGCAGTGCTCTTGAGTGAAGCCTTTTTCTTGTAGCAGCAGCTTCACCTTGGTAAGAACAGTGCTGGACAAGTTCACCTGTACACCCTTTTTCTTTCATCCTACTTTTTTCTTACTTTAATGTCTGGTATGTTAAGTAGGACAGTGTCAGTGTCATTTTTGCTATGAAACAGAACAAGCCACTTTGCCCATATTTAAGTGAAAAGATTATTGGAAATTATTAAACTGAGGCAAATGCCCGAAAAATTGAAAGGTAACCTTAAGCTTAAAGTAGGTAGTCCAAACCCACCTGCTGAGCGTACTCTCGACGGCCAATTTTGTAAAAACATTAATCTTTCCCACGCTAGTATCACGATAACCGTAACTCAATCATAAATGTGTTTGATATCATTGAAAATATCAACTTTTGTTCTTTCAAACAGTGTTATTAATTTAATGAATGATAGCCAGTAGCAATTTCTATGCACTGGCTATAAACCCCACCATCGCGGCCGTTTTGCTTGAAATCTGCTCAAACCAGAATGAGATTTTCGGACTGACATTCTTCAAACGCTTCGCAAACTAATCACGCATTGGACACACCAGTGAAGTGACCTTATTCTGAAAAAGCAAAAATAGACATTTATTTTCATATATTTTTGACGGCGGTACAATGCAGACTTCGCGTTGAAAAATTCAAGTAAATAATCCAAACGTATTTTTCTGCATGATCAGAAAAAAACTCGGCTTTCAAAAATTGATCATAATATGGACAGACCTTTTTTCTTTTAAAATCAACTATTCTCATATGAAACTAGCTCCCTGATTGCTTTGCGAGACTCCAAACAAAGGTCACCAAATTTTAGACAACACACAACACACACGCTGAGCAAGGCATGATGGCATGCCTAGTCAGGCCGGCTATCAGCTCATAATTATCAACTTTGGAGAAGATCAGAATAAACATATTTATCACAGCTATTTTGAAACTAATGCCACATTGTAGAGCTTGAAATTCTGATTACTTTGATGTATGATATGTCTTTCTATCTCAATTAGATCAGAAGTTGTGGTTTAGTAAACATGCCAAAAATCCTGATTTTCACGCTTGTTGTGAAATTGAGCGGAATTTACCTTAATCATTATCGCCAAAATTGAGCCTTATTTTTCAAAAAAAGTATATGGCGTGACTGTTTGAAAAAAAATAAGCCAATATTATGGAAACTTTCCAGTTGATATGAATGAGTTTATTGCTGTTTCAAGTATTAATGGTAGAATAGCTGTACGTCGAATTCCAGGGTTTGTCAAATTTGAAAATGTGACGAATTTGTACGTATTTTTTGCAATTTTCAAATTGCCATAACTTTTTTGTTTACAAATGGATTTTCATGAAATAAAAAGTGTTGTAACCAGAATCACAAGCTCTATAATATGGCGATAGCACCTAAGTTATTGGGTTAAATATTAAATTTGGTTTGGACTCCCTACTTAAAGTCTGAGAAAATTTAAAATATAAAATCTATAAGGCAAAAAGAAATATTTGGCCCAAACTATGGCATGACCTATCATTAGATTCCATGCCACAACTGATTACTCATATCTGTCAATGGAAAAATTGTCAAAGTGGTGAGTGTGAAACATAACATAGTCATTCTTCATTGAGTGGTGCTTTAGGATTGTGTTCTCCTTTCTGTTTATCTACAGGCAGGATACTTGTGTCATCTCTCTCAAGAGCAAATACAGTAACCTGTACATACCTAGTGACTTTTTCCATGCGTCATTCTCCTGGGTGGAAACTTTCCCCTTGACACGACCTTTCACGCTGGGTCAGGCATGCAACTTTCACGTCATGCACAAAGATGTGCCCCCCATCCGAGAAGAAACTGCAGTGTATGAACCCAATGATGCAGATCATCTCTTCAGTGCCAAAGTAGGTTTTTTTGGTTGTCTTCAATTTTGTAAAGCAAAAAAACTGAGAGAAATATTTTTGCTTTAATATCTGCAAATTTTTGGATTTCTGGTTCCTGCCTGCAGGTTTGTCAGAGGTAGCTTGCTGGCACCCATGAAATAACATTAGCACCATTTCAGTGGACATTTTCAAAGGACTTTCTTCTGATTGATCTGATTTCAGCCTTTGCAACCAGATTATGTTGACCTGAAATCAGTTTTTACTTTCGCATTTCTGTACTTTCAGTGCAAAGTTTGCAACCGAACTGATCTTTGGTTGGTATCAGTTGTTATAAAAACCACTTAGTAAACCTAAGTGAAAACGACAGGAAAAAAAAAAGAGAATAGGTTCCGTAGTCGAAACAAAAACACCATGCAGGGCTTTACAACTTACAACCTTGTCCTTTTTTTTGCTGTTTTCACTGTGTTCCAAGCCCTAGTGAGATCCCACAGACCTTGTGTGATTTTTACAAAATTTTTATCAATTTAGTAAACCTAACCTGAGAAATGATTTTGCTGCACAAACATCCTCTCCAATTCCAGGTGATGCTTTTGGCTAGCCTTCCTGAGGAAGAACTCTACAAGAAATCATGTTGTCTTGCTGAGGACATGCCAGACTGCCAGGACAACTTTCAGCATCCCACACGTCTCCTTCAGTTTCTGGTGGGAACCCGAGGCAAGAATGAACCCATGGCGATTGGTGGCCCTTGGAGCCCCTCTCTGGATGGGCCCAACCCGCACACCAACCCACTGGTGTTGATCAAGACTGCCATCAGAACCACTAAAGCATTGACAGGAATTGATCTGAGTTCCTGCACACAGTGGTAGGTTTTAAGTTTACCAGTGTAAAATTTCTTATTGCTTTTGAAGAATGGTTTCGGCAGTGTATTATTTGCTTTGAGCATCATATTGTTGATGTGCATAAATCGTGAAAGTCGTTGTATTAAAAATATACCATGAGTCAAAGGAATGACTGAAGGCTGAACTGCCCTCGTGATCGATCAGCAATATTGCATATATCATATATGCAGTTTTTTTTCATGCTGTCTCTTAGCACATAAAATTTTTTTTAAACCACAGGTATGTTGTTGTAAGTGTTTGCTGATCTGAGGGGAGTCCTTAACTGGGATTATTTAATTTGCCTCACCGTGGGAGAGAAAGCTTGGCAGAATTCATTCTTCCATCAACCCAAGATCACAGCTTTTTTTATTTTCATTTTTTTGGCATTTTTCTTTTTTAAGATATGTGGCTTTTTGTTTCATTGCATTTGAATCTCGAGTTTTCCATATTCATTTACTAGAATTGACTGTTTTATTTATTAGTTTTTGTTTTCTTTCTCGGATTCCCATATTGCTGTGTCCACATGGTTGGGCTTAGCACCTCATTCTAGTACGAAACGTTTTGGAGAGTGTCAAGTCTCTCCCCCCCCCTCCCACCCCATGTATGGTATGCCATCGCTCTATGTCTGTATCGGCAGGTACCGCTTTGCAGAGATCCGCTACTTCAGACCAGAGAGTAAACACAAGGACCGGGTACAGCCGGCCCGGGTGGAAACTGTGGTCCTTTTCTTACCTGATGTGTGGACATGCAGCCCCACCCGTCTGGAGTGGCAATCCCTCCAGGCGGCCTATCAGAAGCAGCTGCAGCTGAAGCTCCACCCTGAAGCTGCTCAGCAACAGGCACTGTTTACATACCAAGTCTTTCGTTATTTATGTACCCCCCCTCACTGTTCCCCCCGCCCCTTCCCACTTCTCTTTATCAGTTCACAGATAGGCTGAAGTGGCTGTAGGCTTTGCTCAAGCTCTCATACCAAAGCTTGAAGACCACTGAACCCGTGTGTCTTTGCATGTCGATGAGACTGGAGAATTTCTGGCTCTTTTGTTTTTTCCTTTCATTTTCCCTGACATTTTTGCTGTTGCCATTTTGATTGCGGCTGAAGATTCACAAGTTATGTTTTGCTCTTGGAGATTGTCTTCATAGTTTCCAGTTGTGCAAGTTTCTGGGTCATAGAACCTGACACAAAGCACCGGAACGACCCTTCCCCTTCCGAGTGGATTTTGCTTTCACCTCTCATTATTTTATTAAAATGTTATATCTCTCAAGACACTCCCGCCTTGGCAGTCTAGCCTAGCATCCGTATGAAGATGGCACCTCTGTCATAGAGGACTAGCAGAATTTTGTACATAGATATTTTATGTTTGATCATACCCATGCTCATCGTTGTCATTTTCATCATCATTATCATTCATAAGTTCATCTTGAGATCCCCTGCTGGACAACAAACATTAGCCACTTAGATATTCATTAAACATTATTTATATATTCCTCTAATCTGTCTATATTTGGAACTTAACCGCTAACACGCAACATCATTTCACCTGTCTCTATAGGAAGAAGAAGAAAATGACGAGCAGGAAATTGAAGAAAAGACTGAGCCATCCCATTATTCTTCCCTTGATCCTAAAGTGATGAAGGTTTGTCCATGATGAGACCTTCGTAGACCTTGTTTGTCTCTGGTTGATTGTGGGTACTCTATTTATGTTGTATGTAAACCAGGGAGAGACTGGAACGTGCCTTGCTGTTCTGTCCTCTAATTTCACAGGTGCAGCCCTGTGATTTTCTGATATTGTGACATCTGTGATTTTTTTTTTTTTTTTTTGTGATTGAGAGATTAGAAACCACCTGCAAATTTGTGAATTTCATCTTGTTTACTGTAATAAAACTTGCATTTGTTTATAACCCAGGTCGGAGAACTGCGTCGAGAGTTAGAATTGCGCAATATCAGTTCCAAAGGTCTGAAATCTCAGCTGATTGCTCGTCTAATGAAAGCTTTGAAAGCAGAGCAAGAGAAAGAACAGGAAGACAAGGAAATGGAAGCTGAAAAGGTAATTAAATCTTTATCTCTTACATGGTCAAAGGGTTCCTGGGCAGCCCTGGAATTCCAAGAAACCATGGAATTTAAAAATTTGAAAACAGACCCTGGAAACAGTGGAAAAGTCAAGCATGAGAATGGTTAAACAAAATTTGACCATCCCATTTGATTGAAATTGGATTTTATCGTGTAATGACCTCTTTGATGTTGAACTGATACGGATAAGAACTTCTACCCAGTCAGAAATTTAACCCAGATTTTATGGTATTTTATCATTGTCTCTTTAGGAAGATGAAGTTTGCAAGACTGATGATGAAAAATCCAAGGAGGAAGATGAGGAAGAGAAAAATGAAAGCAAGAAAAGAGAGGTAAATTTTTACATTGTGGGTCCTTCTTGAAGTGATAACAGAATGGAATAGATTAGTTTTTATGTATATGGGAAGCCAATGTGTACAGGTTCCCTCAAACAAGTTATTCAGACAGACTTCAGCTAGTGAAAACATAACTTGTGAAAAAATCCAAAGCGTCTTAAACAGTCATGCTCCGGAAACATCAAGGACTGTGACCGACAGGACACCATCACCATGGTTCACGTTGGAAACAAAAGCAGCAAAACAGGCCAGGCGACGAGCAGAAAGGAAATGGAAGAAAACAAAGTTACAAATTGACAAAGAAATATACATTCACCATAAGAAACTTGTGAATGACACCATTCGAAAAGCTAAATGTGACTATTACAACTCAAGGTTTTGTGAAATTCAAAATTCAAAACAATTTTTCAATTTGTCCAATGATTTGTTGGGCAAACAGAAAAGGATCAACCTGCCAACTTCAATAGAAAAGGAACATCTGCCTAATGCATTTGGGGACTTCTTCATGGACAAAATAGAAAAAATTAGAGACAATTTAAGTAGTTGTGATATAACTAGTGAAAATTCTGTATTTGTTGGGAATAATCTTTCTTGTTTCAGTGAAGTTACCAGTGATGAAATCAATGACATAATTTGTTCTGCTGCTACTAAGCAATGTGAACTAGATCCCATGCCCACAGACTTGTTAAAAAAATGCTTACCTGATCTTTTACCATCCATCACAAAAATTATTAACACTTCTTTATGTACAGGTGCTGTGCCAGAGACCTATAAAGTTGCACTCGTTAAACCTTTGCTTAAGAAAGTTAATCTTGACTCTGAAAACTTGAAAAACTATAGACCAGTATCTAATCTTCAATTTTTATCAAAGATTTTAGAGAAAGTAATTTTAAAACAACTACTTGGTCATCTAAACAATAACGCTCTCTGTGAATCATTCCAGTCAGCATATCGTGCAAATTGTAGCACTGAAACTGCTTTATTGAGGATTGTTAATGATTTGTTTGGATTACTGGACAAGGGCTTGGTTTCGTGTTTAAACATTCTTGATCTATCAGCTGCCTTCGACACTATAGATCATGAAATTATTCTTTGCAGATTAGAAGCAACCTATGGGATCTCTGGTATAGCTCTGAAATGGTTCAGGTCCTATCTATGTGACCGAAAACAAATTGTTGTAACAGATAACATAAAATCAAAAGAATACATACTGCCATATGGTGTTCCCCAAGGCTCAGTTTTAGGTCCCATTCTCTTTATTATGTACATTGGGCCCCTGTCTAATATTTTTAAAGATCATGGTTTTTATTACCATCAGTATGCTGATGATGTCCAACTATATCACCCTGGTACGACTTTAGGTCATGTTGACAATGTTATAAAAGATAGTGAAAAGTGTATTATGGACACAAAAGAATGGATGAACCAAAACAAACTAAAGCTAAATGAAGACAAAACAGAAGTTATGATTATTGGAAAGAAAAGACAAATTACTGCAATTAAAAATGTAAAATTAAATCTTGGTGAAAGCACTGTAGCAAACGTGAATAAAGTTAAAAACTTGGGCACAATTTTAGAATCAGATCTCAGCATGGAAAATCAAATAAGTTCATTATGTCGATCATTAATGTTTCAATTAAAAAACATCAGCTCTATTCGTCCATTCATATCCCAAGAGGCAACTCGAATACTTATCACTTCACTTATGTTTTCAAAGCTTGATTATTGTAACTCTCTGCTCTTTGGAATTCCGAGCAACAAAATAAAACGCCTTCAGATAATTCAGAATAATGCAGCTAGACTGATTTTTAGAAAATCAAAAAGAGAATCTGCCTCAAGCCTTATTGACCAACTTCACTGGCTTACTGTTGAAAACAGAATAAAATTTAAAGCTGCAGTTTTGGTTTACAAATGTCTTGAAGGTTCAGCTCCCTCCTATCTTTCGGAACTTTTGAAAAAACATGAGTCTGATAGATTTTTAAGATCTACTACAGAAAACAAACTGGTTGTTCCCAGGTGTAAAACATCAAATTATGGAGATAGAGCTTTTAGTTGTTTTGGTCCCTGTGTGTGGAATTCTTTACCACAAGAGGTTCGAAATTCTGCCTCTCTAAACATATTTAAAAACAGGTTAAAAACATTTCTTTTTAAAAACTGAATTTTATAGCTTGCTATGGATGTATAAAACTAGTTTGTCTGTGTGTGTGTAAGTTTATTTGAATGTGCTTTTATGATTTTTTACTGTGTACAGCGCCTAGAGCTTTTAATGTTTTAGTCCTGGCGCTATATAAATGTATATATTATTATTATTATTATTATTATTAGTGGGTGTAAAGTTATTTGAAACGGATGAAGTTTATATTACATGGTGTCTACAGTAGTGTGAAATGACATGTTTTTGTTTGTTGAAGGATGCAAATGGAAGAACTGTAGCAGTTCTCAGGTATAGATTTAATTAGCTGCATCCTTATTTTATGACCAGATTTTTTTATTTAAATAGGTCTTGGAATATGTGAGTGTGCATGAGAAAACCCACAATAAGTCGCAAACATGATATTTTGAGTTCTGTACACATAATAAAAGACAAGACATTTCTGATAAATTGAAGTCAGTGACCCCCCTAAAACAAGATTTTGAGAAAACGGCATTTAATCCTAAAAGTGGCAATAGCTAATTGACCCATTAATATTGGAGTGATTGCTGTTAGGAGACCGTAGTCTAATAACTAAGCCGTTATAGAGATCATACTGAGTAGTGTTCACTGCTCATCTACAGTTTACCCTGTAACATGCCACGGTCCCCTAAACAACAGCCAAGTCGGAAGTTTTTGGATCTTGTTAGGAGACCGTAGTCTAATTACAAAGCCTTTATAGAGATCATAGTGAGTAGTGTTCACTGCTCGTCTACAGTTTACCCTGTAACATGCCACGGTCCCCTAAACAACAGCCAAGTTGGAAGTTTGTGTCGGACCCATATTTTCACTTCAAAGCCGTTATTCTCAAAATCAGCTCTGTCGACATGTGGGTTTTCTCATGCACACTCACATATTTCAGGGAAATTTTGGGTAAGCTAACTTGGAAAGAATATGACATGTGATTGTCGTTTATTGGGTGAATGTCATTGTTTTGCAACAGGATGAGGAGCACCAGAGGAAAGAGAAGAGAGAGAAAGCTGTGCTGGAGCGTCGTTACAAACTGCCAGACAGCCCAGCTGTGTTGGTTCATCCATCAGCCACAGCCAAAAGTGGCAAGTTTGACTGCTCGGTCATGTCATTAAGCCTGTTGTTAGACTATAGGCCCGAGGATAACAAAGAGCATTCTTTTGAGGTGAGTAAACATCAACATAAAGCAAAACAAAAGGTCGCTATGCACATTCGGACAGGTGATGGAATTAGGGAGATTAGCAGTGATTGATGTGAGATTTCCTATCTATGTCCTACATCGTCAGGGGCCATCCATAAAGTTGATATGCTTGGGGGGGTTAAAAGGGTGCCCCCACTGTATAAAAAGAACACATGGTGGGGGGGGGGGGGTGCATAGGAACCATATGCACATCTAATGAAGCAGACAAATGGTCCATAAAAAGTGTCATTTAAAGTTTGAGAATATCAAGGCCACATTGAAGGCTTTGGGCATTTTATTGGCTGTACACTCAGACAAGGAGTTGAAGGAGGCGCATCAAAGCCTAGCATATGACAAGAGTTGAAATCTTCAAAGCATGTGTTATGAATGGCACCTAAGTTTGTCAGCTTTTATAAATATATGCAATACTAATAATTGTGGGAAATATTCAGTAAAGATAATGTAGAATTAAAGCACAGTTTCAATATGTAACAGCTGAGACAAAAGTCACTCAGAATTTAAGTATTTTTCATCTTGTGATAACATATTCAGCTATCGTATTAGTTGCTTTTTATCTCAGGCTTTTGTTTTGTCATTTTCAACATAGGTGTCTCTCTTTGCTGAACTCTTTAATGAAATGTTGATGCGAGACTTTGGGTTCCAAATCTACAAGAGCATCGTCTACGCACCAGCCAAAAGAGAAGATGACAAGAAGAAGGATAAAGATGATAAGAAGGACAAAGATGAGAAAGATGATAAGAAAGACAAAGAGAGAAAAGATGAGAAGAAAAACAGAGAGAGAAGTCGTGTAAGTTTTAAGATTCTAGTTTTTATTGCCCAATAATATTACAATAACTTGTGGGGCACATGGAAAAATCCATTGATATCTGGTTCATAGCATTTACTTACTCTTACATGAAAATTTGAGGTGGTCAGTTTGAACTCATCCTTTGATTTTTTTTTTATTTTTTTTTTTTGTAATTCGGATGCAATTATTGTGGCAGATTTAACCCTCGTCCCACATTGAGTGAAGTTGTCCATGTAACGCCTAGTGCGGGGATCACAGAATAGAGATACTACCAGAGCAGGAATACGTCATCAGTTTTGACTACCCTGCGCCATTTTGTCTGAGATTATTTGCTCGTAACTAGGCACATGCGTAACAGTGTTTAATGTAACATCAGCGAGTATGTATTTAGAGAGAGATCCCACTTCCACCAAATTGTGAAAGTTGGTCAGGGCGGTAACAAGAATTGAAAGAGACCGTTGACACCAAAGACAGCGAGCATATCTGTTTACTGTGGTTTGTTCATATTTTTGGGTTGATTGAATCTATTTAGAGCCATTTGTAAGCTCTTACTCCCTGTGGAAATGTACAAACGAGTACTGTTTACAGCTGATCAAGTCAAGTGAAATTGCATTTCATCCAAAGTGGCAGTGTGCATACTTCCTGTAGTCGCAAAAAGTGGGCTTCGTTCGCTTCTGGTAATTCCTTCGTTGGCAGGGATAACCGATGGCCAGTCAGCCGCTCGCTCGTGTTGTGCCGCTTACCTCGGCAGTCGGGTCATTTTAAACATGCGTGTCGTGTTTACTTTAGAATGCAGTAACAAATTTATGTTGGATAAATCATAAGTGAATTGTTAAGTAGAAGGCCATAATAAAGAATGTTCTGCATTTATATGCTGCTTAAAACAGAAGCCTGCAAGTTTTTGCCCCTAAGCTAGGCCATTAACAAATTAGTTTTTAAGCCAGGTACTTAAATTGTACTAACTACATTTATCACAACACTGCCTTCTCCCTCCACCACTGTTTTAAGACCCAACCTCCATTATTTTGTTTTCTAATCACAACCTTCTTAATGACTTTGGCGAGAGATTTTATTTCCACCTCATGCAGTGCGTACACGTATGTTAATGCTATTTAACCAAAGCAACGGAGTATCTTTGTAATTACCGCATCAAATAAAAACAACGACCAACAACAAAATCGGTCATTTTCTCCCAATTTCCTTGATGAAAAACCTACGGACAGACACCCTTATGGAGCACTTCTCCTAGTATTACATCAGAATTCATAATTACACATAGAATGACGTCTCAGACAAGCAGACAGCCCCCTTCTTATCATATTGCATATAGATGACAACCAGTATCAAATTCAAAAGTTTCCTAAAATTTTTTCCTCTGTTCAAACTTCTGACTGTCAGCACTATTACTTGAGTACGGTATGACGAATAGTTACAAAATTTTATCATAACCGAATGATACCATTTTGTTTAGATATAGTAAGGGTGACAGGATAGATAAACAAGCGAAACGTGTGGGAAAAAAACCCAGCGCCAGCAACCAAGTAAACAAACAGGAGACACTGCATCACAGCACACTAAGGTGGCCTCCCACAGGACAGGGTCTGCAGAGTGAAGGACTGGACACTACAGTGGCCTCACATACCTCCTGGTTTGCAGTCAGGAAGCCATTATAGTGGCCTTGCGCAGGACTTTGGTTAAAAAAAGGGACTGGGGCTGAATCCTCAAACAAAATTCTCGATATGGTAGAGAATTCGTCTAAAGTATGAATGTGATCACTAACTGGGATTATAATCGAAAATTTGACTTTCATTGGTGTATATGCTGGAAAATGAAAGGTATTTTTGCCTTGCCAGAACCACTGTGTTTTACTGTTTACTTTCGATTGTTGTGATACCTCTAAAAATACTGAGTAAGCTCCATAAAACCATATATTTATGTATAGAGAATAAATATCAATTCTAAATTTGCTGGTTACAGAACAGTGCTGTGCTGTTATGTGTTAGTATAATAAGTAAAGCACAAGCAGTTCTGTTAGGAAAAAATACTTTTCATTTACCAATATATTCACCCATATGCTGTCTTTTAATCCAAAAGATCTGTCGTTGCCAGCATCTACATGGACAATACAAACTCCTATCTGTGCAGTAGCATTTTTTTATGACCCTTTAAGACTCACGTACTATACACAATTTAATCCTTACAATTGATGAGAAATCCCTTTGCTCTTCAGGAGCCAAGCCCAAAGCGCAAGAAAACAGATGAGAGGGTGAGTGATTCAAAGATCACATTATTTCCTGACCAGCTCAGTTTTTTTTTCACGTTTACAATATCAAAAGTTCTGCATCTGGATGTTCAATGTATTGAATTTTTAGAACTGCAGTTTTGAAGTGTGATAATGACATTAGCTGTTGCATTGCGTTAAAAATTGAGTTAGTCTGTTCAGATCAATTACAGTACAAGAAAGTGAAGATTGCTTGTCAGTGAAATAGTCCCTTGAGACTACTCTAAGAATGGATTCAGGGTTGAGTGTATCTAGCTTAGAAAGTGTGACATAAAGATCAGTGAATCAGAAATTTCATACAGTCGTTCTTCAAGCGCAGCTGTTCACTGGTTGTTGTCCATAACCAGAGAATAACAATGACCCATGTGAATATAATTTTGAATGGCAGATAGAACCCTGTTATTCTCAGTTCATGATATACAGCTATTTGAAAAAACATCCATGTTTGTATTCAGCCTGAGAAGCATATCATGAAGATGCATAGCTGTGAATTTCATTTCAGAAGGAGACCAAACATATTGGCTACTGTTTGGGAAAAGGAAAGGAATTAAGGAAATATGTTTAACATGTAACAAAGCAAATGCATTTTCAAATTCTGCATTCAGCTATAAATTTTCTTAACAGCTCACCACATTGTTTTTGGTTTTTATTTTTTAAATGTATGATGAACATGTACATTGATTAATACAAAAATTTAATACAATAGCCTTCGACGTCAAGTATTTAGAAATGCAGTGCAGGGGTGAGCCAATGGCGAAAATAGTATTCAGGCTTTGGGTTTTTGTCTTTGCAATCTGCAGGATGATAGAGAAGATAAAAGAGACAGAGATGAAACAATGGACGACAGTAGTGTTAATGGAGATAAAGATGACCATGAGGTTGGTATTGTCTCAAAGTTAGGATGCAGAAAGTTCACCGAACATGAAATGATGTAGATTTTGTAGGACGAATAAACTAAAGCTTTTCACCAGACGGCATAGATATAGTTTTAATGTAAAGTGTTCTAATGAAGACAAGGAGAGCTGACTGTGTTCTGTGACCGGCTGTTATTATCTGTTAAAGTTATGTTGCTAAGTAAATGATCAGAATCAACAGAAGACACTTCATGTATGTCACAGAAATAATGGAGGTCACCTGGAATGGATAACATTATAAATCAATATGTCATCAGTTTTTCCATTGCCTCCCTTTTGAAATGCAAACTGTTCTTCGGGCTTCCGTTGAATGCAGCATATTTTGCCTTATGCATGGCGTTGATTTATTTATAAGTAGAAAATAGCGTTCGGAAAATAGAGATGTTGCATACTTGTAATTGTGTCCAATCCTCCACTACCTCCAGTGTCAGACATTTCATATAAATATCACTTCTCTGTCATGATTCTACACAGTTTACTGGTAAGATTGAAATTGTGTTTTCTCTTTCATTCACTAGGACAGAGATGAGGACGAAAGGAAGGAGAAAGGTGAGAAATATGCTTTCTTTTGGATTCGTTTCATTTTACAAAAAGATATGCTCACCAGTTTTATCCCATTGTTAAATCTGTTTGTACTTTTACTCCCTCCCTTGTGCCTTAATGATTAAGATCAGAAATAAGGTAACTGTATTTTACTCAGTGGCTGCTGGATGTAGTGGCACCAATTTATCATTCCCAGTGGATTAGGGTATTTTGAAAACTGCGCAACTGTTTCAAAATTGAATGCAGGTTTCATTTTTTTGCATTGAAAATTGTGTTCTCCTCATTGCTGTGTGTCTGTAAAAGTGTGAATGAAGCCAAACAAAAAAAAAAAAAAAAAGATGAAAAAACCCATCATTATTGAGAGTGATTAAAGATAACTGCATGGCCTGTTTCACTTAATTTTGAACTGTTATGGACCAGCGTAAGCGACACAATAACAATTAAATGTTAAGTTTCAACTCACTGTGCATTTTTACTCTACACTTGTGTGACTGAAATGTGCTGTCAACTGTAATCAGTGAGTTAAAGGGCAGATCATATTGTGTTTAGTGTGGAAAGCTGTTATCAAATGCAGGAACTTTTTTTTTGTAATTTCGTGAATCTTTTCATTTGTCCACAGATGAGAAGAAAAAAAAGAAAGATGAAGAGGCTCAGAAAAAGACAGTGGATCCATCTCTTCTCCTGGCATTTTCCTACTTTGATCAGAATCATTGCGGTTACCTGACAGACAAGGACACGGAGGAAATCATTCACACCTTGGGCTTGAAACTTTCCAGGGCCCAGGTAGGTTCAGTTGATATTTTATCATCAAACAACAAGTCTTAGCTCTACCAAATAAATGATTACTTCAATAAGGGAAACATCACGGGGCATATAAACTTGTGCCATGCTTTAAACTCAAACTATCCTGACAAAGTCCAATATTCTGCTCAGTGTAAGAACAAGGGATTAGGAGGTGTTGGTGTGTACAGGGGTATCAAACAGGGAGTAAGAAATATTCCTTGGGTAGTTTCAGTACATTTATGGACTCATATCTTGAAACTTGCAGATCAAGAAACTGATACAGAAAGTTCTACATCGTGATGCCTTCAAATATCGAAAGTACACAGATCGAGATGTGGATGAGAACGGCACACCCATCCAGCAGGAAGAGGAGGAAGGAACACCGTCCAAACCAGAGCCTGAGCAGCTGGCTAAAGGTCAGTTTTAAGCCAGTGCAGGGCTAAGCAGATTGGCCTGTCATGTTTTAGTTGTATCAGAATTAATGGGAAGGCAGTTTGTTGTTTTTCATTCATCTTGATTTGTTGTTTGTGAATAGTAATCTGTAAAAGTGAGTTGCAAAATTTATGCCAACAACTCCACAACAATCACAAAACCTAGAAACGTGGTTTTCATCTAAATTCCTATTAAAAGTGTAGGTTTTGATGAGTGATTGAAATTTTGGGGATATAATTATTTGCATTACTCAGCATGGACAGTTTTTGAAGTTGAGCCCTATCTTTTCCATGTAGTGTTTGTTTTATAGAAGTCCAGGTATTGACGGGGCTATTCTACTTGACGATCAAGAAAACAAGGAAAAGCACTTGTAATCTTTCAGATCAGTCAGTGGGGAAATGTTTTCTTTAGAAGTTATAAACCCTCAAGGCAATTGAAAAACTTCAAAAGGTAAAATGTGTTTTTTGTTACAAATATTTTCTCCACCAGGCAACAAGGAGAGTCTGCGCAAACTTTTAGAGCTGTCGGGGGTGAAAACAGACACGTCAACTTCACAAGGTGCCCCAGTTACACCAGCAAATGAAAACGACAATCCCAACTTTGTTTATTACAAAGGGGCTCTCTTAGACATTGAATCTCTCATGCAGAGATTGGATAGGAGTGAGAAGTCTCGCACTGCCCTTGAGAAAAATTTGGAAGACTTGACTGATGAACTCAGTAAGGCAGACAAAGTTTCTAGTTTAGATTTGTGCTTTGTGTGTCATATTCATCCTCAGCATTTCATAAAAATGTTTATACAAGGGGACCCAGCAGGGGCTTTGGGTAGTGAAGCTTTTACATGCGAGGGCTTTAGCCCTGACTTTCTTTTGTCTTGAAGCATGGGTCTAGGCGACTACATTACTGAAAGAAATCTACTAATCTAGATCAAAGTGACTTTTTAAAAAAAAATCATTTTATAGAATGAAATGTGTTCTATCTTTCTGTTAATAGTTTAGTATGGCAAATAGTTTCTTTTTCTTCAATGCAGAATGGAAATTTTTCTTGCATGTCTCCTGCAAAGTTGTTGTTTTTTTGCGAATGCAGTCTTTTTTTTGCCCTTAACACAGCTGTATTGTGAACAAAATGGGGCCTGCTGTAATAGAGTAAGATTCTGTGCTGACTTTTCGAGTTCTGATACTGAAAGTTTTAAGTGAACATTTTTTGTTGTTGTTGTTTTTTTTCTGAAACTAACTTTTTCTAAAGAGATTTTATAACTTTGAGATTATAAATCATGCAATAAAGACAAAGGATAGAATTTCTTTTCAGCAAGGTAATCATGATTCAAACAATTCCATTGCTATTCTAAATCCCCACTTCTTTATTTCAGAGACTGTGAAAGCAGATCTTGCAGAACATGAGAGTACCAGCAGTAAACTACAGCATGATTTGCGGAAGGCTCGTGCAGATTTAGACCGTGAGAAGGCGCAGTGTAGTACTGCTGAGTCCATGAATAAAGACTGGCACCGCACAGCCACAGAAACCAGGTGAGAAAGCCATTGATATCTTCTCGTTTGTGTCAGCATCATTCATTTGAATACATGTACTTGTGAACAAGTTTGAAAAAGAAAGTTGCCCATTTCAAAGGCCAGAGTTTAGATCTTTAAAAAGTATGTCAAAATATGGCAAAAAGAAAAAGTTGTATTGAGCAAAGCCTCAGCGTAAGAAGTAGTTCAGAAACGATACAATAAAATGCAAAGGCAAAAGGGAGTTTTTGAGCCCACATATATTGAAGATGTGCTGCACTCCGAAAATCCTAGTCTGGTCTAACCGCTGCGTACTCATATTGATTTAACATTCTACACATTTTTTTCCTGAAGAAGGTTAATCTACTGAAAGCACAAGTTGTCCTCCCTTTTCCTCTTGTATTTTGTTGTTTTGTTTCTGTTTTATTTCTTGCGTGAGGCTTTGCTACTTACAACTTTCTTTTTGCCATATTTCGACTTTGCTCTAAGCTGTTCCGGGGCCCCGCAAATTTTTTTGTTGTTTTTATAATATTTCGTCAGACTTTAAAATTAGTGGTGTTGTATTAGAAGCAGGCAAGGAAGTTATTCACTAATTCAGGTTTTAAATGGCAAACCATAGCGCTCAACAGAGACCTGATTAGAATTCAGTTTATCTTTAACACAAACTCAATCTTTTCATGAAGATGCCAAATTTTTTTTGATAATAGAGTTGATTATGACAATGGATAATTTCCCTCAGATCCCAGATGCTGAGTGCACTGAACAGTTTAAATAGCATGTTGAA
The DNA here is from genome assembly GCA_963931925.1 of Onchidella celtica. Taxonomy (NCBI): domain Eukaryota; kingdom Metazoa; phylum Mollusca; class Gastropoda; order Systellommatophora; family Onchidiidae; genus Onchidella; species Onchidella celtica. Next base: position 77,449,617 of record OZ007568.1, read on the forward strand.
CAAAGATGAGACCAAACCCAAGCATGATGACCACAAGTTCAGAAGTGATGACCACAAATCTAGAGGTGATGACCACAAGAAAAGAGATGGGAAGAAAGAAGCAGAGGAAAAAGATGTTAAGCTTGAGAAAAAATATGAGTGTGTGAAGGAGGAATCTGCCTAGTCCACTCAGAAACCAAACTCAATGCCTGGGTAAGCCAGGCATCCTATGAGCTGTGGAACTCTAGGGACTCTTGGAAAAGCCCTGCAACTTAGAAATTTGAGAAAATAAAACCTGGAAATAATGGTCTGGAATACTCAAGTTTAAAATTATGAACAAAGTGTAAGAAATTCTGAACAAAAATTATAAGTAAAAAAAATACACAAATGTCTCTGCTATCACCTGGTAGCTTACGTGGTCATTTTCCTGCTTTTAAGTAGCCCTGGAATTTTACATTTTGAGCCTTGAAGCCCAGGAAAAATATTCTTATGAGGATGTGCAAGAGTCCAGATGTACATTCAATATGTGGCAGGATAGGGAAGGGAAATTTTGGAACGCATGGTCACAACACAAACTTTCATGTTATATCCAATTATGTTCAGTTTGCTCAAAGTTTTTCTAGTTTGAATGTCAATTTATCTCTTGTATAAAACTTGCCTCACATGACAACAGAGAAAACTGCTGGGAGCTACAGGGAGAGAATAGCATCGGAGATATGTATTGTGTTCATGTGCAAAACAACAATACTTTCATGTGATCACTCTTTCTTTTCATTTTACCTTGGCACCACTTTGTGTTTCTAATGTAAATATGTTTTTTTGCAATGCAAGTCATAGTTAACCTTTTCCTCCACTGGATGGCATCCACCCGTACATGAGACAAAATTGAATCTGACACTCTTCACCTCATAAAACCATAGCTGGTCAGTGGGTTGTTATTCACCAATAAGGTCAACAAATGTTACTACACTATTTTATTTTGGAGAGTTCTGGTCAGGTTTACATTTCATATGTGTAGTCATAAAGATGGCCAGTAGTAACTTTTAGATGATGTCACCTCACCTGTCACCTGTCGGCTTCATCGTCATTATCAGTGTAATTATCAGTTGTTGCAGACTCATTCTCATATAAACTCATATGCACACCACTCCAACTATTTCATACATTTGATTTTCATTTTCTTTGTTCCAGAGAGAATGCACAAATACCATCCTCCTTCAAAAGTATGAAAGGTAAAAAGTACCAAGAAGAGCCAGCTTAGCATTTATTACTGCTTACTTTTGTTATAAGGCCCAATTTCAGTGCATAATATTTGTGAATAAGGTAAACTCTACTTTCTTAAATAAAGCTGTTTAATTTTTTGGGGTCTGGTCACCTGTCACCTGTCGGCTTCATCGTCATCGATGTTAGCTGCTACAGTGGATGTCACGACAAAATCTCCTCCACCCAATCCTGTCCTTAGCTTTCCTAGTTAGTTCACTTATTTCCAGCTGGCTGACTTTCTTGATGTTATCGTGATATGTAATGGGTGGTCTTCCTTGTTTTCTCTTTGTTTCTGTCTTTCCTTGAAGGATTGATATCATAAGGGCCGTGCTTTTGTTTCGGGCCGCGTGGCCGATGTATGCAAGTCTTCTTTTATTTATTTCAGGTGTTATTCTTCTGGTGGTGCCAAGCTGTTCTAAGATGCTTGTATTTGTTCTCCTTTCTGTCCAACTTATTCTGAGTAGCCTTCTGTAAAGCCACATTTCAGCTGCCTCCAATCTTGTTAAGTCTGCCTTTTTGAGTGTCCAGGCTTCACAACCATATAGTAGGACTGGCCAGATCAAGCACTTAAGTATGTTCACTTTGAGGTCCGTTGGTGTGCCTCTATCCTTCCAAATGTTGTTTAGTTGAACCATTTTGTGTTTTGCCATTCCTATCCTTGTTTTTATGTCCTTTGAGCAGCTTCCATCTTGCCATTTATGTGATCCTAGGTATTTGAAATCAGTCACTTTTTCTAGTGCTGTTTTGTTTACTAGTATCTCCTGGTGTTCATGGTGCCCTGTTCCAGTATGCATGACTTTCGTTTTCTTAGCATTTAGGTGTAGGCCTGCTGTCTTGCCCGCTTCATCCACTCTGTGCAACACTCTTTTCATGCTGGTGATGTTATCTGACATAAGAGCTGTGTCATCAGCGTAGCGAAGGTTTGTGATGTTTCGGCCTCTGATCTTTATTCCCATATCTTCTGTCTGCGTTTCTCATGATCTGCTCAGTATAAATATTGAAAAGATGAGGTGAAAGTATGCAACCCTGTCTGACTCCTTTCTCGATGTTGAAATATGGACAGTTCTCATTGTTCCATCTAATCGTTGCCTTTTGTTCGTGGTATAGTGCAGCGATGAGGGTCACAAGGTGTTTCGGGAATCCCATCTTAATCATTATATCGAACAGGTGATGGTGCCTAACGCTGTCGAACGCTTTGCTGTAGTCTATGAATGTGATGAAGGCTTCGTTTCCATTGCTTCTTATCTGTTCAATCATTATTTGTAGTATGAAGAGCATGTCAGCGGTTCCTCTGTTGGTCCTGTAACCAGCTTGACATTCTGATAGTTCCTCTTCTACCTTAGATTTCATTCTGTTGAGTATGATGATGAGCAGGATTTTGCTGGTGTGACTGATGAGGGCGATGGTTCTATAATTTCCACAGTCTTTGACATTGCCGCTTTTGTATAGCATGACGAATTCTTGTAGCTTCCAGTCTGTTGGCCATTCATTTGTCTGCCAAATTAGATGATGTACGATGGAAAATGTTAACTGAATACAGTTTTTTATCTATTTGAATGTAACTAATTTTTTTAATGCTGTACAAGCAGCTGTTTTATATATTGTAGAAGCTTCCAGGTAGATGCATGCTTCAAATTCTATACTTGCAGCTCAAAAACCTGTAGCAGTAGCAGGGTTAATTTTGTCAGCACAGTGCAGGAAATGATTATCACCATTTTCACAAATGAGATAATCACTTTTCACACTGACCCGACAATTTGTTGGCAAACAAGTTTTATGACAGCAGCTTCTTGAAATTTCGTCTGATTTATGATCAGTATAGCATCACAGAGGGTACACTAGTGTATTGTGGTAGCTTCTGTGAGAAATACGAAGAAAAAGAGACCGGTTAAAATTGTAGGTAAAGCAGCTGTCACAATAGAAGGCCTTGTAGTAAGTCAGTTTTAACTCTTAGAGTACCCATAATTGCCATTTCTGTAATGATTATATCTTACCTGAAAGGCTCATTACAGTGTAAAAATTTGATAAGTATGTGTAATATTCTTTGGTGAATTAGGACTGGAACCAATGAGTATGGCGGACAATTGTATCTGCTTGGAATCAAATACATAAAATTTTTTAAATATGTCGGAGGGAATCTGTATGAATCAATATTTTGAAAACCTGGTTTAAGTGCATGTTTGTTTAAGGACTTGTTGAGGATGGCAGTCCAGATGTTTGACATGAAATGGCTGAAATGTTGTGGGTGATTACCTGGCTGATCTGAGCAGGTCAACCGAGATTATTGTGTTTTACCTTCATTTGTCTTGTAACAAATATTTTGCTCAGATGGAATACTTCTCATATAAATGCGCAAATATTCATCATATTGTTCTTGATTGTATAACCTAGGTAGTAGGCCTACTAAAATCGTCAGAAATTGGAACATTTTATTTGAATTCTGGAGTTTTTCAAGAATTTTTTTTTTCTTTTTCATTGATACAGAACTTGCATGATATTAGCTATGAAAGACAGGCCAAACTATGTTTTGACTGTATCTGTTACATCTGCACAGGCATTTCAACATGCAGTGTGTGGTAAATCTCTGTTCAAGAGCATTTCCATCAGCGATTCAGCGTAATGTTTTTTTAAAGAATGATTTTATTGCATTTCATCCTCCAGCTTTGTTGTATGGAAATATGATGCTGTGTTATTGTTGAAATATGCCCTGGTATACTGCATCATCATCTGCCTTGTGACTCAAGTGTTCTAATTTAGTCAGGATTTAATTTGTTCATGGTGTAGATATTCTTGTTTGTAATGTATAATGTACAGAACTTGGAGCACTCAGAATTCTACAAGAAACTCTATTATATATAGTTTTCCTTTCCCAACAGATTGATGTACTTTTTATTGTATCTTGTGTTGTTCACCTTGAAATAAATGTTTTTCCAACTATATTCCGTGGCTGTTCCTTAAATCCAATTTAATCTGGTGACAGAGGCTTTGGCTCAGTAGAGAAATGGAATAGTAGATTTCATGTTCATTTATCCACAGACGTGGGAACAAGTATGGAAAAATTTCCTGAACTTTTGACCATCAATCGCAATACATATAAAAATATATTTCACATGCATACATTTTTCACTTCAGAGAAATTAAAAAAACTATATATATCAGGAAATTTCCTGAGGATTCCCATCCCTGAGCAAATGATGCCTTTACGTGTCCATGAAAATGTATCACATCGGTAAGTTAACAGGCAGTTGCTCACAGTAATATATAAGACTCCACTATTACTATCTCACCCTGGAAAATCAATAAGCAAACTGTCAAAAATTTGGAATTCACTGGTAAGTCCAGCTAGACAACTAACCTATTCACTGCATCATATCAAACTGACTTTGGAAAAACTTTCTAGTCCTGTGATTGACTCCACAAAGGATTTCTGTCAACTTTCAAATGACAACACAATGACCCTTGTTTTAGTTCTAAACTGCAATTAAATCTGGTATTGCATTAACTATACTCGGATGTACAATAACTACATGTATGAAAGTGGACACTGATCCAGTTGGATATTTTCCCTCCATCTTTACAGAATAGTCTGAATTTCTCTTTTTATCTTGATATGATGGTGAACAGTATGTGCACTGCGCTTTCAGAAAGCAATGGCAGACCACTGGAAGAATTTCTTGCCAAAAACTACAATGAAATGTCACACAAAAGGAAAGAAAGTTATAGTTCTGTGTCCTCTGAGTCCCCCAGGGAGGGTCGGGACTCAAAAACGACTGGGGAGGGAGAATCCACAACTGCAGAAGGCACCCGTGATGACGATACTGGCGTATCTGACGGTGAGTGCAAGAAACAGAGGTGTAGATACTCCTATTCAAAGAAAAGAAAAAGCAAAAGTGTCATCAACATCGGCACCTGGAATGTTAGGACCATGAAACAAATGGGAAAACTTACACTCCTGTTAGAGGAGCTGAAGGAACTCAGCATGAACATCACTGGACTGAGTGAAGTACGATGGGACAAACAGGGCCTATTCAGGACAGAAGATCACACCATCGTATACAGCGGAAACAAACGCGGCATGAATGGTGTTGCAATTATACTGGACAGACGCTTACGAGACAACATTAGCAGCCATGACGCTACAAGTGATAGAATTGTCACTGTGAAACTTGACACCCAACCCGTGCCCCTGAACATCATACAACTATACGCCCCCACATCTGCGAGCACAGAAGAAGAAATAGAGCTGTTCTATAATGACCTACAATCAGTAACAGACAAAATCCCAAGCAGAGAAATATGCATAATCATGGGAGATTTCAATGCCAAAGTGGGAGAGGGTGAGGATCTGGAATGTGGGATAGGACCCTATGGATTAGGAGAACGAAACGACCGAGGAGACATGTTAGCATCTTTCTGCCATGCAAATGAAATGAGCATCACGAACACTCTCTTTAAACACCCGATGCGAAGAAGATACACATGGATAAACCCTGGGGGCAATCTCCGAAACCAGATTGATTACATCCTGATTGACAAAAACTGGAAAACAACTGTGCTCAACTCAAAGACAAGGCCAGGGGCAGACTGTGACACTGACCACATTTTAGTAACAGCAAAGCTGAGATTGAAAGCCTATAGGAAGAGCAAGCCAAAACCCACCACCAGATTTGACACGGACAAACTGAAAGACCCTGAAATCAGCAATGCTTTTCAGATCGAAACAGAAAACCGTTTCTCAGCATTACTCAAGGAGTGGTCAGCTGAAGAAAGACACCCAGATACACTGTGGAAAGACATGAAAAGAATTTGGAGTGAAACAGCTGAATCGAAACTCGGGAAAAGAACGAGGAAAACTCCCAAACCATACATCAGTGAAGAAGTGATAGAGCTTGCAAAAAGAAAGAGCAAAGCCAGAAAACTTAGTAAACAAGATGAATATCATGCACTGAAGAAGGAAATCCAAACAAATATCAGAAGAGACAAGAATGCATGGTTAGAAAGAGAGTGTGCAAACATAACAGAATGTAATACACAAAGAAAGTCAAAAGAAATGTTTGAACAAATAAGAAAAGTAAAAAAGAGGGATTTCCAACCACAGAACTTGAGTCTGAACTACAAAGAAGGCACAACACTGACAAATACAAAAGATGTGCTCTCAAGATGGCACGAATACGGCAAGATGCTGTTTGCGGACATCAGACCAGACCCGAGGGACCTCCAACAACCAGACTCACAACAGATAGATAAAGAACCAGAACCTCTCTTGGAGGAAGTACAGGCTGCAATAAAACAAATAAAGAATGGAAAATCCCCTGGATTAGACAACATACCAGGTGAACTCCTGAAACATACCAGCGAATCAGGAATAAAAGCACTCCACCAAATGATCTGCAAAATTTGGCAGACAAATGAATGGCCAACAGACTGGAAGCTACAAGAATTCGTCATGCTATACAAAAGCGGCAATGTCAAAGACTGTGGAAATTATAGAACCATCGCCCTCATCAGTCACACCAGCAAAATCCTGCTCATCATCATACTCAACAGAATGAAATCTAAGGTAGAAGAGGAACTATCAGAATGTCAAGCTGGTTACAGGACCAACAGAGGAACCGCTGACATGCTCTTCATACTACAAATAATGATTGAACAGATAAGAAGCAATGGAAACGAAGCCTTCATCACATTCATAGACTACAGCAAAGCGTTCGACAGCGTTAGGCACCATCACCTGTTCGATATAATGATTAAGATGGGATTCCCGAAACACCTTGTGACCCTCATCGCTGCACTATACCACGAACAAAAGGCAACGATTAGATGGAACAATGAGAACTGTCCATATTTCAACATCGAGAAAGGAGTCAGACAGGGTTGCATACTTTCACCTCATCTTTTCAATATTTATACTGAGCAGATCATGAGAAACGCAGACATAGAAGATATGGGAATAAAGATCGGAGGCCGAAACATCACAAACCTTCGCTATGCTGATGACACAGCTCTTATGTCAGATAACATCACCAGCATGAAAAGAGTGTTGCACAGAGTGGATGAAGCGGGCAAGACAGCAGGCCTACACCTAAATGTTAAGAAAACGAAAGTCATGCATACTGGAACAGGGCACCATGAACACCAGGAGATACTAGTAAACAAAACAGCACTAGAAAAAGTGACTGATTTCAAATACCTAGGATCACATAAATGGCAAGATGGAAGCTGCTCAAAGGACATAAAAACAAGGATAGGAATGGCAAAACACAAAATGGTTCAACTAAACAACATTTGGAAGGATAGAGGCACACCAACGGACCTCAAAGTGAACATACTTAAGTGCTTGATCTGGCCAGTCCTACTATATGGTTGTGAAGCCTGGACACTCAAAAAGGCAGACATAACAAGATTGGAGGCAGCTGAAATGTGGCTTTACAGAAGGCTACTCAGAATAAGTTGGACAGAAAGGAGAACAAATACAAGCATCTTAGAACAGCTTGGCACCACCAGAAGAATAACACCTGAAATAAATAAAAGAAGACTTGCATACATCGGCCACGCGGCCCGAAACAAAAGCACGGCCCTTATGATATCAATCCTTCAAGGAAAGACAGAAACAAAGAGAAAACAAGGAAGACCACCCATTACATATCACGATAACATCAAGAAAGTCAGCCAGCTGGAAATAAGTGAACTAACTAGGAAAGCTAAGGACAGGATTGGGTGGGGGAGATTTTGTCGTGACATCCACTGTAGCAGCTAACATCGATGACGATGAAGCCGACAGGTGAGGTGAGGTGTGATGGTGAACAGTTAAAGCAAGAACTCAGGTGGGAACAGTTGTCCCCATGGGTTAAGGTCATTTTCACGTAAGGGTATTGTTGTCTTAGTTGATGCCTGGAAATAACATTTTGCTTCTGTAGCGACAGCTGCAAATGGGATGCAATTTGGTTTTGCCCAGGCATCACCTAGATAACACCATCCTGACAAGTGTGCTTGATAAAACCCATAGGGACAACTGTCTATTGAAAATCCTGTGGGAACATCTGTCCCTACCAAATACATGTGTATTACTTCCTTTTTGTCATTTTGTGTCAAGACAGACCATAATAACACATGAACAAAAAAACGAAGGTGCTGGTCAAGAATGTACAAAGACAAAAATGAACTTGGCAGGAAAAGAAAATTTTTATTTACAATTCCTCTCGACACAGATTAGTAAAACTGAAGTGATGGCAGTGTAAAATGAATTGAAAGTCTAAAATTACGTCATTGAAATTATTAGGACATCAATGACGTGAACTTATTTCACTTGATATTGTGATTTCCATCTGTAAATATCACAAAAACAAATTGCATGAAAACCTTCACTAAACAAAATGAGTGTTTTCCACTTTTGTTTCATGTTTCCTAGATGGATTGCAATGTCAAATGACAAGCTTCATATTAAATTATTATGATAATTTCATTGTTCAAAATTCGACAACTGTACACATAAATTATGCAGTCGTGATCACAACGCAATCTGTACTTTCAAAAAGATGTTTTTCACTCTTTGCACAGCAAAATACATTGTTCTGATAGTTTAGAATCCCTGATATTCAACTACCCAATCCTGGAAACATCAGTGTCATAGAGCCTTGTTCTATGCAAATCATGCGAATACAAACATAAATGTCTACTGACTGAAATCATGGCCATTCATATGATAATTTACCAGTATCTAGGGAAAACATGGCTACAAGAGATCATCAGAGAAATATAATATATTTTCAAATATATGATCTTCCTCAAGAAAGAGCCACTACTTTCATGAAGATGTTACCTTAAATGTTACAAACCTCTCTTCTTGGCTATGATACATTAGTTAAACACTACTCCGTTAACTCTGAAAACCTGGCAGAATCTCCCACAATACACATAGATATCTGTAAAAACATTAGAAAACTTTCTACGATACATCTCTCTTGAACTGTCTTTTAATTATGTCCGAGTTTCCTTCTATAACAATACAAATCACAAGATGGAATATACAAATATTATATACACAACTGGTTGGTTGTCTTGTTGGATGGACTTATTTCCTTCTGTTTCCTTGCTGGCCAGCCAGAATCATGGCAATTCTGATAAAAATATTCAGTGTGTCTATGTAGATACTGATGCTCCTGAAACAGAGAAAGGGGGAGAAAGCATGTTAAACCAGCGAATAGGTTAATTCCCCTTCATCAATTTTGTATGAATGTTGTTAAGGGAGTGTAGCCTAATTACAAAGCCATATTGAGAAAACAGTCGTGTTCACTGTTCGGCAATGGCTTATTATGTAAAATACTTCATGCCTCTCACAACAGCCATGTTATATATTTCAGGACTTGCCAATGCATAGCACCATTTATTGATTAGACTGCAAAGGGCATCAGCTCCAAAACTTTCATACAAGTTACAATATATAATAATACTAGATGAGGTTCCAGGATTTATCCGGGATAAACCTGTGACCCACCGTTCTATCCCTCTCTTTTTGATCTAAATTGAAAGCTTCCCATAGTCTACAGTATTACCACAGATTTCGTGCACACATAGCACTATGCGCTCATTAGCTGTAGGGAAACCGCGCACCGCACTGAACGTATATTAATAAATCGGTTCCGGTGCAGCAGGCTTACTACTGGGAGCCAAAACAAAGATCATTGCATTTACATTTTTCCAGCTTTTGATTTGAAAATACCTGAAACTTGAATCAACACAATCGGTCAATACAAAAGCGATTGGGCTGGATTAGTTGACACTTTGGAAAGTTAACTTTATCATTGTTGAGTTGTCATTTAGGTTGTAGCATCGAGCAAAAAAAGGGTCAAGATTGCACCACAATGAATTACTCCCGCCACTTTTTTTTTTTTATAGTAAGATACTCAGATCATAACACAACCATTGATAGTAACCGATACCAACGTGTCTATTTTTAAAAGAATATATTTTCAGTTCATTTCATCTTGGCTTGGGGTCGTCTTTTGGCTTTTATTTGAGCATTCAGTTTGGTGCACTTTTTCCTAACACAGAAAAGTATGTGTCAAGAGCGGATTTAATTCATAAGAGTAAATTTTTGCGAGAGCAGTAAGTAATTTTTAGAAACGTAATTATTGTACGAGCCAGCATAACTTGGCCTTGAGCTGGTCTCGTAAACAATGTGTTTTGAACAGTTTTTTCCCTGATAGATAGACAGAAGGTGGGGAAGGATAGAGGGACAGCGTAGGTGTGCATGACTGAGCACTTGTTGTATCTCGTGTTTTGAACTAGGGGTAGTAAAGAGGGAAGGGGTGAGTAGGAATTAAATGTTATTGAGACGTCTGTTGACGTACAGAAAAACCGTGATCCAGAGTAAAAGCTCGGGGTTTTGAACATGTTAAGAATTTATTGCTATAAAATTTATATTATATTGTATTGAAGTAATTCGACCTTTGATGTCGACCCAAGGTCGTTGCGTAGGGCTGTTACTTAAAATAACTCAGTTCGGCAGCTGAGCTAGAAGTGGTTGCACCAATCACAATCCAGGAATTAGACGGTAAGCTGCAGATGCAGTCCAGTATTTAAGGCCATACAGAACTTAGTTCTGGGCCACATGTAGAAAATCCATTTACGAGGTGGACGGCGATAGTCCTCAGCCAGATGAGGGACATGGAGACGCAGTTGAGCAGTCCATTGTGAGGGGCCTGATTTAAAGCTCCAGAGCCTAAGCTACTTGGTTTGATATAAACCCACAGCGTTTACATCCAGCGCTCTCACTCCCAGTGAGGGCCGCATGGTGAGAGTCTATACTAATTTGTAATGATGAAAGTGAACCGTTCTACTTACTTTTGAAGACAGTTTCAGAGCTACCGCCAGACAACGCATGGTTGTACAAGCATTCTCCATGGCGTGTCTAGAGGAAATGTCCACATCATAACATGTCTCATTGAATTAATAGAATTTAAACTGTTATATCCGTCGCCACGTGCGCGGATTCTATTTGCCATATAACTCATATGACCTGCAAGTAGTTAGATTGAATTCGTTAGTCTTTATAAAAGCTGTAGTTCCATTAGTTAGATTCAGTTGCCTTTGAATTGATATATATATTTATAATTATATTTGTTACATTAATTCCTGTAATTAAACTGCTCTACAGTTCTGCTAAAATTGAAAGCAATTGATTTATTTAGTTTCTAGAGTGCAAGTATTTATTTTTGTGTGTTCGTCGATTGTGGGAGCGGACCTCGAAAGAGTGTCAGTCGAAATATCCCCATGTAACCCACATCGCGACAGTATGCGTGGCACACTATTATGCATGGGAGACTGGAGAGAGGGTGACAGAGGGAGAAAGAGACAGGAGGGGCGAGGGGAGGAAAGTGATGGTGGGCAGAAGCAGGTTTATGCCAGGCAAAGCTGTGAGCCTCAGCTACTTTCATATTATACAGATACTTATGGTGTAATCAAGTGTGTACAGAATTTCTTCCCTTATAATAACCTGCATATCAGCTGAAGGATTTATTATTTCTAAATTTCCAGAAAGACAACTGTTACAGCCAAATATCGTGAAACACAAAAGTTATCTATCTGATACATTGTTTATGAAAAATCTTCATAAGCATGGGTGCCTGGGACTGCCAGCATCGGAACCATCAATGTAGCCTGCAAGAAAATTCTTTAAAAGAAAGAACATTTCTGTGTGCAAGCGATGGCATAATGGTTTTTCTGATTGAAAAAGCTTCGTGTAGCCACTAAACTTCCTCAGAATGCCTCTATAAAGTTGTTTATCAGCTTCTGTCTTTGCCTCCCAGTGGAACAGATGAAGCAGAATGTCTTTTCTGTCACTGCTAGTGGAAGATTTTTGTTGCTGCTTTTGTTTAGTAAAGATGCCTTGAACTACGTTTTATGTTCTCAGCACAGACACCATGTTTCACCAAAATCTGATCTATTCTGTCTTTGTGCTTTTTTTGTTCTTGATTTGACAAAAAACCAAAAATAATAGATTCTAAACCAGCAGCGCATCCCATAGTCTTTCCATCCCATCACTGACATCTAACATATTGAGAAATCTACTTTGAATTGGACAAAAAATTGTCCAACTCTTGCCAAACATTATATGCTGAATTTCTCTAAACAGGCTTCTAACTTTTGGTGACTCATCTATATCATAGAAAATATTATTAGCCGAAACCCTGAAATGCACAAAACCGTTCTACTGGCTCAAAGAATGCTTTTGCCGCATTGGAAAGCATATGAACAGTGTTTCCACTAATGTCCAGCAGATTCCTGTTTATATTCCTCGGCTTTGCTTCCACTCCATCTCGCACTCCCCTCATCACATTGCAATGGTCCATGGTGCAACTGATAACTTTTTCCCATGACAGATTTCTCTCCTTCATTATGTCGTCTAGCGCCAACACGATATTTTCTGAAATTGCAATGTTTACTTCACGAGACCCAAGCAGATTTACTAAAACTCTCTCCTCTTCATTGTCATAGTATTGGCACAAGACATTCAGAATGGTGTTCCCAGCATTATTTGTCACCTCATCTATGTTCAGTGAAAAATGGGTGTTTTTCAGTGAGGAACTGAGAGGCATTGCTTGACTTCCTCTGTGATGCCATGTGTCATGGTATAGGTTGCAGCTGACCTGCCCACTGATGTTGAATTTAGAGCCTCTGTGTCCTGGGCAAGTCTTTTGCACAGGGCAAGGAGGTCTGCAGAAAGGCTGTAGGGCAAACGTTGCTCTGCGAAGAAGGCACCCAATACTATCTTGACATCTTGGACTCAGTCAGCTAGGCTTGAATGACTCTGCACAGTTTTGGTTGCACCAGGCAGAGTGAATGACTTCTGCACTTTGTACAGAACCCGAAAGTGCTCCTGATCACTTGCATGCTGTTTTAGAGCTTTTTTTCCAGCACTCCCAAATGCAAGAGTCTTGTTGCAAATGATGCAGTAGCATGTGCCAGGGGAATCAATCTTTCAACACCACTCCTTGAGGGAGACTACATTATGCTCCTCGTCCAGCCACTCCCATCGCCACTTATTTTTCAGACCTTCTTCTAGAGACTGAATATTGTCAGTGGGCTTTAAAAAACCGCATGGTGAGGAAATCTATAGGCCCATTGCGAATGACATCACAGAGTGTTTTTGTTTTGTACTTCTGACACCTAAAATGGCGGGTGGATCAGCTGACGAGTGTAACTTCGAGATATGTCTAAGCGGTTAAAATGCCTGCTGGTAGCATTGCAGTTGACTGTTATGACAGGGGTGGAAAGGATGGATCCAAGGTGGTCAGATTCCCTACCATCCCCGTAAAAAAAGGAAAGGAAGTGAAAGAATTGACCGAATGTCTCCCATGTTCATGAACACGCGTGTCATTGTTTACTGTAGTGAACTTTTTTTTAGCTCACCGCCGATTGGTTCGCGACACCTGAAGTGCTCGCAGTGCAAAATCAGCTAACAAATCAAAATCAGTGCTTGTCATGAGTCTAGTGTTATTAAATCTCACGCAGAGTGTGAGTTGTTTACTTGGCAGGGCCATGAGAAATTGGCTGGTGGCCTTGAACGGTCCGCGCGAATTATTGTTTGTGAGTAAGGAATTGCAAAGTTAAACGGTTAGATTCATGCTTTTGGGTTTTGGTGTTAGTGATTAGAAGTAATGAAGGAGGGGTGAGATACAGTGGGGATTGCTGACATTGTTAAGTATGACTAGACAAGTTTTTGCACGTTAACTGGCTGGTAGAATAGTGCAGACGTATTCTTACATTCAAAATGGTGGGGGTTTCGGCCAATGAGATTGCTGAACTAATTTTACCAGCGGACTAACCCTGCTGGGTAGTTGGATAGTATAAAACATCGTGTAATGTTGAAACTCATTGAATACAGACGAGAAGAAGCATCGTTTTCGTGAAGTATCCCCGGTTGGCCAGTACCTGAACTGTGGCCCGAAGACGAGCAGACCATTGCCATCGGACTGACTGAGCATAGAGAGAGAGAGAGAGAGAGCTCTAGAAAGAAAGGTCTGGGTGGACTGACCTAAAGAGTCCACGCTGCGCTCTTCTGATGTTCGCGCCTACGAATTAGGCGTGACCAATGGTAACTGATCTTATTAACTAATTATGATAGAAGTTCAGAGATAGAGAGAAAACCCACAGCCTCATAGGAAGCCAGAGAAAACCACAGCTTGGACTCGACGAACGAGTGTTCTGTATTGTAAAACTATCTCCATAATACGAGTGAAGAATTATGACACGTTGTTGATGAAATGAATAGTGACTGAGTGATTGCATATATATATATATACTTTTACAAGCTGCTTAAATACCTACAAGCCGATTTGTGCTTCTGTAGGCTTTGAACATACTGGGCTCTCCTAACATTCAGTGTACCTTGGGAACCCATATTATTTCTGGAGAGTTTGCCTGGCGACTGGCCAGTGGCGACTCAACTGCTAATATAAATTGATATCTTGTTTCTTATAATATACCAGTAGGCTATTGATTGCAGTACATTTGATAGGGAACATAGTTACATAAATATGATAGGTTAAGTTAGTAATTGGAATTTTTGCTTTGAATATACCTCTATTGTCTTTTGTTTTGTATATTAATATTTATGTAATAATATGGCCCGGCCGGCCTGATATACATATACTCTAGTTATTTAATAATTTCTTGTGTGTTTGTGTCCAAGTGTGAGTTAGCTGCCTCTCGTGCAGTCATTAGATCCCCAAGACCTTAACTCTGCTCGTGACAGTGCTATCACTGCCATGGTTAAGCATCGGTCCTAACAACTAAAATGGCCGATATCCGCAATGGGCCTATAAACCTGATCACAAACACATGCTCCTAAATGATTGCCTTCAGTTGTCAGACTTTAGGGTGAACACAGACGGATCTGATCTAATAATAATCCTACACCAGGTTCTGCCTCCAGTTTTTTACAAAACTCATCAAAATGTCAATCACATCTCTCAGCAGAAATAGCAGACCTAGACCAACACGGTGATTAAACCTAATCCTACAGGCCTACTCCTGGAACTGGACCTCTAGACTAGAGCTAATCTAGATCTAGATTTTCATAATCTTAACCAAAAGTCAATCACATTTTCCAGTGGAAATTGCAGGTACACTCACAGACTAATCATAACCAGACTGGAAACACGAGCTTCGGGCTGTGTCGTTTTTTACGGAAGTTAATGAGATGCGGCCTTATAACCAACGTGGCCGCCGCTCGGGAAATTCCGATTCTAGTTCTATCTGCAGTAGAAATTTCTTTCTATTTGTCAAGATTGGTTGTACATGTATTAATAATGCATTAACTCGCCTATCATTTCATTTTATTGTCTACAGCTGCCTTTTTTTTATTGTTATTAATGATGACCGTGTGGACTTTTAGCGACCGCTGCATTGTAGCTATGCTGAAGCGTCGGTCGCAACCGTAAACCTAATGTGGCGGATGGTTCATGACCTTTCGCTGTTTTGTGACGTCACACAACGGGCTCATCCAGTCTGGTTATGATTAGTCTGTGGGTACACTGCACTGGAGTAGGCTAATTCTAATAAGATCTTCACACCAACAACTGGCCTTATCTGTTATGTTAGCTTTTCCACAACCAAAAAGTCAATCACATTTCACAATAGAAAAATCACTGGCACAGAACAACGTGGCGATGGAACACCGGTCTGATTATATGCATCTGTGACTCCAGCAGCGTAGGATCTAGACTCTAGATCGATCTAGATCTAGATTATGGAGTCTAAATCTAGATGTTCACCAGTGAAACAAAAACATCAGTCACATTTCACAGAAGAAATCATATGCACAAGGCAACGTAGTGATAGTGCTGGACACTAAGCAGCGAATAAAGACCTCGGGTCATTGTCTCAGCACTGGTCGAAGATCCTTTGTTTCAGTGCGCTTCTAATCATCTGATGTTCGTATTTATACAGCCTTACACAGGAAGTGGAAATGACGCATCGCCTCCTACAACGAAAGAGTTCGTCCACAGTTACCGCATTTCGAGGTCCCGTCTAAATTCCAACAAGTAACAAAAATACGATGTCGCATCATTGTTATTGGGCGTTTTTTCTTTCTGAGAGCGAAACC
Source organism: Onchidella celtica (assembly GCA_963931925.1). Lineage (NCBI taxonomy): Eukaryota > Metazoa > Mollusca > Gastropoda > Systellommatophora > Onchidiidae > Onchidella > Onchidella celtica. The sequence goes on from OZ007568.1 coordinate 77,465,968, forward strand.
GGAAAATATTTTTTGGCAATGCCACAAAACCGGAAATCCGGTACATACCGGAGGTCTGGCACCCATGCATAAGCCAATTCTATCACCTAATAATGCCTTGAATCACAAAGCAATAAAGGAAATGAAAATACAAATCTTAAAATGGCCATGATAAACTTATTTTGAGGCAAGTTCTTAGAACATACACAATGAATCATGATATAACAAACATAAAATACTAGCTGAGTACTGGTCCGATGAACAGGTTTTGTTCATTTTTTGTTGTTTTTTGGTAAAACTTAAGACGCCTGTGAACTAAAAAAAGCATTAATGCTACATAGATAGCTTATAAGAGAGATGCAACAACAATGGACACCACTTCAGACAGAAAGGAATAAGAACAAAAGCCGAGATGCATAGGGTCATCCCAAAAACTCAGCGATAGGACAGTACACGGTGTGCAGTGGTGCGCACAGAAAATTTTCAGGAAGTGACAATGTCATAAAAACCTACGGCATGTCAATGAGCCTAGTGAAATTGGGGAAACAATAAATTTCCAATAAAAAAAAACTACCTCGATTTGAGACTTCTATTAAAAACTGTGCACCCTTATATCCATTCTGGTGTACCATATAAAATTTGAAGTCTGAGTGTTGAGTGGTTCAGAAGCCTTTTGCAACGAAAAATCTCAAGTCCACAGATATATATAGTATAGATAAACATGTAGTAAACATCCAAGAATGGTTACAATAAACTGCACTGAGACCAATTCTATGATTGAAAGGTATTGTTAAAATGCAGTGCAACTAAAATCTGCAAATTAATTAGTGTTCATCATAAATACGCTTGTTAAAATACAGTTTTCACATCTGCGCAAAATATTAGGTCTCTGCCCCATCAACTTACGCATTGACTGGATCAAAAGGACGGTCAGCTACAGGTGGATAAGCTTCTGCCATTCGGATAATCCTCTGTGTGTCATACAACAGAAACAAGCTGAAGAGCACCAGACCTCCATAAATGCTCACTGAATACAAGCCGGCACCCAAGGCAGTTGTGGGTGGGAAAAAGGCTGAACCTGCAGATACGAGTGAAATATGGACAAATCAATATCTATTCCACTTATTTCAATGAAGGTTTGAACTTTTTACAAGGAGTCATCAAAAATTTTCGCAACAAAATCCAGCAAAGAAAAAAAAAGATCAACATTTATGACATTCACTGACACGAACTATGAGGAATGTACCTGACAAATGAAAATATTTCCACACTGTCGCCAGCACAGGTAACAAAATTTGTTTTTTTTCTTTGATCTCTATATTCCCTGTGTCTGCTATAAAAGCAATAATCCATAAGGAAAAAAACAATCACATAAATCACGGAAACATTTCAATTTCAGACAATCAGAACCCCCACAAAACCTATGTCTGCCTTCTGGATGAGGTCATTGCAATTTCTAATGTTGTTCTTGTCACCATCATATAGTGCAACAAGACTAAATTCACTCCCACAAGCCGCAGTGGTTCATTCTGAAAAACACCTGGTTCAATCACACATGAAAATCACACAGCCAAATATGTGTGGCGCTCCACGAAAACCCGTCGGATGATGCACAGGCTGTTTTTGAGATACAGGCCTACAACTGTACAAGGTCATTTTTCTCAGTTTCTCCAGTTCCTACATGACACTTTAAATGGCCATATCTCAAAAACTATTTCAGATAAAGACTTCAAATAAAAAAGCAAAATACACAGAAAATGTCCCTCTTTCATAATACATGTAGTTGTATGTAGCTCAAAATGTGAAATTTGACCCCATGTGAAGGGTTTCCTAGAGCACCACACATATTCGTTTTTTTGAAGAATTTGGCACTTTTCTATATTTCTTGTGCTCCTGCACAGCATTATTACAAAATACAAACTTTTAGAGAAGGCAATATTCAATATGTGAGCGCTATTGTTCTCTTCAGAAAACCAGCTCTGGAAGTGAATGTGTTCAATGCCATCATATTATTATGTTGGTCCATGTCCACACTTACCCAGAGATGCTACAAAGACAACTCCAAGACCAGCACCAAGGAATCCTCCCATGTTCAGAAACTTTTCACTGGGAGCACACATGGCAACGGCAGAAAGACCTTGTGACAAGAACAAAATCGCAGAATTATGTAAGCCACACCTGAAGTCTGTCCAAGAAACAGTATAATAATAATAATAATAATAATACAATGGACAGGATTTAAATTTGCAATTAAAGATTCACATTAAATTGTTTTCATCAGAAATATCTAGAACAATACTTGCAAGAAAAAAAAAAAACCAGCAAACCTAGTTCATGGATTGCACATAAAAAGGAACGTATAACATGCACAGGGTTCTGATACATGAAATTCAGGGGTGAGGTAACCCCCGTAAACCCCCCCCCCCAAACAAAATCCCTACAAATCTCTGAAAAAAAAATACAAACAATACAAGTAAGAAGTGCAATAAACTCCAGTTTTTTCAAAAACACAAAAGATGGAAACTTTTCAAATCACACATTCAATTCAAACTTTACTTCAGACAAGAGACAAGCAAGCTGCAGTCCCCTACTCAATGTTGTTTAAATTTCATGACACGTAAAGAATGATGCAAAAGACTGTTCCAGTGTCCCATAAAAGTACAGAGTGAGGAGCCAAATTTATACCTGAGTCACTATTTGGGCCATGTGGCCAAATTCAGTTTTGTCCACCCAGAAAATTTGTGGGAAAATGCAAATGTTAGTGTTAGCACTATATGTCTTGCCAGTTACAATAACCTTTTTGTTGGTGAAATGGTCACAATTATGTTTTTGGAAGTTGACCAAGATTTGGTCACAAAACTGCCTACTGCAGACCTGCTAACTAAATGACTACTTCAAGAGGGGACATTTCAACAGGCACATACACCCATACTGTTTGGAGGCAAACTGTACAGGTCAAATAATGCACACTATGTGTATTAATTTATGCATATTGTCACCACTGACGCACTTTACTGGATTGGCTTCATCCTCAAACCTAGTAGGAATTTCTTTTCTTTTTTTTCCATAAAAACTAATTTCTCCTGTCCCTCCCGACAGAACTCCAGGACAACTGGCAGGTCTGCTACTGTCTGTATTTTGGCTAAATGGTCTATAGTGCTTTGACCACTGTATATCACACTATACGTGTTCAAACTGGACAAACCTCCAACAACACCAGCAGTATACCAGGCAGCTCTGACCAACAGAGGCCCTCCCAGCAAGGTTAAGGGTGCGACCACTGCTCCCATGATGCCTGCATGAATAAGCCAAGTCACTTGTTTAGCTCCGAAACCAGGGCTGTATGGAATGGATCTACAAACCATTCCTGAGCCAATCATTGCTGCAATGGTGGCACCTATGGACTGAACAGACAAAACAAGAGTCATTAACTCATTCTACAGAATCAAGTACACATAATTTCGAAGATTTGAAAAGATGAATGTCTATCCCGATGGCGAGCTAACTTTATCTTCTTATTCAGGACTATATCAATCAGATGAATATCAAAAATTGTTTATACCAGAACATGATATAATTTAGGAGTCTAAACACTCAAATCTTGTTCTATTGTGCACTTTCATACCATGAACTTGTTTGACTATATTTCTTCCTTTCAGGACACAGAAAATGTTATAATATGATTACAAAATGTAATTGGTAAATGATTCATATGAATGATGTTTAATAAAACAGTATGTTTACTCCATCTATAGTCCAGTGATAATCATGTTGATTCCCTCCCCACTGCACCAAAACAAACCACAGTTTTCCCATAGGGAGGAAAAGTTTAAAAAAAAACAAAAAAACAATTGTGGGCACAAAACATTTCCACAATGAATCTAAAATTAATCAGGCAGGCAAATGTTCAAAATCACCATACAAAAATGACACTATACTAAATGTTACAAAATTCAGCAAACTGAATGAAAGAAATCCTGTCATTTGTCATGTCTTCTCAAATGGTCTATCCAACTGAACAATCAATAGTTTCAATCATTTTTCTACACTCTTCTCCTGCTGCACTTTTAAGACAAACAAACAAAATTCAGACAATTGACATTTCTACTCTTTCACTTACCAACAAGGAGTTTTTCATCATGAAATTCATCACTGCAGGACTGCGACTTGCTGCAACTGCCGCTAAAGCTGTGACTGCAAGACTTCCGCCAAAATACATGTAAGTGTCTCGAATACGTTGTCGCACATACTTGGGCCACACTCTATATTGCACAAACAGTGAAACTTTTGAGATTACTTAAACCATAACCAAAATTTAATCATCCAGTAATTTTATTTACAGGTATATACGATGCAAATTTAAAACAAACCACACAAATTCCATAACTTTACAAACTTTGAATGTCAAATTCATAGGAATTTTAGAAAGACCAGACACCTTATAGATGTCCTGAAAGTAATTTATCTTTGCTCACAGTTAAATGCACTGAATACAGCATTAATGTCACTTGACTGGACCACCGGCTGGTTGATGTCAGGATGAAAATGCGCCATCTGAAAACACTTTTCTAAAATTTCAAGGAGATATCTAAATATATGAAAGATGGTTAAGGCTGTTAGCCTCCTTAGGACCAATTCAGCCACTGAAGAATTTCACTATATGTCACTTTATTTTCTCTTTAAGGAAGCAAATTTTCTTTTCATTTGTATAGGAAGTTTTCATTCATTTTCCAGCAATCTTTTATTTTTTTAATGGAGGAGTGCAAAAATCAAATTCACTCCGACCAGTACTTGAGACATTTGACTGCAGTTATCTGAATCACAATATTCACAAAATGCGTTCTTCTCACTTACACAGCTCTTTCCATAGCCCCTGGTGAGCTGGACAGACCCAGACCATAAAAACAGAGAGCTCCAATGCCTAGGGCAGCCCCTCCAGCGATAAATCCTTGACCCAGGTTAAATGCTGTAAAACAGAATAATAATTTATTATCAACATGTCTGAACGAATACCAAGAACAGATAAAAAATACCACCAATGATCCATGTAGCTTTGCCAATGCATTAATTTAAAGTAAGTAGTGTAAGGGCCCATTCAAAGAACGGGTTGCAGACAACACGCACAATCAGCACACAGATTATGTAGATCTAGGAAGAAAACAACTCACAACTGGCACAGTAACACCCGCATGGCAAGCATTATTCGATGACGTACTCTTTCTCTCTCTTACAATAAAAGTAGTAATCTGCAATCCTGCTTCAGAACTCATGCGCGCCAGGACCCTGCGCACCAAGCTTGATATGGTTACTTTTTATGACATGCACGGTACTGAAGTCGAAACAAAATAAAGGCAGGAGGGAGGCCATCATTGTTGAGGAGAAAGCATTATTCGATATTTTTAGGCCAATTTTCATTTATTACAAAATTACGATACTTCGCTTTCATGTCAAAGGAATAGACATAATAGCAAAAAGAACTATCTTTCACGTGTAATTTTTTCAGGTCTGGGCATTTCTTCCTCGCAGCAGTGAATTTTTTTCCTTGCTGTTTTTTTATACAGATTGAATTTAGGATCAAAATGGGAATATAAATACAGTCCAATCCACTTATCTTGACATGGCTTTTGTTGACATTCTGGGTAAATCAACACAATTTTCAAGTCCCAACCTGTCCTTCTCTAATGCTCCTAAATATTTCCTTGTAATTCAACATGTTATTCCATTCTTTCCTCTTATATCGACACATTTCTCCCTGACCAGAGCACAAGTGTACTAGATCTACTATGTGTTGCCCAAAATACCCATGCAACTCCGCATATAAAAGACCTCTTTATTTCTTTTTGCACTGCCGGCCAGGAGGGGTGGGAGAGGAGATAGGTGGACAAAAGGGATGACCCTTGGTTTCGATAACGTGAGTGTTGAGTGCGACACATAAGTGCTCCGTAGCTAGTACAGAGTACTACAGACTGTGTGTACCAATTTTTTTTCTACAAAACATTCATGTGCCGTTGATGCTAGGCCTTGACCTAGATCTCTTAGTTAACTGCTATACTGTATGTGTATCAGTATCATTACCTTTTCTGAAGAAGGGTCAGGTCGAGGTCAAAAAGAAAAAGTAAAGCACTGCGCATTTGATGTATAGGTATCTCACCGATATCGGCAAATGTTTGCCATGCAATCGCTCCACACAACAATGACATTGGAGGAACGGGTAATGGTATGCCAATAATCAGAAGAGACAAGAGACATAACTGCGTTATTTATTGGACACTTTAGCGTAATGGTGATATTTGATCTCCCATGCATATATATATGTTTTGTTCTCTTCCACCACTAGTTCTCTTTACTCGATGCAATTCAGACAGTCCCACTGATGTTGAGATATTAGGATTACACTGTATTAACATTTTCATTTACATAAGGTTGCCTTGCACGGCGATGATTGGGTCTTACATCACCAGATCACCTTAGTATTTAACTAAAAATACTCATCTCCACACAGATTCAGAACTTGATTCGTAATTAACTGATTTGTGAATAAAGTTTGCTTCATGATCACTCAGAAGCATCTCCTAGTGAGGCAGTGTTGCAGGTGAAATAGACGTTCAGACATTCACTGCAATAGCATAACACAGCCAGGTGAAACCTTAGTGGTGTCACTTTGTGTTGTTGTCAACTGCTTTACTATTGCACCCCTCTTTTCCTGTCACAAGACATCTGAATACCAAATTACCAAATGCCTAAATACTTTAATGTCTAAAATTCAAAGCTTTCATACTTTTAATAATATTAATGTCATCAGGGTAAACAGCAAGTCAAACATGTCAAGTTCATGAATCCTTAAAAAATTTAACATCATTTATCATGATACGATAGTTACATGATTACATCAAATAACTTCCTTTTCAGTAACTTACCTGTATCACCTGCAGGTGCCATTAAACGCTCCTTCAAGGATTTTCTTTTTGCAAATCTGCTGCCAATACCACTTCTGCTTTCAGATGCATACATCTGTACTCTGGTGAAGACTGTTGTTGGAGGGCGAAATGCTGGTGGTCGACTCAAGCCTGTCACAAAGGCTGTGATGGGTATGCGACCACATGTCGCAAATCTACTTGCTAACATTGTGTTGCGAAACGCTGCATGCAGAATGACAAGAATTAAGATCATATACAATATTATTTATTTCAGTATTCACATGGCAATCTTAAAAGTATTATAATACTTCTATTCAATGATTCATTATGTCCTGGGTGAATCACTGAATGTCGTTAACCCTCACCCTGCGCAGAGCGGCAAATGCCGCCCATGTTTCGCAAGCGCTCACGCCGCACGGGTGGCAAAAGTCGGCAAGGTCAAGCTGACCGCGCCAGCCGTATTTTCACGCGTCGGGTCACTGACCTTTTTGAGACGTAACCACCGTCTTATTGTTCACTGTATCTCTTCTAAATCAAAGACATTGTGACATGGACACGTTAACCAGTGAACCACTGGTTGGAATCACAAAGACTAAGCTTTCAAAGGCTCTCCCCACACTTTCAAAAGATGTAACATCAACATGCCAACTATTTCTCAACAAATTTGCAATATTATCTCATTTTCTCACAAGCTGACCACCATCTGGAGTTGTCTGTATCTAAGAACCAATCAGAAACAAGCTCTGAAATAATCTTTGCCTCAAATGCCCACAATTGGTTTATTAGTATGTGTCAATCAGGATGAAACCATTTGTGTAGGGCCTGGGAAGGCTTGGCTAGTTATCATGCTTCGTTCTCACAAAAACTACAGCTGTCAGTTTGGAATCATAAGTCAGATCATTGGTTAGAGACTGACAGACTAAGGTTTTGCTGGTTAATTCATTATCAAGCGTGATAAGGCATAGCAGCGAATGTTTTCATACCGATCAATAGAAACCGAACCATGTGGACAGCGTTTGTGGTCATCGCATAGCGGCAAGGGTCAGTGACCCCAGATAAGATTCTCCGTGAGTACGGTCACTGACCGTGCAGCGGGCTTTACGGGTAGCGCGCGGAGTATGGGCTAAGACAACTCTCTGAAATGCTTCTAGAGCTCTACCAAGATGACGTTTTCCTTCTTCTCTCTGGAATTACTGACTGGAATTTGTGACACGAAGTCAGAAAGGCTTAATTTTAAATTTTACAGCAAGCATTAGCGGACTTAGTAACTCCCTTTCCACTAAAGAAACAATTATGCGAGCAGACAAGAAGTTGGAAGACTAAACAGACGCAATTCAATGCCCTTCGAAAGATGGTGACCGAGCCTGTCTCCATCTGAAAGTGAAACCTGCATTTAAGCTCTTCTGATGGAGATTGCAGTGGAAAATAAAAGTCTAACCTGAAATATTCAACCTCGAATTTTCTCTGGGTGTATCCTTTTCGTCAAAGTCTGACCTTGCACGCTCACTCACTGGAAAATGAGAAAGCGCAGTTCGAAAACACTTATTTAACGCTCGTCACTGTTCTAGAATGATGTAAGTGAGTTTCGGTTGTTTACACCGGAAGTTCCGGTAGGTTCATCATGGAATTGCCAGTTTGGTCTTATCAAGGCAAAAATAATTTTGGCATTTTGGATAGGCGTTTAGCTTACAGCAAGCAGTATTAGTTCGGTCTTCTGCTAAGGTAGTATTTTTCAGCTGAGTTTATCAACAGACCCTTTAAAACGACAGCACCTTTGAAAGTCGTAATAACTTCACAGTTAATATTCGGGGTTAAGAAACTAGACTGCTACCAAGAGCATATTTTAATGAAACTGCACTGTACTAAGCTAAACCAGACTAAGAAGACCAAATCTATAAATTTGCCACCGTCTCCTGCAAGAAAATCTTAATAAAATTGAGGATCAGCATATCTGTTGATTGGAATCAATAACCAACACTCCTATGACATCAACTCAAATAATGAAAAGTGTCCAGAATAGTCATGCTTTCACTGACCTTGCTACTCATGGAAATATAAACGTTTGTTTTCCGCCATGACTTCTGAAAAAAAAAAAGGGGAAGGAATGAAATGGCTTGGAAGCTTCTGGATTTAATGATTAAAATTATATATCCGCACTGCTCTTGAATGAAAAATGCTGTCACACTCACTGATGGCACATGTCAAGTAGCACAACCATAGAAGAGGCAAATGCCTATGACACAGAATTTCTTTTCTGTTGTGATTCATCAACCACCAATCCCCCCCCCCTTGCTTTTCTTTGACGGGTAATAATTATGACAAGTTGGCCCTTTCGACCTTCGTTTGGCCTCCTGTAGACCCATGATTTGACTGTCCCGACCAGTGCTCATCTGGCAATCCCGAAACGGCACTAAGCAGAGACATCCTACCTAAGATTCTAGAATTTATAGTATCTTTGATCCTGCTATAACACAACAAATCATCATCATCATTATCATCACCAACAGCATTGTCTGAATCAGATGAATGAACCGAAAATAAATAGTTTGATTTGCACGGAGAAAAATATTTTCCTGTTTCCTTTTTGTTGTCTCAATTTTGCCCTTTTTATCCGAATTGCCATGGTTCTTGTTATCAGATAGTCGTTGATCATACTGTTCAAATATAAATTCAACTATAATATTTGAAATCCCCCCCCCCCCCCGCCAAAGTAGACATACACTATTCCTTATAGAAAATGCAATTACCAAAACTTTGGAATCACACTCTGTCACCTTCAGGCAAAACATCACTGTATGCCCCCCCCCCTTTTTTTTAAAATAAACACGTTTTGGAAGAAAAACAGACCAAAAGAACTTCACGTAACTTTCAAGAAATTTTGTGTGTAGGTATGTGTGTGGGTGAGCTGCTGTTGACAAACTGAGTCAGGATCTAAGCGAAAATTGGGCTCCATAAATAGGCTATAGCCGGGACACCGGTACATTTGCGAAAATCTTGCTTCGTCGAGAATTTTTAATCCGACTTAAGTTTCGACAACACAGCCAAAGTACCTGCCGGTATATATATATATGTGTAGTGCACGCTTCCTCTCTACAGACCTACGCTAGTGCGTTATAGCCTGCATAGGCCTATTGCACACCATGTATTTTAGTGAACAAACGTCACATTACGTAGGCCTAAATGAAAACGACGTAACATTTTTTAAGATGGAAATGTGAACGTTTGAAAATTGCTCTAAATAACATGGAGAATCTGTTCAGGTACATGCAATTGTGATATGAAGTGAAAATATGAGAAAAATCCCAAACTTCCAACATGCCTGCACCGGCCGGGTTTTGAACCCGGGACCCCTGGCATGAGAGGCGAGCACCTTGCCTCTAGACCACCTTGTCCCCCTTGTAATAGATAGCCCCATGAGACACCGTGCTCCATGTGACCAACACTCCCGGTGGCCACTGTATATCCACGTACAAGAAATAATAATTATTCTTTCCATGCCGTGAATAGAACAAAAGGCTACCATCTGGATAGGAGGAGACTTCAATTTACCTGACATAAACTGGGAAGAAGGTAACGTGAAGAGTTGCCAAAATTTAAAAGAAATAAATGACTTATTTTTAGATAGCATTGCGGATATAGGCCTAGAAAAGAACAAAAAGGCTACCATCTGGATAGGAGGAGACTTCAATTTACCTGACATAAACTGGGAAGAAGGTAACGTGAAGAGTTGCCAAAATTTAAAAGAAATAAATGACTTATTTTTAGATAGCATTGCGGATATAGGCCTAGAGCAAGCAGTAAAAGAAACCACTCGAGGAGATGCACTGTTAGACCTATTTTTTACTAATTTCCCTAACCTTACAAGAGAGCCCAAAATTCTCCCTGGCCTAGGGGACCATGACATAGTTCAAATCGATTCAGAACTGAAACCCTTAAAAAAAAGACCTATTAGGCGACAGATTTACCTATGGAATCAGACAGACGAAAATATACTGAAAAGAGAGGCAGCAACTTTTGGCAGTTTTTTCATGAAATACCACTCTTCAAAAACGGACGTAAACAAACTTTGGGACTGTATCAAGTTAAATCTGAATACGATCATGGAAAATGTTACAACAAAAATGTCATCCACGAAAATTCATCAACCCTGGATAAATACTTTAACGAAACGATTAGTCCGGAAAAAATATAAATGGTTCAAAAAAATGAAACAGTGCAACTCCGAACGAGTAAAAAAAAAAATCTAGAAATCAAAAGATTGACCCAGAAAGAATGCCGGAAAGCTCATAATAATTATGTCCATGAGATGATAAGTGATACAAGTGATAACAGCAAAAAACTATGGAGATATGTGAAAAGTAAAAATAAAGAAAACTTAGGAGTAGCCGCACTGAACGATGAGAGAGGACACCCACAGCAAGATGCCCAAAAAAGAGCCAATATTTTAAATACTCAATTTTGTAAGGTCTTTTCTGACCCAGGGGGTGTCTACTCGGGAGAGCTGAGTGGTGCCAAACTGCCGGATATGGATGAAATATTTGTTACAGAAAATGGAGTAATGAAACTTTTGGAAAACCTTAATGAAAATAAAGCTACAGGGCCTGATGGAATTACCGCCAAATTACTGAAACTTTGTGCCAAGGAAATTGGCCCCGTTTACACTTTGTTGTTTAGAGCTTCAATTGAACAAGGAAAAATACCGGAAGACTGGAAAAAAGCAAATGTTGTACCCATTTTTAAGAAAGGAAATAGGGCTAGTCCTGAAAATTATAGACCAGTCTCCCTGACATCAATATCTTGTAAGCTTTTAGAGCATATCTTGCACACCAGCATCATGAAGCATCTCGATAGACACTCAGTTTTAACACATGTACAGCATGGTTTTAGAAAATACAGGTCGTGTGAGTCCCAGCTGATCACAACTTGCAACGATTTCGTTAATAACTTGAATAATACCAGACAGACGGACACCATTTTACTAGATTTCAGTAAGGCCTTCGATAAAGTGCACCATGCCAGTCTTTTGACTAAACTAAACCATTATGGAGTTAGAAACAGTACTTTGAAGTGGATTAAGTCTTTTTTAGAAAACAGAACACAAATAGTAGTCGTTGACGGAAAGTCATCCAATCCTGCACCTGTTCTCTCGGGAGTACCTCAGGGTACTGTAATGGGCCCCTTGCTATTTTTAGTTTATATTAACGATATGCCAAGTAAGATCTCCCCAGGCACTAAATTACGACTGTTTGCCGATGATAGCCTCCTCTATAGAACAATAAATTCAAAAGAAGATACGGAAATTTTACAGAAAGATTTGGACAGCCTACAAGAATGGGAGAGGGACTGGCGTATGGAATTCCACCCCAATAAATGCCAAGTCCTGAGAATTTCAAATAAACATCACAATATCACCTCAGACTACTTTATACATGGCGAGAAATTGAGTGAAACAGATGAGGCTAAATATTTAGGAGTTACATTGGACAGAAAACTTACATGGAACCAACATATTAATAGCACATGTAACAAAGCAAACGGTATACTAGCATTTCTGAAAAGGAACATCTCTAACTGTAATAGGAAAGTAAAAGAAAAATGCTATAACACCTTCGTGAGGCCCTCCCTAGAGTATGGCTGCAGTGTCTGGGACCCCCACTGTCAAATAAATATAGAACAACTGGAAAGGGTCCAGAGGAGAGCTGCTCGCTTTGTGACAAATGAGTATGCTAGAAGTAGTAGCGTCAATAAAATGATGAGAGACCTCGAGTGGACACCATTAGAAGAGAGGAGAGCAAAAAACAAAGTAAAACTATTTTATAAGGGCAGGGAAGGAAATATCCATATCCCATTGAACCACCTCACCATTAACACCAGAGGCAACAGAAAGAATAACATAAAATATAACATCCCAAGCTCACGGATTAACAGCCATCTTTACTCTTTTTACCCTAGTGTCATCAGGATGTGGAACAACCTCCCGGCAGAAGTCCAAAAACTATCGTCTGCAACGGCTTTTGGCAATGAATTGAAGAACATAATTATCCGTTGCAGCTACCATTGTATTTAAAGTGCGGGTCTATTTTTGTGCACAATCTTGGTGCCAAGAGATATTTTTAACCAGAGATATGTATATAACAAAAGAATTAACACAACGATATATTTTAAATGGTCTTAATATATATGCTGTTTTAGCCTGTATTAGCCTCAGAGCAGTGGCGTCGAGTCGCACATGGTGCAGTTGAGGAATCGTCTGAGTAAATAGACGAATCAACTCCATGAGAAGAAGAAGAAGAAGAAGAATAGGGAAGGAGGCCGTAGAATAATCAAAATCGAGCGTAGTTAGTTTGTGGATAGCCCCTCGAGACATCGTACTCCTTGAGACGAATACTCTGTCACTACTGTCAGGTTACTTTCTCTTCACACGACATAATATTTTCTTCGTGCAAATAACTCTTTTCAGAGGCACAATTAAATTTTATCTCCAATTCCTCTGGAGAATTTCTTTGTGGCATTTTTTATACCAATCATCATTTTTCCACCATCCATTTACTCTCCAAATGTAAGAGTAAGACAACTTGATCTTTTGGTCTCGAATATCGACTTTTAAAAAAAAAAAAATCTTTTCCCTCTTTTTTTCCAGTGTCAAACAAATGTCATGCCAACAAAAAAAATCGTATCCCAAAATGATGAACAGAATTGAAATTGTAATCTCATTCTCAGCTGGAGAAATTTTTCGCGTCTTGCAAGTCCAGAATACTCATCGTCACGCTCGTAAAATAATTGCTTAAGTCATTTTTTCGGTGTTTCGAGATAGAAATGCTCACCTTAATCAGACAGTCACGTTGCACTTGCAGCGATCAACTGTTAGATCTACATTGTTTTGTTTCGTTGACTTATGAGTTTTTAAACGAAAACCCACATCCACCTAAACCACCATTTAGACTGTTGACGTGTTGTTAGGGGAGCGTACATTAATGTCAAAGCCAAATAGAGAAAATACTGAGTTGTGTTCACTGTTCAGCTACAGCTTTCTATGTAAAATACTACGCTTCCCTAACAACAGCTACTACGATATTCGAAGCAAACAGTTTTCTTTGATTTTCAAAAAACACCGAAACATGACTAAACTCTTTGTGTGCCATAAACTTTTCCACGATTGCCGATACAGGAAGAGAATAGTGGGGAGATGAATGAAGACTGACTACAGCAACATCTATTAATAGAAAGTCGACTGTCTTTCTTCCGGGAACAAAATAGCCTAGCATTCTTGTGCACCGATACATCGGTGATTGGCACAAACGTGACCAACAGAAGAATCGATATATGGGCGATTGGCACACAAAGAGTTAAGCAATTATCTGATGGTCGTGACGTCATGTTTATCTGGTCCTGATTTGTTGACACCAGAGGACTAGGCACGTACTGCATTTCACCAGTGTAACAAGTAGACATCAGCTTCGTTATGTTTTATGCATTGTCATATCCAATGTGCTTAAAATAACAAAGAGAACACATTTTAACACTGAGAAAATAGTAACTAGGACACATATGAAGATAAAGCATGTTACAGTTTATTTTTTACTCAGTCTATCGGTTACACACATGACATTGAACATGTAGGCTGCTCAAGAATGTGGTGTGTTCTAGTTTTAGGTTTTTATTATACAGAACAGCATAACCCTTCTTTTTTTTTTGTTTCATCAGCTCTGGTTTCATACCAATATCTTTAGATCAGCTGATCCTCTGTTTTTTTTGTTTCATCAGCTCTGGTTTCATACCAATATCTTTAGATCAGCTGATCTTCTGTTTTTTTTGTTTTTTTTTACGGTAGAACATCCGAATAGCGAGCGATTTTACTTCTATTGTTCAACGAATAGCGAGCGGTAGGGGGCAGGGTTAGCGAGCGGTAGGGGGCAGGGTTAGCGAGCGGCAGGGGGCAGGGTTAGCGAGCGGTAGGGGGCAGGGTTAGCGAGCGGCAGGGGGCAGGGTTAGCGAGCGGTAGGGGGCAGGGTTAGCGAGCGGCAGGGGGCAGGGTTAGCGAGCGGCAGGGGGCAGGGTTAGCGAGCGGTAGGGGGCAGGGTTAGCGAACGTATTACACAAGCTCGCTATTCCGATGCGTAGCCTTTTTTACACAATATTTTTATAATCAGTTGACCCTCTCTCATTTTTGTTTACACAATATTTTTATAATCAGTTGACCCTCTCTCATTTTTGTTTACACAATATTTTTATAATCAGTTGACCCTCTCTCATTTTTGTTTACACAATGTTTTTATAATCAGTTGACCCTCTCTCATTTTTGTTTACACAATGTTTTTATAATCAGTTGACCCTCTCTCATTTTTGTTTACACAATGTTTTTATAATCAGTTGACCCTCTCTCATTTTTGTTTACACAATATTTTTATAATCAGTTGACCCTCTCTCATTTTTGTTTACACAATGTTTTTATAATCAGTTGACCCTCTCTCATTTTTGTTTACACAATATTTTTATAATCAGTTGACCCTCTCTCATTTTTGTTTACACAATGTTTTTATAATCAGTTGACCCTCTCTCATTTTTGTTTACACAATATTTTTATAATCAGTTGACCCTCTCTCATTTTTGTTTACACAATGTTTTTATAATCAGTTGACCCTCTCTCATTTTTGTTTACACAATGTTTTTATAATCAGTTGACCCTCTCTCATTTTTGTTTACACAATATTTTTATAATCAGTTGACCCTCTCTCATTTTTGTTTACACAATATTTTTATAATCAGTTGACCCTCTCTCATTTTTGTTTACACAATATTTTTATAATCAGTTGACCCTCTCTCATTTTTGTTTACACAATATTTTTATAATCAGTTGACCCTCTCTCATTTTTGTTTACACAATATTTTTATAATCAGTTGACCCTCTCTCATTTTTGTTTACACAATGTTTTTATAATCAGTTGACCCTCTCTCATTTTTGTTTACACAATGTTTTTATAATCAGTTGACCCTCTCTCATTTTTGTTTACACAATATTTTTATAATCAGTTGACCCTCTCTCATTTTTGTTTACACAATATTTTTATAATCAGTTGACCTCTCTCATTTTTGTTTACACAATATTTTTATAATCAGTTGACCCTCTCTCATTTTTGTTTACACAATATTTTTATAATCAGTTGACCCTCTCTCATTTTTGTTTACACAATATTTTTATAATCAGTTGACCCTCTCTCATTTTTGTTTACACAATGTTTTTATAATCAGTTGACCCTCTCTCATTTTTGTTTACACAATATTTTTATAATCAGTTGACCCTCTCTCATTTTTGTTTACACAATATTTTTATAATCAGTTGACCCTCTCTCATTTTTGTTTACACAATATTTTTATAATCAGTTGACCCTCTCTCATTTTTTTGTTTACACAATATTTTTATAATCAGTTGACCCTCTCTCATTTTTGTTTACACAATGTTTTTATAATCAGTTGACCCTCTCTCATTTTTGTTTACACAATGTTTTTATAATCAGTTGACCCTCTCTCATTTTTGTTTACACAATATTTTTATAATCAGTTGACCCTCTCTCATTTTTGTTTACACAATGTTTTTATAATCAGTTGACCCTCTCTCATTTTTGTTTACACAATATTTTTATAATCAGTTGACCCTCTCTCATTTTTGTTTACACAATATTTTTATAATCAGTTGACCCTCTCTCATTTTTGTTTACACAATATTTTTATAATCAGTTGACCCTCTCTCATTTTTTTGTTTACACAATATTTTTATAATCAGTTGACCCTCTCTCATTTTTGTTTACACAATGTTTTTATAATCAGTTGACCCTCTCTCATTTTTGTTTACACAATGTTTTTATAATCAGTTGACCCTCTCTCATCTTTGTTTACACAATAGTTTTATAATCAGTTGACCCTCTCTCATTTTTGTTTACACAATATTTTTATAATCAGTTGACCCTCTTTCATTTTTGTTTACACAATATTTTTATAATCAGTTGACCCTCTCTCATTTTTGTTTACACAATGTTTTTATAATCAGTTGACCCTCTCTCATTTTTGTTTACACAATATTTTTATAATCAGTTGACCCTCTCTCATTTTTGTTTACACAATGTTTTTATAATCAGTTGACCCTCTCTCATTTTTGTTTACACAATATTTTTATAATCACTTGACCCTCTCTCATTTTTGTTTACACAATGTTTTTATAATCAGTTGACCCTCTCTCATTTTTGTTTACACAATGTTTTTATAATCAGTTGACCCTCTCTCATTTTTGTTTACACAATGTTTTTATAATCAGTTGACCCTCTCTCATTTTTGTTTACACAATATTTTTATAATCAGTTGACCCTCTCTCATTTTTGTTTACACAATATTTTTATAATCAGTTGACCCTCTCTCATTTTTGTTTACACAATATTTTTATAATCAGTTGACCCTCTCTCATTTTTGTTTACACAATGTTTTTATAATCAGTTGACCCTCTCTCATTTTTGTTTACACAATATTTTTATAATCAGTTGACCCTCTCTCATTTTTGTTTACACAATATTTTTATAATCAGTTGACCCTCTCTCATTTTTGTTTACACAATATTTTTATAATCAGTTGACCCTCTCTCATTTTTGTTTACACAATATTTTTATAATCAGTTGACCCTCTCTCATTCTTGTTTACACAATGTTTTTATAATCAGTTGACCCTCTCTCATTTTTGTTTACACAATATTTTTATAATCAGTTGACCCTCTCTCATTTTTGTTTACACAATGTTTTTATAATCAGTTGACCCTCTCTCATTTTTGTTTACACAATATTTTTATAATCAGTTGACCCTCTCTCATTTTTGTTTACACAATGTTTTTATAATCAGTTGACCCTCTCTCATTTTTGTTTACACAATATTTTTATAATCAGTTGACCCTCTCTCATTTTTGTTTACACAATGTTTTTATAATCAGTTGACCCTCTCTCATTTTTGTTTACACAATATTTTTATAATCAGTTGACCCTCTCTCATTTTTGTTTACACAATATTTTTATAATCAGTTGACCCTCTCTCATTTTTGTTTACACAATATTTTTATAATCAGTTGACCCTCTCTCATTTTTTTGTTTACACAATATTTTTATAATCAGTTGACCCTCTCTCATTTTTGTTTACACAATGTTTTTATAATCAGTTGACCCTCTCTCATTTTTGTTTACACAATGTTTTTATAATCAGTTGACCCTCTCTCATTTTTGTTTACACAATATTTTTATAATCAGTTGACCCTCTCTCATTTTTGTTTACACAATATTTTTATAATCAGTTGACCCTCTCTCATTTTTGTTTACACAATATTTTTATAATCAGTTGACCCTCTCTCATTTTTGTTTACACAATGTTTTTATAATCAGTTGACCCTCTCTCATTTTTGTTTACACAATATTTTTATAATCAGTTGACCCTCTCTCATTTTTGTTTACACAATGTTTTTATAATCAGTTGACCCTCTCTCATTTTTGTTTACACAATATTTTTATAATCACTTGACCCTCTCTCATTTTTGTTTACACAATGTTTTTATAATCAGTTGACCCTCTCTCATTTTTGTTTACACAATGTTTTTATAATCAGTTGACCCTCTCTCATTTTTGTTTACACAATGTTTTTATAATCAGTTGACCCTCTCTCATTTTTGTTTACACAATATTTTTATAATCAGTTGACCCTCTCTCATTTTTGTTTAGACAATATTTTTATAATCAGTTAACCCTCTCTCATTTTTGTTTACACAATATTTTTATAATCAGTTGACCCTCTCTCATTTTTGTTTACACAATGTTTTTATAATCAGTTGACCCTCTCTCATTTTTGTTTACACAATATTTTTATAATCAGTTGACCCTCTCTCATTTTTGTTCACACAATATTTTTATAATCAGTTGACCCTCTCTCATTTTTGTTTACACAATATTTCTATAATCAGTTGACCCTCTCTCATTTTTGTTTACACAATATTTTTATAATCAGTTGACCCTCTCTCATTCTTGTTTACACAATGTTTTTATAATCAGTTGACCCTCTCTCATTTTTGTTTACACAATATTTTTATAATCAGTTGACCCTCTCTCATTTTTGTTTACACAATGTTTTTATAATCAGTTGACCCTCTCTCATTTTTGTTTACACAATATTTTTATAATCAGTTGACCCTCTCTCATTTTTGTTTACACAATGTTTTTATAATCAGTTGACCCTCTCTCATTTTTGTTTACACAATATTTTTATAATCAGTTGACCCTCTCTCATTTTTGTTTACACAATGTTTTTATAATCAGTTGACCCTCTCTCATTTTTGTTTACACAATGTTTTTATAATCAGTTGACCCTCTCTCATTTTTGTTTACACAATATTTTTATAATCAGTTGACCCTCTCTCATTTTTGTTTACACAATATTTTTATAATCAGTTGACCCTCTCTCATTTTTGTTTACACAATATTTTTATAATCACTTGACCCTCTCTCATTTTTGTTTACACAATATTTTTATAATCAGTTGACCCTCTCTCATTTTTGTTTACACAATATTTTTATAATCAGTTGACCCTCTCTCATTTTTGTTTACACAATGTTTTTATAATCAGCTGACCCTCTCTCATTTTTGTTTACACAATGTTTTTATAATCAGTTGACCCTCTCTCATTTTTGTTTACACAATATTTTTATAATCAGTTGACCCTCTCTCATTTTTGTTTACACAATATTTTTATAATCAGTTGACCCTCTCTCATTTTTGTTTACACAATATTTTTATAATCAGTTGACCCTCTCTCATTTTTGTTTACACAATATTTTTATAATCAGTTGACCCTCTCTCATTTTTGTTTACACAATATTTTTATAATCAGTTGACCCTCTCTCATTTTTGTTTACACAATGTTTTTATAATCAGTTGACCCTCTCTCATTTTTGTTTACACAATGTTTTTATAATCAGTTGACCCTCTCTCATTTTTGTTTACACAATATTTTTATAATCAGTTGACCCTCTCTCATTTTTGTTTACACAATGTTTTTATAATCAGTTGACCCTCTCTCATTTTTGTTTACACAATATTTTTATAATCAGTTGACCCTCTCTCATTTTTGTTTACACAATATTTTTATAATCAGTTGACCCTCTCTCATTTTTGTTTACACAATATTTTTATAATCAGTTGACCCTCTCTCATTTTTTTGTTTACACAATGTTTTTATAATCAGTTGACCCTCTCTCATTTTTGTTTACACAATGTTTTTATAATCAGTTGACCCTCTCTCATTTTTGTTTACACAATGTTTTTATAATCAGTTGACCCTCTCTCATTTTTGTTTACACAATATTTTTATAATCAGTTGACCCTCTCCCATTTTTGTTTACACAATATTTTTATAATCAGTTGACCCTCTCTCATTTTTGTTTACACAATGTTTTTATAATCAGTTGACCCTCTCTCACTTTTGTTTACACAATATTTTTATAATCAGTTGACCCTCTCTCATTTTTGTTTACACAATATTTTTATAATCAGTTGACCCTCTCTCATTTTTTTGTTTACACAATGTTTTTATAATCAGTTGACCCTCTCTCATTTTTGTTTACACAATGTTTTTATAATCAGTTGACCCTCTCTCATTTTTGTTTACACAATGTTTTTATAATCAGTTGACCCTCTCTCATTTTTGTTTACACAATATTTTTATAATCAGTTGACCCTCTCCCATTTTTGTTTACACAATATTTTTATAATCAGTTGACCCTCTCTCATTTTTGTTTACACAATGTTTTTATAATCAGTTGACCCTCTCTCACTTTTGTTTACACAATATTTTTATAATCAGTTGACCCTCTCTCATTTTTGTTTACACAATATTTTTATAATCAGTTGACCCTCTCTCATTTTTGTTTACACAATATTTTTATAATCAGTTGACCCTCTCTCATTTTTGTTTACACAATATTTTTATAATCAGTTGACCCTCTCTCATTTTTGTTTACACAATGTTTTTATAATTAGTTGACCCTCTCTCATTTTTGTTTACACAATATTTTTATAATCAGTTGACCCTCTCTCATTTTTGTTTACACAATGTTTTTATAATCAGTTGACCCTCTCTCATTTTTGTTTACACAATGTTTTTATAATCAGTTGACCCTCTCTCATTTTTGTTTACACAATGTTTTTATAATCAGTTGACCCTCTCTCATTTTTGTTTACACAATATTTTTATAATCAGTTGACCCTCTCTCATTTTTGTTTACACAATGTTTTTATAATCAGTTGACCCTCTCTCATTTTTGTTTACACAATGTTTTTATAATCAGTTGACCCTCTCTCATTTTTGTTTACACAATGTTTTTATAATCAGTTGACCCTCTCTCATTTTTGTTTACACAATATTTTTATAATCAGTTGACCCTCTCTCATTTTTGTTTACACAATATTTTTATAATCAGTTGACCCTCTCTCATTTTTGTTTACACAATATTTTTATAATCAGTTGACCCTCTCTCATTTTTGTTTACACAATGTTTTTATAATCAGTTGACCCTCTCTCATTTTTGTTTACACAATATTTTTATAATCAGTTGACCCTCTCTTATTTTTGTTTACACAATATTTTTATAATCACTTGACCCTCTCTCATTTTTGTTTACACAATGTTTTTATAATCAGTTGACCCTCTCTCATTTTTGTTTACACAATGTTTTTATAATCAGTTGACCCTCTCTCATTTTTGTTTACACAATGTTTTTATAATCAGTTGACCCTCTCTCATTTTTGTTTACACAATATTTTTATAATCAGTTGACCCTCTCTCATTTTTGTTTAGACAATATTTTTATAATCAGTTAACCCTCTCTCATTTTTGTTTACACAATATTTTTATAATCAGTTGACCCTCTCTCATTTTTGTTTACACAATGTTTTTATAATCAGTTGACCCTCTCTCATTTTTGTTTACACAATATTTTTATAATCAGTTGACCCTCTCTCATTTTTGTTCACACAATATTTTTATAATCAGTTGACCCTCTCTCATTTTTGTTTACACAATATTTCTATAATCAGTTGACCCTCTCTCATTTTTGTTTACACAATATTTTTATAATCAGTTGACCCTCTCTCATTCTTGTTTACACAATGTTTTTATAATCAGTTGACCCTCTCTCATTTTTGTTTACACAATATTTTTATAATCAGTTGACCCTCTCTCATTTTTGTTTACACAATGTTTTTATAATCAGTTGACCCTCTCTCATTTTTGTTTACACAATATTTTTATAATCAGTTGACCCTCTCTCATTTTTGTTTACACAATGTTTTTATAATCAGTTGACCCTCTCTCATTTTTGTTTACACAATATTTTTATAATCAGTTGACCCTCTCTCATTTTTGTTTACACAATGTTTTTATAATCAGTTGACCCTCTCTCATTTTTGTTTACACAATGTTTTTATAATCAGTTGACCCTCTCTCATTTTTGTTTACACAATGTTTTTATAATCAGTTGACCCTCTCTCATTTTTGTTTACACAATATTTTTATAATCAGTTGACCCTCTCTCATTTTTGTTTACACAATATTTTTATAATCACTTGACCCTCTCTCATTTTTGTTTACACAATATTTTTATAATCAGTTGACCCTCTCTCATTTTTGTTTACACAATATTTTTATAATCAGTTGACCCTCTCTCATTTTTGTTTACACAATGTTTTTATAATCAGCTGACCCTCTCTCATTTTTGTTTACACAATGTTTTTATAATCAGTTGACCCTCTCTCATTTTTGTTTACACAATATTTTTATAATCAGTTGACCCTCTCTCATTTTTGTTTACACAATATTTTTATAATCAGTTGACCCTCTCTCATTTTTGTTTACACAATATTTTTATAATCAGTTGACCCTCTCTCATTTTTGTTTACACAATATTTTTATAATCAGTTGACCCTCTCTCATTTTTGTTTACACAATATTTTTATAATCAGTTGACCCTCTCTCATTTTTGTTTACACAATGTTTTTATAATCAGTTGACCCTCTCTCATTTTTGTTTACACAATGTTTTTATAATCAGTTGACCCTCTCTCGTTTTTGTTTACACAATATTTTTATAATCAGTTGACCCTCTCTCATTTTTGTTTACACAATGTTTTTATAATCAGTTGACCCTCTCTCATTTTTGTTTACACAATATTTTTATAATCAGTTGACCCTCTCTCATTTTTGTTTACACAATATTTTTATAATCAGTTGACCCTCTCTCATTTTTGTTTACACAATATTTTTATAATCAGTTGACCCTCTCTCATTTTTTTGTTTACACAATGTTTTTATAATCAGTTGACCCTCTCTCATTTTTGTTTACACAATGTTTTTATAATCAGTTGACCCTCTCTCATTTTTGTTTACACAATGTTTTTATAATCAGTTGACCCTCTCTCATTTTTGTTTACACAATATTTTTATAATCAGTTGACCCTCTCCCATTTTTGTTTACACAATATTTTTATAATCAGTTGACCCTCTCTCATTTTTGTTTACACAATGTTTTTATAATCAGTTGACCCTCTCTCACTTTTGTTTACACAATATTTTTATAATCAGTTGACCCTCTCTCATTTTTGTTTACACAATATTTTTATAATCAGTTGACCCTCTTTCATTTTTGTTTACACAATATTTTTATAATCAGTTGACCCTCTCTCATTTTTGTTTACACAATATTTTTATAATCAGTTGACCCTCTCTCATTTTTGTTTACACAATATTTTTATAATCAGTTGACCCTCTCTCATTTTTGTTTACACAATATTTTTATAATCAGTTGACCCTCTCTCATTTTTGTTTACACAATATTTTTATAATCAGTTGACCCTCTCTCATTTTTGTTTACACAATATTTTTATAATCAGTTGACCCTCTCTCATTTTTGTTTACACAATATTTTTATAATCAGTTGACCCTCTCTCATTTTTGTTTACACAATATTTTTATAATCAGTTGACCCTCTCTCATTTTTGTTTACACAATGTTTTTATAATTAGTTGACCCTCTCTCATTTTTGTTTACACAATATTTTTATAATCAGTTGACCCTCTCTCATTTTTGTTTACACAATGTTTTTATAATCAGTTGACCCTCTCTCATTTTTGTTTACACAATGTTTTTATAATCAGTTGACCCTCTCTCATTTTTGTTTACACAATGTTTTTATAATCAGTTGACCCTCTCTCATTTTTGTTTACACAATATTTTTATAATCAGTTGACCCTCTCTCATTTTTGTTTACACAATGTTTTTATAATCAGTTGACCCTCTCTCATTTTTGTTTACACAATGTTTTTATAATCAGTTGACCCTCTCTCATTTTTGTTTACACAATGTTTTTATAATCAGTTGACCCTCTCTCATTTTTGTTTACACAATATTTTTATAATCAGTTGACCCTCTCTCATTTTTGTTTACACAATATTTTTATAATCAGTTGACCCTCTCTCATTTTTGTTTACACAATATTTTTATAATCAGTTGACCCTCTCTCATTTTTGTTTACACAATGTTTTTATAATCAGTTGACCCTCTCTCATTTTTGTTTACACAATATTTTTATAATCAGTTGACCCTCTCTTATTTTTGTTTACACAATATTTTTATAATCAGTTGACCCTCTCTCATTTTTGTTTACACAATATTTTTATAATCAGTTGACCCTCTCTCATTTTTGTTTACACAATATTTTTATAATCAGTTGACCCTCTCTCATTTTTGTTTACACAATATTTTTATAATCAGTTGACCCTCTCTCATTTTTATTTACACAATATTTTTATAATCAGTTGACCCTCTCTCATTTTTGTTTACACAATATTTTTATAATCAGTTGACCCTCTCTCATTTTTGTTTACACAATATTTTTATAATCAGTTGACCCTCTCTCATTTTTGTTTACACAATATTTTTATAATCAGTTGACCCTCTCTCATTTTTTGTTTACACAATGTTTTTATAATCAGTTGACCCTCTCTCATTTTTGTTTACACAATGTCTTTATAATCAGTTGACCCTCTCTCATTTTTGTTTACACAATATTTTTATAATCAGTTGACCCTCTCTCATTTTTGTTTACACAATATTTTTATAATCAGTTGACCCTCTCTCATTTTTGTTTACACAATGTTTTTATAATCAGTTGACCCTCTCTTATTTTTGTTTACACAATGTTTTTATAATCAGTTGACCCTCTCTCATTTTTGTTTACACAATATTTTTATAATCAGTTGACCCTCTCTCATTTTTGTTTACACAATATTTTTATAATCAGTTGACCCTCCCTCATTTTTGTTCACACAATATTTTTATAATCAGTTGACCCTCTCTCATTTTTGTTTACACAATATTTCTATAATCAGTTGACCCTCTCTCATTTTTGTTTACACAATATTTTTATAATCAGTTGACCCTCTCTCATTCTTGTTTACACAATGTTTTTATAATCAGTTGACCCTCTCTCATTTTTGTTTACACAATATTTTTATAATCAGTTGACCCTCTCTCATTTTTGTTTACACAATGTTTTTATAATCAGTTGACCCTCTCTCATTTTTGTTTACACAATATTTTTATAATCAGTTGACCCTCTCTCATTTTTGTTTACACAATGTTTTTATAATCAGTTGACCCTCTCTCATTTTTGTTTACACAATATTTTTATAATCAGTTGACCCTCTCTCATTTTTGTTTACACAATGTTTTTATAATCAGTTGACCCTCTCTCATTTTTGTTTACACAATGTTTTTATAATCAGTTGACCCTCTCTCATTTTTGTTTACACAATATTTTTATAATCAGTTGACCCTCTCTCATTTTTGTTTACACAATATTTTTATAATCAGTTGACCCTCTCTCATTTTTGTTTACACAATATTTTTATAATCACTTGACCCTCTCTCATTTTTGTTTACACAATATTTTTATAATCAGTTGACCCTCTCTCATTTTTGTTTACACAATATTTTTATAATCAGTTGACCCTCTCTCATTTTTGTTTACACAATATTTTTATAATCAGCTGACCCTCTCTCATTTTTGTTTACACAATGTTTTTATAATCAGTTGACCCTCTCTCATTTTTGTTTACACAATATTTTTATAATCAGTTGACCCTCTCTCATTTTTGTTTACACAATATTTTTATAATCAGTTGACCCTCTCTCATTTTTGTTTACACAATATTTTTATAATCAGTTGACCCTCTCTCATTTTTGTTTACACAATATTTTTATAATCAGTTGACCCTCTCTCATTTTTGTTTACACAATATTTTTATAATCAGTTGACCCTCTCTCATTTTTGTTTACACAATGTTTTTATAATCAGTTGACCCTCTCTCATTTTTGTTTACACAATGTTTTTATAATCAGTTGACCCTCTCTCATTTTTGTTTACACAATATTTTTATAATCAGTTGACCCTCTCTCATTTTTGTTTACACAATATTTTTATAATCAGTTGACCCTCTCTCATTTTTGTTTACACAATATTTTTATAATCAGTTGACCTTCTCTAATTTTTGTTTACACAATATTTTTATAATCAGTTGACCCTCTCTCATTTTTGTTTACACAATATTTTTATAATCAGTTGACCCTCTCTCATTTTTTTGTTTACACAATGTTTTTATAATCAGTTGACCCTCTCTCATTTTTGTTTACACAATGTTTTTATAATCAGTTGACCCTCTCTCATTTTTGTTTACACAATGTTTTTATAATCAGTTGACCCTCTCTCATTTTTGTTTACACAATATTTTTATAATCAGTTGACCCTCTCTCATTTTTGTTTACACAATGTTTTTATAATCAGTTGACCCTCTCTCATTTTTGTTTAC
The DNA here is from genome assembly GCA_963931925.1 of Onchidella celtica. Lineage (NCBI taxonomy): Eukaryota > Metazoa > Mollusca > Gastropoda > Systellommatophora > Onchidiidae > Onchidella > Onchidella celtica. Next base: position 77,492,801 of record OZ007568.1, read on the forward strand.
ACAATGTTTTTATAATCAGTTGACCCTCTCTCATTTTTGTTTACACAATGTTTTTATAATCAGTTGACCCTCTCTCATTTTTGTTTACACAATATTTTTATAATCAGTTGACCCTCTCTCATTTTTGTTTACACAATATTTTTATAATCAGTTGACCCTCTCTCATTTTTGTTTACACAATATTTTTATAATCAGTTGACCCTCTCTCATTTTTGTTTACACAATGTTTTTATAATCAGTTGACCCTCTCTCATTTTTGTTTACACAATATTTTTATAATCAGTTGACCCTCTCTTATTTTTGTTTACACAATATTTTTATAATCAGTTGACCCTCTCTCATTTTTGTTTACACAATATTTTTATAATCAGTTGACCCTCTCTCATTTTTGTTTACACAATATTTTTATAATCAGTTGACCCTCTCTCATTTTTGTTTACACAATATTTTTATAATCAGTTGACCCTCTCTCATTTTTATTTACACAATATTTTTATAATCAGTTGACCCTCTCTCATTTTTGTTTACACAATATTTTTATAATCAGTTGACCCTCTCTCATTTTTGTTTACACAATATTTTTATAATCAGTTGACCCTCTCTCATTTTTGTTTACACAATATTTTTATAATCAGTTGACCCTCTCTCATTTTTTGTTTACACAATGTTTTTATAATCAGTTGACCCTCTCTCATTTTTGTTTACACAATGTCTTTATAATCAGTTGACCCTCTCTCATTTTTGTTGACACAATATTTTTATAATCAGTTGACCCTCTCTCATTTTTGTTTACACAATATTTTTATAATCAGTTGACCCTCTCTCATTTTTGTTTACACAATGTTTTTATAATCAGTTGACCCTCTCTCATTTTTGTTTACACAATGTTTTTATAATCAGTTGACCCTCTCTCATTTTTGTTTACACAATATTTTTATAATCAGTTGACCCTCTCTCATTTTTGTTAACACAATATTTTTATAATCAGTTAACCCTCTCTCATTTTTGTTTACACAATGTTTTTATAATCAGTTGACCCTCTCTCATTTTTGTTTACACAATATTTTTATAATCAGTTGACCCTCTCTCATTTTTGTTTACACAATATTTTTATAATCAGTTGACCCTCTCTCATTTTTGTTTACACAATATTTTTATAATCAGTTGACACTCTCTCATTTTTGTTTACACAATGTTTTTATAATCAGTTGACCCTCTCTCATTTTTGTTTACACAATATTTTTATAATCAGTTGACCCTCTCTCATTTTTGTTTACACAATATTTTTATAATCAGTTGACCCTCTCTCATTTTTGTTTACACAATATTTTTATAATCAGTTGACCCTCTCTCATTTTTGTTTACACAATATTTTTATAATCAGTTGACCCTCTCTCATTTTTGTTTACACAATGTTTTTATAATCAGTTGACCCTCTCTCATTTTTGTTTACACAATATTTTTATAATCAGTTGACCCTCTCTCATTTTTGTTTACACAATGTTTTTATAATCAGTTGATCCTCTCTCATTTTTGTTTACACAATATTTTTATAATCAGTTGACCCTCTCTCATTTTTGTTTACACAATATTTTTATAATCAGTTGACCCTCTCTCATTTTTGTTTACACAATGTTTTTATAATCAGTTGACCCTCTCTCATTTTTGTTTACACAATATTTTTATAATCAGTTGACCCTCTCTCATTTTTGTTTACACAATGTTTTTATAATCAGTTGACCCTCTCTCATTTTTGTTTACACAATGTTTTTATAATCAGTTGACCCTCTCTCATTTTTGTTTACACAATATTTTTATAATCAGTTGACCCTCTCTCATTTTTGTTTACACAATGTTTTTATAATCAGTTGACCCTCTCTCATTTTTGTTTACACAATATTTTTATAATCAGTTGACCCTCTCTCATTTTTGTTTACACAATGTTTTTATAATCAGTTGACCCTCTCTCATTTTTGTTTACACAATGTTTTTATAATCAGTTGACCCTCTCTCATTTTTGTTTACACAATATTTTTATAATCTGTTGACCCTCTCTCATTTTTGTTTACACAATATTTTTATAATCAGTTGACCCTCTCTCATTTTTGTTTACACAATGTTTTTATAATCAGTTGACCCTCTCTCATTTTTGTTTACACAATATTTTTATAATCAGTTGACCCTCTCTCATTTTTGTTTACACAATATTTTTATAATCAGTTGACCCTCTCTCATTTTTGTTTACACAATGTTTTTATAATCAGTTGACCCACTCTCATTTTTGTTTACACAATATTTTTATAATCAGTTGACCCTCTCTCATTTTTGTTTACACAATATTTTTATAATCAGTTGACCCTCTCTCATTTTTGTTTACACAATATTTTTATAATCAGTTGACCCTCTCTCATTTTTGTTTACACAATGTTTTTATAATCAGTTGACCCTCTCTCATTTTTGTTTACACAATGTTTTTATAATCAGTTGACCCTCTCTCATTTTTGTTTACACAATATTTTTATAATCTGTTGACCCTCTCTCATTTTTGTTTACACAATATTTTTATAATCAGTTGACCCTCTCTCATTTTTGTTTACACAATGTTTTTATAATCAGTTGACCCTCTCTCATTTTTGTTTACACAATATTTTTATAATCAGTTGACCCTCTCTCATTTTTGTTTACACAATATTTTTATAATCAGTTGACCCTCTCTCATTTTTGTTTACACAATATTTTTATAATCAGTTGACCCTCTCTCATTTTTGTTTACACAATGTTTTTATAATCAGTTGACCCTCTCTCATTTTTGTTTACACAATATTTTTATAATCAGTTGACCCTCTCTCATTTTTGTTTACACAATATTTTTATAATCAGTTGACCCTCTCTCATTTTTTTTTACACAATGTTTTTATAATCAGTTGACCATCTCTCATTTTTGTTTACACAATGTTTTTATAATCAGTTGACCCTCTCTCATTTTTGTTTACACAATGTTTTTATAATCAGTTGACCCTCTCTCATTTTTGTTTACACAATGTTTTTATAATCAGTTGACCCTCTCTCATTTTTGTTTACACAATGTTTTTATAATCAGTTGACCCTCTCTCATTTTTGTTTACACAATGTTTTTATAATCAGTTGACCCTCTCTCATTTTTGTTTACACAATATTTTTATAATCAGTTGACCCTCTCTCATTTTTGTTTACACAATGTTTTTATAATCAGTTGACCCTCTCTCATTTTTGTTTACACAATGTTTTTATAATCTGTTGACCCTCTCTCATTTTTGTTTACACAATATTTTTATAATCAGTTGACCCTCTCTCATTTTTGTTTACACAATATTTTTATAATCAGTTGACCCTCTCTCATTTTTGTTTACACAATGTTTTTATAATCAGTTGACCCTCTCTCATTTTTGTTTACACAATATTTTTATAATCAGTTGACCCTCTCTCATTTTTGTTTACACAATGTTTTTATAATCAGTTGACCCTCTCTCATTTTTGTTTACACAATGTTTTTATAATCAGTTGACCCTCTCTCATTTTTGTTTACACAATATTTTTATAATCAGTTGACCCTCTCTCATTTTTGTTTACACAATATTTTTATAATCAGTTGACCCTCTCTCATTTTTGTTTACACAATGTTTTTATAATCAGTTGACCCTCTCTCATTTTTGTTTACACAATGTTTTTATAATCAGTTGACCCTCTCTCATTTTTGTTTACACAATGTTTTTATAATCAGTTGACCCTCTCTCATTTTTGTTTACACAATGTTTTTATAATCAGTTGACCCTCTCTCATTTTTGTTTACACAATGTTTTTATAATCAGTTGACCCTCTCTCATTTTTGTTTACACAATGTTTTTATAATCAGTTGACCCTCTCTCATTTTTGTTTACACAATATTTTTATAATCAGTTGACCCTCTCTCATTTTTGTTTACACAATGTTTTTATAATCAGTTGACCCTCTCTCATTTTTGTTTACACAATGTTTTTATAATCTGTTGACCCTCTCTCATTTTTGTTTACACAATATTTTTATAATCAGTTGACCCTCTCTCATTTTTGTTTACACAATATTTTTATAATCAGTTGACAGTCTCTCATTTTTGTTTACACAATGTTTTTATAATCAGTTGACCCTCTCTCATTTTTGTTTACACAATATTTTTATAATCAGTTGACCCTCTCTCATTTTTGTTTACACAATATTTTTATAATCAGTTGACCCTCTCTCATTTTTGTTTACACAATATTTTTATAATCAGTTGACCCTCTCTCATTTTTGTTTACACAATATTTTTATAATCAGTTGACCCTCTCTCATTTTTGTTTACACAATATTTTTATAATCAGTTGACCCTCTCTCATTTTTGTTTACACAATATTTTTATAATCAGTTGACCCTCTCTCATTTTTGTTTACACAATATTTTTATAATCAGTTGACCCTCTCTCATTTTTGTTTACACAATGTTTTTATAATCAGTTGACCCTCTCTCATTTTTGTTTACACAATATTTTTATAATCAGTTGACCCTCTCTCATTTTTGTTTACACAATGTTTTTATAATCAGTTGACCCTCTCTCATTTTTGTTTACACAATATTTTTATAATCAGTTGACCCTCTCTCATTTTTGTTTACACAATATTTTTATAATCAGTTGACCCTCTCTCATTTTTGTTTACACAATGTTTTTATAATCAGTTGACCCTCTCTCATTTTTGTTTACACAATATTTTTATAATCAGTTGACCCTCTCTCATTTTTGTTTACACAATGTTTTTATAATCAGTTGACCCTCTCTCATTTTTGTTTACACAATATTTTTATAATCAGTTGACCCTCTCTCATTTTTGTTTACACAATGTTTTTATAATCAGTTGACCCTCTCTCATTTTTGTTTACACAATATTTTTATAATCAGTTGACCCTCTCTCATTTTTGTTTACACAATGTTTTTATAATCAGTTGACCCTCTCTCATTTTTGTTTACACAATATTTTTATAATCAGTTGACCCTCTCTCATTTTTGTTTACACAATGTTTTTATAATCAGTTGACCCTCTCTCATTTTTGTTTACACAATGTTTTTATAATCTGTTGACCCTCTCTCATTTTTGTTTACACAATGTTTTTATAATCAGTTGACCCTCTCTCATTTTTGTTTACACAATGTTTTTATAATCAGTTGACCCTCTCTCATTTTTGTTTACACAATATTTTTATAATCAGTTGACCCTCTCTCATTTTTGTTTACACAATATTTTTATAATCAGTTGACCCTCTCTCATTTTTGTTTGCACAATGTTTTTATAATCAGTTGACCCTCTCTCATTTTTGTTTACACAATATTTTTATAATCAGTTGACCCTCTCTCATTTTTGTTTACACAATATTTTTATAATCAGTTGACCCTCTCTCATTTTTGTTTACACAATGTTTTTATAATCAGTTGACCCTCTCTCATTTTTGTTTACACAATATTTTTATAATCAGTTGACCCTCTCTCATTTTTGTTTACACAATATTTTTATAATCAGTTGACCCTCTCTCATTTTTGTTTACACAATGTTTTTATAATCAGTTGACCCTCTCTCATTTTTGTTTACACAATATTTTTATAATCAGTTGACCCTCTCTCATTTTTGTTTACACAATATTTTTATAATCAGTTGACCCTCTCTCATTTTTGTTTACACAATGTTTTTATAATCAGTTGACCCTCTCTCATTTTTGTTTACACAATATTTTTATAATCAGTTGACCCTCTCTCATTTTTGTTTACACAATGTTTTTATAATCAGTTGACCCTCTCTCATTTTTGTTTACACAATATTTTTATAATCAGTTGACCCTCTCTCATTTTTGTTTACACAATGTTTTTATAATCAGTTGACCCTCTCTCATTTTTGTTTACACAATGTTTTTATAATCAGTTGACCCTCTCTCATTTTTGTTTACACAATGTTTTTATAATCAGTTGACCCTCTCTCATTTTTGTTTACACAATATTTTTATAATCAGTTGACCCTCTCTCATTTTTGTTTACACAATATTTTTATAATCAGTTGACCCTCTCTCATTTTTGTTTACACAATGTTTTTATAATCAGTTGACCCTCTCTCATTTTTGTTTACACAATGTTTTTATAATCAGTTGACCCTCTCTCATTTTTGTTTACACAATGTTTTTATAATCAGTTGACCCTCTCTCATTTTTGTTTACACAATATTTTTATAATCAGTTGACCCTCTCTCATTTTTGTTTACACAATATTTTTATAATCAGTTGACCCTCTCTCATTTTTGTTTACACAATGTTTTTATAATCAGTTGACCCTCTCTCATTTTTGTTTACACAATGTTTTTATAATCAGTTGACCCTCTCTCATTTTTGTTTACACAATGTTTTTATAATCAGTTGACCCTCTCTCATTTTTGTTTACACAATATTTTTATAATCAGTTGACCCTCTCTCATTTTTGTTTACACAATGTTTTTATAATCAGTTGACCCTCTCTCATTTTTGTTTACACAATGTTTTTATAATCAGTTGACCCTCTCTCATTTTTGTTTACACAATATTTTTATAATCAGTTGACCCTCTCTCATTTTTATTTACACAATGTTTTTATAATCAGTTGACCCTCTCTCATTTTTGTTTACACAATGTTTTTATAATCAGTTGACCCTCTCTCATTTTTGTTTACACAATGTTTTTATAATCAGTTGACCCTCTCTCATTTTTGTTTACACAATATTTTTATAATCAGTTGACCCTCTCTCATTTTTGTTTACACAATGTTTTTATAATCAGTTGACCCTCTCTCATTTTTGTTTACACAATGTTTTTATAATCAGTTGACCCTCTCTCATTTTTGTTTACACAATGTTTTTATAATCAGTTGACCCTCTCTCATTTTTATTTACACAATGTTTTTATAATCAGTTGACCCTCTCTCATTTTTGTTTACACAATGTTTTTATAATCAGTTGACCCTCTCTCATTTTTGTTTACACAATGTTTTTATAATCAGTTGACCCTCTCTCATTTTTGTTTACACAATGTTTTTATAATCAGTTGACCCTCTCTCATTTTTATTTACACAATGTTTTTATAATCAGTTGACCCTCTCTCATTTTTGTTTACACAATGTTTTTATAATCAGTTGACCCTCTCTCATTTTTGTTTACACAATGTTTTTATAATCAGTTGACCCTCTCTCATTTTTATTTACACAATGTTTTTATAATCAGTTGACCCTCTCTCATTTTTATTTACACAATATTTTTATAATCAGTTGACCCTCTCTCATTTTTATTTACACAATGTTTTTTTCATACCATTTAACCGCCTCTCATTGTTTTGTTGTTGTTTTTTGTAGATACACTATCTTTATTTCGTCTGACCCTCTCTTATTTTTGCCATGCTATAAAATCATTGGCATACATGAAGTAGACTCAGATGAAAACACAGTAAGTCAAGTAATTTCAAATTACCGAGAGCACAAATGCAAACAGGACTCATTGTTGTATTATAACAAGTATCCACTAACTCGTTTAAATACCCATAAAATAAAATAAAAATCTCCCTATGAGTGCGAGCCCCCCATCCCTGCAATTAAAAATCAACAGACAAACAAAACAAAACGAACTTTTCCTTTATTCTTTTGAATTCAAATCCAGCAACTTCCAAGCACCCAGACATGGTGCCCGGGAAGGAAGTATGATTTATTGATGTCCGGAAATTATCGTGTAAAATTTCAGCCATCTGAATTGCTTGGAGCTGAAATTTTTTTTTTTTGGATTCAAATTTGGCAATTTCCATCAATTTTGAATCGATAAAGTCATGCAAAATTTCAATGGAAGGATTCCATTTCGTCACCACGACCCATTTACCCCTCCACACCCAGTATATGACTTCATACAGTTCCACTTTTTAGAAATTTGACTTGAAATGTTGAATTCTTCTAAATAAGAAATAATGGAAAAATAGAAATGCTGAATATTATCACCTATTTGTGGACGATGTATAGAACTTGAAATTTATAGGAGATATACGAGATGTCAGCTGAAGTTAGGGCTGGAATTACCATCGAGCAAAATAAACACGTTAAAGGCATCAAGGGAAAGGGAGCACCATAGAAATTCTAGGCTCGGTGCCCTATCTCTAATGAGTAGCCTATAGAAGCAGAAGTGGTGAGCAAGATTAGTTTTGAGGATCTGATCAAAGACTTTGCAATTTCAAAAAGTAGGAAAAATTTTTTTCAAATAAAAATAACATGGAAGTACACAAAAATAAACCTGATTTTCCATCTTACCGTAAGTTTTGTTTCATTTCGGAAAAGAAATTTTTATTTTATGGTTTATATTTTGAATTACATATAGGTAGAATGCGCATATCCACCATCTTGTCGGTCCCGACCCACTTAAGGAGTCGCGAACCAATCGGCGGCGAGTTCACTACTGTAAACAATGACAGTTGACACGTGTGTATACGCACATGGGAGACGTTCGGTCAATTCTTTCACTTCCTTTCTCTTGTTTACAAGGATGGTAAGGAATCGGACCAGTTTGGATACATCCTTTCCACCCCTGTCACAACAGTCAACTACAATGCAACCAGCAGGCATTTTAACTGCTTAGACACATCTCGAAGTTACACTCATCAGCTGATCCACCGGCCATCTTGTTTGGCGGAAGTACAAAACAAAAACTCTGTGACGTCATGCGCATTCTACCTATAGAGTATATGGGGGCACCAAAATCTTTTAACTGCTTTGGTCGGGCCTCTTAAAGGTCTTAATCTGGCCCTGTCTGAAGTCCACTGATATCATTAATTCAGGTTTTGCCAAAGTAGATAGAGAACTCTTATACACTGGGACTAGTAAGGACCTGTAAGGATTTTGAAGTGATAGACGACAGGATAAATTATCTGTCTGTACAGCCGATATGATATTGTCATTTTTTGATACAACTCAGAATGTGGATCCGTCAAAATCCAATTTTAGACAATGATATTCAGAACCCAAATAAATAAAGTCCATCGTCTGTGGTTATCTTGAATGGTTTATAAAAATAATGACAAAGGAAATTACGAAACACAAAATATCGAACAAAATGGCACAGGGCAAAGGAGACTAGAAGAGCCGAACCAGCCCCCAGTAGAATGTATGAAGGCCTTACCTGCTGCGCAGTTTTGTGCAGCCGGCAGAATATGATCATCGGATTCAAATAAATTAGTCCAGATTACCCATAAAGTAGCCTATCTCTCTGATTGCTCATATGAACACAAATTAAAAATACCGGTACAGGAGAATGAACGACTATAGTCGCAAATCTGTGAAACTGCGAAAATCAGGTTTTAAAGTTTGAAAGTCAACTACCCCCCTCTTGCAATTGAAATGGTGATGTCGAATATTTTGTGATTGTAACTTTTTTTTTTTCTCCAAACTATGGTTTCGCTGGATAAAGATACTGGTATAATGTATTGTAATGTAATAATTAACCTATACAAGGCTCAAATCCACCAAATAATTTTTTTTAAAAAAATGATGTTCTCTAAGGCGTTGAACTAAAATTAAAAACAGGATTAACATAAAATCAATTCATCATGCTCCCACTCACACACATTAACAAACACTCGATCTACTCTCATCCTCAAATCTCTGAAACCAAAAAGGGACGTCATTCAGGTTCAGTGAAATCAGTCGTAAACAATTCAGTTTTGAACCTATTTTGAAAGGTGACGATGATTTCATTTTTCCTGGTGTCATCGCTGATGTTGTTCTACAATGTAGGCCCACAAGTAGAAGAAGCCTTCTCACCAACCGACAGTCTAAAGGTAGCCACACAAAGGCCACCGAATTCGGTCACCGAGCCACTAGGCGCTTTAGGTGAGAAGAATTGCACTATATAATCTCAACAAAGAATTGCACTATAATTATAATCTCAACAACTGCACACAGAGCCCACCTAGATTCGGTCCGTTTATGTAGTGCAATTCTTCTCACCTAACGCGCCTAGTGGCTCGGTGACCGAATTCGGTGGCCTTTGTGTGGCTACCCTAAGGGTGTCTCAAGAAATTTCACGTCTACCGATCTTAAGTAAAGTGCTTTGTGGTTGGTATGATTCCACTATATCTGAAAGATATTCTGGGGCCAGCCCGTTTAAACATTTAAAGATAAAACACAACATTTTGAAGTCTATTCTTTCCTTAACGGGTAGCCAATGGAGAGATTTAAGAATTGGAAGACTATCTGATGATGGATGCGATTGTGTGATTGATCTGGCTAATCTACTTTGAAGATGATGAACTATGCTAATACAATGAGGGAGGGGGATAAACGGTAAAATCCCTTTTTGTGACTGTAGTTGTTTGTCCCCTGTGGTGTTCTAAGATTTTTAGTGATGTCTAAAAAACGCAGATGTTTTGATATGTGTGTGTGTGTGTGTGTGTGTGTGGTTCGTCCGTCGGAATCGACGAGGACCATCTAGTCATCCGGGGGGGAGGGGGGAGGGGGGAGGAGGATTGGGTTCTGTGGCTGCGCAGATGGCTGATCAGACCAATTCGTACCTGGAACGTTCTAACGCAGTGTGGGCATGGGATGGTGAAGGATGTCGTGGACTTGCTGGCAAATTTCCTGGCCTGTCTGCGTTGCTCTGCTGCAACGGTTCCGTTTCCCTCACTGAATTTTGATGTTATATACACGTAGTTCTCGTAGACTGATTTGTCCAGCCGCCCTGAACAACTCGTATCAAACATGGCGGCTTACACAAATCAAGTGAATGTGTGTGATATCGCAGGTAAAAATTATGTATAAATCTGAAAAAAGAAATGATACAAATCATTGAAGCACAATTTAAATAAAGTTGTATAGAATAAAATTGCATAAATTGTCTCTGAGTATGAATGAAGTCTCTGTTTCTTATCCTTTGCTGCATTCCGTCAAGTTTCTAGTCCTAAGTAAAGTTTGAATGTTCGTATACATGGAATAAAATTCTTTTTCTGTGTGATTGACACTCGTGATGCACTTTTCTTGCACGAAGTCACAGGCACTCGCTTTCTCAGTTGTCCAAAAGGCAAATGCCGGGTGAGTCACGTGAGAAATGCCAGATTTCCTGGCCAGGATGCCTGTGACGTAAACATCCTCTAAGTGTATCCAATCAAAAGTCTTAGATCGGGCTTCCACCAACTTGGCCGCTGCAGAGATAGACATGACGTAACCTCCGCCGAATGCATAGATGGGATAAACATCAAAAGGGTAGTCTAAAACACTTACAGACCATTTGTCCCCGGGGTCTCGGATGACTGTAGAATTGACACAGATAGCGCCCAGAATCTGCGTAGTGTTGATGACACCAAGACGCAGCTCTTGCGTCAGATATGGCAAGTTCACTATAGTGTCATCATCCACTTTCATGAGAAATTTGGGAATTGACGATTGATGTAAAACCCATGAAAACCCGTCTAAAACTTTGTTGGGCAAATTCTCATAGGTGTCTTCTTCTTCCACAACTATCACATCGTGATGCATGTTATATTCTCTGTCCACGATATCGTCCCATTTTTCCTCCCTCCCGACGACAAAACGCACCCACACGCCGAATTCTCCAGCGTCCTTTGCCCAGGTTTTGCGTACTGCTTGCCTTAACAAAACGTTACAGGGTCGAGATATGACTAACACAGTCAGGAATAAATCTTTTTGTTTTGTCGTTGGCGCCAAAGTTGTCGTTTGTTCTCCCCGTTTTAGATAGTGTAGGCCTATACTCTCTGACCCAGTGATACGGTCCACATTCTTGGATTCAAAATCTTTAACGCCCCTGAGGAAGTCGTATTTAAAGTATTTCGTGGCATTGTCCAGCTTAAGTTTATCATTTATCTTGTATTTAAAATTTTCTGGCGAAACATTGCCTGAATTTTGAGGAATCACGATTTTGATTGGTTCATTTCTGCGGCCCAAATCCCCGGGTTCTTTAACTAACGGTACACCGTAATCGGCAAAGTGTTTCCGTGCTCTCACAGTCTCTAGATCTACGTGGAAACGATCTGTGACGAAGTTTGTCGAAATCCACCGAAGCTCAAGATGAGACGACGATTCGTCATAATGTGTCAAGTTGCTGAGAAGCTGCTGGACCTTGAGTATGAAGACAATGGTGAAGAGCAAGATGATCAGGTAGAGAGAACGGCGAAAGTGCCGACGTTTGACCAGGAACATGAATATCACATTTGCACAGTAGCCTTGTCCACGCCTTGTCTGTGAAAGATCTCCAGAAAGGTATGGCTGCATTGTCGTCAGCTCTGCAAGAAAGAGAGAACAAACGTTAGCTAGAAATCCTTGAAAATATCGGGCCATACCAAAAGAGCTACTTAGCTTAGACGGCTACTAACTCTTGTATCAGGGTAACAGGATTAGCAGCCTGCCAGTCGCAGAAGAGCTTTTCGTATATCGCGGGTATAGCGCAAAATTGTTGCATCTCCAGTGATATGAATTGGGGTTCATAATGGCAATACTGTAATAATGACAAACTGCTTCTTGCAATATTTTCGTTATTCCGCTAACTTTAACCAGCTTAAAGTTACAGAGAAGCAGTATTGTTGTATCTCCCTAAAAAATGAGATCATTGAGAACAATATTGTGGTATTTCCGAGTAAGCTCCCATTATTCATATCACTGGAGATACAACAATTTTGCTCTATACCAGCGATATAGCCCATTGACATTATGTTAGATTTCTATATATTATTATGGAAACAGAAAAGACTGATGCATTAGCCAGTAGGCCTACTACCATCCGAGACACAGAATACCGCGACGAGTCAATGCAATTCCGCTCCTCGCCCTGAACGCATATCAGCAATGTCAACAATGTAAAAATGGGCATGTTTGCCTTCTATATCGGCTACTGTCATTGCGGAGGCAAAATTAATAATAATAATAATATAGAGACGGCTATACAATGTTCACCAACCAGTCCTGTTCCATCTACATGATCGCGAAGCCAAACAAGATATCCATTTGCTGGATTAATCTCCCACCCCTTCCAAATCATCTACCACTTCTCCCCCACCCCAATCCCCGCGTTTATTCCACCCTCGAGCCAGTCTCGTAGCCAAAGCACGCAAAATAAACCAACATAATTCCTGGACAAGGGGAGAAGACGGCCCATTTTTGCAGAGGCCGCGGTCCGTTTTTCCCTGTGATCATCGATCTAGTGGAAAGATAAGATTTCTTGTCTCAGGGCAAGAGCCAAGCCAGAATTGGAATGGAATATTACAGGCCAAATTCTGGCTGAGTTTGCCTAAGTCTCTTTGGGGGGGGGGGGGGTCTTTTTTCATCCTTTCTTATGTCCGAGATTGCTTTTCTACAGAACAATGTTCTCGTGTGATTTGCTGCTGGCTGGTTTTGGCTTTTGCCTGCGGGAGGCGGGGGGCAGGGGGGGGGGGGTATAATGCATAAATCCGGGTGTAGATAAATACTAATGATGGACCGGTAGATGGATGGACAGACAGCCGAATAAACAGAGATAGACAGACAGACAGATAAGCAGACATGTAGAAAGGGAGAGAGGAATGGGCAGGGACATCTTACACTAACTTTAGTGTGAGATATCTCTGGGGATGGGTGATTGGAATGGAAGGAGCTAGAGACAAAGAGCGGGAGAAATAGAGAGAAAGAAAAAGAGAAAGTGAAGAAGAGAAATATATAATTATATATTTATATTTACGATACCGGCATTTGCATCAAAGGGGGGGGGGAGGGCAGACAGACAGCAGAAAGACAGACAGAGCAGCCATAGAGAGAGACAAGTGGAAAGAGGCAGAGAATGGGACAGAGACATAAAGAGAGAGATACTAACAGAGAAATAGAGAAACAAAGAGAGATAGACAGACAGACAGTGAGACGAAGAGAGAAATACATGTAGTAAGAGAGAAAGAGAGAGAGAAATGGAGAGTTAGTCAGAGAAAGAGAAAAACAGACAGACAGAGCGTGAGAAGAAGTGTGCTTGTGTGTGTGTGTGTGTGAGAGAGAGAGAGAGAGAGAGACAGAGAGAGAGAGAGAGAGACAGAGTTTTATCATCGAAATTATCACAAACAACAGCGATGAGCAATCTCTGCCCAGAATGGAGGTAAATATACGTCATAGTTTCATATTGATCTTACTCCCTCAACTAATACACAAACAGTCCCCCCAGCACTACTGACCACGCTACGCTCCTGCATTCAAGACCAGTTCTCATGATTGATAGACTAGCTGCATTGTCCAGTTTGCTTATCCAACCGAGTCATGATGGAGTTTTGTGTTTTTCTCACCCGGAATGAGATCAAGTCTTGGCCGCACTGTGCTGACGGTAACTCTCTTAGGATTCCGAGCTGGAACCTTTAAGACGATTCCTACTGGACTCACAAAACAGGGGCCATGAACTCGACAGAACTTAAGGGAACTTGAGCTTTTAAGGTCAGATGATGAGATAAGCTAAGAAAAGATAAGATATGGTAAGGTAAGATGAAACGTTATTAAAATCCGCAGATTGGAAATTTGTTTACACGGCTTTGTCATAACAACACACATAACTTGCACACACACGCGGACACCTACGTACGTGTCTGCATAAACACACGTCTATACACACCCCACGCATTCACATTATTTAAGCACAGTCACGAACACACTAGAGCAGGCATGCACCTGATAATTGAGAAATACTCCAGCCTTTGACATAAGGCTGTCGTTACTTGCACGTTCGTACACCAAGCGTTTTGCGCTGGGGGTGCATACGTATACGTGCCTATCCCTAACCTTATCCTCAACCTTAAATCTTACCAAATCCCTAACCCTGCCCCTTACCCTTTCAACCAAAAAAAAAAAAAAGGAGGAAAACAAAAAGAAAATCTGAAAGAATAATTAATTACGACTGTTGTTAGGAGGATTTCGGAATTTCGGGGCGAGCTCTCTAGCTCTGGAATCACAAGAGGCTATAAAATACGCACCCCTAGCTCCAAATACATGGGCACGCACGTAGTAGTCACAACAATCTTGAAATAATATGACCTGAAATAGTAGTCGTATCCGTTTTTGTTCTTATGTCACTATAAAAGATCTGATATGGCGTATTGTTTTCCACAACATTTTTGCTTTCTCTGCATGAGCAGGTGTTGCGTTTGGTTATTATATGGAAAAAAAAACAACAGTGTTATTTATGGTTCAATGCGAAATAAATATTGTTTGTCTTTTCTTTTTCTTCAAAATTTGGGATACAATGACGTCAAATAGGACATTTTTCAGCCACCAAAACTTGAGCCTGGTTTGCCACAAATATTCTCATGTGTGTGTGTGTGTGTGTGTGTGTGTGTGCGCGCGCGCGCGCGCTGAGAATAAAAAAAATCTGGTCTAGAATTAGTAGAGTAAGTAAAAAACTGCGTTAATTCAATTTTCTAACTCACTTTTGCTTTTCTGGTAAAATTGGACACATTTTGATATTGGGCGATATCTCTGAGTAAAACAAACAACCAAACAAACAAACCGTGAGGAATTTTCCGATCCTGACCTTACATTTAGGGTGACTGTACGAGTTTTCGAGATGCTCGCCCCAGGATGACCTCATAGATCGCCGAATGCAAATGCAGCAATATGCTGTGTGCTGATGTTATACATTTATGCAGCTGTAGCCATGCAAATTTAAAGACGATTTCCCCCAGGGCTTTGGCAATTCGGGACATTTTTGCGTCGTAGGCAGGGGAGTTAACTGGGATAACTCGACTTTTGTCAGAATCACAATAGCCTAGGTCATTATTGTATCGTGTCTTTAGATGTACATACCTCGCTATTGTGCTTCAAATTTGGAAAGCTGCTGTTGAAGGTACGTACGCACCCCAAGCATTTTGCGCTAGGGGCGCATACATACACGTACTATCCCTAACCCCGTCCTTATCCTCAACCCTAAATCTTATCGAATCCCTAACCCTGCCCCTCTACCCTTTCAACCAAAAAAAAAAAAAACAGGAGGAAAACAAAAAAAATCTGAAAGAATAATTAATCATAATTGATTAAGGCTGTTGTCAAGGAGCATTTCGGGATGAGCTCTCTAGCTCTGGAGTCACAAGAGGCTTTAAAATCCTTACCCCTAGCACAAAAAAACTCGGGGGAGGTACCTACTTGTAACAACATCCAACTTGGAATTCCGTCATTCTGAAGTGACGTATGTCGTGGCCTTACGTGAACAGTTGATTTTACGTATGCAACAAGGGCCGGCTCATGTATAATGATCACTCCCTTGTATAAATTCATTGTGATATTACATTCGGCAGAATAGTCCTTACTTTTAAATAAAACCACAAAGTCTTGAAATTTGAAGACGGCAGGCATGTGCGAAGCTAGAATGATGTGAACATTATTTTGAGATACTATTGAAGAAACCAATATTCCTGGAGCTTTTGACAATTGTTTTCTTCAATACACAACCCCGAGGCAAAGAATACTGAGACGGACTATTCCTTCTTTCACTCTATGTCCACAACTCGCGCGCGTATAAACACGGTGAGTACTGCTCACTGGGCTCTGTGGTACTAATCTTTTTCGTTCAATTATGAAAAGGTGTGGTACGAATTGTTGCATTGTTGACATGGATGATAACGCGAGCAAGTCCGCGGACGGAATTTGGCGAATTGAACCGCCTCGGTATACAGTGTCTCGGCATCACCTCTGTTTTCATTTCTTAATTAAATACCGTATGTGGCCGATGGAGATCTCAGAGACCGAAAACTTGAGTCTGCGGAGTTCGTCGTGATCTTCGTTGTCTAGCGTCGAGTTTTCTTGTAACAAGTCACTACCAAAGGGTCCCGCAAGTTGATTTTTATTTCTTTTGCGAATGTTGTTACAAGTATGTACGTACCCCTAGTTTTTTGGGCTAGGGGTCCGGAATTTAAAGCCTTTTATGACTCCAGTGCTAGAGAGCTCCTCGCGAAATGCTCCTAACAATGGCCTTGATTAATTATGATTAATTAATTCTTTCAGAGTTTCTTTTTGTTTTCCTCCTGTTTTTTTTTGGTTGAAAGGGTAAGTGAGAGGGTTAGAGATGCGACAAGATTTAGGGTTGAGGATAAGGACAGGGTTAGGGATAGGTACGTACAAGTACGCACCCCTAGCGCAAAACAATTGGGGTGCGTACGTACTTATAACAACAGCCTCTTTTTTTGCCGCTTTATAATCTTGTACCTATCCCTACCGTGCCCCACTACCCGACTTTGTCCATCCAAGTACTTATACAACAGATCATGGGCAATGAATAAATCTGTTATATTTGGAACACAGGAGCTCTTAACAGAACCAAGAATTTGGGGAAAAAAATCTACCCCAGAGAGAGTCGCCTTTAAAATTGCATTGCTTCAACTGCATAAATACATAATATCCATACAAAACAGACTTCTGTATTTGCATCTGACGATCTATGAGGTCAGCCTGGGGCGAGCAACTCCAAATAACTTACGGTTAACTAACGTTAATGTAATGTTACAGAAGTAGTCGTACGTAGATTCCTACCACGCCAATTGTGTACGCTTATGGACGACATAACTTCTGTTGTGGAGAAAATGTGATAATTGGATTCGCCCTCAACATAAATTTGTACTTGTAGAATAGTTCATTTGTCAAATTTCTGTTTGTCATTAAAATCAGTTAGCACATAAATTCTTTGCTTCTTTTCCATTCCGCCAAAAAGTAACAGGAAGACAATCTCAGGCGTAGGGTTTACGGCCCATCTCAATTCTGGTGTGTGCAAATGCCGGGGTCACTCTGACTGAAAGCATACTCCACTTTTTAACGAGAATAAAACTTCTTCACTACATCGAAAAGTTGCCAAATAACAAGTGTTAGTGTAAAAGCCTTCCTTGCATGGCCATTGGAACATAGTTGTGCAAGTCACGGCCTTGGTTCTTGCTTGTTCTATTTATTATATATATATCCATATTCTGAAAAATTGGAGGACGTTTAGTATGTTGTAGACTAGAGGTATAGGGAACGGGATTTAATGACACAGTTACTGTATTTAAAGTTACCGATGACGTCATGGGGCATTCGAACTGTTCAACGCGGTGGTTAAGCACAGTTGTTGTGGACTTTGTAAGGGCGATTCGAGCCACAAACTATTAACTGCTCATGAAAAGTGTGTAAAAGTCCATAACTGTGCTTAACCGCCGCGTTGAACAGTTCGAATTTCCCATGATGTAAATCTAAATAATTATAGTAACTATGTCATTCAATCCCGTTCCCTATGACAACTGCACACTTTGACACTTGTTTAGAATGCGTTGTGGCACTTACCAAGCGGCTCCAAAGTTCCGATTTATTTGAACCCCTTATCACAATACTATAGCCACACACGTAAGACATCGAATATCTCAGTTGTGCAAGAAGTGGAGCTGGAACAAACAGCACTAAGATCGCGCATAATGTCTGTTACGCTCTTTGTTCTGGACACAACATTCACTCTCTTCACGCCCGTTTCTACTCTGTAAAATAATCGTGCCAACACAAGAGAAAAAACATACACATCATGAATGATTATGCTATCATCTGTCCGAGAAAGAATAATAATAATTTAAAAAAAAAACAAAACTTCAGATTGACGAATATCAGAAGAGTGCGGAGTTTTATCCAGAGGAGACAGAGATGTTGCAGAGGAGATTTCCTCATCATTCATCATTTCATGTGTTGCCAAGGGTGAGCACTGGGCCATATCATTCATCACTATCAGTGGCATGAACAGTGACCCGGGGAATGGATGGACAGAGACACAGAAAGGCTCAAATATACAGCTGCGTCTCCTGGGAGAGATGTTTGACCACAGCGTGGGACAGACACACAGTTGCAGTGGCGACAACATAGTGCAAATGTGCGTAATTTAGTCAGTCAGCGACACTATCTAGAGTAATCTAGACAGACTTACCTAGGTAACAGGATATATTCAGTCCTGTCTTTCTTCTCCGTTTTACTTGCTTATCCCACCCCACCCTCTCTCTCTCTCTCTCTCTTTGTCTCTCGTTCTCTCTTACATTTATCTTTCTCTCTCTCTCTCAGTCTGTCTCTCTCTCTCAGTCTCTCTCTCTATCTCTCAGTCTCTCTCTCTCTCTCATTCACACCCTCTCCCTGACTCTCTTTTTCTCTGTCTGTCTTTCTGTATATTTCTCTCTCGCTTCTTTCTTTCTCTCTCTCTCTCTCTTTCTTTTTGTACCCCCCTCTGTTATCTCTCTCAACCCCCCGCCCCCCTTACTTAGGCACACATAAACGAACATGCACAAAATTGCATCATCAATGTTCTGGCTATGTTTCCATACAAAAAAAAAAAGTCTTTGATCTTTCTGGTTCATACAAAATTGGGTCAGCACAGCCTCTCCTTCCCCCACTTTCATCATGGTGACCATGTGGAGGAAACTAACATGAACGCCAGCGAATTCTTGGGGGTGTAAACAGCAAGATCGTGCAAGCTTGGAAAGCTGAAGAAAAGGGTTCGAATCACTCATTTATTAATTCAGTGTAAATTAAGACACATCCAAGATATATACTTCAAATTAAAATCGGCATGACTGTGTAATTATTTGAGTTATGTGTCCAAACTGATAACCGTTCTGGGCCAGACACTGATGACAACGTAGTTCAATAGAGTTGCAAATAACATTAAGAAGTTCATTATGGTCTCCATTTTTTTTTTCAGACACCTAGATCTAGTACATATCTCCATAATTATAACTTTGTGTTCACGAGAAATTAAGAGAGTGGTGTGTTATGTGGCACTTACGTTTATTTGAATACGGTACCCAAAGTATCGGGAAATATAACAACTCTGCGTTGCCAGAGCGATCGCCCTTTGTGCGGTTAATCTTGGGTTCGATCCTCATTTGTGTCCTGCCGGTTCCTCAATTCCTCGCCCTTTTAATTTTCTTTTCCTTTCTGTTTGACACTACTTTACTCACTCACTCACTCTCTCTCTCTCTATCTCTCTCTCTCTCTCTCTCTCTCTCTCTCTCTCTCTCTCTCTCTTTCTCTCTCTCTCTCTCTCCCGATAATTGCCAAGCGTTGACACCCATTGGCTTCAAATGAGGGATTTAGATAGAAGAGGGTTTGGGAAAAGAGAGGAAAGCAACTGGCACAGATCCAAGTAATCAGTGCGATATTATCTTGAAAATGCACCGCAACACAATGCAGGTTCTGATTGGACATCTAAGACCATGATGACCCCAAACTGACTTCTCTGTTCCCCCCAATAACAAACGTATGTTTGTGCATGGACCATGTTTTGGGAATGCTGATCGCGTGAGATGGGATGTGAGCGCCCTGAGAGATGAATGGGTACGTGCAGCCCGCACTGGTAACGCTGAAGATCGATAAAAGGCCGTTTGGCTGCTCACTGCTCACCCTGAGCTGAAGAGGTGGGTATAGCTGGTGTAATGACGATTAATAGCAGCAGTGCTGTCATTCCGAGTGGCCTGTGGCCCGGAAGGAGATACAAAATCATTTCTCTTTCTTCTTCCTCTTTTTTTCTGTCCTTTCCACGGGGCCTCTCCTTGTACATGTTTGTTCCCCTTGCCCCCAAAATTATGCCCAAATCTTTCCAAATTAGGGGGAAGTTATGTTTCGCTTATATTTGTAAACTCACTGGAAACTGTATATTCCCTTTGCCTCCGATATGCCAAATTCTTTCCATATTATGAAGAAGCTACATTAAATTCCCTTATATTACTCATAGACTAGGACATTCAGTACAGCTAGCTTTTCCTTTTGGAAGTGTTATATGTTTCGTTACGGACAAAAGAGTTACCTACCAGACATAAAAAAATACTTTTTCGTCTGTCAAAACAACGAAACAATATTATAAAGATAAAGACAGTTGTCCCTACTGAAGTACTTTGTTGATTTTTTGTTGTTGTTTTTTGTTCTTTCTCTCACCTCCCCCCCCCCCCCCCAAAGAAACATACGGGACCAATATTATAATATAGTGTTTATAATATTATTGTCTCGGATATGCCGAAGTAATTTTGTCCTTTCCACAAATTAGAATTGCTGTGTAGTAACTGTCCTGTTCTGTCAACTTTAAAAGACCAAAGGCACCACTTCAGATCGAAAGGAACCTCCCGTACACACAAAAAGTTTGGTTCGTGTAAAAAAAGAAAAAGTGCAGAGATTTCTGTTTATGGCCAGTCAGTTATTGTATTATAGACCATTGAATTTCCCTTCGATTGCTAATGGCTTTTTTCTTCTCTCCGCTCCACCATTACCTCAACCCACCCCCAAGCCCCTCAATTTATATACACTCCAAAACTATTACTATAACCTCACTCCCCCACTCCAACCCACAGTTAAACAAAACAAACAAACAAAGAAATTCTGCCCCACATTTTCTTCTCCCCCCCCCCCCCCACCCCTCCCCCCTCCTGTTATATTTCGATCAGAATTCCCCATTGGGCGCGGAACCAGTCAGCACTTTCGTTTCTCCGCACGGACGACAAAACGCTCGACCAGCGGGCGCTGTCGTTTTCCTACCACTTCCACTACCCGGCCATTTGGCAACATTGCTTTGTAGGTTTGGGGGTGGGTTGTTTTTTTTTTTTAAGCGTATTGTTTTTGTTTTGTTTTGTTTTCGACAAGCAATTCTGTCTTCCCCCAGCACAGCCATCATCATTATCAGGCCCGAGGGTTCCAGTTGTAAACTCTGCCCTGTCTGAGACAAACATTGGCGGGAGCACAAGGTGATGCTTGCTTTGTCTCGGAGAGAGAGAGACAAAGAGAGAAACGGAGAAAGAGAAAGGGAAGGAGAAAGAAAGAGAGAGTGGGGGAGAGAGAGACAAAGAGAGAGGGAGAAACGGAGATAGAGAAAGAAGGAGAAAGGGAAGGAGAACGATGGAGAGAGTGAAGAAAGACAGAGAGAAAGAGAGGGGAGAAAGAAAGAGAGTGGGAGAGAGAGAGACAAAGAGAGATGGAGAAACAGAGAAAGAAAAAGGAGGAGAAGGGAAGGAAAGAGATGGAGAGAGTGAAGAGAGACAGAGAGAAAGAGAGAGAGATCTACAGACACACTGAGAGAGTTTGAGAGTGTCCTAGTGCGGTTTCTTCCTCGTATTACTTTATTCAAATACATATTTTAATATTCACAAAATGTTAATTGTATTCACGAGGTCACAAGATACAGGCCTAATGCGGCTTGTGTCGGAAAGAGAGAAAGAAGAAGATAGGCAGAGAGAGGGAGGGAGAGAGAGAGAGAGAAAAGACAGACAGACAGTGAGTGCGTGTGAGAGTGAAGAAAGTGAATGAGAGACGGGGAGGGTTCATGATGAAAGGGAGTCTGAAAATCCTTCATCTTTCCCACTGAATGATTTTATCCATAATAAGTCATTGCTGTTTTTGAAAGGTATATTATTTTGTTTACGATATTACAAATTAAATACAGATTCAAATTTTATCCACGGCAATCTTTTAAAATTTTATTTACATTTTTTTTTTCTCCTATGGCTGTGTCAGAGAGAGGGAGGGGGAGAGAGAGATGAGAGAGAAAGATAGAGAGACAGAGACAGATTGGAGGAGGAGATGTAAGACGGAGGATGGCTTAGAGTAACACCTCTGAGAGATAGGCGAGGAGAGACAGAGAGAAGGATTATGATGATGAGGGAGAGGTAGAAAGCCTCCCCAGACTTAGTCCTAATCGCCTGTAATGTTGTCCAGCCAAATATTCATTGATATCATTAAACTAGCTGAGTACCCGTTCGATGAGCCGCCTGTGAACTAAGAAAGGCATTAATGCTGCATAGATAGCTTATAAGAGAGATGCAACAACAAAGGACACCACTTCAGACCGAGAACAAAAGCCGAGATGCGTAGGGTCCTCCCCAAAACTCAGCGATAGGACAGTACACAGTGTGCAGTGGTGATGATGTCATAAAAACCTACAGCATGTCAATGAGCCTGGTGAAAATTGGGGAAATAATAAATTTCCAATAAAAAAAACTACACCGATTTGAAACTTCTATTGAAAACTGTGCACCCTTACATCCAGTCTGATGTACCATATAAAATTTGAAGCCTGAGTGTTGAGTGGTTCAGAAGGTTTTTGGAACGAAAAATCTCAAGTCCACAAATATATATAGTATAGAAGAGTATTTTGTTCACACTGAACTACAACAATATACAAAAAGATTTGGGTTCAAAAAATAAAACATAATAATCGAATCTGGCTAAACGACGACATTTCATGGCATAAAAATATTAGCTCGATGAACTTGTTAAAACAAACACGTAGATCTGAAATCGATTGCCTTCCTTTGCCATGGGCGACTCGAATTAGCTCCGAATTTTTCCTCTCAAAAGGATACTCGCAATGAAACAATCGAAACGTCATCAGAGGACATTACAGCAATTTGTCTGCACTCCCCAGAAATCTACTGCAGAACAAAATTCCATTAGAGCGCGTGGTTAGCACGTCCTTTCTAACCCTACTCGGCCCACGAGACCATTTTGCCCGCCCAGCGGATAGGCTAAAAAAAGGATACAAGAAATCGGTCTCGGGAGTTATCTGTTGCCAATTTCCAGTTGTTCGGTAATCAGCAGAATGTTTAAAATAGCCCTTACGTCATGGACGTTTTGCAAGGAATCAGCATCGATACATAATATAGCCTGCCGTTCCTTTGGTAACAATCGAGAGCTCAGATTTAAAAACAAAAAAGAAGAAAAAAAAGGACGACAGATTTTATGAAAGGCTAAGAGGATGCCGTTATGACATGCAACCCCCTCCCTCCCTCCGCCGGGAATTTATTCTATGGTTATTTTGAAGTTGAAAGGCTAATTGATTTGTTTCATTAATGTTACCAAAAAATTTTATGTTGAAAGCTAAGCATGTGCACTTCCAAAGATTAGGTGTACTCCAAAAAGAAGAAAAATGTTGTTACAAGTACGTATGTCCCCCAGGTTTTGTTTTTTTTTCGCCAGGGGTACGTATTTTAAAGCTTTTGTGACTTCAGAGCTAGAGAGCTCCTCCCGAAATGCTCCTAACAACAGCCTTAATTAATTAAGATTGATTAATTCTTTCAGATTTTTTGTTTGTTTTCCTCCTTTTTTTTCTTTTTTGTTGAAAGGATAGGGGGGGGGGGCAGGGTTAGGGATTCGATAAGATTTAGGCTTGAGGATAAGGCCGGGGTTAGGGATAGGTAGGTAAACGTACGCTCCCCTAGCGCAAACCGCCTGGGGTCCGTACGTACTAATAACAACAGCCAAAGAAGAATTGAAACTTGTAGGAGAACGAAACATAAAAATGGCCTTGGAGTTTCCTACGAAAGACGAAATAAAATTCCAGCAAAATGGAAAGTCCTGAATTTCATCGACAAAATCTATCTGTTGCTTTGTTTATGCCATTGTGGTGTTACTAAACATACCTATGGAAAAAAATGCCAACATTTTCACTTCGTTGCCATGGTAACCAACAAAGACATCCGCCATCTTGAAAAAAAAGGCAATTTTCAAACCCTGATAAGTTTTTTTTTACTTGTGAATCAATCTCTTTTAAGTTGTGCATGGAACAGCTATGGATAAGTAAAAGGACGAAATAGAGCCACATTTTTTATATTCAGCCCTTTGGAGGAAATATAATGACTTTGTTTCGGAACAAATAATTACATAGTGAAATATGAAGAAAAAATCTCTTTAAATATTTTTTAGAAATCTATTTATGGCTGATATTGAGATTATGGCCCTATTTTAATGTTTATCAACATTTGAAGAAGTTATGGTCGAAATTTGAAGTAATTTTGGTTGAAAAATAAAAAGGTTACCAGCTTTTATATGTAAAATAAAGTGAAATTCAGACAAAAAAAAACAAACAAGCGCAATATATGAAAAATTCAACAATGTCAAAAAGCATCGGAAGAAACAGCAAGGAAAAAAAATTCACTGTTGCGAGGAAGAAATGCCCAGACCTGAAAAAATTACATGTGACAGATATTTCTTTTTGCTAGTAAGTCTATTCCTTTGACATGAAAGCGAAGTATTGTAATTTTGTAATAAATGAAAATAGGCCTAAAAACATCGAATAATGCTTTCTCCTCAATAATGATGGCCTCCCTCCTGCCTTTGTTTTGTTTCGACTTTAGTACCGTGCACGTCATAAAAAGTAACCATATCAAGCTTGGTGCGCAGTGTCCTGGCGAGCATGAGTTCTGAAGCAGGATTGCAGATTACTACTTTTATTGTAAGAGAGAGAAAGAGAGAGAGTACGTCATCGAATAATGCTTTCTCCTCAACAATGGTTGCTTCCCTCATGCCTTTGTTTTGTTTCGACTTTAAACTTCCGGTTGCGTTTCAAAGTTTGAAGGCATGAGTTTCTGTGCCGTCTGCTTTATGCACGGTGCGGGCCATGCGGATGTTGCTGTGCCAGTTGTGAGTTGTTTTCTTCCTAGATCTACATAATCTGTGTGCTGATTGTGCGTGTTGTTTGCAATCCGTTCTTTGAATGGGCCCTTACACTAGTATAATAAAAGAAAACACTGCCACGGCATCGACAAACGGTTAAAGAAGCTGAAACAAAAAAAACAAAAAATGAACAGAATTTTGCTGTAGAAGATCGCCTTTATAGGAGCACAAGTTCTGTGAAGTCAGGTGAAAGAAACCAATTAGCTAGTTTGAAGATGAAGACTAATATATGCAGACAGTCTGATTTGACTCGCAAGATTTTTGTTTCAACTTTTGTTGTTGTCTGTTAACCCTCAACAGCTGAACCACCAGAGGAATTATAAGCATGGATTCTATTATCATTCTAGCACACTTTGACAGATTAACTGTTGTTTTGTCGTTGTTGTTTTTTTCGCAACATTTCCTAGTTTAAAATCAATTTCATTTACAACATTATACGACAAAGATGGACATTTTCCTCAAAATTTGAACCTACATGACTTTGTCAGCACGTGCCGGGTTGAGCAACAGTTGATAATTACTGATCTCCCTCCTCTCTCCCTGTCTCTGTCTGTCTGTTGCTATCTCTGTCTCTCTCTCTCTCTCTCTCTCTCTCTGTCTCTCTATCTCTCTCTCTCTCTCAGTCTCTCTTTCTCTCTCTTTTTCTGTCTCACTCTCTTCTCTCACTCTGTCTGTCTCTCTTTTCCCTCTCTTTCGCCCTTTCTCTTTGTCTCTCTCTCTCTCTCTCTCTTTCTCTCCCCCCTCTCTCTCCTTCTCCTCCCTCTGTCTTTAAAATTTAATTTGGGAAGGCACCATTGTTTCCACCCCCACACCGCAGGTCTATCTCTCCCTCCGTTCCCCCCCCCCCCCGCTCCACTTTCTCATACAACTCTGATCTCCTTGGCCAAGCTCAGAGGCGGATCTCACACAAAGGAAATAATTACTGCCAGTTAGCTAGGGCAAGAATTGAATCACTTCATTCTCTCAGGGAATCTCTCCCATAGTCTTTCTTTTTCTCTGTCTGTGACACACATACTCTCTCTCTCTCTTTCTCTCTGTCGGCCTTTCTCTCTCTCTTATCGGTCTCTCTTCCTGTTGGCCTTTCTCTCGTTCTCTCTCTCTCTCTCTCTTACACTGTCCCTTCATTTTCCCTTTCTCTCTGTGTCTCGGCCTCTCTCATTCGGTCTCTCTCTCTGTGCCTTTCTCGCCCTCTCTCTCTCGTTCTCCCTCCCCCCCCCCATCTGTGTGTGTGTGCGTATGTGTAGCGGTCTTCTTTTTCTCTGTCACCTTCTCTCTCTTCTTCTCGCTCTCTCTCTCCTTCTCTCTCTCTCACTCACTAACTTTCTGTCTCACTCACTCTCTCTCCCATTCTCTCTCCTTCACTCCCACTGTTTGTCTATCATGTCTAGCTAGCCCTATCCAAAACAACTTACATCAATTCAATAAAATCGGGGCTTTTATGAGAGGCTGGGGGAGGAGGGAACTTATTATTTTGTCAAGACAGATTTATTGTTCATGGACTTTATGTACATAGACTACTCAAATGTTCACCAGAGATCAGAGAAACAGTTTTATAGCGCTCATTTGGTATCGACGCCACGTCCCGCCAACTGTAAACGGATATCTTAGTCTCGATTCTACGTGACATCAAGCTCTTTCCTGGATGTCAGTTTTCGTTTGTTCTTTTGCTGTACAAAAAATGCTATGATTTCAGTGAATTCCGACCACTACTTTTCCAATTTTTGTTTCCTTTTTTTTTTTTAGGGGTGGGGGAAATATTTCCTAACTGTTCGCTTTTTTCCCGTTACAGTTTTATTTCTGAAATTTTAATTGATCAAGCTCTTAGCATCAAGCTACAGTTAAGTACACCTAGCCCCCCCCCCCCTCCCACCCCCCACCCCCCTGAAAAAAAAAAGAAGCCAAAACTTGAAAGGGCTAAAGTGGCCGCTGTGGAACCGACGCACCGTTGACCTCAAACTCAGTCTCAAAGCTTGCCATCTGTTTATTATAGGCCCATTGCGGATAACGGCCATTTTAGTTGTAAGGACCGACGCTTAACCATGACGATGATAGCATTGATTTTGATTCGTTAGCTGATTTGCACTGCGAGCACTTCAGGCGTCGCGAACGAGGCGTTCTCACTACAGGCCGGTCAGCCGAATGTAGGTCAGACATGTAGTGGGCCGTCTCGCCGCAGAGAGACTGACTAGCATTAATTAAATAATACGTTTAGTACTACATGTATTACTAGAACAGAGGTCCACATGGGCTAGCTCAGATAATGAGAAATGTGTTCTAACAAACTATCGCGCTTTCGGCATTACTTAGAACACACAAAAATGTTTTAAAAATTATGATAAGTGAAAAAATTAAACACACAAAATACCTTCATTAACAAATACTACGTGCAGGACCAATGATGCTTGGTTCAGTTAAAAAAAAATTACATAAAATCATATGATTCATAAAACAATAAAACTGAAAACTGACAAATTGACCAAGCAATGAAGCATGGTTCAATAACACAAGCTGACCGGCCTGTAGTGAGAACGCCTCGGTCGCGAACCAATCGGCGGCGAGCTAAGAAAAAGTTCACTACAGTAAACAATGACACGTGTGTTCACGCACTGTACGGGAGACGTTCGGTCAATTCTTTCACTTCCTTTCCCTTGTTTACACGGACGGCAGGGAATCAGACCAGCTTGGATCCATCCTTTCCACCCCTGTCATAACAGTCAACTGCAATGCAACCAGCAGGCATTTTAACGGCTTAGACACATCTCGAAGTTACACTCGTCAGCTGATCCTCCTGCCCTTTTAGGTGTCGGAAGTACAAAACAAAAACACTCTGTGATGTCATTCGCAATGGGCCTATACATTTTATCAAAGAGTGGTGTAGCATGGGCGGTGCCACAGGGGCGGTTGCCCCGGAGGCAAAATAATTAGGGGCGCAAAAATTTCAAAAGAAAAAAAAATCAATTCGAAATAATAAACGAAACAATAAATCGCAGTTCCTCTGACACAGACAATCTCTCCGGTCTTCGAACATTCTACAGTTTTTCAACCTGACGGGGGCAAATAAATGTTGTCACGTGCTAACGGTGCACGGGTCATGAGTCGCAATACTTGTCTTGCCCCGGGCGCTGGCAAGCCACGCTAGCCACTGTCATCAAAGAATATCAAATAAACTGGTTCTCATCCACTCTCTGTATACCCAAGATACACAGAAAACCCTGTCTTCTTCCCTTTGAGACCCATTCTGAAAACATCAAAGTCACCAAGACAAACTAAACGAAAGTTTTTCCCACTTTTCTCAGGCCTTACCATGTAGAATAAAAACATCTTCAGAACGACAACCGACACTCCTATTTTGACCCCTCAAATGGCAAACATAGCGGCAGAACATCATACTGCCGGCAAATCCTGGCAAGTATTTTTTGGCGTTTTTCTTTTTCGGAGGGGGGAAGGGGTGGGGGGTGAGTATAGGAAAAATCTAGATTTCCTGAAAATTGTCTCATTTCAGATTTTGCCGTAAGAATGTCGAACAAGCGTACTATTGAAACTTGAAATGCCGGCGTCAGAAGTTAATTTTTGTCAGATTTTGTGTGTGTTATTTTGAAAAAAAATAAAAATAAAAATAAATTAAAAAAAAAAAAAGTGTGTATTATTTTGCTCCCCCCCCCCCACCCCCACCCCCTTTGCAT
Organism: Onchidella celtica; assembly: GCA_963931925.1. Classification (NCBI taxonomy): domain Eukaryota; kingdom Metazoa; phylum Mollusca; class Gastropoda; order Systellommatophora; family Onchidiidae; genus Onchidella; species Onchidella celtica. The sequence goes on from OZ007568.1 coordinate 77,521,952, forward strand.
TACCATAACAGACGCTGATATTAATTAGATTCACTTCTTACTGTCGTATTGGTTTATTTCATTTGACGCCACAAACTGTGTGCATCTAGGAAATTTGAAATCTTATTTCGTCTTTCGTCGGAAGTTCCAAGACCATTTGTTTCTCTCTCCTCAGGACTGAAATTTTTTCTGTTCCTTTTTCCTTTTTTTTTGTTTGTTTGTTTGGATTACAGCTAATCTATGGGTATGCTCAGCTGCCGTACCCCCCTCCCCCGCCAAAAAAAAACAACAACAACCCAAGTCTTTACCAGTATGAATGCTCAATCACCGTGCATTTTGAGGGGGTGGGGATGGGGAACACCATCACAGTTTTGGGTGACGCGTCTAATGTAAGACTACATGCTAATTTTGAATGTTAATTAATTTAAAAAGTACCCCCCCCCCCACCCCCACCCACTCCGCCCTCTTAGTTTTTAAAGTAAAATGAAATGATCCATTGGCTACAACAAACAAACAAAAAAACAAAAAACTTCTCATACAGATGAATAAACTTCAGGACGCTACAGGCCTGTCTGACAAATCACCCAAAACTGGCTGACACAAATTACTCGAGGAGAAAATCTGGCGTCTTGCAAATTGAACTGTCGCCAACTTGGCAGTTTGGTTTTATTTTTTATCGTATTTTGGCCTGCGGGAATCCTAAAATCCGGCTCTTGAAGATACCGGAGTTCCGGCAGAGAAGCCGTGCAAATAATCAAAATCAGCAAAGGTCTTCACCCCGTAGGGATTTGGATCTTATAACAGCCAGCAGTACTTGTTGAAAGAAGAAATAGTTGTTCTTTAAGAAATGTGTGAATCGGGCGAACAAAATCAATGTTGCCATCGGCTCAAGGAATAAAGTGCAGCTCTGCTTCATGGGCTCGCATGATGATGGCTTCCCGTTATCACCATCTGGGTATCGATATTACGATAGTTGTGGTGTTTTGCTGTTCACGGTGACACTAATAACCTCAGTAATGAATTGATGACGACAGCAGTAACCGTAGGGACATTATTGTGTCGATACATGAAGTCAATTCTTGTCGCTTACAATGGACGTCTCTGCAGACATATATAATCTTGAACTCGATGTTTAAAAGTGTTTTTCGCTTCCGACTGCTGTCAGTTTCTTGTTAAAAATACCCACGCTGAAGCCCTCCAATCAAACACGGCTTAGACAATATTCCTACACGGGTTTTCATGTCGTCATCATCCCCGAAAACAGTTATATTTCAAATTTTCCAAAAACTGAAAATCTGATCTTCTTCTATATAAAAAAACAGCATGGAAAAAAAATTCACTGCTGCGAGGAAGAAATGCCCAGACCTGAAAAAATTACATGTGAAAGATAGTTCTTTTTGCTACTATGTCTATTCCTTTGACATGAAAGCGAAGTATCGTAATTTTGTAATAAATGAAAATAGGCCTAAAAACATCGAATAATGCTTTCTCCTCAACAATGATGGCCTCCCTCCTGCCTTTGTTTGGTTTCGACTTTAGTACCGTGCATGTCATAAAAAATAACCATATCAAGCTTGGTGCGCAGTGTCCTGGCGAGCATGAGTTCTGAAGCAGGACTGCAGATTACTACTTTTATTGTAAGAGAGAGAGAGAGAGAGTACGTCATAGAATAATGCTTTCTCCTCAACAATGGTTGCTTCCCTCCTGCCTTTGTTTTGTTTCGACTTTAAATTTCCGGTTGCGTTTCAAAGTTTGAAGGCATGAGTTTCTGTGCCGTCTGCTTTATGCACGATACGGGCCATGCGGATGTTGCTGTGCCAGTTGTCAGTTGTTTTCTTCCTAGATCTACATAATCTGTGTGCTGATTGTGCGTGTTATTTGCAACCCGTTCTTTGAACGGGCCCCTACACTAATATTATAAAAAAAATAGTGACGGGAGTAATTCATTGCGGTGCAATTTTGCCCCTTTTTTTGCTCGACTCTACAGCCTAAGTGACAGTTTCAAAAATTATAAAACTAATTTTCTTAAGTGTCAACTAATCCAGTCCAATCGCTTTTGTATCGACCGATTGTGTTGATTCAAGTTTCAGGTCTTTTTGAATAAAAGTTGTAAAAATGTAAAATACAATGTTCTTTGTTTTGGCTCCCTGTAGTAAGCTCACCGCACCGGGAACGACGTTATTACGCGTGCTCTTCCGTGCGCACAATTTCCTTATCAGAAATGGGTGCGTAGTGCTCTGGAGCGCATGGAGTAAGACTGTCGAACATGGGAAGCTTTGTAGACCAAAAAGTCGGAGAGAGAAAGAGAGAATGGTGGGTTCACAGGTTTATCCCGGATAATGCCGGGAACTTCATCGAGTATTATAGAAAAAAAATAGTGGCGGGAGTAATTCATTGTGGTGCAGTTTCGCCCCTTTTTTTTGCTCGGCGCTACAGCCAAAGTGACCTTTTCAAAAATTATAAAATTAATTTTCCTAAGTGTCAATGAATCCAGTCCAATCGCTTTTGTGTCGACCGATTATGTTGATTCAAGTTTCAGGTATTTTTAAATTTAAAGTTCCAAAAAAGTAAAATACAATGATCTTTGTTTTGGCTCCCTGTAGAAAGCCCATCGCACAAGAAACGACGTATTAATACGTGTTCAATTCGGTGCGCGCAATTTCCCTTCCAGGAATGAGTGGGTAGTGCTCTGGTGCGCATGAAATCTGTAGTGAGAATATATGGGAAGCTTTGTAGACCCAAAAGAGAGAGAGAGAGAGAGATAGAACAGTGGATTCACAGGTTTATCCCGGATAATGCCGGGAACTTTATCTCGTAATTAAAAAAAACAAATTGTGTTTACCTCATCGATCTAACTAGCTGGATTACAATACGATAGCTGCGTGCTATTTTAAGGAATCAGTTTGGAATGAATAGTTCTTCCGTATGTCGCATACACCAGGAATAAAACAGTCTACTCTTTTTTATTCTTTGTTTTGTTTGTTTCCTCTGAAAAGTTGTGATTTTGACGCACGACAAGTTTACTGCTTGGCTGCGGTTTATGTCATAGAGAAGATATAAGGAACTGTAATGTCCACTTGTACAATGGAGCTAATAGAAATGATCACCTCATTATCTGGACACACAATATATTGATTCAGGACCTCTACTCCCTATTTTGTGCAGATGTTCTAATTTTCTAATACTATTTCGACACCGAAACGACAATTCAAACAATTACAGTAGCTTGAAATCCGACAACAATAAATTTGTATTTACGTAAGCAATTGGTTTGTTTCACGTACATTGTGATGCACCCCTTCCCGCGTGCACGGCTAGTGAACATGCGTACTTGCACACACACACACACATGCGCAATTATTTTTTTTTGGCACGTCGGCTGAATATGCCCACTTACACATTAGCTGTAATCCAAAAAGAAGAATTCAAATGCTTGGGAAAACGAAAGATGGTCTTGAAACTTCAAAATCAAATTCAAAATTTTGTCTGAACACATGACAGTTCTATGGCGTCAAGTGGAACGACTCGATAATGGTAAAACTGGGAAGAAGTCTCATGCAATGGCTTTGGTATCGATACGCGCCAGATGTAGTCTCTAGTAACATTTGGCCCACTAGAGGACATTGCTCAATTTGCTATGAACTGAGTCGGAATAAAGGCGTCAGCCTTGCATAAGTTCATGAATATGGAAGAGTGACGGAGGATTTGTGTGTGGGTGAGAATGGTGAAGTCAGACAGAACTCTTGTGGACAAAACGTCTGGGCCCTTGCGATAAAGCTGGAGGGTTAGGAAACACAGAGGGAAGAGAGACTTGCACGGATAAATAATTCGAAAAGATTTTAAGGACGATATCTTCAACAGTACGCATAGTGTAGGGCGAGAAGGCAGGAGGGTGTGTGGGAATGTAGGTGAAGCTGGAAACCAACTCAGACTATCCTGGGGGAGGGAGGAGGGGGGATCCTGTCACAAAAAAATAGAACTGACAAGCCTTTTTGAAGCTCTCACTGGCATCTTGAATTAGGTCACACACCCATTCCTTGCTCCAACTGATCCTCATTCTGTTTATGAACAGAAACTCAGACAAGTGGGTGTACACAGAAGTAATTGATTGGTTGATTGATTGATAGGAATCAGAATCCTGGCTCACCGGGCATGCCCATAATAATAATAATAATAATAATGAAGATCATTTATATAGCGCCCAATCCAAACGAGTTTGCTCTAGGCGCTTTACAGAAAGTCTTGTTCTCTCGATTTGCATTTCTCTCACTCTCTCTTTCTTTCTCTCACCCTCTCTCTCTCTCATTATCTCTATCTCTCTCTATCTCAGAGCAAATTGTAATGCAGCCTGTTAGGCGCAGTTCACAACTCACAACAGTTCACAACTCACAACAGTTCACAACTCATATTCTTACCAGAGGCAGCAAAGCATGGGAAGCTGACAGAGTCCAGCAGGCTATCAAAAAAAAGAGAACGGCGCAAGAAAAGGCCCAGTGGTACTGAACCAACGGAGCACTCTTGTCATTTATGCGGAAGGGTCTGCAGGGCAAAAATAGGACTTATCAGTCACATGAGAAGCCATAAGTCATGAAAGAACAGTCTTTCTATTCTGTCCTCTGTGTCCTTTAGTTCTCTTTATTGTCCATGTGTTGAAATTCTCAACAATTTCTGTTCTTTATTCCTCTGGTGTTGTTAAGGTCATCATCATACCTGATGGACGAACTATTATTATTATTATTATTATAATAATATGTGAGTATGCATGAAAAAACCCACAATAAGTCGCAAACATGACATTTTGAGTTCTGTACACATAATAAAAGATAAGACATTTCTGATAAATTGGCGTCAGTGTCACAAATCCCAGACTGGGAGATGTAATAAGTTATGACAGGACAACAATCACGAACAAACAAGTTTAACACTTAACAGAACAACCCATCAGACTCACACATTTATTAAACATAATTATACAGATAATAGCGCAATTACATACATTATATTATTGCAATTAACTGCCGTACAACGGCCTTATTCTCACACACACTCTTCCTCGGGTCCACAACCCGGTAGTTACTCCTAAAGGCACTTCGGCCTCAGCCTCTCCCCTCAGGGTCTTAATAGCACATTAATAATTCACTGGCACCGCAGTCTCTCAATATCACCTTCCTATTGTCATACACCTTAGCACTCCCCTAGCACCTCAGCAGGGCAATAACACATTATCATTTCAATAGACATTATCATTTCAATAGTACATTATTAGTTCACTAGCCCCTCAACATGGCAACAGTACATTATCACATTCACGCTCATATCTACGTCCCTGTCCGTGGCCTGACTGCCACGACTTTATGTGCCTTTACTGTCCTGCACTGACAGCCTCACTTCTGGCCTATGTGTGGCCTCCGGCCCTATGCTGGCCTATCCCCTGTGCTCATCGAGGTGGCTCTGCGGCCCGTCCTCGACACCTACAAGAATAACATTACATTGGTATAATACCCTACCATTTCTATTCACTCCACCTCTCCTTACAACCCATGAAGCGTACACACACTAGTTCACCTTTCACTCACCACACATCTTACGGTAACACACCTCCATCGGAGTACACACTACTCACTCGCGCTACAAATCCATGAACTCACTTTCATCTATCGCTCATGGCGCACATTGCTATATCCAATATCAAGGACTTCCACATTCCTCACATATACTTATTTACATCATGGTAATAGACGAATATAATATAATACATCAATCATAATAATCAATCAACGTTCTACGTACCAGTCATCACTGGAAACTCTCCCACTGGTCTCTCGACTGCTCCCCTTATGTCCGCCCGATGGGCTCTTATTAGCGTCCGTTCCGTAGGACCTTCTAACTTGCAGTGATAGTAATACAGCGCTTTCGCCTCATTCAGACCCCCCACTACTCACAACAGCACGCTTAACTTACTTGTCTACGTGCGTTAATTTTACTCTCCTCCTTTCCCGTCTTTCCCTACTTGTCTGCCGTGAGCCCTTCTTACTCTACACCCGCTCTGTAGCAATCCCCTTAATTGCACTCACTCCACTCGTGACAGTCAGTGACCCCCTAAAACAAGATTTTGAGAAAACGGCATTTAATCCTAAAAGTGGCAATAGCTAATTGACCCATTAATATTGGAGTGATTGCTGTTAGGAGACCATAGTCTAATAACTAAGCCGTTATAGAGATCATAGTGAGTAGTGTTCACTGCTCATCTACAGTTTACCCTGTAACATGCCACGGTCCCCTAAACAACAGTCAAGTCGGAAGATTTTTGATCTTGTTAGGAGACCGTAGTCTAATTACAAAGCCTTTATAGAGATCATAGTGAGTAGTGTTCACTGCTAGTCTACAGTTTACCCTGTAACATGCCACGGTCACCTAAACAACAGCCAAGGTGGAAGTTTGTGTCGGACCCATATTTTCACTTCAAAGCCGTTTTTCTCAAAATCAGCTCTGCCGACTTATGCCGGGTTTTGTCACGCACACTCACATATTTGAATATATATTAATATTTATTTAACAACGAATTATAAATTTTCGTTGGTGATATGAGGGTGATAGGGATAAATTTTAATTTATTAATTTTAATTTCAATTTTGCCATACGCGCTTCTCTATCCCCTCCAGTATCCATTTGTGGGTTATTCTACTAATTGTCCCAGTGGCAACTGGTTCCTTAATTACCAAAGGTACTAGATTGATAAGATCAGACATCCACTTCTTCCGGCCTCGTTAAAATACCGTTTACACCCGGTCCCGGGCACAATGCGCTTCATACAATGGATTTGCATAGAAAATAAGACACAGCACCGATCGGTTTCGCTTCCAGGGGCAATTTCACCGTCAAAATATTTTTGAAATTATGTGGTATCTAATTAATCATGAGAATACATCTGACGTGATACTGCGTGTCGTAAGAGGCGACTAAAGGTGCAAAGGTCCTGGTCTCCCGAGAAGAGCCAGTTGGCGGTGGGCCAACTACCCACCCTGTAAAAATAAACCAGTTACAGAAACACAAGCAAATACTTCAAATCAGTCTTTTATCTTGGGAGAAGGGGGAGCATCTGCACCTGTAGATTCAATGAAGGACAATGGACAAAGCCGAAAGGACGCCACTGGCCCGACTGCTCCTTCATCAAGCAAGTCACTCCGGATTGCGTCGTGGAACGTCCGCTCCATGTATGAAGCAGGAAAGAGTGCCCAGGTTACAATGGAGATGAGGCGATACAGACTGCACATACTTGGAGTTAGCGAGACCCGCTGGATACAGTCCGGACTGAAACAACTTAATACTGGGGAAAAGATTTTGTATTCTGGAAGGGAGGACAAAAAGCATACAGAAGGAGTAGCGATCATCTTGAGCAAGCACGCCCAGAGGTCACTGAGGGGATGGGAACCCTATGGAAGGAGAATTATATTGGCATCATTTACTACTAAAAACAAGAACATCAACATGAACATTGTGCAGATATACGCCCCAACAAATGAAGCAACCGATGAGGACAAGGACGACTTCTACAACCAGCTTCAGGAAATAGTTGACACATTGCCAAGAAAAGATGTGAACATTATAATGGGAGACGCCAATGCCAAGATAGGACAGGACAATACAGGGTATGAGGACATTATGGGGTGCAATGGTTTAGGACAAATGAATGAGAATGGAGAGCGGTTTGCAAGTTTCTGCGCATTTAACAGCTATGTGATTGGAGGTTCAGTATTCCCACACAAGAGGATCCATAAGGCCACTTGGATTTCACCGGATGGAGTAACTGAAAATCAGATTGACCACTTTTGCATCACCCGACGATTCAGACGCTCACTAGAGGATGTCATAGTACAGAGAGGAGCAGATGTTGGATCTGACCATCACATGCTGCTGGCAAGACTCAAACTCCGCCTCAAGAAACAAGGTACCAGAGCAGGAACAAAGAGGAGAAAGTTTCAAGTGAGCCTTCTGGATGGAGACAAGAAGGAAGAGTTCCAGCTGACACTGAGGAATAGATTCAAACCCCTTGTTGACCTCGAAGAGACAGTAGATTTGGAGACTCACTGGGCTAAGGTAAAAGGAGTATTTACATCGACATGTCAGGATGTTATTGGGGAAAAGAAAGTGGAACACAAGGAATGGATCAGTCAAAAATCACTGGACTTGATAAGGATAAGAAGAGACCTAAAAGAACGGGTAAATGCAAGTCGTACAAGAAGCTCAAGAGTTGGTAACCAGGAAGAGTACCGAGCATCAGCTAAAGAGGTCAAAAAATCAATTAAAAAAGACAAAGAGGAGTTCATAGGAATGTTAGCAGAGAAAGCAGAGAAGGCAGCAACAGGAGGACACATGAGGATCCTCTACCAGACTACAAAGACTCTTGCTGGAAAATATGGAAAACCTGAAGTTCCTGTCAAAGATTACAACAGGAAGGCTATTTTTGGAAAGGAAGCTCAGGCAAAAAGATGGATAGAACATTTTAACAGCCTCTTGAACAGACCTCCACCAAGCAACCCACCCGACATTCTACCCGCAAGAAATGATTTACCGATCAGTTGCGACCCTCCGACTAAAGCAGAGATTAATGATGCCATAAAGCAGTTAAATCGAGGCAAGGCAGCTGGACCAGACCAGATCCCACCAGAGGCGCTGAAGGCAGATGCTGCTGGGGCTGCAGAGGGTCTGCACTCACTATTCTCGAGGATTTGGATCGGAGGCAAGTTTCCAAAGGACTGGAAGGAAGGACACCTCGTGAAGCTTCCAAAAAAAGGGGACCTCAGCAATTGTAGTAACTACAGAGGAATCACACTTCTCTCCATCCCAGGAAAGGTTTTCAATCGGATTATTCTCAAGCGAATACAGAATGCAACAGACCAAAAACTTCGTGAGGAGCAAGCTGGTTTCAGGAGTAATCGATCAACCACCGACCAGATCGCCACGCTGAGAATCATAGTAGAGCAGTCGCTAGAGTGGAACTCCCAACTGATAGTGAACTTCCTTGACTACGAGAAGGCCTTTGATAGCATCGATAGAGAAACACTGTGGAGAATATTGAGACATTATGGAATCCCAGAGAAGATGGTGAATCTTATCAAGAGCATGTACGAGGGGACAAGTTGCAGAGTCGTACATGATGGTGAGCTTACTGACAGCTTTGATATCAAGACTGGTGTTAGGCAGGGTTGTTTGCTGTCCCCATTTCTGTTTATCCTGGTGATTGATTGGCTTATGAAAGAAACCACCAGTGGAGGAAGAAATGGCATACAATGGACCCCATGGACACAGCTGGACGATCTAGATTTTGCAGATGACTTGGCACTATTGTCGCACACACACGACCAGATGCAAGCAAAGACTACAGCTCTAAACAAAATTTCAGAATCTATTGGATTGAGGATACATCCTGCGAAGTCGAAGGTCCTAAAAATTGTTGCACCCCTAAGCGAACAAGTCACAGTAGGAGATCAACCACTGGAAGATGTAGAGTCCTTCTGCTATCTTGGTAGTATCATTGACAATAAGGGAGGAACAGAGGCAGAAGTCAAAGCACGAATTGGAAAGGCACAGGCAGCTTTCACATCCTTAAGCAAGATTTGGAGAACCAAGGATATATCTCTAAAAACAAAGCTGAGGATATTCAACTCGAACGTGAAGTCAGTCCTGTTGTATGGATGTGAGACTTGGAATGCGTCCCAGGCCTGCATAAAGAGAATCCAAGTTTTCATCAACAGATGTTTGAGGAAGCTACTTAAGATCAGATGGACAGACAAGGTCAGCAATGAAATTGTATGGAAAAGAACAAGACAGAACCCAGTCAGAGAGGAAATTGGTAGGAGGCGATGGAGATGGATCGGCCACACTCTCAGGAGGCCAGGAAACAGCATCACGAAGAAGGTATTGGACTGGAATCCCCAGGGCAAGAGATCAAGAGGAAGGCCGCGCGGAACGTGGAGAAGAGCCAGAGAAAATGATGTGCAACGAAGCGGAAAGACTTGGAATAATGTAAAGAGGCTGGCCCATGATAGAGAGGGATGGAAGGTGTTTGTTGGTGGCCTATACCCTGATCCAGGGTGAGAAAGGCAATGATGATGATGAATTAATCATGAATTTTTCTATAACGCAAGGCACAAAAAGGGCGGGTGAAGGCATGAAAAAGAGAGAGAAACAGATTTTTCACGAGATGGCTAAGGCATGGATCTAGTAATGTGTGTGCGGCTTGTACAATATTAATGTACAATATCACCAGCTGCATGTGCAAAAAAGGGAGAGAGATAGTAATAATTAATATACAATCCTCATGTATTTTGCAATATCATTAGCTGTTTGTACATGCCAGGGATATACTGTATACGATAATACGCTCAGCGGTGTGACTTTATTATTCTTATACAGGTCACTGCATACGATATGCACATATATAAGTAACCATGGCGTATACCTGGGTCTTCGGTGTCTCGTGATATGCGGTGTACACTCTGTACAGATAAGTCCTAGAGATCCATCAAAGAATGCAGAGCACTGTGAACTATGCCCTTTTACTAGTTTACTCATGGGAGCGTTTACCATCCTTCAAGGGTTAAGGTTCTCGTTACGGAGCAGGACATTATTTTCTCTTGTTTGTTTATTTGCTAGTTTGCATCCTTAAAGAACGACTCCGTCTATAGATTGCAAGACAACTGTGTTCTCTTGTTTGTTCATCTGCTAGTTTCCTTAAAGAGTTAATACATTCTTTACATTGCAAGGCAGTTTTTTTTTCTTTGCTAATTTGCCACCCTTGAAGGGTTAATTCGCTCTTTACGTTTGCAAGACATGGTTTTCTTTTGTTTGTTTATTTGCTAGTTTTCCATCCTTGAAGAGTTAATTCACTCTTTACGTTGCAAAGACATTGTTTTCTCTTCTTTGATTATATCGCAAGTTTGCCATCCTTAAAGGGTTAACGCGCTCTTTACAAAGCAAGACATTCACATTGTCTCTCATGCTTTGCTTATTGACGAATCTACCGTTATAAATGTTTAGAGCGAGACATGCTTTACGGTTTTATGTGACCGCTCGTGCACATCAGATGACGTAATCAGTGTTATCAGCGACGGGAGAACATTATTTAGACGAGGACCGAGGGGTATTTCCAGGGAAATTTACGTCTCCACTTTCAAAGTCAGTCTGCATTGGTAAGTTCCTCAAGCTTCTAATGTACGTCTACTTTAAATCTCATGAAAGTGATCATAGTAATTTACTGCCCGTTTGCGCCACAATTTGACCCAAAGGGGGAAAAAAGGGGGGGGGGGGGGAATAATAAAGTCTGTCTGCTTGGCACACTATTCCGTGTCCTAAACCGAGGACAGTGGCAGACTGTATTTTGTTTTGTTTTTTCTGTCTCGCCACAGCGCGGCCAAAATTCTGTGTTGATTAAATAAATTCTGGCCTGAAAATGTGAAACAAAACAAAAAAACAGAAATGGATGAATGTTCTTTGAGAACGTCTGTTCAGAAGATAAAGAAAAAGTAATACATTAAGCTTATATTGTTCCGATGCTTGCTTGCTTGTTTTAAAGATCCTCTTCCCTCGACCGGTATCCACAAAAACTGGACAAAATGTCATTTGTGAACTAGAATGTTGATTTTAATATTATGGATACCTTCTGGTGGCTTCTCGGTATCTTTCTCAAGAAAGTTTCGCCTTTGATTAGAGACTTATGTTAGGGTTAAGGGTGTGGTTTATTTGTTAAAAGCCCCACTATCTAGAACTGACGCACTTGTGAAACAAATTAGCAGCCCATGAGGAACTGGTGAGCGCTTGAGAATTTGACTGCCATACAAAATGGCGGTATTGTGTACAAATCAACATGATAAAAAGCACGATGAGTACGCCATTGAGATGGGCACTGAGAATTTTCTTCAGAGAAAGCACACGTCGTGGTCTCCTGTTCGTTACAAGTCGCCTGAACCCTCTCGCGAGCTAAGAGTTCAATAAATGTGAGCATTATGGTCGCGCCTGTCTGTATGCATAGCGTATTTGGTCTGCAACCAGAACACAATTTCTTCATGCCAAATTTCAGACATGTCCGTTTAGTAGTTCTCTAGCCTATTGGTGACAAAATGATTTTCTTATAGTTTTATATAATAGAATGAAAGAAGATAATATTAATAATTATGTTCATCTCTTGTTGGCTGAGTAAAGAGTGGAAGGGGTAGACATTATGTAACTTCACCATCACACTGTTGTAACACTTTTCTGTTGTTGTTTTAACATCTCCGAGTAAAGTTTGAAAGCAACTGCAGCTGTTATGATTAATATTGATATTATTTTACTTTCATCTTTAAATCACACAAACAAACAAGATTACCGTATTCCGCTGTATTATCCATTGGGAGAAATACAGTCTTGGCATCTGATTTCTTACAAGTGTTTATTTAAGACTTCTAATCCCGTATTTTGTTGGGCTTAGTCGATGTTCACCAAGATAATGATTCCTCATTGCGTTCATTTTCGAGCTCGTTTTTTTTTTTCCCCCTTCCCTCTTTACCAAGACATTATGCATAACAAGGAGACTTATACATCTGCTACCCTAAAATTTCGATACGATGATGGGGCCATCTACCCCTTCTACCTCATCTTCCCCCCCCCCCCCACCCCCGTCAATCATACCCGTTGCTACACATTCGATTCGTGATAAAACTTTGTATGGCTTGGCAACACGCCATTTGTTTGCCAAGCTGGCGTATTGGAAGCACGACCGCTGAATAGTGCGGGAACAACAGCAATGCCCTGGCAACCACTTAGACTTACTACTCTGAAATAGCCCGCAGTTAAATTAAAGGTTATTAATCTATAATAGATATATACATATATATTACTTACTATTACAATTCTTATTCCGTTTTTAATGTTTGTAGATTATATGTCCACAAGTACGCAGCCATCTCAGCATCTTTGCTAACCAAACTTTTTGTCCAGGTTAATCTCTGTCTGAAGTGGTGCCTTAAACAATTGCTCCATTTTATTGTAAACAAAAAAAAAGTAATGGTAGGCGTAATTCATTGTAAGGCAATTTTGGCCCTTTTTTTTTGGGTTCAACCCTACAGCCTGAATGAGAGTTTCAAAAATTATAAATTAATTTTTTTAAGTGTCAACTTATCAGCCAATCGCTTTTGTATCGACCGATTGCGTTGATTCAAGTTTGGGGTCTTTTTAAATCAAAAGTGGTAAAATGTAATTACTAATACATGTACAAATATTGTCCTATGTTTGTTTTAACTCCCTGTAATAAGCTTATCGTACCGGAAACAATACGCGTTCAACTGCGTGCACGCAGACACCCTACCAGAATTGAGTGCGCGGTGCGCATGGAATGTGTAGTAAGGCTGTATAATTATTATGGGACGCTATATAGACAAAAAGAAAAAAAAAACCACAGAACGGTGGGTTCATAGATTTATCCCGGATAATGCCGGGTACATCATCTATTTTTTTGTATATAAACTTTGATTGACAATAATTCTCAAGACGTAAGTTCACTTGTGTATCTGTTTGTCAAGCCACTGACAAATAATAAGTGGCTGTGCGAAAGACCACGAAAATGTGTCCAATTTATATATGTACTAATTTGATGAAGTGTTATTGGCTGAGTATTATCGTATATCAAAACTGTGCGAATACTAAATGCTCTGATGTTTTTCTTTTGAAATGCATTAGATTTCTTTCCAAGCGTGACAAGGGTGACCCACTGGGTCACATTGTTGTCTAGTGCTACACAAAAGCTGTTTACTAACTTTGATTCAATTCAGATGAAAATAAAATCTAATACAATTTATTTATTAAAACATGGTGGCTTCAATTTATTTTTAGCCATTCAAAAATGTTTTGATATCCCCCGAAATATCATAAAAACCACAGAAAAACTGTGGGGTCGCAGCAGGGCTATAAGCAAAGTCAAAATTGGGCAAAAAGAAAAGGTTGTATGTTGCAAAACCCCGCGTGAGATGCTTTGGTGCTGCTAACGAAGCAAGAACTCGCAGCTAAGTAAACTGTTTCACTTCGTTCCTGTTGAAGTCTTTTATTGTTCGTTTTTTTTTTCACTTGAAAGCCGAAAATTTTGTGTATTTTCTGTCTTCTCTTTAGTTTGCTTTATATTGTTTGGGTTTTATTTCTCACGCGGGGTTTTGCAACATATAACCTTTTCTTTTTGCCCAATTTTGACTTTGGTATCCCCCACAGAGGACTGTGGTCATAGGGAGAAAATAATGATACTGAACACTTCATCCTCTGCAACATCGCCTCGAGTATATTTGAATTGTCACTTTTAAATAGTAAAATTTTTATCTGTTTTTTGTTGTTTTTTTCTTGACAAAGGCGAAAGCTGAAAATTTTGTGTATTTTCTGTCTTCTCTTTAGTTTGCTTTGTATCGTTTGAGTTTTATTTCTCACGTGGGGCTCCGCTACATACAACTTTTTCTTTTTGCCCAATTTTGACATTGCTTATAGCCCTGCTGCGACCCCATTTTATACTGTTTTGTTAAAATAAAGCTGGTACATTTTAAAATCGTAAATATTTTAGGAAAGTGTAGATAACATTTGTTTCCTGTAACACTTGTATGAATTAGGTGATTCGTTTGAAACTATTTCATGGTCATAGTTGTTTGGATGGGAGTGGTGAGTGTGATGGTGATGACACAATAATGGATGTAATGGTATTGAAGATGACGTTGATGATGGATATATAAAAATGATGACGACGATGATGTTGCCTTTGTTCTTGTCGTTGTTGATGGATTTAATGATGAAGGTAATGAAACGGATGATCTTGAGAAAGTGATGAAGGTGAAATGAGGAAGATGATGAAGAAATTGGTGAAGAGGGTGATGATGATGATGATGATGATGATGATGGTGATGATGATGGTGGTGATGGTGATGATGATGATGATGATGATGATGATGATGATGATGATGGTGATGGTGATGATGATGATGATGATGGTGATGGTGATGATGATGATGGTGGTGATGATGATGATAATGATGATGATGATGATGATGATGATGGTGATGGTGATGATGATGATGATGATGGTAATGGTGATGATGATGATAATGATGGTGGTGATGACGATGATGATGATGATGATGATGATGGTGATGGTGATGATGATGATAATGATGGTGATGATGATGATGATGATGATAATGATGATGATGGTGATGGTGATGATGATGATGATGATGATGTTTATGATGATAATGATGATGATGATGATGATGATGATGGTGATGATGATGATAATGATGGTGATGATGATAATGATGATGATGGTGATGATGATGATGATGGTGATGGTGATGATGATGATGATGGTGATGATGATGATAATGATGATGATGATGGTGATGGTGATGATGATGATGATGATGATGATGATGATGATAATGATAATGATGGTGATGATGATAATGATGATGATGGTGATGGTGATGATGATGATGATGATGATGGTGATGATGATGATAATGATGGTGATGATGATGATAATGATGATGATGATGATGGTGATGATGATGGTGATAATGATGGTGATGATGATGATGATGATGATAATGATGATGATGGTGATGGTGATGATGATGATGATGATGATGATGATGATGATGGTGATGGTGATGATGATGATAATGATGGTGATGATGATGATGATGATGATGGTGGTGGTGATGATGATAATGATGATGGTGATGATCATGATGGTGATGGTGATGATGGTGATGGTGATGATCATGATGGTGATGATGATGATGATGATGATGGTGATGATCATGATGATGGTGATGATGGTGATGATGATGGTGATGATGCTGATGATGATGATGATGGTGATGATGATGATGATGATGGTGGTGGTGATGATGATGATGATGAAAATGAAGCTATATTATGACAATTGTGATGAATACTCACTTTTTTTTTTCGCCACTTCCATCACGATAAGAAAAAAGAATAAACTACACGAAAGTAAGAGTTTTATCCCCGACCTTTGTGCCAGCCTGCCAGAGAGCCAAACAGGCAGGAAATGCTAGCAGCAGTAAAGTGGCCCGGTCGGGCCGGCGCTAGCACCATTCTCACCGGCCACAATTACTCTCTCAAACCGATCACAGCTTAAACATGTTAGGGGGGCTGGTCGATTGGGCGGATGCTCCACCCGAACCAAATCAAAACCTACCCTCTTCTACAGCACTCGTAACAAATTCAGCTCTGGGACTGACGGCTCCTTGTAACGCAGATTTTTACCAATTCGGTTTCTGAGATTCGTTCAGAGATTGGAGAATAGGCGGCCCGAGGAGAGAGGGGCCAAAAAAAAAAAAAAGAGGAGGGGTGGGGGGGGTGGGGGTGGTATTGCTTTAGTGTTGGAAAGTGATGAAATATTTAGGGGATGGGGATATCTTTATTTTGTTATTTAATATTCAGTACGGTTGTGGGGGGGGGGGGGGGATGGGAGGGAGGCCGACCCGAAGGATAAGAACTGGAAATTTGATTTACTGATAGTGATAAATAGTAGTCGGATAGGATGGAGAGGGTGAGGTGTGGTTGGTTCTTACAGAGACGGCATGTGCGCCTGTGAGTGGTGGTCTGAGGGAGAGAAAGAGAGAGAGATAGACAGAAGACGGATAGACAGATATACAAGTAGAGAGAGTAGATAGATAGATAGATAGATAGATAGATAGATAGATAGAATAAGAGGGAAAGAGTAAAGATCACACACACAATGGGTTGTAGTGGAAGACTGGCCCGTAGTATGTGGTTACACTATAGGGAAAGGGGGGGGTGTGAGTTGGGGTCACGACGTGAGCTCCCGAAGACTCAGGCCAGTAGATGAGTGGCGGTGGGGTGGGGTAAACCCCCATGGAAGTAGTTGCTGGTGTTTGGATGTTGGCAAGATGACGTAGGGATAGGAAATATGTGAGAAGAAAAGGGGGTGGGGGTTGATGGCCCGTGGGTCGGGGGTAAGAGTAAGACATTTATGTTGTGTAACCTCAGGCTTGCCTCTTGTTTCTGCTCGGGCATTCAGTGAACGCTAAGTCTTTGGTGGGGTACTGTACTGGTCTGGGTGTAGGGTGGCTAGTGGGCTATGTACGAACCGTACCGACGGATGGGTTGACGGTGAGACGGGCGGGGGTGGGGTGGGGGGAGACAGAAGGAAATATTAAGTCAGACTGACAAACGGGCACACAGCAATTACGAAGGTGGTCGGACATTCAGATAGAGAAACGAGCGGACAGACATAGAGACAGACAGACTGACAGAAGACAGACAGACAGACAGATAGACAAGACAGACAGATAGATAGATAGATAGATAGATAGACAGATAGATAGATAGATAGATAGATAGATAGATAGATAGATAGATAGATAGATAGATAGTACTAGTAGATAGATAGATAGATAGATATATAGATAGATAGATAGATAGATAGATAGATAGATAGATAGATAGATAGATAGATAGATAGATAGATAGATAGATAGATAGATAGATAGATAGATAGATGGGTTGATAAATAGATAGGTAGATAGATAGACAGATGGATGGGTTGATAAATAGATAGGTAGATAATATAAGACAGACAGAGGAGAGGCAAACAGATAAGCAGAAAGAAAGACAGACAGACAGGTATATAGATCAGAAATAAATAAGATGGAGTGAATGACGGCGCAAATAAATAAAACCATAGAAAAACATTACGCATCGATAAGTGCAAATTGCCCCACACACCAAAACAATGACTTGTCCAAGTGGAGAGAAACAATGATGTTGAAATTCACAGTTGTCAGGATTGGTCGATGAATTAATAATGGAGAGACGTTTACTCTTTTCACTTCTTGTCTCTTTTCATTTTCTCAAATCGTTGCGTTTTATCCATCATAATGTCAATACATATAATATACATGTAGAAGGCTTCTGAAGCAATTATAAGATTTGGATTATGTCAATAATTAACCACGAGACGGAAGACGGAGATCCTGGGTTTTATTAAATCAAAAATTATATGTAATTTCCCATGCACCCAAAACTCGTGTCATTTTTTTTGGTTCTCTTTTGAGCAGACAACAGGGCGGAAATGACGTCCATGTGTGACATTGGGGGGACACGGTGGTCTAGAGGCAAGGTGCCGACCTCTCGTTCGATCCCCGGCCGGTGCAGGTATGTTGGAATTTTTTTCGGGGGAAAAAATTCCTGTCCCTGATCCATTGGTTGGTAGGATAGAGCACCTAGTCTTCTCGGATAAGGACGAAAAACTCGGAAGATCCGTGTGCACGCTGAGCACGTTACAGATAGGGCCTACCTTGGCAGCTGGAAATTGAGAAGAGCAGGCCGAACAAGGCCGGTGCCCGGGCAAAATTATAAAAATACGTGTCCCAACCGCAACAAGAAATATAAAAACAAGAAAAGTGAGATGTAAATGCTGAAGTGCAGCGAAACCTCCTAAAGTCAAGACCTAAACACCACGTGTAACACGGATTAGAGAAATGAAAAAATGAGCGATTTCACTACACTTGCCGTACGTTACTGTTAGTAATTCAGTATCATAGACTAAACATACAAGTTTTACTTGTACGTACGTGCCCCAAGCTAGGAGCCCGTACTTATACTTACCTATTCCTAACCCTGTCTTTATCCTCAGACCTCAACCTTGAATCTTATCGAATCTCTGACCCTGACCCTTACCCTTTCAACCAAAAAAAAAAAAAAAGTAAATATGAAAGAATAATTAATTAAGGCTGGTGTTAGGAGTATTTCGGGAGGAGCTCTCTGATCTGGAATCACAAAAGGCTTTAGAATACGTAGGCTACCTCTGGGACAAAAAAAACTTGGGGGGCGTACGTACAAGTAACAACAATCAACGTACAATGCAAATAATAAAGAAGAAGTGCTTTCTCGTCTGACAGTCTTCAGCAGCCGGAGCAAAGGTCCCAGTATAGTAGTAATCCCTGAGCAAACTTTTCTCGGAACATAGCTTCTACTCATAGGCGCACGAGCCAGGTGGGGGAAGGGGGGGGGGTGGGGGGGGGGTTGCCCACCTCCTCCCAAATTCGGACAAAACAGTGGGAGGAAATGCAGGCAAAGCGGAAAGGAAAGAAATTGGGCGGAGAACGCAAAAGGGGTGAGCTAATTAACAATAATACATGTATAAACATTTGGGGCAAATCAATCCCCCTCCCCCCTTTAACCATAGAGTTTTCATAGGTCTATGCTCCCCATTTTTTTTTCAACTTTTGAAGCAGGGGGGACAAAGGCGGGGAGCATTTAGGTACGAGATTTGTCGTGTAGAAGTGATGGCACCAGACACTCTTCTGTCCCCACCCCCCTTCCGACCCTCCCCTCCCAAAAAAACCCTCGACAAAAGAAAAAAAGAATGCCTGAACTCTTGAGACATTTAGCTTTCTCACAATGTCTCTTCTAGCGAGTTTAATGGGTTGACTTCAATGTGTCCCCCGAGCACGATCGTTGGGATAGTTTGTGTGTGCCCTGACTTGACTATTTCAGTCTCTCGTCCCTCGAGTGAAAATCGTATTAGAAATAAACAAATACACTCGGGGAACGGGGTGGAGTGGGAAGAGGCGGAATTTCGCATTGGGTTCGATCAGCGTCTTCAACAGAGACAAATTGTATTGACTCAAGTAACCGACTGCCCGGGGCAAACCGCTTAAATTCCTGCGGCATGACTGATTCTTCTTTTCTAATTTCGTCCGTGACACAACCAGAGAATTTCAACACAGCATGCCATTTTGCCATCCATGCAAGTTCCGCGGTATTTTGTACCCCACGAAGCACTAGTTGTTAGAGTTGGTAATTAATTTCCATGTTTTTATTTCTTTTTCATCCTGACCCAGGCCTGTAAAATGTCACTCGGCAGAATATTAACACACTTATAGATACTTTATTTATGGCATGTTATTACTTATTTTTGTTTCCGACAGAGTGGCACATAGGCTAGCGCTGTGCGAAATTCTGTTGTTAATGGCAACTCCTTGGCTTAGGACAAGTTGCCACGTTGGCTTTGCACATGCATTTTCATTTCCACTTGTAGGGGACACTGCTCTCAAACCTGAGCGTTATAATAATACTTATAGTCAGTACCCTGGACAGGGGCAAAGCGTTGTTATGTTTTCCTTTGTGTTAAACGCGTTTATGGCACTGGGTAAACCTAAAGCGGTGACACATTATTGTCGACATTGATTTCCCGAGACAATTTCTATGGCTCCTGGAGCAGTTAAAATCGTTCGAGAACAAGAAGGATTTATCAGAAAACATGCCTAAACCAAATTGAAACAATTTCCTCCAACACTATCAGGATAATAATGGCATTGGGTCGTCGCCACAGTGAATCGAGACAGGGGCGAGCACTGAGTATTTAGCACATGCACGATTTTCATCGTCAGAATTATCTCCTCTTTATATTTCTCTTTCCGCCCCCCCCCCCTTTTTTTTATATTCCACCCCCCCCCCCCTTTCATCTGTTATGTTTGTGTGAGAGGATGAACGACTTTCTATTTTTAATGTGCTTTCATGGTAACTCTGGTGCGTGAGTGAGGGACGGCCACTCATAGTAGTTTATGGACACTTGGCCGAGTACCATTTATTGGATTATTTCCCTTGTAATACTAGCGCGGGACCCGTTATTCACATCACGGTGAAAAGCGCGCATTTTGATTGGTCAGTTGGAAATGTTGACCACCGGGCTTCCAACTCTTATATCATGGCTTTAAGTTTCTTACAACTCGCTCCTTCGTTGTTATCCACCGACAGAAAGACGGGAACCCGAATTCATTTTTGAGAGTAGACAATATCCTATCGGTACAAAATAGGTACTCATGATAACGTTTGTTATCAATGGAGATACGTCGTATTAATGGACGAAAGTATCCCGCACAAAATTGTCGAATGTTGTTAGTCCTGACACTTTGAAAATTTATATTAAAACTATTACCGGGTTTCTGGTATAAGTAGTCAGAATTTTAGCAGCAAGTTTCTACTTTATAATGGTACCAATTTTGTTGTACTTTGATGCACATATCCTATTGAAATAATTAATAAGAGGGTCTCGGATTTAAAGTAAACTATGAGTTAGACGCATGTTATCCCCGATAAATCCAACCTGGGTCAAATTTATTCAATTATAGCTGGAGGGGACGTTAGAGTAATTTCTGCAGTTTACTGGGATACCTAATTGACTTTTGTGTGCACCCTTTTAACCGTACTGTAAATTCGATTGTGTTAGGACCCTAACCGGTTATGTTGTCGGGCTGGACTCCATGTCCGAGCCTTTCACTCGTCCAATTGGACTACGTAATAGCTCTCTCGGACGTCCGCGCTGGCTAATAAATAAGATGCGAGTTCGAGTGGTCAGCACACTCCATCAAAGACGCAGAGACAAGAGCCGACAGCACAGTGAACCCAGACCAGCAACCCGGGCCCGTAGCAGCTCAGAGGCTTGCCGACGCTTGCCATCGCCACCCCGCCCCATAAGGCATGGAGCGGTAGCACAGGACCCGGAGAAACTTTGGGTAAGTTGGAGACTATTATATTAGAAGTGACTTTAATTTGCGCGCCCCCCCCCCCTTTCGGGGATGCCGCGTAGAGAATGCTGATCTACAGAGACCATTATGAGTCCGGCTCAACGGTAATTGCCATTGTCATTAGACGTGTAGGATGCGCGATGCAGCGCAGTGTCTTGATATTGTGACTTTATTGTCAAAGTTAACGTTTGCGGTGCTAGATGATAATGATGGCTCGCTAACCAAGCTATCACGATTTGCTTGTGTGCATATATATAGTGTGTGTGTAGCATTGCCTTGTTGTGGTAGGCAGTGAGGATTTCCTGACATGTTGATGTGGATGACTTATGTTATAGCGAGCGGCACTACACACTTGATTGTATTACGGGTATTTGTGTACCTTGCCAGTACCACTATGCTATAGAGAGCAGTGTGATTGTGATTGCGTGTTTAGTGTTTAAGATGTGTAATTAATTACATGTATTGGAGATGTATAATATTAGTTGGGCCTCACATGGGTGAGCCCCAGGATTGTTCTATGTGCGGCGGTGGATGAACAATGTTTCAGTGAGTCTACACATACGTTGCAATGAGTCTCGCCGACATATATATATATATATATATCATGTGCATGTATTATAGTTATCCAGATGTATTATGCTTCTATGAGTTTCGTAAGTGTGTGAGGGACAGTTTCATTTTAAGGAATGTACACATTACTTTATGTATCTAGTGGTGTGTCATGCACATGTTAGCCTGGCGGCATAGCTCCGCGGCTAAGGTCAAAGGGCATGACCCTTCAGTATCGATTGGGAAGGGAAGTAACCAATACAATAGCCCTGGGGCGGGTTAGTACTAATAATGGGAGTGGGCCTATGAGGATGGCCTGCATTGGGATGCAGCGTCTGTGTTATGGACGGTCAGTGGGCCATGTTGGCCACTGCGTTATTAAATGGAATGGCCACTCTGGATGTGCTGTACACCGGCTCAGTGGAGCGAAACTATTGTGTTCTTGCCCCTTCATTTATGTCCTTCATACTTTGATTAGTACATTAATTAGTTTATGTTGCCAGTGTACTAGGAAACTCCTTGTGTATATGATATAGCCACTTGTAGTTGTTATTCATTAACCTTAGCGCTATTTTATTCCATGCATACATATCCAGTTGGTTATTGCTTAAATTCTATATTATGTTGTTGTTGTTTGATTTAATACATTAATACTATTACTATGTATGTCCACCATTGATTGCCTGATTAATGTTGTCATTATATCCTAATCATATTTTTGTCTTTTTCTCTTGTTCCAGCTTATGGCTGGTTGGGCTTCTTTTCTGGGTTTCTTTTCTTTTTCTTGGCTTCTTTTTCTTGGTAGAGTTTTTCCCATGCCTTTTTGGTAGTGATACCTTTGTTAGGCTTTTTTTGAATAAATGAGATTGCCAGCAGAACCCTGTGTTTGTTAATCCTGTGTATCCTTAAGGGAGTTACTATTGAACCCACGCAGTAACCACATTAGCCACTCGTAGTTCATCCAACATTTGTGCATAGACATTACAACATTATTCCCTACTACTACAGAATGCTAACCACATGTGCAGATGGGGGGAGGAGGCATGACCTGGGGAGGTGCGGGTGGACACAGGTGTATTTCGCCCTGGACTTGTTTAAAAACAAAAACCACCCTGCCCATGCTCTTATAATTACAGGGTTTTATCCCTTTTCAACAATTATATTGACGATCAACAAGATATTGCTATAATTTTAATATTATTATGATTCCCCTTTCCCCTTTTTGAACACTGGAAATGGGGAGGAGAGTGTGTGTGGGAGGGGAAAGGGGCACTCATGTCGCCTTGTTTAGAGCTGTTCAAGCTAAACAGAAATGATTAGCTTTGAGGTAGTAGGCCTAGGCCTATTTTTGATTATATCTGGGTGGGCCTTTTCTGCATACATACAGTCTTACTATTTTTACTTGTTTTTTCTCACAGCTAGACCTCATCATTTACCTATGTAAAGCACAAGTCATAGATCTATCATCATGTTGACCCTATAAAGACCTCCAGCGTAATCCATCATTTGTTGGCACTGTTTTGTTTGTTAAGTATGCAATTTTGTATTTGTTGACAGTAAATAGATGAAGTGAGCATATGGGAATTAATATGGCTGAAAAGATAAGCACAGCCATAAACAGACTGACAGATGTCTGAACGAGCACAAGGACAATACATATGTACAGCATCTAGACTGCTTGATAAAGCAGCTATGGAATGACAAAACAGACGGAACACAGGTAGGAAGATATGTAGGTATGAACAAATTTTTGAAAAAAATATTTTATTACTCTTCATTGTATACATATAATACATGATATATTGACCAATTTAATGTCTTGCCAAACATTTTATTATGGCATTCTGTTTACAGGCAAGAAAACAGTAAACATCTGAAAATGCAGTTGGAAAAAAGTGCAATATTTCATGATCATTTAATAAATCACTAATTCAGTCTGTAAGATTTCTCTCTCATATAAACATAAGCAGAAAATAAATGGCAGTAAAACTTAAAAATATGGAAGCTTATCAGTTCTGTTAAAGTTTAAGAAAGGAAATGTTAAAAACCTAAATGATTTTTATTCTGAAAGATGATGAAAAAAATATGTATATACATTAATTACATTGATCTCTCCGCATGATTTCCTGTGTTTGTAAGACATTAAAGAGATCCAGTCAAAAAGGGTAGGCTAATCTCATCACTTTACAAAGTATTGAAGAGTTATACTAAATAGAAATCACCCAAAATTCAGGTGTTGTCTCTAATCACCAGTTGTTTATGTCTATCTCAACAAAAAACAAGCGATTTCACACATTAAATCATTTTTTATTTCACCAA
This sequence comes from Onchidella celtica, assembly GCA_963931925.1. Taxonomy (NCBI): domain Eukaryota; kingdom Metazoa; phylum Mollusca; class Gastropoda; order Systellommatophora; family Onchidiidae; genus Onchidella; species Onchidella celtica. Next base: position 77,546,392 of record OZ007568.1, read on the forward strand.
TTACCATTTCACTGAACACTTTTGTTTTGTTTTTCTGTTTTTCTTTCTTCAGGAGCTATGCATGAATCTCTCCAAATCTCAGTGTTTGATGTAATCATAAAAGGATGAAAAGATCAGTCACTCTCTTGGCCAAGCAATGGTTCAGAAGAGTAGCTTCTTCCTCTCTTCAGTTATCTTGGCAGAATTTATGGAAAACCTCTATACTATACAAAATTCAAAATAATCATTCTGTTCTGGAAATATACAATAAAATTCAAACACTACAGATGCATTATGCCACAAAGCAAAAAGAAAGTTTTACTAATTCAAAAACTGTACCATGAACAAAAAATATTTCACTGTAAACAATGGCTGCCACATGGACCAGAAATGGGCACAATAGAACAGGAGGCAAACCCTAATCAATGAAATCATAATATATATATATATATATTATATATATATTGTCTCCCCTGACACATGATAGGCCAATTTTCCATACCAATGGCACAGTGTTGCAGAACTTGCAAAATATATATAGAATTGGACAGGGCAAGACTTGATAAGTACATGTAATGGCAGTATTGGGTTCTGACTTTATAAACAGCATTTTTTGTAAAAAAAAAATTGTTTTCAGACTTTCTTTTCTATGATAATTTTTTATAAGGGGCTTGGGGGTTGAGGTGGGGTCTGTTTAATCTCTAATATTAAATAATTAGTAGGCCTACATACTTTTTAACAGCTACAAAAACATACAATGTCTGGCTATGGATAGGCTACTGGGGGAGTATTTGATCAAAATTAATTTGACAAAAGTCTGCTCTGCTGCACTGCGTTCATAAGACTGAAAATGGACAGTGTTAATATCCATGTATAAAGACTTGAATGTAACACTATCAAATGTCCTTTGGCTGATTATTCCTCAGTTGTTTCTGACACAATTAGCCCTGACCTTAAAACAAAATATGGATGAATCTCACATTTAAGGGTAAAAACTGGAAAAAAAAATAAATTTAAGTCTTGTACCAGACCCCAAAAAATTAAACAGCTTTGTTTAAAAAAGCAGAGTTTAGCTTATTTACAAATATTATGCATTGAAAAGATTAACACAGCTTTATTTAAGAAATCAGAGTTTACCTTATACTTTTTTTTACAAATATTATGCACTGAAATTAGGCCTAATAACAAAAGTAAGCAGTGAAATATGCTAAGCTGGCTCTTCTTGGTACTTTTTACCGTTCATACTTTTGAAGAAGGATGGTATTTGTGCATTCTCTCTGGAACAAAGAAAATGAAAATCAAATGTATGAAATAGTTGGAGTGGTGTGCATATGAGTTTATATGAGAATGAGTCTGCAACAACTGATAATTACACTGATAATGGTCAGAACAAAAAAACAGACTGTGAATGGAAAATTTGCATCAAGAGATGAAATGACAATGATAATGATTTCTATTTTTAATGATATTGGTGTTTGCTCTACGTGTCAGCATGATGGAAAAAAAAGAAATAAAAAAAAATAGAACTCCTCATAGAGAATGAAAGTAGAAGGTCCCACAAAGCAGTAATAATATGGCACTAAAGGTTAAAGAGGAATGTCATTTATAAGCAAAATACAGTGGAACCTGCTTTATACGTAAGTGGATAATAAAAAATTTCTTTTAATCCGAAAGATTTCCATGGTCCCTCTACAATGCATCTTTACTCTTTGTAAGTTTATATCTGTTTACACGTAAAACAAAATTATGTCACTACCTTTTAACTGTAACCAAAAGATTTTCTTCCATTTACCAGGTCAAAAGAGAGCGCAGTCTTGAAACTGTACTGCCTTTGAAGTTTGAAGTGAAAGAAAAAAGTCTGACGGTGACAATTTCGTGCCGTCAGCTAAATGGGGCTACAGGGGGTTTAAAAGAGGTAATATAAATTCGTTAAAATAGCCCGTGAGGATACTAGACTGAAAGGCGCTGTCAGCAGGAGAGCAGGATACGATTTTTTTTCTTTTTACCAGTCATCCTCTCGTCTCCACACTCACACACTTCCGAGGGCTGTTACAAATGTGTCATATGTGTCTCATTGACAACAATATATTTACTAGCAGTATTTGTCAAGCAGTTCAAACACATAAGACAGAATACTCAAAACACCACCCACTGTTTTAGCAGATCTGTCAGGCAACCTACATAAGAGCACATCTCATTCACACATACAAGTGTACACACAAAAGGAAAAAAACTGGATTTCAATTGATGGAGACAGTTAATCAAGGGCAGTAATGAAGTAAAATTGCTAAGGCGTTTAGAATTGCTTTCCTTTAAAAGACTGAAACTAATGAAAATTGTGATTTTAAGCCAAATGCTTTTTATACAAAATATCTTTAATACGAAAAACATTAATTTTGTTGGTCCCCTGAATTTCAGATTAAGCAGGTTTCACTGTATATATCTTAATTCCACACACTTTTAGTTCAGTGCTTATTCACTGGAATGTGATTTATGGTTTAGCTGAATATGACAGTGAATTGTAATTATCTACATATTTACCAGTGCATCAAATTTTAAAAAAAATCAAATGGTTCTCATGTTAAGCCATGAACATTCTAGGAGACACCTGACAAAAAAATGATATGCTGGTCGGCCCATAGCAGCGCTACATTCAAGCATAGCCCATTGTCAATACAGAATAGATAAGTTCTATCTCCATTACTCACAATTTAAAACACTAATACATGCAAGTCTGAACTTTGTCCCTTGATAGTCACTGAGATCTGAAATTCGCTCTGCAGATTTTTAACCATTCATGGGTTTGTTTTCTGTAGTTGGTCTTAGAAGTTAGAGAGAGCAGTTTATGTTGCCAATGTCCAAATAATCCTCAGTATCAGAGTCAGGCGAAAGACTGGTGTGTGATGCCACCGGAGGGGCTGCCATAGGCGCTGGTCTATTATTGGCTGCAAGGCTGTTTGACATCACTGTATTGTGCGTGCTGCGGGCTGGCATGTACCTGACAAGTGCGGGGCTGTTTTTTGATGGCGGTAAGTTGCATACTTTGAGGGTTCCATCAGATTGTCTGATGAGTGTCAATATTTGCTCAGGAAGTGCTTCTCTCAAAATTGGCTTTCCATTAAAGTTCTCATTTGAGTCACCATCTTTTACACTGATGTACTTTGTTATAGGAGGTTGCTGGCTCACATATCGCACTTCATGACTTCTATGTACAACGGGAGTTTTGCTGGGGTAAGAAGCATTTCCAGCTCTGTTTGCAGGGGTTTCAAAGGATAGCGATGACTGAGTTTTCTGGACAATGGAGTTAGAACTTGCATTTTCCACATGAGATATTTGACACAAACCATTATTTTGTGATTGATAGCCCATGGTTGAAATGGCTGCATTATTAACAGACTGCTGGGGATTTGGGAACAGTCCAACACAGGCCTGACCATGACCTGTGTTCGCAGCACAAGGGCCACCACTCTCCACTCTGTCACTGTTCTTCTCCCTGACCTGCTGCATGGATTGCTGTTCTTGTTTAACTGCCTGACCTCCATCAGGAGCAATTCCTTGAACATTATTGTTCCCGTTTACCTCATGGCCTTCCATAACTGTTGTGTGCATTTTGGACATCTCTAAGCTGTCTAATGTCTCTTCGGATGTTTTTGAGGACTGTCCATCTATTATTGTTCCATACTGAGAATTACCTAAACGCCTGCAGAATGCTTTATCTGGAAACAAAATGAAAGGAATGAGAAAAAAAAAAAGAAAGAATGAATCATTATGTTTGCATATATCTGACTAACAATGACACCAAGACATCACACATAACACTACATTGATAAATTGAGGAAACAAATATTATTTATTTTGGGATCAGTCTATGCTATGATTAAAATAGGTTGTTTAGTTTGGCTGGAATGAATAAACTTAATAAACCTTGACAAACTGTGACTTGGGACAAAAATAAAATCATGCCAGAAAAAAAAAACCAAGAAAAAAGAAAGTGCGTTATTATATATTGTGTAACTGTACAGGAATTTCATAAATAACAATGAAACTTGAGAGCACAAAAAAAAAAATCAAAACAAAACAAAACAAAACCAAACCCAAAAAGAATCCAAGCCCATGGATGTTCAGGTGCCAGGAAATGTTTTACCTAACAACTGCACGCAATGGGTAAAAATCGTAATCTATTTTCATGTTACCTTGTTGTGGTAGCAAACAAGTAATACTCCTAGCAGAACCACCTTTGGCAGAGTGTTCAAGGTGCCATTCCATTTTTTCTGTTTTCCATGAAGGTGGAACATGATTGTGATCAATATAGTACATACTGATTATTTTCTTGTAGATCTGAATTGTGGCCTCCAGGTCTTGATTTTCCTGTGACAAAACAAATACAGCAATTTGTCTGGTAAACTATGAGAATTTTATGACAAAATGACATGAAATTGTCAACCAAATTCTTAAAACCTCTGTTTCTGTTAATGAAATTTGGAGTTAAAAAGAGCAAATATGGAGGGGACAGCAAAAAGCAGTTAAAAACATCAACTGCAGTTTGTTAATTCAGTTTACTGTCTTTGGATATCTCAGGGGTAAGATGGTGGGTTGGGAGAGAAAACAACACAACCAGCAACCCTAGATCAATCCAACATGTAGGACTAACCTCAAGTTTGCTAATAGGAGTGTCATTGCTCCTACGTAGACGATGTAAGAATCCCCCCCCCCCCTCCACTTTCTCCTACTAGTCCTACAGAAATCCTACAAAAATCTATCCATTCATCCATGAGCTAACTGATATTTACCTACATCACTGGTGCGGATAATAATTTCAATTAATTTTCATTTAATTTCAAACAAACTTCATACATGTACATATAGGTTGTTTGTGTTAACAAAATATAACTGCTTTCAGTGTGTCTACAAGATATACATAAAAATATCACAAAATGAAAACAATCATTCATAATTCATAGTTCAACACATTTAACTGCAAACCCTGGATGATATTCATCAACGAACTTTATGTGGGAGTAATGCAAAAATGCATGTCTGGACTTAAGGCATAAGCTCAGAATTCAGAGTTTGGAAAAGTCTTTCAGAATTTCCTTCATTAGTTACAGTTTCATTACAATCAATTTTTAAGTTTTGCAATTAACATTGTTCCTCCAGGAATTCGGCACATTTGTATATGTGCACTATACAATGTAAATTTGTCACATCATACTACTAAATGTCATAAAACTGAAAAGCATTTAAAAAAAAAAAGTTTTTCTATCTCTATCTCTCTCTCACACACACACACATACACGTACACCTTTTCCATCATTGGCACCGAACACAAATTTGTCTGACATATTTTCATGGCATTCTTGCCAAGTTCCACTCCCTGGTCACTCTTGCAGTCTTGCCAAACAGAGGCTTCAACAAAGGTGATTATTTACCTGCTCAAGATCATACAGTTTGTTATTCTTCCTTTCTCTACTCTGTTTGGCATACTTTCTGTTCTTTTCTTTTTTCTCTTCATCCTTTGGATCCAGATCTGGGCCCTGAGCGAGAGGGTTAAGAATTGTAGTGAAAATATGGCAAAAAGAAAAAAGTGAATGTTCTTGTAAAGTATGTTTTCATAGTATACTGTATTTAAGAACAACATACACAACATTACAGATGAAAACTGTCAGTGAAGATTTTAGTTCAAGTGAGATTCTAATTCTCCTGCCAGGTGAAAATTTCTGCTGAGATCATCATGTGTTTATTGTGTTAAAAAATGCATATATATGACAAAATAATAATGATCAAAATGAAATAAAGTAGTGGCCATTTGGAAGTGGCTTCTAGTGGGTCTACACATATAAATATGTTCTTGTCCTTTTTTTCCTTCTGTAGTCAAGAAAATTTATATGTCATTCAAAATGGCATAAAATTGCAATATATATTGCAACATTTATCAAAATTGGTGGGCACCTCCGAATTGCTGTAACATGGCAATCTGAACGCTTTACTGGCATTCACTAATCAAACTGAGTTCTGGCAAACCTTGAACTCCGACTTATCACGTTCTTCCTACTGTAACCTGTGACCACTCATACTGACCTACATGATCACAACAAATGCTTTCTTCAAACTTCAATAATAATTATAGTTAAAGCAACCACAACAACAGTACATGTAATAACAACAGCAGCAGAAACTACCAATAATAATAATAGTTCGTCCATCAGATGAAAGTGATTTAGCTTTCTGGCATGCGATTGGTACACTGTCCAGGTTTCAGCCCCATAGAGTAGGGTGGGAAGGACCACAGCATTGTACACTTTCAGCTTAGTGTCTGTGCAAATGCCGGCAACATCCCACACTCTCTTTCGAAGCCTGCCAAATGCAGAGCTGGCTTTGCTGATTCTTGAGAGAATTTCAGTATCAACACGAGCCGCGGAAGACAGTGTACTGCCAAGATAGGTGAAGTTCTCCGACACCTTCAGAAGACTGTCATGGACTTTGATATTTGGGGTCACAGGATACTTGTCGTCTGGAGAAGGCCGACGGAGCACTTCCGTCTTCTTTGTGCTTATTGTGAGGCCAAAGTTGTCACAGGCACTAGAGAACTTATCAACACCGTTTTGCATGCTATCCTCATCGTGTGCCAGAAGTGCACAATCATCAGCAAATAGTAATACTACATGTAATAATAATACTAATGGCAGCAGTAATAGCACCACTAAAAATTACATTAAAATTGAACATCATATTCATGTCATTTACCCAATGTGGGATAAACGTTGCAGCCTAATTTATTTGTCACTTGTTTTCGATTTCAATTAGCAAGCAACTGTTTGAATAATTTAGTGCATTTCAGTCTTGAGCACAAACTGGTTCTTGTATTATCACCTCTAACTCCCCATTCCTTGGACATAATTGATTTTCAACCATTAAATGGATGTATATAATTATTATAATTTGTTCCAATTATGTAGTTATGAAAAAAAAACAACAACAGAAGAACATGAAATGGTGTAAATGATAATGCATGAATACTGTAGCCTATTTGACAGCGCAGTATGAGGAAATGGCTATGTGGGATTTGAACTCACTTCTTCTGAGGATTTACTGGAACCCAATGACCTCTTTCTTGTGGTCTGTTTTGCTTGTTTGGTCTCAGGACTACTTTGTGTGTTTGAAGAGTGTGAGTTTGGATTTGGAGGGCTGGAATCAGTCTCATCAGCTGGCTTCTGCAGTGATTGGGCATTGCCAGAATCAGGATGATTGTGACTTGTGTGTTGTTCCAGCAGTCCATTCTTGTCATCCGTGTTGCACAGCCCATTAGATGCTGCATATTGGCTGCCAAAGAGGTCAAGTTCTCCTGAGAAACCGTTAAAATGTGGCAGGTGGTCTTGATTTATCTGACCACCGACTGTTCCTTCACTGTCCTCTTTCAGGTCAAGATACCTGGCTCCTCTTACATCTGTGGGTGACGAGGATGTTTCAGAAGAGTTCAAGTAATCAGTGCCATCATCTACGAGTTCAGTTTTAACCTCATTCGCATCACTTAGGAACCTGTCATATTTGCGTCTCTTGCTAGCTGGCTGACTGTCACTGGTGTTGCTGCTTTGTGTACGCTTGAGTTGGGATGATGAATCTGATTGTCAAGAAAAAAAAAAGCTTGTTAGCAGGCCACACGTCTCACGTACTTCATCTTGACTGTACAAGAGTTTGGGACTTTACCTACATTACAACTATTGTTCCAACAAGAGCAATAACTAAATGTGGGAAGACGCACGGAAAATATCTTCCTAGATTTGCTGTTATTATTTCATTAGGCCTACCGATATTCATGTCACTGAGCATTATTCCATAATAGCAGACACTGTCAATTCTGGGCTATGTTTCATCATTTAAACGGGATTTTAAAAATAAACCAACAAACAAAGAAATAATTCATTGTGTTGGATGAACTACGAGTGGCTAATGTGGTTACTGCGTGGGTTCAATAGTAACTCCCTTAAGGATACACAGGATTAACAAACACAGGGTTCTGCTGGCAATCTTATTTATTCAAAAAAGCCTAATAAAGGTATCACTACCAAAAAGGCATGGGAAAACCCTACCAAGAAAAAGAAGCCAAGAAAAAGAAGAGAAACCCAGAAAAGAAGAAGCCCAAAAAAAGAAAAGAAACCCAGAAAAGAAGCCCAAAAAAAGAAACCCAGAAAAAGAAGCCCAACCAGCCATAAGCTGGAACAAGAGAAAAAGACAAAAATATGATTAGGATATAATGACAACATTAATCAGGCAATCAATGGTGGGCATACATAGTAATAGTATTAAGTATTAGATCAAACAACAACAACATAATATAGAATTTAAGCAATAACCAACTGGATATGTATGCATGGAATAAAATAGCGCTAAGGTTAATGGATAACAACTACAAGTGGCTATATCATATACACAAGGAGTTTCCTAGTACACTGGCAACATAAACTAATTAATGTACTAATCAAAGTATGAAGGACATAACAAATGAAGGGGCAAGAACACAATAGTTTCGCTCCACTGAGCCGGTGTACAGCACATCCAGAGTGGCCATTCCATAAAATAATAACGCAGTGGCCAACATGGCCCACTGACCGTCCATAACACAGACGCTGCATCCCAATGCAGGCCATCCTCATAGGCCCACTCCCATTATTAGTACTAACCCGCCCCAGGGCTATTGTATTGGTTACTTCCCTGCCCAATCGATACTCAAGGGTCATGCCCTTTGACCTTAGCCGCGGAGCTATGCCGCCAGGCTAACATGTGTATGACACACCACTAGATACATAAAGTAATGTGTACATTCCTTAAAATGAAACTGTCCTTCACACACTTACGAAACTCATAGAAGCATAATACATCTGGATAACCATAATACATGCACATGATATATATATATATGTCGGCGAGACTCATTGCAACATGTGTAGACTCACTGAAACATTGTTCATCCACCGCCGCACATAGAACAATCCTGGGGCTCACCCATGTGAGGCCCAACTAATATTATACATCTCCAATACATGTAATTAATTACACATCTTAAACACTAAACACGCAATCACAATCACACTGCTCTCTATAGCATAGTGGTACTGGCAAGGTACACAAATACCCGTAATACAATCAAGCGTATAGTGCCGCTCGCTGTAACATAAGCCATCCACATCAACATGTCAGGAAATCCTCACTGCCTACCACAACAAGGCAATGCTACACATACACTATATATAGGCACACAAGCAAATCGTGATAGCTTGGTTAGCGAGCCATCATTATCATCTAGCACCGCAAACGTTAACTTTGACAATAAAGACACAATATCAAGACACTGGACTGCAAAGCGCATCCTACACGTCCAATGACAATGGCAATTACCGTTGAGCCGGACTCATAATAGTCTCTGTAGATCAGCATTCTCTACGTGGCATCCAAGAAAAAGGGGGGGGGGGGTGCGCAAATTAAAGTCACTTCTAATATAATAGTCTCCAACTTACCCAAAGTTTCTCCGGGTCCTGTGCTACCGCTACATGCCTTATGGGGCGGGGTGGCGATGGCAAGCGTCGGCTCTGCCTCTGCGTCTATGATGGAGTGTCTTGACCACTCGAACCGCATCTTATTTATTAGCCCGCGCGGACGTCCGAGAGAGCTATTACGTAGCCCGTGTTGCACAAGTGAAAGGCTCGGACATGGAGTCCAGCCCGACAACATAACCGGTTAGGGTCCTAACACAATCGAATTTACAGTACGGTTAAAAGGGTGCACACAAAAGTCAATTAGGTATCCCAGTAAACTGCAGAAATTACTCTAACGTCCCCTCCAGCAATAATTGAATAAATTTGACCCAGGTTGGATTTATCGGGGATAACATGCGTCTAACTCGTGGTTTACTTTAAATCCGAGATCCTCTTATTAATTATTTCAATAGGACCTGTGCATCAAAGCACAACGAAATTGGTACCATTATAAATTGGAAACTTGCTGCTAAAATTCTAACTGACTACTTTTACCAGAAACCCGGTAATAGTTTTAATATAAATTTTCAAAGTGTCAGGACTAACAACATTCGACAATTTTGTGCGGGATACTTTCGTCCATTAATACGACGTATCTCCATTGATAACAAACGTTATCATGAGTACCTATTTTGTACCGATAGGGTATTGTCTACTCTCAAAAATGAATTCGGGTTCCCGTCTTTCTGTCGGTGGATAACAACGAGTGAGCGAGTTGTAAGAAACTCAAAGCCATGATATAAGAGTTGGAAGCCCGGTACATTTCCAACTGACCAATCAAAATGCGCGCTTTTCACCGTGATGTGAATAACGGGTCCCGCGCTAGTATTACAAGGGAAATAATCCAATTAATGGTACTCGGCCAAGTGTCCCTAAACTACTATGAGTGGCCGTCCCTCACTCACGCACTAGAGCTACCATGAAAGCACATTAAAAATAAAAAGTCGTTCATCCTCTCACATTCTCCCCTGCTAAGTCACGTAGTCCCTTACGTGACACATACATCAATTCAAAGGTTTACAAAAGACCACTGAAGGTATAATCAAACTCTAAGGGGCTATGATACCATCACTTAGGGTAGAACAATCGCAAATTACACACAGTGAACCGAAGTACAACAATGGTCCATCCTCTTTATAACCACTAACAGGTGGCGTGAACCGGCTAAGTTACTACTGGCATCCTGAAGATGTACACAACAGTCTCAGCTCTGGCTGTAGTAAGTTACATCATATGGACAAAACAACAGGTCCCAGACCTGCAACGGTGGTCCCAGACCACTATCAGGGTTAACGTAGGATCGAACAGTACAAAAAAAGACAATATGCTATAAGGGCACCAGTGCAATGAAAAAGGTAAGGTCAACATAGGCATAAAAGTAATTGTAACTAAGCTGTGGAGAAAGCTAACATGGGCATACTCTCTAACTTAAAATCTTGAGGCGAGCTCACTTGAATTCGGTGGTCTATCATCTGGCCTGATGGAAACTCGGGGGGTCTTGATGGGTGCGCTCCCCTGCTCTTTCTGCACTCACAGTCAATGTCTAATGTTAATCACTAATAAGAGTCAGAGGTCCAATCTCTGGGGTTGTCTGTGTGGGCGGCTGGACCGTCGCACAGGAGGTAGGCGTTGGGAAGTTGTCATCCCAGGTTGAGGTTCCTGTGGGGTAGGGCAGGGGTTGGCTGGCAACCGCAAGAGGTCTCCGTTGACCGCAGAGGCATCTCCATCTGGGTTTCTGATGGTAAAGTAACCACCATGAGGCGGGGGAACAGACAGGACGGTGTGCACAGGAACGGGGTACGGGTCCTGGATCTTGAGTTGATGTTGGAGGGCGTTGGTCTTCGTGGCTCCCTGGTTCCTGTGGGGTAGGGCAGGGGTTGGCTGGCTGGCCGGGCTTCAAACTAAAAATTTCCATGGCTGGGTTCTCTACACTACAAACTAACCCTTCTGTGTATCCCACTTCTTGACACCAGAAAATGTTGGATTGACTAATGGACCGAAGTATCCCACTTCTGACACCAGAAAATGTTGGATGAACTACGAGTGGCTTAATGTGGTTACTGCGTGGGTTCAATAGTAACTCCCTTAAGGATACACAGGATTAACAAACACAGGGTTCTGCTGGCAATCTTATTTATTCAAAAAAGCCTAATAAAGGTATCACTACCAAAAAGGCATGGGAAAACCCTACCAAGAAAAAGAAGCCAAGAAAAAGAAGAGAAACCCAGAAAAGAAGAAGCCCAAAAAAAGAAAAGAAACCCAGAAAAGAAGCCCAAAAAAAGAAACCCAGAAAAAGAAGCCCAACCAGCCATAAGCTGGAACAAGAGAAAAAGACAAAAATATGATTAGGATATAATGACAACATTAATCAGGCAATCAATGGTGGGCATACATAGTAATAGTATTAAGTATTAGATCAAACAACAACAACATAATATAGAATTTAAGCAATAACCAACTGGATATGTATGCATGGAATAAAATAGCGCTAAGGTTAATGGATAACAACTACAAGTGGCTATATCATATACACAAGGAGTTTCCTAGTACACTGGCAACATAAACTAATTAATGTACTAATCAAAGTATGAAGGACATAACAAATGAAGGGGCAAGAACACAATAGTTTCGCTCCACTGAGCCGGTGTACAGCACATCCAGAGTGGCCATTCCATAAAATAATAACGCAGTGGCCAACATGGCCCACTGACCGTCCATAACACAGACGCTGCATCCCAATGCAGGCCATCCTCATAGGCCCACTCCCATTATTAGTACTAACCCGCCCCAGGGCTATTGTATTGGTTACTTCCCTGCCCAATCGATACTCAAGGGTCATGCCCTTTGACCTTAGCCGCGGAGCTATGCCGCCAGGCTAACATGTGTATGACACACCACTAGATACATAAAGTAATGTGTACATTCCTTAAAATGAAACTGTCCTTCACACACTTACGAAACTCATAGAAGCATAATACATCTGGATAACCATAATACATGCACATGATATATATATATATGTCGGCGAGACTCATTGCAACATGTGTAGACTCACTGAAACATTGTTCATCCACCGCCGCACATAGAACAATCCTGGGGCTCACCCATGTGAGGCCCAACTAATATTATACATCTCCAATACATGTAATTAATTACACATCTTAAACACTAAACACGCAATCACAATCACACTGCTCTCTATAGCATAGTGGTACTGGCAAGGTACACAAATACCCGTAATACAATCAAGCGTATAGTGCCGCTCGCTGTAACATAAGCCATCCACATCAACATGTCAGGAAATCCTCACTGCCTACCACAACAAGGCAATGCTACACATACACTATATATAGGCACACAAGCAAATCGTGATAGCTTGGTTAGCGAGCCATCATTATCATCTAGCACCGCAAACGTTAACTTTGACAATAAAGACACAATATCAAGACACTGGACTGCAAAGCGCATCCTACACGTCCAATGACAATGGCAATTACCGTTGAGCCGGACTCATAATAGTCTCTGTAGATCAGCATTCTCTACGTGGCATCCAAGAAAAAGGGGGGGGGGGTGCGCAAATTAAAGTCACTTCTAATATAATAGTCTCCAACTTACCCAAAGTTTCTCCGGGTCCTGTGCTACCGCTACATGCCTTATGGGGCGGGGTGGCGATGGCAAGCGTCGGCTCTGTCTCTGCGTCTATGATGGAGTGTCTTGACCACTCGAACCGCATCTTATTTATTAGCCCGCGCGGACGTCCGAGAGAGCTATTACGTAGCCCGTGTTGCACAAGTGAAAGGCTCGGACATGGAGTCCAGCCCGACAACATAACCGGTTAGGGTCCTAACACAATCGAATTTACAGTACGGTTAAAAGGGTGCACACAAAAGTCAATTAGGTATCCCAGTAAACTGCAGAAATTACTCTAACGTCCCCTCCAGCAATAATTGAATAAATTTGACCCAGGTTGGATTTATCGGGGATAACATGCGTCTAACTCGTGGTTTACTTTAAATCCGAGATCCTCTTATTAATTATTTCAATAGGACCTGTGCATCAAAGCACAACGAAATTGGTACCATTATAAATTGGAAACTTGCTGCTAAAATTCTAACTGACTACTTTTACCAGAAACCCGGTAATAGTTTTAATATAAATTTTCAAAGTGTCAGGACTAACAACATTCGACAATTTTGTGCGGGATACTTTCGTCCATTAATACGACGTATCTCCATTGATAACAAACGTTATCATGAGTACCTATTTTGTACCGATAGGGTATTGTCTACTCTCAAAAATGAATTCGGGTTCCCGTCTTTCTGTCGGTGGATAACAACGAGTGAGCGAGTTGTAAGAAACTCAAAGCCATGATATAAGAGTTGGAAGCCCGGTACATTTCCAACTGACCAATCAAAATGCGCGCTTTTCACCGTGATGTGAATAACGGGTCCCGCGCTAGTATTACAAGGGAAATAATCCAATTAATGGTACTCGGCCAAGTGTCCCTAAACTACTATGAGTGGCCGTCCCTCACTCACGCACTAGAGCTACCATGAAAGCACATTAAAAATAAAAAGTCGTTCATCCTCTCACAATTGCATAATTAAAACATTACTGTGTCAATGAAGAGGATAAAAGACACCAGATCTATTTGCTGCGTTTGCCTTTGCGAAGAAAAAAAAAATCACCTGGTTCTACTTTACCTGAGAGTTACGTCATTGCTGCCCGTGAAGAAAGTAGGGTACATTTTAAGTATTTAAGTTAAAAAAACAAAACGCTCAGATCAAAACAAAATTGCACACAGCTCTAAACGACATTGCGAGCATCCTAGACTGATGTGTCAACCACTCACTGAGTCGTCACCGACCCCACAGAGTATGGATTTATACAACACATGATACTATATACTCGCTGCTGACACTTAGCACCACTTCGAGACCCACTTTGCATTGTGATGTGAATTACTTAATAAAGTTCTGGGTTTACCTTGACCTTGCTGCCACTTTGTGCCGTTTTGAGATGGACGATATCGGTCCTGTCAAGGAAGAAGAATTGAGGAAACAGTTGCATTTATTGTTTAGATGAGATTATTATCGTGACAATCATCTCGAGCTGATTCAGGAACAGTAACGTTGGAATTTCAGAGACAGAGAGAGATGCATGCCAATGTGTTTTAGGTCAGGAGTTTTACCGTACCATGATCTGTTGTACAATGTTGGAGAAACAGTCTTATAATATGTAATAGATCAATACATAATTAATGTTTACTTGATCACTTAGGTTCAATTATGTAAAGGCACGAGTGAAACAAGTAATTTGCTATCCATGTATAATTATAGGCTATTGTACACTCCTGTGAGAAAAGACAATAAACGAAACGTGCAGACAGAATGAATCGAAGAGAGAGAGAGAGGAGCCAGACAGAAGAACAACAGAAATACAGAGCATATAATGATATATTATTTTTATATTGATATTTTATAATATATAATGAATTGCCTTGTTCAGGCTGAAGAAAACCAGATTCTTCCCAGCCAACATCCATACGTCAGTCTGGGTTTCCGTAAGATTAGTAGGATTGCCATGGGAGCGGATTTCCTACATCAAACTGACGTCGGCACGACGTCGTAACATCGGATCAAAGTAAGAACTGTACGATGTCCCCTAAGAGCAAACTTGACACCAGCTCTGCGCATCGGACTTCCGTAGGGTTGCTGGCTGAGTATACTAGCTATTAATTTAGGAAGCGCATTTCCGTACAACATGTTGTACGGGTATGGACAGTGCATATCCGTACAACGCACACATTCAATGACGTAGAACACACACCGGAATACTATATTACTGACCTCGTTAATTTGCATAGTGTTTAAAATTATGAATCGGCTTAGTAGCAAAACAATCCGACTTCTGCTCGGAGATTGCGTGATCTGCGCTAATAATATACTTGAGTGTACGTCGATCACCAGTGGCTACCCCAACCCCTTTTCGCCTGATTAGTCAATCTGACTACCGCCCATTGATACAAACTGACTAGACCCTCACGCCCCCAGGTCCATCTGACTATTCCATGTGTTGTCACTTTAAATTCGTGAACGCCATACCAAGTTTTGTTTCAGCAAGCCTTCACCAGTCGCGCTTTTTGGTAAACATGTTGTACGGATATGCACTGTCCATATCCATACAAAATGTTTTACGGATATACATTTCCATTAAGTTATATAAACGTGCTGGTTGATGACACGCTGATGAATTTGACGACTCAACCCAATGAAATATTAAGTGCGCACGAACAAACGCGACAAATTCCATTGGGTTCAGTCATGTCCTCTAAGTTCAATCAATCGTCGAGTTGATTGGCGCGTCACCAACTCCTGCTTGTAGACGACAATGCGCCATAGCTCAGACTGATAGGCCTATGATTTACGCGCACCTGCACAAGCACAATGGCAAATGGATTACTTTGTCATGAATCAAAGCAGAGTGGACAAAGTAGAATAATTACCTCTTGAGAATTCTGCATGACGTGGTTTTCATGCAGCGTATCTAATTGTAATGTTCTGTGGATCAAAATAGAATCAATGTTAATTAAGAGGGCATTTTTGTTGTTGTTGTAGTTGTTGTTAGAGATAATTGGTCAGTGCCCTCACAGATGTTGTAGCCAGGCGAAAGTGACAGCTTGGTAGCTAGACACAGACAGACAGGTCCGTTGTCACTATGAGAGGGGGGGGGGGTAGCTAGAGAGAGAAAGAGAGAGGTTGGAAATGTGTGTGTGTATGTGTTGGGAAGAGAGAGAGAGAGAGAGGCTGGGTTGGTCATTTAAAATAAAAGAATACCGAATTGCTTGTGTCTACTTGTAGTCGACAGAAAGCGGTAATCCCAAATGAATGGTAAGGGTTCAGCTGGTAGGCTACTATGCAGAGGCATCGATTTTGGTTTAAAAAAATATCGATTTTGGTAAAAAAAAAATATCGACTTTGGGATTTTTCACTTTTTACATCCTACAACATGTCTAGAATAACATGTTCCTGTAAGCAATGATGTGTGTATCAACTGCAACACGGTAGTCTTTTGTGTTTTTAACTTGTGTCCCAATCTTTAAACATGATTTTCTCAAAAGTACATTTTTGTGATAACTTCCCGTTTTATAATCTTAAAATCTCAGAAACTATTGGTGCCAGAGTGCTGAACTTTGGCATGCAATGGATATTAATGTAAACAATTAGCTAGGCTTTGTGAGTCTATTTCTTATAGGCCTACTTTTACTTTTACACATTTTTTGGTCACAATCAGAACTGACTTTTTCAGAGTGAAAAGTTTATTATTTTCTTCTTTGACTGTCATTAATTACCTGTTGTGAATGCATGAATAAAAACTAGCTGACTGTTTAGCTTTGATCTTAATGTCCGTAACTCGAAAAGAATTGGGCAAAAAGGTGCAATAGTTGCTGGGATTTTAAGATTTTAAAATCTGTAAGATTTTGGTAAATTTTAATACGTACTCTCTGGTAGAAATACACGTAACTGCTGTCCACTGCGTTCGTTTGTCCCTCCAATACACGTGGTTTGAATGAATTCAAGATTTAACAGTCGATTCTCACAATTATTGTTCACGATCACTGCCACATGTCTTGCGTTTTTCGGTGCTTCAATTTCAAAGCACACAGATTTTGTTTTCTTTAGAATGAAGAAAAAAGCATGAGAATATTCATCTTCAGAGGACGAGGAGCCGGCGATAGCAACAAGACATACGTGTAAACGCGCACACTCGATTTCCTGTCATGTCTTAGTTGTGCCCATGTCTTATGTGTACTTATTTTCATTCATGCGACGCTACTGCAACGCAAAATTAAAAGAAGCTGCATACGCGAGCTTAGTCTCAGCTGCCCTTTCATACAGTAATTCTCTTTACCGATTAGTTTAGCCGCTCATATGCGGCCGCGTTGTGTTGTTGACCTTGCGCATTCCAAATCTAGGCGCATGAATGGAGATGCCTAGGCTACACATGGGGGACACGTTCTCAGTACGGAGTCAAATGGGAACACGAAACTAAGATACGATTGCAACATGATAGCAAGTCGCATATGTTGTGCTCCCAGTCACTTGAAGAACAAAATGTAGTGTAAAACTGACAGCACACACTATGAATCGGCCTCCTTATAAATTGTGAGCACTGAGCACTGTCCACTATGTCAACTAGTAATAGCACTCTATAATACTAGATTTATCTCCAGATCTATCGCCTGGCACGGCCTCAACATGTATTAACGAATTTCTTCACATGGCCAGCAATATAAGATGGGATTTTGTTTGGGAAAATCCGCACGGGGGCACGTAACAGGCTGATATTGGAAATACCCAAACTGTCGTCTTCTTACTATAATTACCGTGAAGGCGTTAGACTCATCATTAATTTTGATGATGTGTGCAGCGAAAAGACTTCGAAACTATTCATCGAAAAAAATATTAAAATTGGTAAATAGATGTAAGTTAGTTTGCCAGTTTATATGCGCATACAGTGTGAGTATTGTGCTTTCTAGGTCAGCAATAGCTAAACTCGGATGAAACCCATCATGCTGTATGGCTGGCAGATGAAAAAACAAATTAATAATTTGCTTGTCATGTTGTACCTATACTTATACTGTACTCTAATCAGATACCTCCCTCACCCCCCCCCCCCAAAAAAAAATCCGCACATTTCCTTTGCAGTAGTGTTTGTAGACTTTGTGAGTAAATTTAATATTGGCCAACAAGTTAATATGGTAGTTCAGTTCAAAAATGTTATGAATTTATTGGAATGAATTATTTTTTGCGGTTAAATGCTCGAGAGGGTCATCTCTGAGGGTTCTCATATTAATGTGTAGGCTCACCAATGCATCAGTGTTTTCGCTCTTGCGCATAAGTGCGCTGTCATAACTTAGGGATTTCCCTGTGTCTGAGATGACGTACGAGCCATTGCCGTTCCTGCCTGCCCAGCTTCCTGAAGAAGGTGGCCATTTTGTACAATTTGTGCCCGAGCTTATACGTTCTTCCAAGGTCGAATGCAACTCTTGTTTTATTATTATTATTATTATTTTATTTTTTACTGGATAAATTTAAATAATAATTACATAGGATACATTACCATCGGTCGAGAAAAAGTTGGAATGAAACACCATACTGCAGTTATTTCAAAATGTGAAACTGAAACTATTGGGTCAGTTGCTTTTTCTTGTTGGTTTTTTCACCCACGTCGGTCATATTTACCGATTACCAGTACTGTTAAAACTGTCAACTTTAATCAGTTGAGAACATCAGTTATTTGGGTGGAAAGGACTAGATCTATTCTGAAAAATTTGTACGAAAAGACTTTACGTGTTTAAAAAAAAATTTCCGCCATATTTTCTTCAGAAAGTGACTACTACTACTAGGGCAGTGTTTTTACTGAAATACATTATTCTGCCCCAAGTAACATTCTCCGCAAAGAGAGATGATTTGATGGGTCATTTTAAATGAAGTTGTTCTGCTTAAATCAAGAATAAGCTTTCCAAACGAGGGTACTTACGACAGCAATATATATAGTCCTTCAGAGCGTTACGTCGCGGTGGGACTTCCCGATTATGACATAATTTTCCGAGGAAATGTACGGTGTTGTCACTGATGTTTAGGCCGTTCTCTTTTTCGGATTTCGTATCAAACAGGTCTGTGGGGGTGAAGTCTCGCATGTGTAAACCTGTTATATGTCGTTAATTCAAATAAAACATTGGCAGAACAGTTGCAAGTACCAGCATATATATATATAATAATTAATATTGGTGGCGCAGCGTCGGTGCCACAGTGCCGGTTGCCAGGGCGTAAAATTTAAAAAGAAACAGAAAAAAAAAAAAGAAGTAATAACTAATAAGAAATAGTGCAGCCCTCCTCCCCACCCCCTCCCCCCCTCTCCCCCCATGTTCGAACATTCTACACAGTTTTTCAACATGTCGGGGCAAATAAACGTCACCACGTGCTAACGGTCCATGGATCAGGGGAGCATTACGTGCCTTGCCCCGGGCGCTGGAAACCCACGCTACACCTCTAAGATCGTGGAGCCTCCGCTGTAGCTTGTCATTCTATTACATACCAAAGAATGTAGAAGTAACAAGAAGCTTCACTTCGAGCGCTCCCTGTTACTTTAGCACCAGCGTCAAGCGACAAAGGTGCGAACCTAGGCGTACATGCATAATATATCCGACTTGCTAGCTAGGAAGCGCGACAAACAGTACGCGGGTAGTCGGCGGTAAAGCGGAAGTTAATAGAAAATAGTCGAAGAATTGCTGCAGAATCTAGGACATTGTGACTGTCAGTGTCAATAATCAAAATTGCTACGTGCTCAATTGTAAATTACTTATATATTTTCATATATCAAGCATCTGATCTAAATAGTTGTGTTGTTTTGGTTTTAATTAGAAAAGATGTCTTCAAGTGTTGTTGTTGTTGTTGTTTTGTTACATGTCGCGTTTCCTTTAGATAAAGCATCTACCGATAATCATTCCAAATCTTCTCTGCAACAGTTGTTGATTGGTAAGATTGTTGCGCTTATAATAAAAACAAACATTACGCCCTTTTAACCCGCAATTCAAATGACATTATGAAAGAAATGCATTTATTGCAGGGCATTTCGTGAACGAAACAATATCTTAGAGATGGAAGTGAGAGAAAGTACAGACAGTAAAGTACATTCTTATTCATTTAAACTTAAGGCATAGATTGGTAATATACATTCTCATTCATTGACTAAGATAATTATAGATTGTTGAAGTGCATTCTTAAAAATCTTATTCAACAACCGAGTTATAACTGATAAAGTGCATTTTCATTAATTAACTAAATTATAGATTGGTGAAGTACATTCTCATTTATTGACTAACACATGCTCTGGTACCTGAGTTACACATTGATAAAGTATATTCTCAATTCATTAACTAAGTTATAGATTGGTAAAGTACATTCTCATTCAACAGCTAAATTATAGATTGGTAAAGAACTTCAGTAACTAGGCCTAAGTAAAAGATTGGTAAAGTATATTCTCACTGAATAACTGAATTGCAGATTCATTTCACCAAAGGGAGTATACATACAGCACGCTTGTTTCGGCTTTGTTGTTTAGTCAAATCTTATCATTGTGTATAGGCCTATGGTACTATAAATAAGAGAGGAAACCTTACAGGTCTGTCACTCTTAGGGAGGCGGTAGAAAGATAGACCAGATCTACTGTTTTTGTTACTGTTGCAATTATTCACAGCTGAACACCAGTGACATTGTAAATTTCTAGATTTTTCGGGTAATATTGTTACAGCAAGCACGTTGTACACAAATTGCAATGGAAACCCTAGGGCATCCCTTTACTTGGCTACCGTTCTACCGGTGTAGCAGGCCAAAATATACCCCCCGCCCAGAATATACCCGGGGTTAAACTGGCCTAGCCCAGAATATACCCCGGGGTATATTCTGGGCTAGGCCAGTTTATACCCCGGGGTTACTTTGGGCTAGGCCAGACTATACCCCCCCAGTCCAGATTATACCCCCTACTTTTTTTTAAAAAACAAGTCAAGACCACAGTTTATTTCAGCCTGTTCTTCATCACTGTCATCAGATATCATATTTAATACAAACATGAACACATTCTTGACACTAACCAGTCATAATGCAATTTAGAGAAAATAATAATAACAGTTTATTTCAGCCTTGGTTTACTTTGGTGTACATACATACATGCTCGACTCCTGTAAATCATGATACATTTTAGAAGGAACAAACATGCATTAAAATGCATTGGTATACAAAAGAGTTGAGTATCCATTCAAACTGACATGATTAGACTTCAACATTAATTTCACTCGTGTGTGTTGATGATATTATTATTATTATTATTATTATTTTGATAGTTGGTTGGCCATGAGTAAAGCATGCATTGTATTTTTTGTTACAATGATGTAGAGAGAAAAGGCCAGAAAAGAACACACAGAAAAAAAAAACAAAACATAATGACAATTCAACTGACAGTCTGTGCAATTCCATCATCCAGCAGACATAAAACTAAATAGCCACTAAATGTGCATTTGTACACACAAAAAATATTTAAAATGACTTCATTTTTATGAGTCCGTTAATTATTTCATCCCTTGGGACTAAGTGTATGTCAGTGCCAAACAAACAGTACCGTGCAAATTTTACTCAATGACAACCAACTACAAAAACAACTACAACATGCCAACGAACGTGAGTGAAACTAATCCAGTGCCTTAAACCATGAGCTACATAAAATGTATACATTTCTACAAATACGCTATCAAAGAATTTACTAACAAGGCATGTTCATGCAACATGATCCATCGAATTTTTGCCATAACATACTGTAATTACTTTCTGCAATGCACTGTTGTCTCAGTGGATTTAATCATTTTTATATTCAAATCTTGTCCGACATCCAAGCTATAAAAAAATCTCCATTTGAGCGTGAATTTGCATTTGAGTTGAGTTTGAATTTGAGTCTTTTATTCATCATCACATTTCCATCGGACAGGAGACAGCACAACAGTGAAGTGCTGAACGTATTCGATACATGCATTATTGGAAGTTTATAGTATTATACCAATAATTACTGTACCTGCTTTATCCGAGAAGCTGCCATAACTCTGTGACTGGCGGACAATCTCGTATTTTGGGGTGGCGTTTTTGGCTGTTGTGCCTGTCATCCTGGCAACATGGCTGGTGATGCACTTATCTGGCAACTCTTTGCCAGTTGCCATTTCTCTGTATGACCAAAAAAAAAAAGCAACTCTTCAGTGACAAAGATAACTTCAATCATAAGACATATAATGGTATGCCAAAATTACCTTTTGCATTACGTACTGGGACCAACAGCCCAGAACATACTTTGTAACATGGCCAGGTTTAGGTATGTCATCATCATCATTGCCTTTCTCACCCTGGATCAGGGTATAGGCCACCAACAAACACCTTCCATCCCTCTCTATCATGGGCCAGCCTCTTTACATTATTCCAAGTCTTTCCGCTTCGTTGCACATCATTTTCTCTGGCTCTTCTCCACGTTCCACGCGGCCTTCCTCTTGATCTCTTGCCCTGGGGATTCCAGTCCAATACCTTCTTCGTGATGCTGTTTCCTGGTCTCCTGAGAGTGTGGCCGATCCATCTCCATCGCCTCCTACCAATTTCCTCTCTGACTGGGTTCTGTCTTGTTCTTTTCCATACAATTTCATTGCTGACCTTGTCTGTCCATCTGATCTTAAGTAGCTTCCTGATGTAGAGAGAAAAGGCCAGAAAAGAACACACAGAAAAAAAAAACAAAACATAATGACAATTCAACTGACAGTCTGTGCAATTCCATCATCCAGCAGACATAAAACTAAATAGCCACTAAATGTTTGCTACTGATGAACTCCACCTGTCCAGATGCACTTGAAACATTACATAATGCTAACCAGTAATAATAATAACAATAAGAACACGAAATCATGTTCTTTACTCTTGAAAATATAGAGAAATATCACTATCAGAATCATCATCATCATCTTGGAAATTGCAAAGATATGGGAGGGAGTGTAAAAATGGCAGCGTATGCCTACAAATCATTCTAGAATTTATAAGCAGCAATGTATGTGTATCAACTATATATAAAAAAACGTGTTAAATCTTTTGAAATATTCAAGTAAAACTGGACAGAAAGCTTTAGTGAAATAGCCTTGACAGTTGTGTAGGCCGACAGAGTAAGTCCACTGATACAAAAGTAGTGCATTGTAAAAAGTAATTAGATCTATAGCATGTTGAGGCAAAATTCAATGGATCATGTTACATTAACAGTATTTCTTGTTAGTGAGTATCATTCTTTGATATGTTATTTGTAGAAAGATATACATTTCATGTACATTACGATTTAAGACACTGGATTAGTTTGTAAGGCTTTTGAAAGATTGAACCTATGTATTATAGTGAATAAGGGTATGTCACTCGCGAGTGAAATAATAATAATATAAAAAAAAGACCTTGTCCGTCTTTACCTTCCTAAGCTTAACACCTCCCTTGCCAAGGGATTTAACAACTGTGCATTTGTACACACAAAAAATATTTAAAATGACTTCATTTTTATGAGTCCGTTAATTATTTCATCCCTTGGGACTAAGTGTATGTCAGTGCCAAACAAACAGTACCGTGCAAATTTTACTCAATGACAACCAACTACAAAAACAACTACAACATGCCAACGAACGTGAGTGAAACTAATCCAGTGCCTTAAACCATGAGCTACATAAAATGTATACATTTCTACAAATACGCTATCAAAGAATTTACTAACAAGGCATGTTCATGCAACATGATCCATCGAATTTTTGCCATAACATACTGTAATTACTTTCTGCAATGCACTGTTGTCTCAGTGGATTTAATCATTTTTATATTCCCTCTTATCTTTGTATTATTCCAAGATGATGGTGATTCTAATATTGATTATATTCTCTTTATTTTCAAGAGTAAATAAGATGATTTGGTGTTCTTATTGTTATTATTGTATATTACTGGTTAGCTTTCTGTAATGTTTCAAGTGGATCTGGACAGGTTAAATTCATTATGTGAAACAATTTTAGTATGTATTTAGTTTTGTGTGAAGTATTTAATGTCTGCTGGATGATGGAATTGCACCATCTGCCAGTTCAGTTGTTAAAATGTTGTTGTTGTTTTTTTCTCTATGTATTCTTTTCTGGCCTTTCTCTCTGCATCAGTGTAACTTTGTATGTAGATCTAATTGTTCCGACATATCAAGCACATTTCTGATTTTCAAAAATTAAAATAAGATTCAGATAACTTTACACTTATGAGTCTTATAATTAGTTCATACCTTGCCACTAAGTATAATGTTAGTGGTGCCAAACAAAAAAATTACAATACATGTTTAACCTATGGACAACTAATCATAAAAAAACCAAAACAACAATAATACCAACGGACACAAGTAAAATTAGTGTTAAAGTTTAATCATATCAGTTTCAATGGATTTTCAATCCTTTTGTATATCAATGCTTTTTAAGCATGTTTATTTCCTTTTAAATGTATCATAATTTACAAGAGTCAAAAATGTATGCTTCAATATGATATCTGATGACAGTGATAATGGACAATTCAAACTAAAGTTGAAATAAACTGCGGTCTTGACTTGTTTTTAAAAAAAAGTAGGGGGTATAATCTGGACTGGGGGGGTATAGTCTGGCCTAGCCCAAAATAAACCCCGGGGTATAAACTGGCCTAGCCCAGAATATAGCCCGGGGGATATTCTGGGCTAGGCCAGTTTAACCCCGGGTATAGTCTGGCGGGGGTATAATCTGGCCTGCTACACCGGGCTTGCTCGGGCCGCTCCCTTTGATATCCAATGTCGCATTCGGCGGCAAGTGAAACATCTTGTTATTTCTACAATCTTTGAAGGGAAATACTGATATTGTTGTTTTTTTTCTTTGCATGCAAGTTCTGAAATAGACTTCAGGCACAATAACCAATGCGTTCATTTCAAATCTTGCGCATTTTTTGGGTTAAATATTGCATTGTGATTGTAATTGTAGGGTATATCTAGATAATAACTTTGCTATAACTTATAACTGAATATTTGTTTCTGTTCACATGAAAAGGGAAACGAAGATTTTTTTTTTCTTTTAAATTAGAATTATTCCAAAATGGGGCACCGAGATTCAGAGAGTAGTGCTTGCATATGATAATGATACTGTCGACATAGCCTGGGCGAGGCCTGGGTATCTTGTTTTGTTATAATAATAATAATAATAATGAAGATCATTTATATAGCGCCCAATCCAAACCGTTTGCTCTAGGCGCTTTACAGAAAGTCGTGTTCTCTCCATCTGCAACTCACTCTCTCTCTCTCTCACCCTCCCTCTCTGCTATACAACATTGTATACATAGATACACACACATAACACACTATAAGACAGAAATTAAACGATAAAACAGCAAAATTAAAGTGAAATGAGAAAATAAATGGATTGGGAATGAGACTTCACAACTGAAAGTGTTTTTTAAAAAGGTGGGTTTTTAGACCAGTTTTGAATTTTGACTCGGTAGATGCTTCCCGCCACGATTTTGGCAGTGAGTTCCAGATGTGCGGGGCACAGTGTGTAAATGCTCTGCCTCCTAGTTTCTTTGACTTGCAGTTAAAAATCTTAAGAAGGCCCTGGTCGCTTGATCTTAAAGAACGAGGTGGTGAGTAGGTTATGCTTGTAGCCTATAATACTAATTAATACCAGCTCAGGCACCAAGCGTTGCTCGGGATAAATAATTTTTAATATTAGATTAGTTTCCGTTCTGGGTGATTAGATTAGGTAATTTAGAATAGATCTGCCTCATCTTGCCCGTTCCTTTAGATTTATTTATTTAGTGATTTACTGGTTTGTTTGTTTTACTTCAGTTAGTATAGCCTTCCTGCACTCCCTTGCGCGTTTCAGCCCAACACACCGGCCCGTCGGCATTCGAGACATCGTCATGAAATGGCAATAATCTGCGCTGCAAGGGGCAGTGTTTAGAGTGAACTCAACGCAGGAAGCGATAACATGTGGTCTTGGAAAAGAAAGGATCTGGGGACGAAATTAGTTAATTACCGACACAAAGCAAACTCAAGAAAATACTTCCCCACCTTTCCATGTTTTCAATTCAAATCTACTAAAAAAAGAACCTCCTGCGGACCAAAAGGAAGGCACGTAAACTTTCATGCAAATCCGAGCTGTGTGGCTGACGCTAGGTCTTGTCAAAAGGCCCGCGAGGTTTTCTTATTATAACTTATAAGAAATAGCTTTATTGTGTTCTGTTTTTTTCGTCATGAGCTCGTCATGTGCAGTCTGCTCGCGAATGCAGGTTAAAAAATACTAAAGAGTAAAGTATACGAAATACGAGTACTTATATATATATACGTGTGTATGTGAGTAACTGTAAGCGACTGTTTTACTCTAAGTGTAATGCACTTGCATAATGCAGACAAAGTACAAGTACTTCAAGTACAAGTCTGAACAAAAACAGAACAAACAAAAAACAAAAGCAATTTCAGAAAAAAAGAACAATTAACGTCATTTTAATTAAAATATTTATTCTAGGAGATCAAACAAAGAACAATCAATTATATTTTGACAGAACACTTATTGTAATCATATAGACGTCGCTTCTCGCTGTGCAGTGGACAACGAGAGCAGTTAACCAGATTTTTCAAACAGTATCAATCGATTGATAAAACAAAACTTTTTCTCATGAAAACAATAAAATAATTATAATTGAGGTAATCATCACCAGTCTATTGTTTTTGCCATGGTGTCGAACCTGCAAGCGATTTGTCCGTCAAACACAAGTGTTGGCCTGGGAAGGGATCAGTAACCCCGATTCCACTTGCCCATCCCCACCCGATCCCCTTCTTTGTCAAACTGATTCCTTTTTGCCTCATCCCCCAGTTTATCAAAAGTTGAACTGAACCCTGCAGAGCCCGAAGTGCCATAGACAGACCAAGATGGAATACACCGACTTTGAACACAGCGAATCAATACCTTACATAATCATACAATTTTCTTATCTATGTTGGCGTAATTTCTTACATCCAAATTGTATAAAAGAATTATTTCATACTGAACTTGCAGTGAAAATGTGTTCCACATTCATTAATTTATTTACACACACTTCAACTTTTTTTCTGCCTTTTTTTTTCTTTTATCCTCATTTCAGTTTTTGGGGGGAAATACAAAACAAACAAAACAAAACAAAAAAAATACAAGCAAACAAACTTGCGATGAATCCAGAGAGTTTGTTTTGTACAACTATTGATAGTTAAACACTGGCATGAAAGATGAAACGAACTGAGTTTGCTAATTCTGTCAACACCGCATATTAAGATCAATCAGTGGGTAAAATAAAAATGCGAGATACGGAACAAAACATCTCTGTTCAGGTCGGAGATAATGTTAACCTGACTGTAGAATCATGAACTACAGCCTTGACCTTAAAGGCCAACATCATGTCATGATCAGCTCAGCAATCAGACCGAATGATCTAGACGATTAGGCCCAGTCAACATCTGCGAGTTAAGCATTCTAAATAAAAAAAACCGTAGGCAGCAAAAGTTGCGCAATATTATGTGTGTAGGCCTATAGGCTATGTGTCAACATCAGTGGTCTTAAATAAAAAACGTGGCTTAGATGTGCAATCAAGGATTTGGAAATAAATAAATGAGCATTACTATTTACAATCAAAGCTGATTCGACTTGCATTCACTTCAGTTGACGACTGTGCTGAGATAGCGCCCTCCCTAACCCCACCCCCACCCCAACCCCCTTTCCCATTTTCTACTGTCTTTTCTCACTTCTTTTTGTTTTTGTTTTAGAGACTGTCAAAGCTTGACTATATTTTGTTGAATCGGAGTTCGAATACATGTATTTCACACCAGACTGGAACTGAAAAGTACTGTTCAAAGAGGCAAAATAAAAATGGCGAAGAAAATCAGTTAATCATCAGATGCCACTTGCATTTTTCCTAACTTCTCAGCGAGTCAAGTTCTTTAACTCCCGGGAAGTACCAGTAGTTTCCCTTGACATTTTTGCTCATCTTCATGACGTCATCGTGCTCCCCATCGCATGAGGCACCCACCATCCGGTCCAGCATGTATTCAAAAGCACATGGGTCACAGGCATAAGCGACGAAAAACATTCCTGTAAGAATAGAAAAGAAACCACACGGAGTAAGGAAGCTGAAATGACTATGCAAGTTAAGATTACACGACGCCGTCCATCTCACATACTGGTGGGTTTGATTTACCTTTTCTTTGCTCATGATGAGATCTGTATTCTCACAAAGTGACGTATTGACATCTGTAATGATTTTGAAAGATTTTGGAAGTTGTAAACAAACTTTAACGTTCTTGCCACATCCAAGAGTAACAATGGCGATCACAATTTGAAAACTCTACTGTAACATTAGAAAACTGTTGATACACAAATACCGGTACATAGATGGACCGCGACGTCAGTGAATTTCTTTAAAACAACAACAACGACACTAACAAAAAAACCTAAGCGCGAAACTGCAGAAGACCTACAGAGGAAGAGACACCCTTACCCCACGCCCGCCAAGAGATGGTATTTTGACATTTTGATTTCTGCCCTCTATAGTCGTGACTCCCGTATCTGGGTGTTCATCTGCAGTCTGTGGTAGAATTTGCATCAATCCCCTACACTGTATTTCTAGTCATCCACCTGGATTGTGGACACGTTCATCGTTGCTTGACATTTCAAGTTTCCGAAGCTGAGTGCACACAGCCGCGAGATCACCATAGAAGCGCGGCAATTCTAACCTATTTGAATTTCATGATTTTACCTGCAAGTTGAAAAGGGACAAAAGCGTGTACGTTTACAGATGCGAAGGAAGATGGAGTGTAACGGTTAGTTTCGTTCATTAAATTCAAATCTTGTCCGACATCCAAGCTATAAAAAAATCTCCATTTGAGCGTGAATTTGCATTTGAGTTGAGTTTGAATTTGAGTCTTTTATTCATCATCACATTTCCATCGGACAGGAGACAGCACAACAGTGAAGTGCTGAACGTATTCGATACATGCATTATTGGAAGTTTATAGTATTATACCAATAATTACTGTACCTGCTTTATCCGAGAAGCTGCCATAACTCTGTGACTGGCGGACAATCTCGTATTTTGGGGTGGCGTTTTTGGCTGTTGTGCCTGTCATCCTGGCAACATGGCTGGTGATGCACTTATCTGGCAACTCTTTGCCAGTTGCCATTTCTCTGTATGACCAAAAAAAAAAAGCAACTCTTCAGTGACAAAGATAACTTCAATCATAAGACATATAATGGTATGCCAAAATTACCTTTTGCATTACGTACTGGGACCAACAGCCCAGAACATACTTTGTAACATGGCCAGGTTTAGGTATGTGAATGTGACATAATGATTTTATCTGACACATTTATGACATAGGAGGATTATGTATATATATTGTAATAATTAAAAGCACCCTTACATTTCATTGATTTTCTCCTCATTTCACCTGGACATCGCGCATTTACATGGAGTGAACAGGGATCTACGTACTTTAAGGCCTTTACAAATCATGAGCCGATAAATGTGACCGTACCAGTTGTGTTTCTATAAGCTTACATCACAAAGAATTTCGCAAAAGAAAAATATATCGTGCTAACAATAGAAGATTCATTAGGTTTTTAAAACAACTTTTTTGGCCATACACTAAATATAGATTTAAATTTTTTACGGCAAAAGAACAGAAATCTTGGACCAAAATACCCACATCAACATTTGGGAGCAATAACCAATAAATTTTACTGTCTTTAAATTTGTTTTGTTGATGATACGAAATAGAAATTACGTGGTCTTCAGTTCCATCCATCATGATGCAACAGTGTGTAGATTCGCACGCTTGGTGCGTTCTGCAAGTGTGTAAATGTTACAGTCCTGCACTCTGCACGGGATTTCCCAAGTTCAGTTGTGGGTTAGACCGAGTGTAGGAACTATGATAGATGAACCCAAGCGCCAAAAAGTAAAAATGAAATATAATTTCATTTTAACATTCAAAACTTTATGGCTAAGGAAGTGACTGAAGAGATGTTTTGAAACAGAAAAGAAAAACACACAATCGAAACTGACAATTCATAGACTTAGAAAAAATACCCCCACCCCTCTCAAACTGCAGTTTTTGCCGCTTGCATGGGATAACATATTACATAATGAGACATTTAGAGTCATACCGCCTATAAGCTTTGGCGGATCCAAATTATGGGTGAAATGAGGTTCGAAGAAAAAAAAATGAATGTGGCAGCAGACTCTGTTTTTACCGTCCAATATACTGCTCCAGTTTGCAAGGGTCGTCATCCACAACGCAGAAATCGTGGACCCATTTTTGTGCCAGGGCGTAACTTCCTCCAGTTTCGCATTCAATCGCCACCTCCCGCAGCCCTTCCTCCTTGCAACGGTTGGTTTGGTTGTCAAGGAAACCGGAAATGTCACGGCCATTCTTGTAGTCAAATCTGGTATGTGAAAACAGCATACGTAGAATTCTTTCATCAAAGTCACAAATTGTTTTAGACAAGACACTAAATTCAAAAGTAGCCTACTCATAATGTCAGCATAAGTAGGTTAAACAGCTGAAGGGATGACAGCTCAGCGAGAGTTCTGGCAATTTGATAGGAATTCGAGTTCGAATTCTAGTTTAGGGCTCGACCGGGTTATCACCGCTACACTTCGTCTGGAACTGGCAGTGGCCACAAACCAAGTACAGTTTGTATAAAAATTTAAAAAGTCAGAGCTAAAAGTGTCTGTTTTCTGTTTTATTATAGAGATCAAGTCCAGCCCAGCAGCGGATAATGGCATGCATATTGCGACTCAAATTGTTGAAAGAAACAATAACAAAACAAACAAAAATCTAGCAATCTCAGGCTATAAACAATAAATTTGATGACAGCATCTCGCAGAATTCAAAAGCCCTCTTTTTCGACAGTAGAATCTGATGCTGCAGTGTTGACAGGAGATTGGAAGGGGTCCCAGACATAAAATATCCGGGTCTTCCCGAAGTGCTACTAAGTTATAAGTGTACACAATGAGTTTGAGTTTGGAGCAAGCACTTCGACAAGTCACAGTCACGCTGTGCTGGGAAAAAGCAAGGCCATGGAGAGAATCTAACAGAGCGATGAGACAGAAATGAGTAATGGCTCCGTATACGATGTGACGGGAAAGGTGTGATAGCTATTTCTCCATGTAAAATTTTCCTTGTTTTAGGAACAAAATGAATGTTCCATTCCCAGTAGAAGATTTAGACATTTATTCTGGCTGAATAATTAAAACTCACACGCCGCGCTTCAGGTACTGGTATGTGTCATGCAAGTCACAGAAATTGTGATGTAGCTTATAATGAAATGATTCGTCACCATTCTTGGCATAGTTAATTTTAAAATTCTGAGAAGCACAAATTCTAGTGACATTAATGAAAAAAAAAAAATTATAATTGCCAGCTAACCATCACCTGCCATCATCCCAACATGATAGCTCATCTCCATTTAGATCTTAGGTCTGCTCCAACGATAAAAAAACAACAACACACACACACACACAAAACAACAAGGAGGGGAGGGGGGGGGTGGAACGTTGCCAAAGTTTTGTGAACGCGCGCATGATCCGTTCGGCACTGAACAAAGCACAGAACGAATGGCGTTCATTCATTGCATGAAACTGAAATATAAAATGTGATATCGGTAGATGAAAGTTAATTTTCCCCACAATTTTGCCCTCCCTGCATTAGAAAGGAAAAATTAGAAATAGTGGTGCAAAACATTTTTTTTTTCTTTTGGCATAATGGCGCTTGGCGGTAATGCTTGACAGAAAATCAGATATTGAGTCACAGTTCTTGACCGGTTTTCTTATAGACTTATAGCACTAGCCAACACCCGCGAGAATATTTTGCAGATTTTACAGCCTGTTGTCCGATCAGCCTAGATCTACCTACCACAATATTATTCTCTACACCTTAACCACATCACCCAAGCTGAACACATGAAAACGAGACGTCATCAACAAAAGTAAATACGTCATCATTTAGGGCCTATTCAACAGCAAACACGCTTTAGCTTTGAGGTTAGCCTACATCATTTCTCATTAATCATAATACTGCACAGGACATAATTATATTTACCAAAACCAAAACACTATGCTTTTGTTATTCTTGAGTTTATACGATATCCAGTTACTGAACATTGGGATTATTTTTCACTCTCATGTGTTCTATGCAACTCCTCGTGTTCACCCAATTCATCTGTTACCCATTTTAATACATCACCTTGCATATTACATGTATCGCAATTTAAAGGCGAAAACAGTTTTAGTTAAGACAAAATTGTTTGGGAGATTTTACGAAACTCGGATAGGCCTACAGGGATTTACCGCTGGGCCAAGCGATCTTGAAAAAAGAACCAAATCTAAAACTAGATCTAGATCTAGATCTAGTCCATTTATTTCCGCGGGAACTACAGTATACGATCGATCATGTTTCAATGACGTTGTCAAAACTTGTGGTAGAGATCTAGATTTAGACATCTAAACCATCATGGACTGTTTCGACGACATTTTAAATCTAGATCTAGATCTAGGTATGAACAAATCAAAGGGCGAGCCCTGTAATTCCAAAATCAAACCGACCGATACAAATGGACAGATCAAAATACACGATTTGCTACACGGTGTATTGGATATGCTACACTCTGTGATCAAATTCGAACCATTTAGATCTAGATCTATTTCTAGGTTTAATTTCCTAGATGTGTGACAAGTTTAGTATTGACCATGTCTTTTAATTATTATTGTAACAGTTATCATTAATCTTCTTTCCTCTCTTTCACGAAAGAGCACCCCCACCCCCCCCCCCCCGTATACACACCCTTTGTTGTTTTAATTTCACTTCGTAAGCAAAGTTTACCCCAATATGAATGCCATTATCCGCTGCTGGGCTGGATCTAGCTAGATCTTGAACTCTAGATAACATTATAACAAACAGAAAACCGATTCTTTCTGTCTTTGCAAATCTCAGCCACAGCATCTCTGACTCCCAACACATTTAGCCACAACAAGGGAAAGGACAGTGGTAATCTTCTCTCTCGTTTCGTAAACAACTCACCCATAGATATCTTCAAATTCCAGGATACAGTCCTCGGGGAAGCAATGCATGTAATGCTTGCAGAAGTCAAACAGTTGTCCAAGGTTGTCACATTTGGCATGAACGAAGATATCTCCGTCAGACACCGGCATCTCTCCATTCTTTCCTTTCCTGTGTCTGTAGCAGTAGTTCTTGCAGGCTGTACCCATGACCTGGGCCAGAAAATTGGGTCCAAAGCCGACCCCGGCACAGATTTCATCGTTGCATCCACACGGGTTCTCGGCCGCCTTGATAGCTTCTTCCAGGCGAACCGCGGCATTGACTACACAACAAGGATCAGCAGTCGACTCCAGAGTAATCCACAGAAATAAAGAGTACGTCTTGATCGGGGAAGTGATGTGAGGCTGGTATTCACAGCATTCTTGTTCAACTTTCTGTTTCTGCTTGCAAGGGCCAGGAATTTTCACATTCAGTTTATCTGGTTGATTTCCCGTCTTCTTCGTTTTATAATCGTCATCTTTCCTGGCAGCAGCCACAGTTACAAAAGATCCCAGCTTGTGCATGACATCATCCCTGCAATTTTGTTGCATGCCGTACCAAAACGTGCCAGCCAGCCCTGCCATGCACGAAGTTTGTGCTGCAATTTGCTTCCATGTCGTCTTTCTGTTTGAATAGTTCTGTTCTGACGAAAAGAATCGAGAGACAGTTCGACCGGATGTTTTCACCAACGACGATTTCGATGCCAAAGCCCTGTATATCAAAGCCATTCCTGACTATCTTTTACCTGTTTGTGTTACTATCACTCCGACAAAACTCCTAACCTTCGGATCATAAGGTTTAATCCAAGAAGAAAAGTTTCTCCGCCCTTTTCAACTTGGTATAGCAACGCACCCTTGTTCCCACAGCAAGACGCTGCTCAACATTTGTGACGCATGGCGCAGTTTTACATGACGCGACAGTTCACTTGGTACACGAAAGTTTTGTTTGGAGGGTATTTCGGCAAACCGCTGCTGCTTTGCGTTATTCTAGATCCTATGTTTGACTCATTCAAAGGTCAATCAATATGCCTGCGAACACACGTAGACTCCATTATGGTTATATACCTACACGATTTATTGGCGAAAAGTCTAATTTAGTTATGAATGTGAAAGTGCTGTGTAGTCGAAGTTTAAAGGTGTACAAGAAAAACTGTACTGAACATGAAAAATGTATGTGCATAGAATAAAAAAATTATTGTCTGAATGAGATAGAACAACAGCTACGCGATTGCGCAGGAAACAAAAGTAAGATAGGGCAAACATTTTAATTGAATATCCATCCATTTTACTGTAGGCTACGCTCCAGTTTTCTTTAATATTTAATATAAATCTAACTATTTCTGTGACTATAAAGGGACAGGAAAGTCAAGGAAAACACTGGACAATTGAACAGATAAAACGATGGAAGGAAGAACAAATGTAGAATATGAAATATTTATAGGATATCAAATCAATACACCGACTTATCTGCGAGTCCCGACTTGTATTTCCGCAGAGCAGCTCGTCCCTACTGTCTGTTGTCCATATTTATCTGTTGCTTTGTTTTTTCCTTGACAAAGGTGTTTTTAAACAAAATATCGGAATTTTTTTGCTTTCCCCTTTTCTTTGCTTTTGTGCCGTTTGGTATTATTTCTTACGCTAGGTTTTGCTACATACAACTTTTACTTTTTGCCTTTTTTTTTTTTTTTACTTTGCTTTAAGCCTTGCTGTGACCTCACAGTTTTTCTGTGGTTTTTATAATATTTTATCAAGGGAAAGGGCTCCTGTGGAGTAAGTAAGGCCTTCATCGATCGTGAACGACCAAGGAGGTACATTCAATGTATTAACTGTCCTGCCTATCTGCTTGTTGTTGAGTGGAATTGGATGTAGATCTACGCATAGGCAGTGTTACACGGAGGACAAACTGATGCCCATGTAGCAGGTCCTCCCTCTCCACGTCGCCGATGGGTCCGAAGGAACAGCATGGCACTTACAGTTTGGCACCAGTGCCGTCCCAGGAGTTGCCAGAACGGGTTGAATGCAACGATGGACTGCCTTAGAGACTCCGGCTCTGCATTTTTCCTCGAGGTTTACTACTGAAGCCTTTTCCATGACAGGAATCCTCTATAGACTGACATTTATAGCAAAGCTTACGGTGTCCGCCAACTCTTGACAGGCGAATGAAATGAGCGCAGCTGTCAACTCACAGGTAGCCCTACTTGTGATATAAATAGAAGCGTCACCTAAATGTTTGTGAGGTCTCCGGCCATCCACGTGACTATTATAAATCTGTTGATGGCTTTTGGAGTCTGACGAGGGGACTGTGATCATGACTGGATCCAGTTCTACGCCGATTTTCGCAGTTACTCGATAATTTAATTGCTCTGTTGCAATATGACCTGGAGGCCAACAGGGGATGACATGTTTGCCTCCTTTTCAGAAAATGCGCGCATTATTTGTACAAGTAAATTGATTTATTTTGTTCAATGTAGTTTTGGTGGTCAACGGACATCAGAAAGGCCAGCGAGTCTAACACGATTATGAACTATGTTTTGGTTAAAACATGATGTTTGCGACCATTTCAATGGTTGAACATTAATTTTGCTGTAAAGATGGATGCATGGGGGTTCAGGCATCGATCGCTCCGACCAAAGATAACTAGAAATGATAAGATGAGACGGCTCGGGGTTTTCGCGTGCACGGGTTTGGCAGCGCCACCTTGTGGCGCAAGCATGAGAGAAGTAAACAACGGCTGTTTTTACAAAGTCGAAGAGAGACAATGCCTAGTTTTGTTCAGTGTTCAGCTCTCACCCAAGACCTAAAAGTAGTTCACTACAGTAAACAATCACACGTGTGTACATGCACGGCGCACATGGGGGACGTTCGGTCAATTCTTTCACTTCCTTTCCCTTGTTTACACAGATGGTTGGGAATCTGACCAGCTTGGATCCATTCTTTCCACCCCTGTCATAACAGTCAACTGCAGTGCAACCAGCAGGCATTTTAACCGCTTAGACATATCTCGAAGTTACACTCATCAGCTGATCCACCGGTCATCTTTAGCGTGGGAAGATCAAAACAAAAACACTCTGTGGCGTCATGCGCAATGGGCCTATCGTCTTGCTATTTCCTAGCACAATATGGCCGTTCTCGTGTCGACGGGGGGGGGGGGGGGGATGTGACGAATTGATTCGTCTCGCGCGGTATCCTGTATCTCGAGTACAGCCATTAGAATGTTGTATGTCCGTGGCAAAGCCTTGAAGGCGTGATTTGTATACAGTCTAACAATTTAATTAGCTTTGAAACAAAGAAAAGAGTGAATAAAACCAAACCTATTAATTTATTGCCACAACTGCAAAACATATCGTTCCTCTAGAACAGGGGTCACCAAACTACGGCCCGCGGGCTGGATCCGGCCCGCGACGTCAGTTCATCCGGCCCGCCATGGTACTTGATTTTGTTTGATGCTTAGTTTGTGAGATTTGTGTATACGAACACTTCACCTGTTGTAAGTATGTATTATGTAACTACCTTCTTGTTAACCTATTTGATGGCCCTTTTTTAGTAAATTGATACCTTCTTAATATTAAAAAATCGTCTTTGCTCTAGAGTTTTTCTTCTGGCTTGCAAATATTGAACAGATTGCTTATGCGACCCGCGCTTGTAAGTCTGTCAGTTATCCGGCCCTCTGTGAAAAAAAAGTTTCAACAATTGCACATAGAGCCCACCTACATTCGGTCCGTTTATGTAGTGCAATTCTCCTCACCTAAAGCGCCTAGTGGCTCGGTGACCGAATTCGGTGGCCTTTGTGTGGCTACCCTTCGAATGACAAGGTTCTAACTCCCCTCAGTCAGCTTTTGAGAAATTGAAGATTGAAGTTTCATGTGCTCGTAGCTTTTAGAGAGACGAGTTTGTTTTTTTTCTTCTTTAGTAACACTTACAAATTACACATCGAATCCGCTTGATGCTTTGACACACGACGGAGAAGGCCCGTAGGCGTAGTGTGAAGTGTGAAGCCAAGCGTATAAATAGCGTTCATGGGGCAAAAGGGGGGGGGGGTTGGGAATCGTCAGAATCGAGCGTACCTACTTCATGGATGGCCCCTGACCTTGAAAACCAAATCGTCATCACATGACCCAGTTGGTTTTTACCATAGAGATACTATAGTACTATCTCTATGGTTTTTACCTAGCTATCTCCAGCATCAACAGCCAAACGAATGTGAAGACTTCCTGGTTTTTTGATATTGTTTTTTTTTTTTTTCATCCGTTTCAATGTTAGTGTTATCAGACTGCGACGTGTGAAATGCTTATTTTGCCTGGAGCTCTTGAGAGCACTGTAAATATGTTTATCTTTGAATGTTCATTAGATGATTGAGTGTGCTGATTTGGCGAGAGCGTTGTTAAGCTTCTTTGTTTGAGAGAGAGAGAGAGAGAGAACGGGGCGGACAGAGAGAGAGAGAGAGAGTGGGTGTGTGAGAAAGATAGAGACTGAGAGAGAGTAAGTGTGTATGTGTGTGAGAGAAAGAGAGACAGACAGACAGACAGAGAGAGTGGAGAGAGAGCGAGACTGAGAAAGAGAGAGAGTGGAGAGAGTGAGAAAGAGACAGAATGAGAGTCAGTGAGAGAGAGAGAGAGAGAGAGAGAGAGAGAGAATTAAAAAATAAATTGAACGAAGACTGATTACTTAAACATTGCACGTAAAGACAATCTATCTTTGACGCGAAAAAAAAAAAATGGTTTCAGAGAATACAATGAGGTTATCTATCCCGCACAGTAGCACCATGTTCAGATTGGTAGTCTGTATGTAGGGGCACCATTCCAAAATTTTAAAACAAAAATTTGATCTAAGTTTTGTGTGGTGACGGAATCATCCACATATTACTTTATTTATTACTTTATTTATTTTTAAAACTAATTTTACTTTGTCATGCCACCATTGGCGTATTTCATAATTGAAGATTTCAGTGAAAGATCTGCAAGTTGGAAAGCCATACTTACTAATGAAGGATCGGAATTTCCACTGAGGCCATTACTCACTGGAAATACCGCACCCAAAATCTATCACCTGCTATGAATGTCGACGAACTGATGTGCGCAGTAGCCTTACTTGCAGTGTAGGTGGGGCATCTGGTATTGTTTTGGTAATAGATCTAAAAACGTGAGAGGTCACGCCTGTTTACTCAACAGCTGTTCTCGTGGTGTTCTTGCTCTGTTACATACAGTGTTTAATTTACTGATTATATGAGGTTATTATCTGTGTCAACACTGCTCAGGGCAGAAAAGTGAACCAAGAACAGACAGCCAAACAGACCCAAAAACAGATATGGGCGGGCGGGCGGACGAATACTCAGACTGACAGACGGGCGGATGATTAGATGGGCTGACGGACGGACGGACGGGTGGACATTGAGACACACAGACGGACGGACGGACGAAAGGATGGGTGGATGGATGAATAGATGGATGGATGGATGGATGGGTGGATGGTTGGATGGATGAGTAGATGGATGGATGGACGGACAGACGGGCGGATGGATGGATGGATGAATGGAGGAATATATAGATGGGTGGATGATACCTTAGATAGATAGGTGCATATGAAAAGCAAAGCAAAATAACACGATCCTATTTTCAGACAAGTATGACAAGTACTGTTTTTTTTAAAAATACTGTTGATAAACATTGGTGTATCAGTTTTTCATGATTTGATATTAACTGAGGCCATGGTATCGCTTTTGGTGGCTTGTAATGCTATAATAGGAGAGTTATCTTTTGGCTGAGCAGATATCCGTCATTTATATTTTGTGCTATTACGTTGGTGTTGCAGTTTTTCATGATTTCATATTAACTGAGACCATTGTATCGCTTTTGGTGGCTTGTAATGCTTTAATAGGAGAGTTATCTTTTGTCTGGACAGAAATCTGCCAGTTTTATTTTGTGCCTAAACTGGTATACGCCTCAAGTTGAAAACTTTTCATATCCATTAATATTATACGCAGCCTCTGAATTCTACCCAGCCAGCCAACCTTATGGTAATCCAACGTGTAGGATTGACGTCAGGTTTGCTGGTTACAACATCTTAGCCGAAGTCGGTTTGATGTAGGGAACTGATCCCCATGGTAATCCCGCCAACCCCAGGGAGATCCCATACAAATCTGTGTCGGACTGACGTAAGGACGCTAGCTGGGTAATTTTCTGCGCAAATTGTGCTCACACATGCACGGAAACACGCTGATATTAGTGACATAAAATGTGCACCAACACTGTACACTGACCGGTATTAGTAATGAAGCACAGAAAAAAAAAAAACAACAATGCATTTCCGGGAATTCCTGCCACTTGAAAACAAAAAATTCGCCTTGACCTTGCCAGTCCATAATTTATTTCCTCGGGACTGACAAACACGGATCACGTACGCCTTGAATTTATCACATTAGTTTCTATTTAGTCTGGCCTAGAAAAACGCCAGGTGCAACTGCGTTGTCTCACTGACGTAAACAACCTTGGTGATGAAAAACACCTCGTATCCCGAAATATCTAGTCAATCATTTTTTTTTTCCCGATGTTATCATAATATCAACCTTGCCTTTCTGTTTTCTCCCCTTTTATGACACCCAAAACTATACGTAAAAGCAGACCAACAGTGACGCAACTCCGAATTATTATTATTATTATTATTATTAGTTTTTAACAAAGTCTTTCTGTCGTTTCAAGGTACCAGCTACACTCGAGCCAAAAAGTTAAGCAACCTTCACTAACAAGATTTGTGAACTCTTGCCATTCAATTATTGACTTTTTTGTTTTTGTATAAAAGAAAATTTTGTTTAAGTCATTAAGCCCCATTTTTGGGGTGGGTAAAATGAAATTGAATGTGATTTCAGACTTACATAACAATAAATTGATTCCAATGAACGTGTTTGAATTAATTGAAAAATAAAGTTGTCAGTTCTGAGCATAACCCAGGGTTGCTTAACTTTTTGGCTCGAGTGTATTTCTTTGTTCTATTTTAATGCAGCGGATCATTGCATGAAGGTCTGCCTTGTAGTCTGCATCACAATTTTGGTGGCGTAATGAAACCGTTTCATAGCAAAATCTTTAGAAATGCGATCTAACAAAACTGCGTCAAAATTGGGCAAAATGAAAAAGTTGTATACGTGGCAAAG
Organism: Onchidella celtica; assembly: GCA_963931925.1. NCBI lineage: Eukaryota > Metazoa > Mollusca > Gastropoda > Systellommatophora > Onchidiidae > Onchidella > Onchidella celtica. The sequence continues at coordinate 77,586,768 of OZ007568.1, forward strand.
CCCCGCGTAAGAAATAATACTCAAACGGTGCAATGCAAACTAAAAGAGAAGACAGAAAATGTTCGATATTCCGGCTATCGCCTTTATGAAGGAAAAAAAGAAAAAACAACAACAGAAAAAAAGAAAAATGGAACAGAGAAAACAATCGAACAATAAAAGATTTCAAGAATCGAAACAGAATACGTGTACTTATCTGCGAGTTCTTGCCTTACGCGGGGCTTTGCTACATACAACTTTTTCTTTTTGCCCAATTTTGACTTTGCTTATAGCTCTGCTGCGACCCCACAGTTTTTCTGTGGTTTTTATGATATTTCGTGCGAAATTGTGCACCGTAATGTCACAAAGTATGTAATGTCCCTGACCAAACTGAATAAATTTGTCGTTCAAAGATCTTTCCTTTCAACAAACTCGACAAATGTACGTAAGTGTACAAAATTCAGCCCTCGTTGATTTTCTCCTGTGATAAAATATGCAAACCCCGGGAGAAACGCCAATTCTGTAATGTTTTGTGAAATCCAGAGAAAAAAAGAATTAATGATAGATAAGATGTGAGGGTGAATGATCTGCAGAAAAATGCTCCTGACGGTCAGTTAAACTCGAAGTTGTTCATATTTTACTGAGCCGGCACTGACATCAAAGGGTTCAAGTGATTTGAAATGCCTTATATTGTTTAAAATACAGCGTGGTTGTGGTAATGTACTATCTATTTGCGGGTTAAACGGCGTTTTTCCAAAATCCCAATTAGGTGGATGGACATATCGCGACTTCAGTTCTTGTTTGTTCCAACTCCACTTTTTGCACAACTGACAATATGCGACGTTAAATGTTATGCGGTTTTAGTTAATAATTATGATAAGGCGTTAGAATACATCGGAACTGTGAAACAGCTTGATAAGTGCCAAAACGCATTTAAAACAAGTGTCAAAGTGTGCATTTGTTATACCTCTTCTACATACTACAAGATCTCAAGTTTTTCGGAAAATGGAGATAGATCAAACAAGAAGTATAGTATGGTCGCGACATTCGGTAACGATATGTTATGAGTGAGGCTGGGGTTGACTGCCAACTCCGTCTCTCATAGGCGCGCAGGTATGGAGAGACTTGATATCGTATTGCAGTTGTGTCTTAGTTTCATGTTTCTATCGACTCTGCAATATGCCGGCGCCTTGCAAGTGTCTCATTCCCCCATATTTCAGATCATGGGACTTAACAAAGTCGCATGTGAGCGCTTAGCGTTACTTTAAGCTGTAAGCATGAAAGCCTCAGCGTCCAGTGCGCTCAGTCAAAACTTCCTCATTGAAACTTCAGAGATGCTGTTCAGTGTTCAGCCTTTCTCTCACAATGTACCGTGTTTAGAGAACGTGCTCCAGGAGAGGAGTCGACAGCCTTTCAGACAAAAAGAGCCATATTTGATATTTTTGATCGAATTCACTGTAAGAGTGAGCCACTTCACGCATGCAAGTCTATATATACCAGTCGTTTCTTTCTTCTGTTTAGAAGTTGTTGTGGGTGGTTTTCCCGGCAGTTAAGGAAAGCAAAGAGTCTCAGATGAAAGCTAAAAGAGCCACCGATTGTCTACCTTTGCTTTAGTAGGCCAGGTAAGATAAGTGGAGATGTCATAAATGCCAGATTTATCTCCCAGGACTACAGTGGATACCATCACATTGTGGAGTGCCAGGCAATGAGAAGGCAGACCAACTGGTCAAGGAGGGTTCCGGCCTGGAGCAGCCACAGTGCCTCTTTAAACTATTATGAGAAGAAAAACCTCATCAAAAACAACAGGCGGCAGCAAATAGACCAACAGGATAAATATCATCTCCTGAACAGAGAGGATCAAGTGATATTGTTCAGACTAAGAACTGGCCACAATAGGCTCCACCACCATATGTTCACCAAGTTTAAAATAGGAACATCTGCCATATGTGAGTGCAGCCAATCTCCTCAAAACACAGAGCATAATATTGCAGAACTGCACACTCTTCTCAGCACTACGAGAAACATATTGGCCCAAACCTGAATGTCAAACTCTGTGGTGCTCTGCCAGAACTGTAGAAAACCGTAGATTTTCTTAAAAGAACAAATCTGCAGATTTCGATTGGTGAACGAAAGAAGAAGAAGAAGCAGAAGATCTCCCAGGACACTGACAGCAGGCCTGGTGATCCCCCCTTGTCACCGCCACCCATTTTCCCACTTCCACCGCCCTCATCCCCTTTCCTTTCCGTTTACCTCCACCAGTTTTTGGCTCTCATAGATCGATTCTTCTTCCTCCTTTCTGCCCATGTGTGCTCTTTCCTCTTCTTTTCTTATCTCCAGCGTTTCCTCTCCTGCTCTCATATATCCGTCGGTTTGCACCTGTTTGCCTGCCAGAATCACCCTCCCCCCTCCCCACACACATACACATTTCCAGTAATCCCCACCCAAGAGATTCTCAGCCCAGTGGTACATCCCCCCGCCCCCACTCCCTCATTCTCCACGATCAGCCATGGTTTTTCAGAACAGCCAGGTCCACACGGACTTTGTTTTCATAGAAAAGATAAAAAAAAAAAGAAGGAAAGATTGTTTTGCGAATTTTAATTACGTGCTAGACTGGGCTCGCTTTTTTAGTTCAAGTTTAGCTAAATACTGTTAACCCTTTCAAAAGAACGTAGTTGTTAACACTTTACTGCCCTAACAATTACAGATTTTGGATATCCATCACTAGCTTCTAAATACAGGTCAATATCCCGATTTAGATTCATAATAGACACTATTGTGTAATTGAAATAAATGGATTTTCATAACCGGGTTTGAGAAAATTCAGCTCTCACGGTGTCAGTAGGCCTACTGAAAGGGTTAAGCACCTCCAATACACGTTCTGCCCTGAAACAATGGAAGAAATTTATTCTGATACCATACCCAAGTTCACCTGCATTCCAGAATAAACAGTAGTTGCCTGATCAAAGATCAACGAGTATACTGTCTTGCTGTGCAAAGCACGTGCCATCGGGACTGACATAATGACGTACCTTAACAGAATTGGCGTGTTCAATGTCATCCCATGCCCAAGAAACACTTTTTTGCTCACAATATCTCAAGTTCAGCTATCCATGACTTACGCGCGATGTGGAACTAAGCCCTTCAACTCACAGACTAATAAATCAACCAGACTGGAAACACAAGCTTCGGGCTGTGTCGTTTTTCACGGAAGTTAATGAGATGCGGCCGTATAACCAACGTGGCCACCGCTCGGGAAATTCTGATTCTAGTTCTAAACTTCTATCTACAGTAGAAATTTCTTTTTATTTGACAAGATTGGTTGTACATGTATTAATAATGCATTAACTTGCCTATTCTTTCATTTTATTGTCTACAGCTGCCTTTTTTTTTTATTGTTATAAATGATGACCGTATGGACTTTTAGCGACCGCTGATTGTAGCTATGCTGAAGCGTCGGTCGCAACCGTCAACCTAATGCGGCGGATGGTTCATGACCTTTCGCTGTTTTGTGACGTCACACAATGGGCTCGTCCAGCCTGGGTATTTTATTAGTCTGTGCTCCAACTGTATAATCTCCCGAGTCTATGCTTCCTTTCCTTACTTAACTGCCTGTTTTTTTAAAAATTCTTCCATGCACTGAAAATTGTAAAATCTCAAAGTTTTGGTCATCTCTCATTATTGTTTTCCACTTAAAACAAATCTCCATTAACCAAGTTTTAACAAAATAAGGGGTTCTCACGGAAAAAAAAAAAAAAGAGTGTTTATCAACCAAGTACGTAAAGATTTTCTGTCATATAACGAGTGGGACATTCCGGCAGGGTGTTTTGTCAAAACAACAACAACAACAACAACCCGACTCTGAAGTCCACACTGGTTTCAATGCGTTTGTAAAATATTTAATTCCAATCTAATGAAAACGACCTGCAATCAAAATAGCTGGCCAGAAGTTAGAGACCATAATATTAGTTTACAAAACAAACAAAAAAGTGTAAAGAACAAACAAAAAATGCTACCTAAAACAATTTAAAGCATTTTGTCAAAAGACGTAAGAAATGTCAGCAGAGGCATTTGACTTGTAACTATGTATGGAGTTCGTTTCGCTCTGACCCAAATAGGCCTACCGCCCGCAGAATCTTGCATAAACTCAGAAAGTATTATTCCGTAGATTTAATTTTGGCATTTAAAAAGTCCGGCCCGTGTCGACCCTGTATAAACACCTTAAGGCGTAGTTTATACATACTTCCATATCAAGTACTCTTGTCCCCCCCTCCCCCCTTGCACTTCTGTTTATTCAAACACATCTGGACTCTTGAAATATTCATTGGAAAACCAGTTGACAAAAGGAAACGGAGACAGAAATAGAGAGTGTGAAATTACGAAAGACAATTATAGAAAAAAAAGGCGTTGTCAAATTGTCACATGACTGAGTGGTTCTGTGCGCCTCGGTCAGATGGCGCTGGCACTGCGTCAGTTGTCCCCTTTCCGGGCTTTCCCGACATGATTACATGTACTATTCGTACTTGCAGGGCCTCGACCAAAGAGGGTTAACCCTCTTTGGCCTCGACCCGTTTTTTTTTTTTTGTAAGCACAAACTGACAAAGAGTCAAAGAGGTTTGTTGTGGTCTATTTATGTAGGCTTAACAACAAGACACTTCGCACGGCTTAACGGGGCTGTAATGCAGAGGGCAGGGGAGGGCAGGGGGTTAAATAACCTTGTTTTCTATTTAATTGTGATCAGTACTAATTACGCATCAAGCGATGCACATTCAGGCACACCTGCTGAACGTTTTGATTGCTTTGTGTTTTTATGTTGTTTCCAGCAGTTGTCTCCGAAGAGCTTAAAATAACAAGTACGAGAAATGTCCTCTCTTTGTGCATTATTCAAAAGTGCTACTCTCGCGAATGTCTGGGGTCAACTTTTTAAGCCCACCCTGAAGTAGGAAAAAACATTCTTTTCTTGCACGCGGCACTGCAAAGTTTACACTGAAAACGAACAGGAAGGGATATTGTGTGTTGTTTGGTATGAAAAACAACATGAACACACGGTGGAGCAAATAAACACATTAGAGACAGAGAAGTAAAATCGCATCGATTCCTAATCCCAGGTTACATTTTGGCTTACAGAATTAAGTAAAATAGGACTTACGGCCCACTAAGCATTCGAAATCTTTGCCCCTGTTGTTTGTTTGTTTGTTTCTATTTTCTTCTCTTCGTTTCTTTCAGAATATTTAGATAACAATGTTGGTAGGAAATCACACACAGGAAGAATGTACAAAGAAACGAAATAAAAAAAAAAAAAAGAACAGGCTGAACAAACGAAATCAAAAAGAAGAGGAAGAGAAGGAGGAGAAGAACAAGCAAAAGGAAGAAAGAAAAACAGAGAGAAAGAGAAATAATGACACACTTGAATAAACTGAATACATTAATTTTTTTTTTTTATAATATATATTTAAATTTGTGGCTTGGCTCTCTCTCTCTCTCTCTCTCTCTCTCTCTCTCTCTCTCTCTCTCTCTCTCTCTCTCTCTCTCTCTCAGCAGACTTGAAACTTAAGGACAGAAAGTTGAAGCCAATCTCATTGAATACTTTTGACGACATCTCTGCGCAAGGATAACCATTGTAAACGTCATCCAGTAGAGTTATCGCATACTTAACGGTGGGTTGGTCAAGTAGTTCAGGGTTGTAAATTTGCTAGTAGCTATGCGCAGACAGAAATAACAATCTTTGCTATGAGTTACTATGACTACTTATGAGAGAAAACCCGATTTCATAGCAACCATGTGAAAACAATAATGTCGGTCAATCATTTTCACCCCCCTCCCCCCCCCCCACGCTTGGTAAATACTTCCACGTCGTCTTTCCAGTCACGGTCATGTGATGAGCCTCCTTATCCATTGGACAAAAATAAGGCACATGTAACTCCAGTAAGACAACAATGCACGAGACTGCAGCTGTCGCGCATGCCCACATGACATATTGTATGATCTGCGACCGACAGGCTTTTCTAGACGTGTTGCGTAGTGAGTAGTATAAAACAACAACAACAACAACAACAACAACAAAAAAAGGTTGTATAGTCATAATATTACAAAGAAAAGTTTCAGTGGATCACGTTCTAATACGACTTTGTCTTTGTTCCAAGCCCTTCTGTGACTCACAGATTTTCCGGGGTGTTGTTTGTTTGTTTGTTTTTTCAAATAGTGATTAGTCTGCGGTGCAAGGAGGATGAAGAATATTGCACTCCACCCCACCCCCTTCCCTCCCACAATAGCTCCAAGGCTTCTATGACTTCTTATTACTTGTAAAATTCTGAGAATCTTAACAGTTTCAACCGCCCACCGGGGTCAATTTCTACCAACGGCGTAGTGTGAGTTCACGACACCCCAGGTGGGGATCATGGGACAGTAGTGTGATTATAATGGTATTGGTTCTGTCATGAAACCGCGCAAGTGCAAAGGGAATATTTCACAGGTGAAGGAAAAAAGAAACGATAATATTTGAAAAGTATTCGTTGCCTTTTTGGAGTTAGTTAAATGTCTTTAGTTATTCACATGTGAAATAAATGCATTGTGCCCCCTCCCTCCTACACAGGAAATAATAATTTTCAGACAGTTTCTTCAAAGAGTTTATATAATTAGCAAAGAAAACAACGTTTTTATCTGCAGTTGTGGGAATACACTTAAGCGGTTACATCAGTGGTTCTCAACTTGGGCGATATCGGCCTTCTCCCGCCAGGGGGCCATTTTGATTTCCAAGGGCAACAAAAACAAAGAAAAGGGCAACCAGGGGGCGAAAACGATGAAAGGGGGCGATGACGGGGGGTGGGCGGCATGAATGGAGGATGAATTTAGGGGAACTACAGCGCAGGTGCGGACTTGTTCAACGACGCACGGGCATTGATTTTAGGAACAGAAAAGACCTCTTTTTTTTTTTTTTAATGCATTTGATAAACATGCAATGCTTTCTGTGTTATAATGAATACATATGTAATCAACGACGTCTGTTGTCATTCATCAAGCTTTGTACAACTTAACATGATAATTTGTGCGCAGTCTGTCTTCTTGTGACTTGCGAAATGTATCTATTGGGTTTGAGTTGGCGGGGGGGGGGGGTGGGGGGGGGGGAGAGAAAGGGGCAATAAAAGGAAATATCGAGCCTAACGGGACGATTTTACATGATTGAACAACGGATGGAGAACCGCGTGTTTTAACCACTTCCAGAAGTTCCTCAAAATAAATCGACAAACAAAAAGTCCTGTATCCCCCTTCCCCCCACCGACACACACACATATACAAGCCATGGCCAGGGAAGGGATAACCTCCACTCGGTGATTCCCACCTCCCCCCCCCCCCCCGCCCTTCCTAATGGCTACGCCACTGGGTTCATTAAAATTTGCTTTCGGTGGTTCTGGTCTGACTTACTAACCTACAAAATCCAGGCACAGATCTTGAGGTTAAAAAAGTCAAAAGCCGATGACAGTTCAAGTCCTCAGACAACCATGCATGTTTACACAGAGATAGCGAATGTCAGGGCTGTGACTGTTCTGAACTTTTTGGCCACTCTTCAGGTTCAAGTGCGGTATCTGCAAAGGTTTGTGACAAATTTTATGTCCTATCAAAAAAAGGAGAGAGAAACAAACAGACAAACAGATAAATGGACAATCTGGGCGCCACCCTGTCTTTTGTCACATTGCTACCACCGTTAAAAGAAAAAAAAAACATGTTCGGGTGTTTCGCACAGCAAATTAAGGTACAATTGTTTAGAAATGTGTCCGAGCGATGCTTTCAGGTAAACTTCTGACAGTTGGGCGAGTATGTTGTCACAAATCCCAGACTGGGAGATGCGATGGTTATAACAGGACAACAATCACGAACGAACAAGTATAACATTTAACAGAACAACCCATCAGACTCACACATTTATTACACATAAATATAAAGATAAGGATAACAGTGCAATTACATACATACATTATATTCTTCAAGTTAACTGCCGTCCACGGCCTTCTTCCGTAAACACACTTCCTCGGGTCCACAACCCGGTAATTACTTCTAAAGACGCCTCGGCCTCAGCCTCTCCACTCAGGGTCTTAATGACACACTAGTATTCTTTCACACCACAGTCTCTCAATAGCGCCTCCCTATGGCAATACACTTTAGCCTCCTATACACCTCACGTGGCCATAGCACGTTAATACTTCAATTCACATGAATATCTCATTCGCACAGTAATACATCCATGTCACAGTAGTACATCTTAATAGCACATTCACGATCATATATACATCCCTGTCTGTGGCCAGACTGCCACAACTCATGTGCTGCGACTGTCCTACACCGACAGCTTCACTCCTGGCCTATGTGTGGCCTTCGGCCCTATGCTGGCCTATCCCCTGTGCTCACCGTAGGCGGCTCTTCGGCCCGACCCCGGCACATACAAAAATAACATTACATTGGTATAATACCATACCATTTCTAATCACTTCACCCCTCATTACAACTCATGAAGCGTACACACAATAGTTCACATTTCACTCACCAAACATCTTACGGTAACACCTCCACCGTATTACACCCTACTCACTCTCGCTACAAATCCATGAAGCTAACTTCCATCTATCGCTCATGGCGCATATTGCTATATACAGTATCAAGGACTTCCACATTCCTCACATATACTTATTTACATCATGGTCGTAGACGAATATAATACATCAATCATAATTATCAATCATCGTTCCACCTACCAGTCATCACTGGAAACACTGTCACAATCTCCCGACTGTTCTCACTCACGTCCGTCCCCTGGGACCTTCTAACTTGCAGTGATAGTAGTACAGCGCTCTCGCCTCATGCAGACCCCCCCCCCCACTCACAACATGCACGCTTTTCATTACCCGTGGGCCGTGGGTTAACTTTACTCGACCCCCTTCTCCCGTAACTACTGATCCCAGCTCACCTGCTCGTGACATCATCCCCCACCCCAAAAAAATTAATGCAATTAATTTCAAATCGCATCAAGATGACTGTCAACGAGTGAGCGTGAGCAATACCTACATAAAAATGACCTACCAATGCCCCTAGCATATATAATACCGAAATCAGGGGAAAATAAGGGGATCAATATGCCCTTCCTATGCATATATGTATCACATCATCAATAGCTACTAAACACTGTCATGATTCGGATGTTGTTAAAACTCACGCAGAGAGTGAGTTGTTTTTTTTCCAGGGCCATGAGAAATTGGCTGGTGGCCTTGAACGGTCCTCGCCAATTATAGTTGGTGAGTAAATAAATAAAGTTAAACTGTTAGATTCACGCTTGTCGGTTTTAATGTTCGTGATTAATAAGTAATGGAGTAGGGGTGAAACAAGGTGGGGCTAGTTGACATTGTTAAGTATGACTAGACAAGTTTTTGCACGTTAACTGGCTGGTAGAATAGTGCAGACGTATTACTACAATTAAAATGGTGGGAGGTTTCGACCTATGAGATAGCTGAACTAATTGGGCCAGCGGACTAGCACGCTGGGTAGTTAGATAGTATAAAACATCGTGTAACGTTCAGATTTAGGGAATACAGACGAGCAGAAGCATCGTGTCGTGAAGTATCTCCGGTTGACCAGTACCTGAACTGTGTGCTTTGAAGACAAGAAGTCCTTGCTAACGGACTGACTGAGCTCTAGAAAGAAAGGTCTGAGTGGGCTGACCTTTGAAAGCCCACGCTGCGCTATATTGATGTTCGCGCCTACCAGTAGGCGTGACCAATGGTAATATATCTTATTTGTTCAAGCATAATAGAGATCGGAGATAGAGAGAGAACTACAGCCTCATAGGAAGACTAAGGAAACCCCAGCTGGCACTCGACCACGAGTGTCCTGTATCATAGATCTATTGCCATAGTATGATTGGAATAATATAGCACATTGTTGATGAATTGAATAGTGATTGTGCATAAAATATAGTCTTTTGGCAACTGCTTAAATTACCTACAAGCCGAAGAGTGCTTCTGTAGGCTTCGAACATACTGGGCTCTCCTAACACTCAAGTCCATATGATTTAGGGAGAGTTTGCCTGGCGACTGGCCAGTGGCGACTCAACTGTCACTTTAAATTGATATCTAGTTTCGTATAATATACCTATTTGCTATTGATTGCAGTACCTCCATAGTTACATGAATATCATTGGTTAAGTTATTAATTAGAGTTTTTTTGGTTTGAATATATACCCCTATTGTCTTTTGTTTTGTTATTAATATTTATGTAAACTATGGCCTGACCGGCCTGACATATATACGCTCTAGTTATTTAATACTTTTCTTGTGTGGTTGTGTCCGAGTGTGAGTTAGCTGCCTCTCGTGCAGTCGTAACATCCCCAAGACCCTAACTCTGCTCGTGACAAACACAATACCTAATACAGAATCAAAACCACTCAATCTATCAACCATTCTTCATATAATATTTATAATGTCAATATTTTAAAGTCGACGACTCGTTCACACAGATCCTGTCAATGTTCCTGTCCTCCGATGTATAAGCTCCTGAACTCTTCCCCTAGGCTCGACTAAGGTAGTCGGCGATATGATTGCTGGTTCCTGGAATTGGTTGAATAACGAAGGTATACGGCTGTAACGCCAATGCCCATCTAGACAAGCGTGGGCTGGACGAACGATTCTTCGACAAAAACGTTAGTGGCTTGTGGTCTGTCTGGATACAGAATTCTCGTCCCATGAGATAACGTCCTAATTTCTGGACGGACCACACAATGGCAAGACACTCCCGCTCTATCACAGAATACTTTCTTTCTCTCTGCAATAACTTCCTACTAACATAACATACAGCATGTAAACATTCGTTCTTCTCCTGTAGAAGACAAGCGCCGACACCAGAGTCCGACGCATCCGTTCTGAGGATAAAATTAGATCGAAAATCGGGTAATATCAGAATGGGTGACGATGATAATGCTGTCACCAAATTATCAAATGCTGTCTGACATTCAGACGTCCACTGGACCTTATCGGGTTGTCCCTTCTTAGTAAGGTCAGTAAGAGAAGATGACAAGGAGGAAAAATTTGGAATGAACTTTCTGTAATAATTCAAAATTCCCACTAAGCTTCTGACTTGTTTCTTTGTTTTAGGGATTTGCAACCCTACTAATTTGTCAATTTTTGTTACTTCAGGTCTCTGAACACCTCTACCCACGATATGTCCTAAGAATACTATCTCTGGACATGCCAAATCCATCTTTGCGGGTTTAGCAGTTAATCCAAAATGACGCAATCGTTTAAAAATTACCGTTAGTGTCTGAATATGATCAGACCATGCCGACGTATGACACGCTCCACTGGTTTCGTCTGAGCACACAGATACTCTGGTCTCTCATAAAATCTCTGTAGCATATTAACATGGAAAACCTTACTTGATCCATCAATGTGGATAGCGTAATCTACCTTCGAAACAACTCGCTCAATAGCATAAGGACCTTTCCATGTCATCAATAACTTATTATGGTCCGTAGGTAATAACAATAGAACCTTGTCTCCTGGCTTAAAAATTCTCAGTTTGGATCCTCTATCTTTATAGTTCTTTGCTCTTGCTGAAGCGATACTAGACGCTTCTTCCGCAATATTCTGACGAGGAGCCTGGGGTGTACGACCCTTATGCGTCGTCTTTTGGCATGCACTGCACGTCTTACAATACACTCGTACATCTCTGTGGATGGATGGCCAGTAAAAATTCTTAGGAACCCTTTCTTTGGTTCTAGCTATACCCATATGACCCGCTAATGGGACATCATGTGCCAAATGCAATACTGTTGCGATTAGCAACGCTGGCACAACGACCTGCTTTAAAACGGAAGCCACCGTAACATACTTACGGAACAGAATGCCCGCCTGGATAACAAAGGAAGACGACCCGTTCTTATATTTCCTCGTTTTCTCCGTTCGCGCCTCCCCAAAACATGGACTCAATGATGGATCCTCCTTTTGCAATCTCGCCAAGCGCTCTGGTGTGATATCCAGGTTGACCGCTGGCGTTGCCAAAGGTCTAATCTTATTCCTATCACCTACCTGTCGACGTGTCTCGACTGCGGCACAAAAGTCAATACCTTTTGATTGTGACCATGCCTGCACATTCTCCTCGGAAGGGGAAACTACCCGAGATACATTACCAATGATGAGCTGGGCGCCTGGAAAACAACCAACGACTGCTTCGACTTCCCCGCTAAGGAAAGGCGTATCTATCACTATCTTTGCCAATGGTAATTTCTCAATGGCCCCTGAAAATTGTATGCATGGGACAGTCTCACCTGTAAGCTGTGAATCCCGAATGCAGTCCCTATGCACTCCGACAACGGTAGATCCTGTATCCCGTAAAACCGAGACCGGTTCGTCCCCAACAAACCCCGGATAAACCCTAAGACCACCTCCTGTATGACATGAATTTATAACGGGGATCTTTCTCCCACAAGGTAAAACACCGGAAGATAATAACTTCTCACAACTGGGACACTTAGAATACTGTCCGCCTCCGTTGTCCGATGTAACACACGCGGCCGCATGATGAAATTTATTAGGGGAACATGGAGTGGAGCTACCGTGATTACCATCCACGTTCGCCGCTATCCTACCTGCAGGACAATTTACCCTGATGTGACCTGCTCTTCCGCAGTTCCAACAATCCGCGGTCCTACAATCGCGTGAAAAATGACCTGGGCGTCCGCAAGTCCAACATTCCGCTCCCTGTGCTCCGCTAGCCCTGGGTCCCCGTGACCCATCGCGACCGGAACTAAAGTCCCTATGCCGTCGGTCATCGGCAAAGGTCACAAATCGCCCTCGGCCATTACCGCGACCTAGCCCTCCTGCTCGGTCAAACTTACCGGATCCATATGCAGGTGATTGGTGATACCCCCTACGTTGCCCGTGGGCTTGCCCGTTATAGGCACCACGCTGACGCGACCTGTCTTTATGTCCTGTCGGCGACCCCTCAACCACGGCGACGTAACCAGCATCCTGTACGTACGCCCTCGCGATTGGTTTGGACGGATGTGCCGTACGGTATGTTTCCGCCAACTTTGACGCCTCCTGCACCGTCGCGGGTTCGTTTTCTTTCAGAAAAGCCACCAGATCTTTATGGCACGACGCGTATAGCTGGTTACGGATCATTAGGTCTTTTAATTTAGCAAAATCCGCGCCCACATGCGCCAAGTCTACCCAGTTCGCGAAATATTCTGTCAATCTCGCGACGAAGGCAGCAAAGTCCTCCCTGGTATCTGCACGTGCTCGCCTAAACTGCTCCCGGAAATATTCCTCGGTACGCGCAAATCGGCGAAGCAGCAAAGCCTTCAGCTTATCGTAATCTTGCACGTCTTCGCGCTGTAACTCTCTAAAGTAGGTTAGCGCTCGCCCCTGCAATAAGGACGCCAGGTACGTGGACCATAATTGCTTATTGTCCCCCCATTGCAGTTGTGCATTCAGTTCGAACCTGTAAAGGAAGGCGTCTATATCGTCCTTCCGGTCGTCGAACGTCGGCAGCTTAATCCTAACGCCACTTTTGTTTTGCCCCTGCCGCTCAACTGTTTCCGTTGGCGCATTCTTCTTGCTTTCTAATTCCGCAATCTTTACTTGCGCCTCTATCTCCTTTAACTTTAACTCCCTCTCCTGCTGCTGAGCCTCTTTTTCCTGCTGCTGAGCCTCTTTTTCTCGCTCTCTATCTTTAGCACGCTCATCGCGTAATTCCGCCTGCTGCTCTTTAATCCAGCCGCGCAGCTCCTCTCCCTCAAGGCCAAGTTCCGTACCCAATTTCATGAGCTCACGGAGATCCGCCATTTCACGGCTTTATTATGATACAATTTGAAATACAATATACCGTCTATGTACTTACTATACACGACGTATCCCGAGACCTGAAATTATGCCACTACAATAACAAGCCCTATTTTCAAATACACACCTAACTGAACACTTTATAGCACACTCTCTCTAACTAATTCTATGTTCTATAAAATGTATTGCACTATTAAATACAGAAGGGAAAAGAAAAGACAAGAATGAGGAACTTCAGAAGATGGACCACACGGACATCAAAGACAACGAACCAGACTAGGACAAAGCTTCTAAAAAATATATATAATGGGAAAAAAAATATGCAACCTAACTACGCCGAATACACTACAAGGTGCGAACAAGAACAGAGTCTGAAAAAAAGAACGTATCTACAGATAGGTCAGAGAGGGGACAAGAGAACACGTCTTCCTGCAGAAACAGAGAAGATACGACGCTACAACTAAACAATAACAAAGCCCTAAAGACTGTTCACTGTGATGAACGAAGTTCCAAGTTTACCACACCTTTTTTAAAGGATAAACTAAGTTCAACACAGCAAACCCGCGCCACCGCCCGTATAATCTATAACGACAACAAAAACAGCAAAACAGAGAAAAAGACAGATCAAAGGGACAGCCCACAATCCAGGGCACAAAATTTCAGTTTTACTTAACTTTCAACTTTTTGAGTCTAACTCCTCCCTTAATCGGAGCTCTGGCCGCTTGACTTCTCAGGCTGGCACACACACTCTCTCTGTGAAAATTCAATCACACATTAGTACATATTTATAGCAATACATGCATCAATACATATTCATAAATACACATAAATTATACCATCATGAAATTTCCATTCATTCCACGAACAAAGACAACAGCACAAATTCCTAGCACAACAGAAAAACAACTAGATATGACGAATACACAATGTCAAAATGACCACAGGTAACTAAACGGACGAGTGTCACAACGGACGAGCCCCCAGTGTCACAACGGACGAGCCCCCAGTGTCACAAATCCCAGACTGGGAGATGCGATGGTTATAACAGGACAACAATCACGAACGAACAAGTATAACACTTAACAGAACAACCCATCAGACTCACACATTTATTAAACATAAATATAAAGATAAGGATAACAGTGCAATTACATACATACATTATATTCTTCAAGTTAACTGCCGTCCACGGCCTTCTTCCGTAAGCACACTTCCTCGGGTCCACAACCCGGTAATTACTTCTAAAGACACCTCGGCCTCAGCCTCTCCACTCAGGGTCTTAATGACACACTAGTATTCTTTCACTCCACAGTCTCTCAATAGCGCCTCCCTATGGCAATACACTTTAGCCTCCTATACACCTCACGTGGCCATAGCACGTTAATACTTCAATTCACATGAATATCTCATTCGCACAGTAATACATCCATGTCACAGTAGTACATCTTAATAGCACATTCACGATCATATATACATCCCTGTCTGTGGCCAGACTGCCACGACTCATGTGCTGCGACTGTCCTACACCGACAGCTTCACTCCTGGCCTATGTGTGGCCTTCGGCCCTATGCTGGCCTATCCCCTGTGCTCACCGTAGGCGGCTCTTCGGCCCGACCCCGGCACATACAAAAATAACATTACATTGGTATAATACCATACCATTTCTAATCACTTCACCCCTCATTACAACTCATGAAGCGTACACACAATAGTTCACATTTCGCTCACCAAACATCTTACGGTAACACCTCCACCGTATTACACCCTACTCACTCTCGCTACAAATCCATGAAGCTAACTTCCATCTATCGCTCATGGCGCACATTGCTATATACAGTATCAAGGACTTCCACATTCCTCACATATACTTATTTACATCATGGTCGTAGACGAATATAATACATCAATCATAATTATCAATCATCGTTCCACCTACCAGTCATCACTGGAAACACTGTCACAATCTCCCGACTGTTCTCACTCACGTCCGTCCCCTGGGACCTTCTAACTTGCAGTGATAGTAATACAGCGCTCTCGCCTCATGCAGACCCCCCCCCCCCACTCGCAACATGCACGCTTTTCATTACCCGTGGGCCGTGGGTTAACTTTACTCGACCCCCTTCCCCCGTAACTACTGATCCCAGCTCACCTGCTCGTGACATATGTCTTCCCACCTACTTCTGGAAGCTCGCTGTTTTGTTTCCAGACCGGAAGGTAGATCTGGGAGAAGCGCCGAAACTAAAAAGAGCTATCGGTACGGTGTCTTGCTTCAAAAGACAAAAGAGCCCTTTTCCCAACCCACACTAAACATAATTACAAACTAAGCGACTTCTATTGAGATATAGAGAATGGCTGAATAGTGACCAAAACTCAGTATTTTCTCTTTTCGGCTTTGCAAAATTAGCCTTTGTTTACATCACCCACACTTTCGCCGATGGGTGGTGCTGCGAAACCAGTGAATGCCAAACGCCGCTGCTGTCCTATCTTAATATATTTAGTAGCTTTGTCAAATCTGCATCATGCCATCTACTTTGAAATTCACATTTACCACTAAGGGGTGAATTAAACAGATCAAGGCTACGCCACCTATGTATCCAGGGTGGGCCAAAAGCAGGGTTACAGTTAACACTATAATTGATATCTAAAACTGTTACCCTACTTTTGGCCCACCCGGTATTACTGATCACACCAACACCCTAGGCACTGCCCACATCTCGGCGGTGTGGACAGGGATTGGTGTTTTCGTGTGATGCGTAATGATTGGGCGGCGGGCCACCAGTCTGGCGCCTACACCAGCCTCGCTCTGGTTCATCCCTAAAAGAGGGCTGCCCTTGACCAATCACAGACAGGAAGCTATTACTTCTAGTTCTTCAAATGCCGGATCTGGAACAGATATTGACGATCATGGTTCTCCACTCATTCCTCCGCTCGGATGCTCTCAAAAAGCCTATAATTGTCCTGGTTTTTCCCTGTCGTCCATCTGTTCAAACTCTCTAGATATTATGTTATTCTTTGTCTACCTCTGCTTTTTTTTTGCCCTCTATATTTCCAGTTAGAGCAAGGTGTTCAAGACCTTTGTGTCGATTTAGGTGTCCCATGAACTGCAATTGTCTTCTCCTTATTGTTTTTATTAGTGATCGCTCCGTGTTGGCGTCTTTTATCACCATTTCATACGAGTTCCTTTCCTTCCATGAAATATTTAGGAGTCGCCTTAAAAACCACGTTTCCATTGCTTCTAGCCTAGCTTGTTTTCCATGTCCTTAGTTAGTGTCCAGCATTCACATCCGCACAGGAGGGCTGACCGCACATAGCTCTTCAAAACCCTCGTGTTGTTTTTTTTTTACATTGAGATGTTTCTGTTCTTTAGGATTAAGCTCATTTTATTAAAGCTATCTTTAGACATCGCTATTCATCTTTTTTATTTATGTTGTACATTTGCCATCGGATGTAATTGTATATCCTAAATATTTAAACTTTTGAACTTGTTTAATCTTCTCACCTTCACTTATGAGATTACAGACAGGGTTAATTATAGACGTACTACTACTATGTCAGGCCTAATCTCAGCAAAGCACACTATTCCATCATTAAATAAAACTACAGCTACCAGCTGTGTGGTCCAAGCCAGACAGCGATCCATTCTAAATTAATATCACAGTTTGTAGAGAATAAGACATTTCTAACATCTGGTACTGGCAATTATAGTCAGCCAGTCTAAGACATGGTACCCAAGACAGTTTGTCTTGCATAGTACCAGTACTACATGCATTAAGTAGGTCAGTGTCCACAGTCTACTGCGTCCATTTTGCCTGTGACGATTCACTGTTTACCACAGTCCTGCACGCATACATGCCCGCCCACCATAGAGTAAGAGGGTAAATCAGAACTTGTATAAGATCATAGAGGGTAGAAGGAAAGGAGAAGTGAAAGGGCGAAGGACAGGGGGGACATGTTTATCCCGGGCAACGATGGACATCTATGTTATTTATGATGTATATCTTAATTATAATCATAATAATAACACTTAGCATTTAACATAGCGCCCCCAACCGTTAACCCCATTACTTTCATTGGCCCATTAGACGGATCACTGCTGTGCTACCAAAATCAAGGAAAAGAGACTTTCTCAGAAATGTATATTCTATACTTTGCTAGGGTTTGTAGATCTGCGCAAGCTCCACATACCAAGTTCATGTGATTGCCACGTACATGTCAGAACCCCTTTGCAAGGCACAGTAAATGTTGTTCCTGACACTGACAGCAATAGGGTTAACAACCAGGCTCTAAGAGCTTTACCGGTACAACATTTATAGCATACTTCATATCTATCCTAAATCACACACACACAATACAACACACATACTCAGGGGTAAAAAAAAAAAAACACAAAAAAACTTGATGGACATGCGGAGTGTAAGCAGATGACTCTTCAGCTAATGTTTAAACCTCATAAAATGTTCAATCTCTCTGAAAGACAGGGGCAGAGAATTCCAAATCCGAAGCCCTTGAAAACAAACTAGAGTTTACACCCATGTATTTGAGTGCAGTGACAGTACGCACAGGAGGGGTTTCATGAACAGAAAAGGCTTGTTTTCTTTTTTTTAGTGCATTTGATAAAGAATCGTTTCTGTTTCAGAATGAATCATCAACATTGTCACGAGCAGAGTTAGGGTCTTGGGGATGTTACGACTGCACGAGAGGCAGCTAACTCACACTCGGACACAACCACACAAGAAAAGTACTAAATAACTAGAGCGTATATATGTCAGGCCGGTCAGGCCATAGTTTACATAAATATTAATAACAAAACAAAAGACAATAGAGGTATATATTCAAACCAAAAACTCTAATTAATAACTTAACCAATGATATTCATGTAACTATGGAGGTACTGCAATCAATAGTAAATAGGTATATTATACGAAACTGGATATCAATTTAAAGTGACAGTTGAGTCGCCACTGGCCAGTCGCCAGGCAAACTCTTCGGCTTGTAGGTAATTTAAGCAGTTGCCAAAAGACTATATTTTATGCACAATCACTATTCAATTCATCAACAATGTGCTATATTATTCCAATCATACTATGGCAATAGATCTATCATACAGGACACTCGTGGTCGAGTGCCAGCTGGGGTTTCCTTAGTCTTCCTATGAGGCTGTAGTTCTCTCTCTATCTCCGATCTCTATTATACTTGAATAATTAAGATATATTACCATTGCTCACGCCTACTGGGAGGCGCGAACATCAATATAGCGCAGCGTGGGCTTTCAAAGGTCAGCCCACTCAGACCTTTCTTTCTAGAGCTCAGTCAGTCCGTTAGCAAGGACTTCTTGTCTTCAAAGCACACAGTTCAGGTACTGGCCAACCGGAGATACTTCACGAAACGATGCTTCTCTCGTCTGTATTCCCCTAATCTGAACGTTACACGATGTTATATACTATCTAACTACCCAGCGTGCTAGTCCGCTGGCCCAATTAGTTCAGCTATCTCATAGGTCGAAACCTCCCACCATTTTAATTGTAGTAATACGTCTGCACTATTCTACCAGCCAGTTAACGTGCAAAAACTTGTCTAGTCATACTTAACAATGTCAACTGTCCCCACCTTGTTTCACCCCTACTCCATTACTTATTAATCACGAACATTAAAACCCACAAGCGTGAATCTAACAGTTTAACTTTACATTTATTTACTCACCAACTATAATTTGGCGAGGACCGTTCAAGGCCACCAGCCAATTTCTCATGGCCCTGGTAAAACAACAACAACTCACTCTGTGCGTGAGTTTTAACAACATCCGAATCATGACATATCCCCCACCCCAGTTAAAATTTGCAATTTTAACGATATAAATGATTATCGTAAGGGGAAGGCATGAGTCGAGAAATTGCTCGAAAGGTTCACTTAACTAAGAATACTAGGTAATAACTAAGACTAGTACTAAAGTTGAAAAAAACCTACAGGACGGGTATCATTGATGGACAAAACTTCGTGAAAATCTTAAGGTTCCGTCCAAAAGTATATATCTCTCTGAGGATTAAATCTTACCTCTAAATACGTAGATATTAACAATCATAACTCTAAAATTTTAGAGTACAACACTGATCCTGTGCGAATGTCATCAGGAATGCATACATACAATGAATAATACTCAAGAAAAGATAACTATAGTAGCATCGATGGCATTAGTGGATCTGGACTCCTGGTCTGCCATGATCTTCTCGTCCTCGACCCTGGGCAACAACGTCTGGTGTGGCCAAAATACGGGTCGACGTCAGTAAAATAGCTGTTGGAACAAAGGAAAGCACAGGGGTAGGTGAAAAGTGTTCACAATGGGTGAACAATATGTGATACCATCCCTCGGTCTCTGAATGAGGTGCTAATCAGTATCCAACGCCAATACATATGACAGACTAAAATACAACAAGATTAAGGTAACCGTGATAATAGGTCGGCATGGACATTATCTCCACCAGGAATGGCCTTTATAATGAAGCGGTATTCCTGAAGGGCCAGACTCCATCTGGTCAAACGAGCGTTCTTGGCTCGGTTCGATTTTAAAAATAACGGTTTATGGTCTGTCTCGATGACGAATTCTGTCATAAGTAGGTAGCGGGAAAACGCGTCTACGGCGTATACAATCGCCAGGCATTCTCGCTCTATAATAGCGTATCTCTGCTCTCTCGGAAGTAATTTCCGGCTAGCGTACATACAAGGGCGCAATAAGCCATCTCTTTCCTGAAGCAAAACAGCTCCAATTCCTTGGTCCGACGCGTCAGTTCGGACGGTGAAGGTGCGCCTTATATTCGGTAGGATAAGCAGCGGCGAACTGGAGAACAGTTGCTGCACTGTCGCGAGCGCGGTGGCGCACTGCGTATTCCAGGTAATTTTGTTGGGTCTGTCTTTTCTTGTAAGATCGGATAACGGGGCCGTAAGGGCCGAAAAATTAGGAACGAATTTCCGATAATAGCTTAAGAAGCCTAACAGGCTACGAACCTGCTTCTTAGTATGAGGAGCCTGGAGTTTTAAAATCTTACTTATCTTACTGTCGTCCGGTGTTTGGACGCCTTTGGCGATAGTATGTCCCAGAAAGTTAATCTGCGTATAACCCAGGAAGACTTTGCTAGGCTTAGCTGTAAGCCCGGCATCTCGAAGTTTACTAAGCACTTGTCGAAGTGCTTCTAAGTGGCCTTTCCAATCCGTATGGAAAGCGCAAATGTCGTCAAAGTAGCTTAGGACGCATGGTGTCTGCTGCAATAGGATGTTCATCATCCTCGCAAATGTCGCTGGTGCCGTTACGAGACCGAATGGCATGAATCTCCATTGCATGAGACCCATAGGGGTCTGAAACGCTGTGTACTGTTTACTGGCCTCTTCCATTGGGATTTGCCAGTAGCCTTTAGCCAAATCTATTTTCGAAAACACGGACGACTCGGCCAATCGCGCAAATAGATCTTCCTGATTCGGGATAGGTTCAGCATCGTAAATGGTTAGAGCGTTAAGCTTCCTGTAATCGATACAAAATCTAACGGAACCGTCTGTTTTCTTTACTAGTACAATCGGCGAGCAGTAAGGGCTCGTCGAGCGCTCAATGACTCCTAAGCTGAGCATCTTTTCCACCTCGGACTGTATGGTGTCGTGCGCTTGCAGCGGGCGCGGGTAGGGTTTGACAAACACGGGTACGTCCGAGTGCAACCGGATGACATGTTGAACTAAGGATGTTTTACCCGGCAAATCAGTGAATACTGGCGAAAACTCCCGAACAAGATTCATGATGTCCTGTGTCTTACTTTGATCCAGCTCTGGATTGATATTAACGGAAGTCGCGTCCTCTGTGGCTTGCAAGGATAGGAGCGATCTTGTCATAGATAATGGCTCCCGGTCGTTGTCATCGATAGTGACCATCGCTGCGTTTGCTTGGGCCACAACATGGCATGAATGATCGTGATGAGTTTGATCATCGGTAAGATACTTTTTCAACATATTAATATGGTACACCTTATCGTTACCACGTATGGTAATGAGATAATTAACTCTCGAGAGTCGCTTTTTAACTAGAAAGGGGCCTTTCCAAGTGAGGAGTAGCTTGTTATTCGTTTCTGGTAACAGCACCAATGCCCGATCTCCGACTGACAGGGTTCTTAACCGACTACCCCGATCGCGATATCCTATAAATGACCTGGTCCGTACGCATGCAAATTGTCGAGCCAGGTCGCATGCATTAACTATTCTATGTCGGAGATCGACTATGTACTGATACGCGGATCGCGTATCAGGAACGTCGGTATCAGAACCGGCGTATAAATCGCGTAAAATGGCCATCGGGCCACGTGGTTTTCGACCGTATAACAGTTCAAACGGGGAAAAACCCGTTGTCGCATTTGTGAGTTCCCTATATGCGAACAAGATGGCCGGAAGTCGACGGTCCCAGTCACCAGGTCTATCGGCGGAAACGCGTGCCAGCATAGTTTTCATGGTGGCATTCCAGCGCTCGCAACAGCCATTGGACTGTGGATGGTATGGCGACGTAAGTTTCTGCCTAATGCCCGTGAGTTCCAATACTTTCCTGAAAAGGTCAGAGGTGAATTGCGGACCTCTATCAGATAATAATTCGGACGGGAATCCGACACGTGTGAATATGGTCACCAATGCCTCGGCGACGTGATCGGCCGATATTTCCTTTAAAGGGACAGCCTCAGGCCAACGGGTGGCATAATCGATTACTGATAGAATAAACCGATGGCCTCTATCCGACTTCGGTAATGGCCCGACGATGTCGACGGCAACTCGCTGAAATGGAGTGGAAACCGGCGGCATCTCTTGTATAGGCGCCCGCGAAGTTTTTCCTTTGGGGGTTCTTTTCTGGCATGTATCGCACCGCGACACATAACTATTTATGTCCCCGTAAACCCCGGGCCAAAAAAACTGAGACAGGACTCTCGATTTTGTTCTCGCTTTGCCTTGGTGGCCCGCTAATGGCGTGTCGTGCGCGAGGCGGGTGATGTCTCGGCGAAATGATCTCGGTATGACCAATTGCAAAATAGTTTCGCGCTTTCCCCGAAAAACGCGATATAGTAGGTCGTCTTTAAGGCAGAACCTGGATGTATCCGGGTTGTCCGGATCAATCTTAGCAAAGAGGGGCTTTAGTGATGGATCTGTGCGCTGTTCGTTACGAAAAATCTCGGGGGTTACATCCAAATCGACGACAGGCGATCGTAATGTGTCGTCACTCTGGCGACGCGATTGTTGTCTTGTCGTGACACACGCAATGTCGTTATCATCCCAAATCCCGAGTTCGCAATCGGAGACGTCCTTTAAGTGGGGAATATTCCCAATGATTAGGTCGGCGACCGGATTTGGTAGCACGCAGGCCGTGACAACACCAGTTATAAACGGTGTGTCAACATATATTTCCGCCAAACGAAATTGTTCAACTGAACCACCAAAAGTAATGCATGTCGCATCGCGATCCAGGAGTTGTGCAGGACGGACCAGCGATTCACGTACACCGACGGTCGTACAGCCTGAATCTCGCAATACGGATGCTCGTATGGCGTTTACTCGTCCCTCATACAATGTCAGCGCGCCTCGCTCGTGGAGGGCGGACATCACTGGAATAACTTTATCTACGGTTTCGGCATTCCTAGTTCTGTAACCGCGGTTTTCGGTGAATGCTACAGAGCATGCATTTGCCGCATCTAATCTAACTCTGCATTGTCGCGCAATGTGGCCTCCGGCGCCACATCTATAACAGTAGACTGGATTATCATCCCTTCGAGGTGTACCTCGATAAGAAGGAAATGTGGGCGCTTGATAGTAGTTGTTACGCGGTCCTCCGGTAGGGAAAGGACGTGTATATCGGGGTTCCCAGTCCCGAGAAAATTTATGGGGATTCGGTTGCCTCCTGCTAACCCGCGGCTCGGACCGTGGACGAACGTGCGGCGACTGTCGAAAGGGCTGTCTTGATTGTCTCGACGGTACCGGTGTCTTAGTAGCAGCGCCGGCGTAACACGGTTCGTTTACTTTAGCTTTAGCTAACGATCGATTAGGGTGAGCTGCAGCATACCGTTCCGCTATCGATGTTATCTCGACGGTAGTTTTGGGGGCTTGTTCCTTAAAATGCGCCACCAGGTCCGTGTGGCAGGACATATATATTTGGTCTTTAATTATCAAATCATATAGTTTCTTATAGTTTCCCTCTTCCACACCGGCCAACTCAGTCCAACGGCTGAGTAGGTGGCGGAGGCGGTCCACGTAAGTAGAGAAATTCTCAGATGCCTCCGGCTGGCAATCGCGGAAACGCTTATGAAATCCATCTTCCGTATGTTGGAAACGCTTTAATAGCGCGGTCTTTAGAATGTCATAGTCCCTAGCGTCATCAATAGTGAGGCTATGGAAAACTTCCAACGCTCTCCCTGTCAAAAGATTGGCGAGGCATGACGTGTACTCACTACGCTGCCATCCCGCGCAAACGGCATGGAGTTCGAAGCGGTGTAGGTAGGAATCAATACGATCAACCTTATCATTAAAGGTTGGCAATTTAGGCTTCGTTTTATTATTGGAAGTAACTTCCGGAGCCCCGGTAGGTTGGGCTTGCTTCGCTTCTAACTGTTTCAAAGCGAGCTCGTACTCTCTTTGAGCCTGTTTTTCCGCGCGTTCCGCGGCTCTATCTTCTCGTTCCGCGGCTTTTTCTTCTCGTAATCTCTCCGCGGCCTTTTCTTCTCGTTCTTCTTTCAGTTTCTGGTCTACCCAAGAAGCACGCTGAGCTTCCGGTATGCCAAATGATTGGGCCAGTTCCAAATATTTCTGTAGTTCGGCCATGATATCGGTCGATAATACGATATAATAATGTCCTAATCGAGGACAGCTCCTGAAAAATCTCCAACTTTATTCTCCCTTGAAGCAATTTATCAATTGCACTCTGCGGGTGCTCGTTCCTGCAGTATGAACGAAATTAACGAAATCAACAACAAAGTGTACGTCTTAGTCAACCAAGTAGTGGTTGAGCTATCTCAGCGATCACTTAACTCCACTTATTTCTCCTAATCCTCAAGCAGTCAGTCTACTGCTTCCGTGATTGGTCGTTACTAACGATACCAATGTAATATTCCCAGTGTATTTTCCGTACACTCCTAGCAGCGTTCCCTCTGCTATAAATCGGAATAAATCAATATTCACGATATGAACTTCCTTGGCTATACCAGCCTAACAACTCTAATATCCAGATTATCTCTCAACGTGCCCTAGACACGTGATTTATCCCAGGCAATAATATAGCAAGTATGAATACAAAATATAATAATGCAACACTATAATGGAAAAGAATTACATGGAGAGTAAGACGAGACTAACAGAAAGAACAAACGACAACAGACCTGACTAACCTGAAACTATCTACAGAAAGGTAAGAAAAAGAACAGGAGAGACGTCTTCCTAAAATACGAGGAAGATAGAACGCTAACAATCTATACGAATAACAGGTCCCTACAGAACTATTCAAGGCAAAGCGTATCTCCTATCCGTTTTAAACGCCATCTAGATCTGCTAGTCTGGCAAAAAGAGGTATGCTGAGTCTCGATCCCTTCCAACCTCCCGCCTATCTAATCTAACACAAAAGAAAAAAATAATGCCTGTCAAAAGTAGGGGAGCTGGAACGACGAACCCCTCAAACGAAGACAAATACAGATGGTTCACTTAACTGGGCAAAATGGACTGGCTCTTTCCTTTGGTCCACAGCGCTGGTCTTGTCTTTTCCTGATGCTAGCTGTCAGTCCCTCGTAGTGGTCCCAGGATCAATGACGAGAGGACATGCCAGACATGTGGGGGAGAAACAAAAACAAAAATCAGCAGTATACAAAACTATAAACTACAAAAATTACATAAATAACAGTGGAGTCTTAGAGTGGTAGACCTGCAGCTGTTGACGGGGTCCTCTTCCGATGATAGTAGTGTTCTCTAGATGTCAGAAGGTGACGGGTCCTCTTCAGATGTCAGTGGGGTCCCCTCCAGATGTCACGAGCAGAGTTAGGGTCTTGGGGATGTTACGACTGCACGAGAGGCAGCTAACTCACACTCGGACACAACCACACAAGAAAAGTACTAAATAACTAGAGCGTATATATGTCAGGCCGGTCAGGCCATAGTTTACATAAATATTAATAACAAAACAAAAGACAATAGAGGTATATATTCAAACCAAAAACTCTAATTAATAACTTAACCAATGATATTCATGTAACTATGGAGGTACTGCAATCAATAGTAAATAGGTATATTATACGAAACTGGATATCAATTTAAAGTGACAGTTGAGTCGCCACTGGCCAGTCGCCAGGCAAACTCTCCATAAATCATATGGGCTTAAATGTTAGGAGAGCCAGTACGTGCAAAGCCTACAGAAGCACTCTTCGGCTTGTAGGTAATTTAAGCAGTTGCCAAAAGACTATATTTTATGCACAATCACTATTCAATTCATCAACAATGTGCTATATTATTCCAATCATACTATGGCAATAGATCTATCATACAGGACACTCGTGGTCGAGTGCCAGCTGGGGTTTCCTTAGTCTTCCTATGAGGCTGTAGTTCTCTCTCTATCTCCGATCTCTATTATACTTGAATAATTAAGATATATTACCATTGCTCACGCCTACTGGGAGGCGCGAACATCAATATAGCGCAGCGTGGGCTTTCAAAGGTCAGCCCACTCAGACCTTTCTTTCTAGAGCTCAGTCAGTCCGTTAGCAAGGACTTCTTGTCTTCAAAGCACACAGTTCAGGTACTGGCCAACCGGAGATACTTCACGAAACGATGCTTCTCTCGTCTGTATTCCCCTAATCTGAACGTTACACGATGTTATATACTATCTAACTACCCAGCGTGCTAGTCCGCTGGCCCAATTAGTTCAGCTATCTCATAGGTCGAAACCTCCCACCATTTTAATTGTAGTAATACGTCTGCACTATTCTACCAGCCAGTTAACGTGCAAAAACTTGTCTAGTCATACTTAACAATGTCAACTGTCCCCACCTTGTTTCACCCCTACTCCATTACTTATTAATCACGAACATTAAAACCCACAAGCGTGAATCTAACAGTTTAACTTTACATTTATTTACTCACCAACTATAATTTGGCGAGGACCGTTCAAGGCCACCAGCCAATTTCTCATGGCCCTGGTAAAACAACAACAACTCACTCTGTGCGTGAGTTTTAACAACATCCGAATCATGACAAACATGCTGATTGTCATTAATAAAGCTTTGAAAAACTTGACATCATAACTTGTGTGTAGTCTTGTCTTCTTGTCAGTTATGTATCTGTTGGGTTTGAATAGGGGCTTTTTTCTTTTTCGGAGAAGGAGGAGAAGGAGTGATGTAGTCCTGGATATACCATTAGGCTAGGTAGGCCGAAGCCTAGGGTCTCAAAATCTAGGGGGGGGGGGAGGAGAGGGGGAAGCTCGCCATCTCGGGCTAATCTGCATAATATTAATAATAATTTGTGACACGCCTAGCCTTTTCTTACCATGATGTTCCAATGCACTGTAGTTTCTGAACAAATCTTTTTGTAATTTTCCTAGCTTATGTCCTTTCAAGAAAGAATTGCGAAGTGCGGAATTTTAAACATCTATCATTATCATTGGCGTTATTCAGTTTATTTAAAACACTTCCATCGTCCTCTGATCTAGGCTTGAAGGTGGGGGATTGAAAGGAGCCTCACAGTTAGAACAACCCAGGGCCTCTCTTTATCTAAATCCGGCCCTGGGGCCATGAGAGAAAATTTGGGGCCAAAGGGCGAGGGGTGATTGCCTGAAAAAGGTTGAGAACCACTGCTGTGCACCAATAAAATTAATACGAAACTTTACGACATTGCTGCGCGTCTATCTCCATAGTCGAGGCGTTCTCACTACGTAGTGAGAACGCCTCGTCCATAGTCCATTCCTTCGTCAATAGCTACTGGATAACGTCCAAATTATACATACTTCTTTTTGGTAATCGTCTTGAGGACGTCGTTCGTTGCTTGATATTCATCCTGCGATAAGAATTGTAAAAGATTTATGTTTATTTATCTTCAGTATTGCAGCTAAACGGTTCCATTTTATAACCTTTGCTGCGGATGACTGCACATTCAAAAACAACATTCAAAGGTATCGTATTCTCTGTTGTAACTCAAGAAATAGCTGACTGCCCGCACTGACAGGCTCGCGCTGGCCGCAGCCGGGATTGACGGGCCGCCTAGCTGGATGGGGAGGCGACGTCACTGGCATTTCTATGAGATTCTTTGACATCTCAGATAGATAGATAGATAGATAGATAGATAGATAGATAGATAGATCAACCGACCGACCGACAGACAGACAGATAGATAGATAGACACAAGTAGAAAGATAGAGTGAGAGACCAACCGACCGAGAGACAGACAGACAGACAAATAGATAAAGCGAGAGACAGACAGATAGATAGATAGATAGAGCGAGAGACCAACCGACCGATAGACAGACAGAAAGATAGATAGACAGAGCGAGAGACCAACCGACCGAGAGACACACAGACACTGAGACAGACAGATAGATAGTAGATAATGTTATAATATATAGATAGATAGAGCGAGAGACCAACCGACAGATAGATAGATAGATATACACAAGTAGATAGATAGACAGAGCGAGAGACCAACCGACCGAGAGACAGACAGACAGACAAACGGATAGATAGATGGACAGATAGATAGAACGAGAGACCAACCAACCTAGAGACAGCCAGACAGATAAACAGACAGACTGATAGATAGATAGATAGATAGATAGATAGATAGATAGATAGATAGATAGATAGATAGATAGATAGATAGATAGATAGTCAAACATCACACAGAATACAAACAGACACACTGACAGTGACACTAGTGACGAGACAGCTGCCAAGGCCACTAGCTCTGATCAGAAAATTTTTAAAGATTTGATATAAATTAAAAGATCTGACTCAGAAATGCATACACGGTTCTTCAATTTCACCCTGAAATTTGTTGCAAGCTCCTCCCCCCAAACTACAAATCCATGTCTGTTACGGGAAACCTTATCTTACTTTTTATGCAAGTGTGCGAGGCTTTCAATCAATAATTATACTATAGTGTATATTTAGTAGTCCCCCCTTCGGAAATATGCCAAATTACTCCAAGCGTTCGTCCACGCCTGTCTGAGCCATATCGGTGGTTTCAGTGCTGAAAATAAATTGAGCCTGCTTGCGGGAAACTTCAAATAAATTGCTCTGTATGTTTTTTTGCTGTTGTTTAACCTCGTCCCTAGTAAACTTCATCAATTGTACATGATCTGTTTCGCTGCCTGAAAATCCAGGAGTAAGAGATATAAAACATTGAAATGTTTAAGACACACCTGAAAACGCATCTGTGTATGTATGTATTTTCTATACCGGCATTATTATGCAGCGACAAATTCAACATGTTATTAAATATTAGCATATTGACTTCCGTGAGTTAGCACGCAAAAAATAATCTGTTAAAGGGGGGGGGGGGGGAGAGGTCCGCCCATGCAAGACGGATCGTTATGACAACTGCTATCACTGGTTTACTTTTAATGTAATAATGATAAATAATGAATAACATATTAATAATGTTTGCTCCAGTCAAATGCAAGCCCTAAGCGCTCTGCAGTCCTTTTACTTTTCGGTCTTAAGGAGGTTCGCTGCTCTTGGCATTGATTTACATCTCCCTTTTCTTGTTTTTATTATTTTTTTCTTCATGTTTCTGTGTTTGGCAACCATGGGTAATCGTTGGAATAATGCACTGGTTGTATACTTGTCTCTTAAGGGACATTGGCAGCTTGTGGTCCGGCAATATCTCTCTGTGATCCAGGCATATCTATCCAAACAGCTCTCTGAGGACACGGTGGACAAGAGGCCGGGTGCTCTCCTCTTATACCGAAGGT
Organism: Onchidella celtica; assembly: GCA_963931925.1. Classification (NCBI taxonomy): domain Eukaryota; kingdom Metazoa; phylum Mollusca; class Gastropoda; order Systellommatophora; family Onchidiidae; genus Onchidella; species Onchidella celtica. The sequence continues at coordinate 77,616,510 of OZ007568.1, forward strand.
ATCGGGTTCGAATCCCGGTCGGTGCAGGCATGTTGGAATTTTGCGATTTTTCTCATATTTGCCTGTCCCTGATCCTATGGTAAGTAGGATCGAAACACTTAGTCTTCTCGGATAAAGACGACAAATTCGGAGGGCCAGTGTGCACGCTGCGCACATTAACCATACCTTGGTATTTGGAAATCGAAAAAAGCTGGCCCAACAGGCCGCAGCCCGGGCAAAATTATATAAAGTTTAGGCGTAACCCTACCACTCTCTCCTCTGCAACCCCCCCCCCCCCTCTAAAAAAAGAAAAAACGAAAACATCGCCGGCCGACGCTGCACTGTGGCGATCACGTCTCTGCTCCAGTTGTAACTGGACTGCAATGACACTAAGACAAATTTCCCAAATGGGATTAAAGAAGTATTAAAATACGAAATGCAAAAATACCAAATACGATATAAACTACAAGTACCTGGGTCCCCCAACGACTGCTTATTATAGTTATAGAGAGCGAGAAACAAAAAATTACCGTAATTATCTGAGCACTTTGATTTCATAAGATTTTCAGAACACTATTCTTTTTGTAAGTTGGTCAACCTTTCCGACATTTACTGCGTAATAACACTGGATTACACGTATTCCGGAAATATCCTGAAATTGTCTCCGATAGCCTCATTGTGGCGTTGAACCCGGACGACAAAATCAATGGATAAGTGATATTTTGGGGTTTCCTATTCGTCATAATAGGAAATTCTCATATCCCGTCTCGTGGGAGCGAGTGGTTACAATTGAGAAGAAAGAAAAAAAAAGGTGTTACATGTATTCATCTAAAAGTTAAAAGTATATCGGCGGTACCTTGACCTCTGAGCCGTGGGGATTTCCCGCCACTCCTATCCCTAAAGAAGAACAACCATCTTGTTTCTATGGCTTTACCCAAAACGTCATCGCGTCATTTTTTGTGGGTTCTATGTCATGCGTGATCTTGAAGTACAACAAACATTTTTATTTTTTTAAATTTTATTTTGAGGAGGAATGGTTCAGACTAAAGCGGAATTTTGTCTATCATAACATTACACGAATAGATACATAGATCAGTTGTGCGCCCGAACTAATTATTACCATGGAGAGATATTCATCCTTTACAAAAGGTACTTGCACGAATGCACAAAATAATTCAAAGCCCACCTGGGAGAATCTATGTATTATACATGTAGCTTACAAATCTACACGAAAACCCTTTATTACCAATAGGCTCGAAAAGGAAAAGTACTGAAGGGATCTCTCTGAAATTTGGGCATGAGGAAGTGAAATCTGGTTGCACGCCAAATAGGCTATATTATAAAAGCACATCATATTTAGTCACCGGGGAATTTTCCGTAAAAAACAAATGCGCAAATAATTGACCTCTTAGCTCACGAGAGGGTTTGGGCGACTTGTTAATGTTAGGAACGTGTGCCTTTCTTGAACAATATTTTCGGTGCGCACTGAATCTTGCAGTGTGGCTGTGCAACTATTGCCTTTGCATTTGGGCTCTGCTTTGTAAACTCCATCTTTCATTCCACTGAACCTTTTAACCCCTCGCCCGTTCACATGAATGGATTCCATACAAGTGAACGAATAACAAATAGAAGTTTAGCCTATATTTTAATGGCTCATGCTTTAGGGGTAAACAAAAAAAATAAATTATTAATTATAATTTGAGATAACGAAAGCAAATATCCATTGCTGTTTACTCGCCTAAACTTCAACAAACTATCTTGAATCTCAACATCACAAGCCATCCTCAAATTTCAATGAAAAATCACCGAATATTAGACCAAAAAAAGAGTGATCCGCAGTTGTGCAAACGCATACAAATTTCCTTATGCAGTTTTATGATTGGATCAGGAATGGATAACCATCCGTACTTGAAGTGCTCAAAATGAATGATGATATGTAATAAAAGATAAAGGATAAAATTCTGCTCATCCCAATAACGAACGACTTCTAGTTTACACTGTGGTCCAGATTCAATGCAGTTAGGTCATTAACAGGAAACAAACTGATATACCGTAACTAAATGGATTATTAGAAAAATAAAACAAAAACAAAGAAAGGTACAAGGTGACCTACGCCTGTTTGAACCGATGAACAAGATGTGTTAAATAGAACTACGTGCAGTTTGTCACGTAGGTGCCGCAGATCATTAACTTCGTCATGAGTACCAAGTAAACGAGAATTCCTGGAAGTACAACTAAATTATGAATGACCTACTTGACATGGCTGACTTGGGTCAAACCAAGATAAGGCGATGGGGAGGGTTGAGAGGGGGGTTCCCCTAGACCTTAAACTTTACTTGATTGTGTTTTTATTGCTATATTATATCAACTAGATCTTGGCCCGCACCCAGTTAAATTAGCTATCTCAACAGAAAGAGATCGTGCATCACATTCACAGTAACAATGTCGAACCCTGGGCCAGTTCTGTAAGTGCAGAATAGTCGAACCCCATCGTCTTTTCACCTGATGTTATTAAGTGATGCAGCTGCAATTAGCGCAAGGCAGCTTCCACTGCAGTCTGCAAATCTCAAACGGGTGACACCTAGCTGGCTCCCAGTCCCAGTGGAGTTTGAATTTGACTCAGTTTGAGTTTGGCGAGGGCACGTCAACAGTACGATATCGGGTCCCACTGTGCTAGAAAGAGGCAAGGTAATAGATAGAATATAATACTTAACAGAAGGGTAGGACAGAGGGAGACACTACCTGAAGTGCCAACCAATCACGCACGTCCCAGGGGAAGAATTTCAAATTCAGTGCCAGAACTTTAGAAAGGAGAGGAATTTCAGTCAGACAGAGGAGGTAGCGTACCGGTTCTCCAGACTGGGAAAGACGGTACCCTATACGCAAGTCTTATCTAAAAGTTTTATAATACATGTACATTGAAACAGGGGTTTGTTGGTGGGTTGTTTTTTTTCCAATTCAATAATTACATGTATTATTAAAGTATGAAGTATTACCCCAAAATGGGATCGGGAAGCCCTGTTTAAAAGCAAACAGTCTTTCTCTTGGCTGAGACCTTTGAGAAAAACTGAAGATCTTCACTGCCTTTGCATATCTTCTAAGACCCTATTTGCATCTAAAAGTAAAACCCTATTTGCATATTTTCTAAAACCCCATTTGCATATTTCTAAAACCCTATTTAGAGTCGAGTGTCAGTGTGAGCAACAGTGATTCCCCCCCCCCCCCTCCTTTTTTTAGAAGTGAGAGTAACTGCACATGATATCAAAGAGATTAAATAACAATCTTTTATTGAATCGTTGGACAAAAATACAGCATAATTATAATAGTACAAAATTGCAAGCATTTATTATCCTGTTTTAAAGTCTGCACAACTAATCTGACTGGCAGTACATGGCAAAATGTAAACTGGTGTAAAAAAAACTCTGAGACGAGTGATACTGATAGTATAAAGATCTGGTGGGATCATTTAGGCCTACGTATTTGACAAAAAAAAAAACCAAAATAAAACAACAAGGTACTTCATCAAAGAGCCCAAATTGTTCCAAAGGTTCACCCCTATGCACTGACTGGCACTGGCAGTCCTTAAGCTGCCAACATTTGCTGTAAAGATAGATTTACCAGTAGGCAATAGTATGAACATTATAATGTCACTATGTCCGAAAGAGATAAATATTGTCTAAAACAGTAAAAATATATTTATAAATATGGTTTACTGTTGAAATAAAGGGACCATCCATAAAGTACATACATGCGATTTGGGCAACACCCTTTCCTTGTATGCTTTTAATATGATTGGCTTCTACACTCCTCCTCCTTCCCCACTGTGCAAGCATAACAGCCATTAGGATGTTGAATATCCATGCTAAAGCTGTGATGTTCTGAAATTTTAAGTGGCAGTTTGCCTGTGCTATTTGACTGTTTCATTTGATAAAAATAATTGCCTTTGCATGTGTCTGATACTTACATAATCCTGCCACTTAATTTGTTGAAATGCCAGTAAATAATAAATAAATAAAACATTTTAATTTATAGCTCCAGAATGAAAAAAGCACATGACAGAATTACATGTACTCTCCAAAACCTCTCAGACTCCCAATGTACGCTTTTCACATCCTGAGGGGCACCCCACTTTCCAAGCTTTTAGGGGCACACCATTTCCAAGCTTATAGGGGCACCCCTTTTCCAAGCTTATAGGGGCACCCCTTTTCCAAGCTTATAGGGGCACCTCACTTTCCAAGCTTATAGGGACACCTCACTTTCCAAGCTTATAGGGGCACCCCATTTCCAAGCTTATAGGGGCGCCCCTTTTCCAAGCTTATAGGGGCACCCCTTTTCCAAGCTTATAGGGGCACCCCTTTTCCAAGCTTATAGGGGCACCCCTTTTCCAAGCTTATAGGGGCACCCCATTTCCAAGCTTATAGGGGCACCCCATTTCCAAGCTTATAGGGGCACCCCTTTTCCAAGCTTATAGGGGCACCCCTTTTCCAAGCTTATAGGGGCACCCCTTTTCCAAGCTTATAGGGGCACCCCATTTCCAAGCTTATAGGGGCACCCCACTTTCCAAGCTTATAGGGGCACCCCACTTTCCAAGCCTACGGAGGCACCCCACTTTCCAAGCTTATAGGGGCACCCCACTTTCCAAGCCTACGGAGGCACCCCACTTTCCAAGCCTGCGGAGGCACCCCACTTCCAAGCTTATAGGGGCACCCCTTTTCCAAGCTTATAGGGGCACCCCACTTTCCAAGCTTATAAGGGCACCCCACTTTCCAAGCTTATAAGGGCACCCCACTTTCCAAGCTTATAAGGGCACCCCACTTTCCAAGCCTATGGAGGCACCCCACTTTCCAAGTTTATAGGGGCACCCCCTTTCCAAGCCTTTGAACTAAATGGATGGCCCCAAAAGATATCTACAATTCCCATTCAAACTACTGATAATATGATGATTATAGGACACTACATTATCATGGTTTACCAACAAACACAAAGAGATACATATTTTTAAAAATTTGAGTATTGAAAATATACATGTATAATCACATGTAAACTCTTATCTCAGGTATTTGACACCTGGGCAGTACAGCATTTAAATAATGTAAGACACCCAAATTTTAATGAGCAAATATATGTCAAAATACATGTAATACATTCTCTCTTTTGTGCGCATTTGTGGGGAAGTTTGACTTCCACTCTGACAAACTGCTAGGAGAGGCATTGATGGTCTTGCATTTGATATAAAAATCACACACAATAGAATGACACACTTCATTACCACATGAAGGAAATTCAATTCAAAGAGTGTTTAAGAGCACAAGACATAATATTAACTCTTTATGTGCCATGAATTTTTCCACGTTTGCCAATACAGGAAGAAAATAGTGGGGGAGATGAATGAAGACCAACTACAGCAAGATCTATTATTAATAAAAAGTCATCTTTCTATCTTCCCGAAACAAAATAGCCTAGCATTCTAGTGCACCGATACACTGATGATTGGTACAAACTGTAACCGGCGGAAGAACAGATAATAGTGACTGGCACATAACGACTTAATACACACGTTACATGTTATTACATGAACATATTAGACAGTATAACAGACACAGCAAATGAGGTGACATGGCATGGAATCTTGATCACTAATTGCACAGATCTGGCTAGAATGTGTTGCTCAGGTGAAATGCTGATGGTAAGGGTACGACCTTCTGTAACTTTCTCTGTTTGCTTTGACGTGTATTGCAGAAATCCAAACTAGTAGAAGCAGGATATGGGGAGATTTGGTTAAAAAAATGGGGAGATTTCACAAAAACCGGGGGAGGTTACCACAATCTCTTAGAAACTCAACACATAGACAAAGAAAAATTAAATACAGGCGTATAAATATTTCAAAAAGAAAACAAAACCTGTCACACCCTCCTGAAACAAAAATACACGTATATACACTGTATCAGCCAAACGGCACTATGAAAAAGCATAATCAGTGATTTTCGTGCAATCAGCATTGACAATTTTTTTTCCTTTCCCCTTTTCCCGAAACAGGGAGATTTCAAAGGAACACGGGAAGGGCAGGGTTTCACTATAAAAACGGGGAGACTTGTGAGGTATGGTACTGTTCTATTGTTTGTGGATGATCTAGAAATTTGGAGCAATCATTAGTTCTTGCACCTGTTTCAACACTAAAATCATCGACAGTGTAATAGAAATACATACGTACTTTTGCCAGTGGCAATTGAATTCAACAGGCTCAGTAAAATCTGCATAATTTGTATGGGTAATTTGTGAATGAAAGAAAAAAAAAGCACAACACTTTTTGGTTACCTTTACAGAAGCTTGCACAAGCATTAAATTAGCTCTCTGAGTCACTTATGACATCATATCCTCACCGTTGCCTAAAACTGTGGTGATTGGTTTTGGCTATTTATTAGGAGAAGGTTTAGTTGTGACAAATTTTTGGAACTTGGCTATTTGATTATTCTTCTGCTTAGGAGTCTATAACTATAACCAAGGTCATTTGGTGCAGCTTTGAATGCAGTTGTATATTTTTTAAAAATTGAATTTTTGAGTTACTGCAGTCTTACGGAACGGCAACATACATGTATCTGTCATCCTCGGAATGTCAGTGACTTGTTTATCAAACAGCATAGAAAAGATCAAATAAAAATATTATCTTCTTTCACATCTGACATGAGATTATAACTGTGAATTTAGCGAAAAAAACTGTGCCTATGGACTGACACCTCTTTCATGCACGACTCGCATAAGTACAGAATTCATTTTTAGCCAACACTGGTTATATTTATCTTGCCCATCCTCAGAAACAGTTATTTCTGTGCCTCTGATCAACATAACGCACACCCTGCGGGGGCGGGTGTGATAGCTTCTGTCAGTTATAGCTGTGGACTAAAGCCCACAAAGATAACAACCTCGACCTGAGTCTGAACTTGCAGCAATGCATTTAGCCTTGAAACACAGGCACAAAAACACTGGCTTACAATACTGCGATTTCCTCAGAAATGTCCATGGTAAATTTTGTTGACAGCTTACCTTGTTCAATGGCTGGAGTGGCCTCTTTTCGTGGGATAATACCACACTTCAAATTCAGTATCAATACACACACATACACACAAAATCCACACTCTTTTATTTGAGCAAATCTGAGACATCCTTTCTTTCTTTTTTTTTTGGACCACTTATTCTGATAACGTCATAGAAAGATACTACATGAAGTCAGAAGGGCAGATGGTGAAAGAGATGGGAAGAGAACATTGGTGAGTGGGTTGGCCTGTAACTTTGGGAGTTTTGAGAGAGGTGGGGATGCCTGTCATGTCGGAAATATCATCTAAGATGGCTAAAGTACTCAGTGGGTTACAGGGCCAATAATGACAATGAATACACACTTTGTAATACAATTAAATCTCAGACAAACCTGTTTACCACCAAATTTTTCTCACAAAAGCAATGGTTATTTTTTCGCAACAACTCCGGCAAATTAAACAGTTGAATGTTTTAAGAGTAATAAGAGACATGAACTGATGACACAGCGACAGATTAGTGTATAACTTTTTCCTCTGGAAGTGGCCCCATGGCCTCATTCATCAGTGCATTCAACTGACATTGGTTTCCAGTTTGATATTCGTACATGTAGGCTATTTCAAACATGATTCCTTTATTTTCCCTTCTCTGACAACAGGTGAAAAGCAAATTAAAATTTAAGTCCGTCCAATCTTGTGGAAAAAATTCCCCAAAGATATAGGCGTAAAAGTAAACAGGTTCTGAAAACTCCCAAACTCAGCACATGCCTCCATATACACACATAGTTTAGACAGTGTATGTTTGTAAACACTGAGAAAGCCACTGTTACAGAGTGGGTATTATGACTGCATTTTAAATCGAGAGGTATTTATTATTTACTCTTTCGTACCATGTCACACACTAAGAACAATCTGAATAAGTTTCATAAACAGACCTGCAGGGCCACAAATTTAATTACATTAAATTTCCTAACAATTTTGTCTAGATCTCTTACATACTAAAAGACAACATCAGCAGCATCAAATGAAAATTCAATAATATGTCACTAGAAGTCTCCTCTAGATTCCTATAAGATTAAGATCATTCTGACTCACTAACAATTTAAGTACTAGTTATATATCTCTCAGATATAGTCTGCCTACTATCTATCAAGCAATATACTAATGTCTCTGGCGACGATGTCCTCTCAGCTATTTGTGCCTACCGCTTATAATGGATCAAGCTCGTCAATATAAACTGACGTAGTTAAGTCTATTGGATCTACTCTAGGATGGGCTGGCAATCCCCAGCCTCATCCAGACAAATCAATCCCAATTCACAGATGTGTATGCCAAACATTCATACTCGTTGCAAGTCAATATAATTCTTTGTCTTGCATTCTTGGGTAGCACTCCTAGCATATGCGGCAATCCTGTCCTACTGGATAAATTATGTTCAGCTCCTCGTTCATTGTTGAATCATCAAAGGACAAACACTTACACTTGGTCCCTGGTATAGGAAAACCAGGGAACAGTAGACAATAGCAGTGGGCATATCTCATTCAAGCATATGGCTTCATCTCAATGTCTATAGTGGACTAGACATGAATCAACAGTCTTATGATTCTTCAGGCAGAATCGTGCCGACGCCTGCACAGATTGGAATTTTCTGTATGGAGTAATGGACATAGGTATGGCTACACTTTTATACTGTGCAGCCACCTGCAAACTACCGTCCAAATCCCTAGATTTGATTGGTGCATCCATGCGAGCTCATCTCGCAGTATTAATATATTCTACGTGGGAGTTGGTCACGGCCTTGTACTAAAAACAGACAAGGTCAATTTAAAATGTCAAAACAATTACTGAAATCTTTAAACCCTCGTGCTTTCTACATTTTATGTACGAATTTCTGAACGCGACTAAGCGTCTTAAACTATCTATCCTTATTCACCCCTTCTCTTCCTTTCTAAGTGTTCATCAAAATCACGGGGTCGAGAATTGCACTGTCACTCCTAACTTATCCATTTATTCTATCTCGCCCCACTTTCTTTCCATCTCTAAGAAAAAGTGTTTCAAAAACAAACTGTTCACGAGAACAGTTCAAGGACAATTTACGCTGGTTATAATCAACGAGACCGTGAAAAATCAAGTCCTTGCAAGTCGTGACCCAGCACGACAATTATAGCATTAACCCCTGACAGCCACTGCACAGTGCATGCAAACAGCAAAAAACATGGAATCCAGAAAAAAAAAAAATCGAATCTCGTGAAAATCCTTGAGCTCTGTAGAGGGTGAGCTGCACCATCACAGACAGAAATTCAAAAATATAATTCAGCAGCTATGGTATACAGAAGTTGGTGTCTCAAAGCACAGCACCTAGCAAGACTGTCCCATTTTTAATGAAATAAATGTAGGCCTACGGACACAAGAACAAGAATATGTTTCAAAATGGCTGGCTTCAAAAATAATTTTGCTCATAATTGCTTGTTTTGCATTTCTTGGACACCATCAACACATGATAATCTCGGTGGAAATTTTCTCTCACAAGAGGAACCAAAATCTCACTTCAGTTAAAATCCTTTAATTAATGGACAGTTTTCATGTTTGATCAAGCACACTCATATAAAAACAAAAACAATAAAAACAACAAACAAACAAACAAAAATTCACATGACTTCATTCAATGATTTCATCTATCTAGCTAAAAGGTTGAAGTTATCACATTATTTCACAGAAAAATTATTTCTGTTTGTCACAAGCAAACAGTCTCCACCAGTAAAAAAAACACTGGCTGGCATCAGAGAGTATGTATACAATGTATAGAGAGGTTTCACTATTGGTCGATTTGCACTGCGAGACACAGGAGGCTCACGAAACCACTGTTAGCATGGAGCGGAAAGTAGGTCGCTATGGTAAACAATATCAGTTTGTGGATTTCCATGGGGCGTAAGAGCTTACAAATTGGTTCTAAAAAGTTTCAATCAACCAAAAAAAATATGAACAAACCACAGTAAACAGATATGCACACTACATTTGGTGAAGACAGTCTCTTTCAATTCTTCAATTTCTTGTTTACTGCAGCGACCTAGTTTTGCAAATTGGCGGAAGTGAGATCTCTCTATAAATACATACTCTCTGCTGGCATCATTCTTGATACCTTGATAATCACTCTTCTATGTTTGCAGCATCCACCCTTTGGGCAGGGGAAAGTTACAGCAAACAAGTGAGAAAGTTACAATTTCACTCTAAACATTTCACAATAAAGCAGAATAACATGTAATTCTTTCACAACCATAAAGTAAAAACATCCAAACTACATCTTCCTGTAATCCAATTGTGAGTGTCCATGAGAAAACCCACAATATGTCGAAAGAGCTGATTTTGAGAAAAACGGCCTTGAAGTGAAAATATGGGTCTGACACAAACTTCCAACTTGGCTGTTGTTTAGGGGACCATGGCATGTTACAGGGTAAACTAGATGGGCAGTGAACACTACTCAGTATGATCTCTATAACGGCTTAGTTATTAGACTACGGTCTCCCAACAGCAATCACTCCAATATTAATGGGTCAATGAGCTACTGCCACTTTTAGGATTAAATGCCATTTTCTCAAAATCTTGTTTTAGGGGGGGTCACTGACTTCAATTTATCAGAAATGTCGTGTCTTTTATTATGTGTACAGAACTCAAAATGCCATGTTGCCGACTTATTGTGGGTTTACTCATGCACACTCACAATTAGTAGGTTGTTATTTAACCCCACTTGCCTATGTTGCCAGTCTTTTCGGTCCCTGTGACTTTTGTATTGGAAACTAAAATGATGCATACCTATATAAACATATTTGTGTACTAAAATGTACACTAAGAGCACCGTGGCCTGGGAGGGGAGATCCTTGGAGTTTACATGAAATGTAATGAAAAAAAATTCCATATAACACAGAAACTGCAAGGAAAAAATATCATTGCTCGGGTCTTTTATACCCAAATGTGGGGACTAAGTTAATGAACATGACGAAACGATCCCATTTACTAACATGAAACAGAAAAACAATCTGGCAAAGTATGGTCAGTCAAAACCAGGACAAAAAAATCTCAATGAAAAAGTCTCTCCTGTCCTCTGGATATGTCTCTGCCTACAGTTATTGTACTTCCTCTTTCTGTGCATAAGATCACTGCTTAGAATATTTTCTGGTAATGTCTGATTAATCAACATTTTGTTCTCTGATTTAAGATGAAATAATGAAGTGTTAAAAAACAAAACTTCATGATCTTTAAAAAAAAAATGTGCAAAAACAAAAATTCTTAATACATGACGAAAAATGAGATACATTCGCCTCCTGTTACCAGCAAAGTTTTTTTAAGGAACCTGGTCTTCAATGCCAAGCATGCAAAGATGTTGTGGGGGGGTGGGGGGGGGGGTGTAACAGCTGTAACAGCTTGCTTGCATTATAAATGGGTGGGGGTAACAGATTGCCACATAAGCTGAATATTGCTATCATGTTGGCAAATTAAGCTCTCATTTTTTTCTTCGCTGTCTACCTTGATGTGTATATCACATAGCACTATCTTAATTCTGAACTGTTCTGGTATGTTGTAGCATTTAGAATGACCTGTTTTCACTGCAAAGAGTGCTACCAAAAACCAGCCCTGAGGGATATATCCTATGACCAGATGTACCAGAAAAAAAAGTGTATAGGCTGTTTGGTCTGTGCTTGCTAAAACAATTGGCATACTTTAGCTAATATGGAGAAAAGCATAACCCTGATCTGGTGGTTGTTTATGGCCGAACCATAAAAAAGCAGAATGATCTATTTTCTGCTTTGATTGAATCTTTGCTTGTCAGTTTCTACAAAGCTTACACACATGAATTTATGCATGTAGACAGCACAAGTCTTACTTAATGCCCATTTCAATGAGCGAAACATTCTGTTGCAAAGCTCTGAAGAGAGATACATACACAACCCAGCCAGTCAAATGACACCCTGTTCCTAGATGTAGACACTGGCTTTATTAGCAATGAATTACACTGTTCTTATGGTGGGGTAAAAAAAAGTTGACATTGTCTGAAGACATCGGCAGGACAAAGGATATAATATCATTTGTTCTGAAGGCAATCATACAACAATATCCTTTATTCTCATGACCAGAGGAGTGAGTATTTCAGATCTATTATGATGATACAAGTGTTCAGATTTGAAAAAAAGTAGTGATGATGAAACTTCACACAGTCAAAATAAGTAGTTCATTCATGTCACAAGAAAGAATTGCATCAGCAAATATCTTCCTAGAAAATACCCTCACAGAAGTCAAAACTATCTGGAATTTAAAAAAAAAAAAAAAAAATCAACTAAAGAACTTTGGCATTGCAGCTCGGCTGGAAAAAAAGGTGAAATGTGGCAAAAAAAGAAAATACGAATTAAAAAGTTGTAGATTGCATAACTTTCTGTTAGTAAAGAAAACAGAACAAAAACTGTACAGAAAATTCTAGAAGAAAACAGACAAGTATTTGGTTATTGGGATCTTGATCAGACTAAAAAAAATTTGTTATGAAACTTGAAAACAACTTTGACAAAAAAAAAAGAAAAAAAAAAAAAAAATTGATTGTATCTCAACTTTAGTTCTTGTTTGTTCCAACTCCACTTTTTGCAAACTGAGAAATTCGACATTTGTGGCCTTAGTATTAAGATAAGGAGTTAAAATAAACTGGAACTGTGAAACAGCTTGATAAGTGCTACATCGCCTTTCAAACAAGTGTCAAAGTGTTATACCTCTTCTATATAAAAGATCTCCAGTTTTTCAGGAAAATGGAGATAGAACAAACAAGATCGTGATGTGTAGAAGCTGCTTAGATGCACTTGATAGTGTGGTTTCTGCTGTGTATCACTGTAAATCTGTTCATGAACAAGGAGATACATACGACAACTGAAAGGATGAGAAAACTGATGGGATGGGAATGTGCCCATCTCTCCTTCACTGAAAAACAGGGGAAAGGATGGTTTTCTCACTGTCTACAGGTCAAAAGTTCAGGGCAACTTGAGCACGTAACAATGGGAATTTGGAGTTGGGTGAAAGTGATCTCAAATAAATATGTCTGAATTTATTGATCGGAATCAATTTGCCTGTAGAACTTTCTCTCAAACAAGTAATTTCACATATTTAACATCTCCATAGGCAGGCACTTCCAGCCTAGACCTGACCAAATTACATTTCGCTGTCAATCTAACGCCTCCCATTCAAAACTGGTGCCCCTGTTGAGCTATAGGTCAAGGTCATCAGTTAAATACATGATGGACAACATTAAACTGTGTAGAACAAATCAAGACTGAAGAATTTCTTTCAAAGTACTTTAAACAAAGGCAAAAGCTGGTTTCAGGCACTCTGGATACACTGTGTTTTGCCAGTTCTCATGTAAAAATTGCATCTCACCCAGCAAAAATCCTCCTAGAAAATACCCTCACAGAAGTCAGTCACAGAAGTACTTTATATACAGGCAAAAGTTGGTTTCAGGCACTCTGGATACAGTGTGTTTTGCCATAACTTTGCAGAAAAATTAATTTTTCTTGCTGAAATTTGCACCATCCTCCAAAAATGTTATAACTATTGGTGATACCATTTCTTCACAGAAGTCAGCAAGCGAGTGATCACTGAACATTGTGTTGGGTTTATTTCTATTGTGCAGTCATGGGGGCCGACATACCCAGACCTGCAACATATATAATATAGTATTTTATCATTAAAAGTGGGCTGGCAAGGCCCCACAAGGTTTATGCAATGGTAGTGTTTACTAGTTTTTCTTTATTAACCCTTTTGCTGCCAAGCCCACATGTCCTTCCTTCATTTAGACCAGCAGAATAATGAATTATCGGCTAGATAGACAGCAGGAAGTAACATTAAGAGTGCAAAACATACCAGAACAATGTCGGCTGATATATCGGCCTCAAGGCAGCTTTAGCATAAAATGATAGGGCCAATATATCGGCCATGCAGCAGATTTCCGCAACATATGGCAGCAAGATGGCTAAAGAGTCTAAGAGACTCCATGAGGCAGGAATAGGCATCTGATCTATGAAAATTACACTAGGTTTAATATTTTTGTTTGTTTTGAAGAAACAATTTTTCATGAAAACATCTCTGTTTGCATGTACTCAACCAATTGAAATCACTTTTGTGTTTTAAACATTTTGGGTATGTCAATCTATGTCAAGACACTAGAGGGATACTATCCACTGATCAGCAGTTATGTTTGTGTTCAATGCCCTGGCATGACTGACATATGTGAGTGTGCATGAGAAAACCCACAATATGTCAACAGAGCTGATTTTGAAAAAAACGGCTTTGAAGTGAAAATTTGGGTCCGATACAAACTTCCAACTTGGCTGTTGTTTAGGGGACCGTGGCATGTTACAGGGTAAACTGTAGACGAGCAGTGAACACTACTCACTATTATCTCTATAAAGGCTTTGTAATTAGACTACGGTCTCCTAACAAGATCCAAAAACTTCCGTCTTGGCTGTTGTTTAGGGGACCGTGGCATGTTACAGGGTAAACTGTAGATGAGCAGTGAACACTACTCAGTATGATCGCTATAACTTCTTAGTTATTAGACTACGGTCTCCTAACAGCAATCACTCCAATATTAATGGGTCAATTAGCTATTGCCACTTTTAAGATTAAATGCCGTTTTCTCAAAATCTTGTTTTAGGGTGGTCACTGACTTCCATTTATCAGAAATGTGTTGTCTTTTATTATGTGTACAGAACTCAAAATGTCATGTTTGCGACTTATTGTGGGTTTTCTCATGCACACTCACATATTCTCCACTTCATGGCCCCTGGTCTGCTGAATCTCTTTACACTGTTTGATTCCATTCCTGCTGTCTCAGTTCAACTCTCCTGATCTTGCCACTGATAGTTTTGGGTAGGTCCTCTACAAACTCAATCTACGAAATGTAAATAATAGGATTGAATAGATTACAACAGAAAAGAAAGAGTAGAATAGAGTAGAACAGAATGGAATGGAGTAGAATAGAACAGAACAGAACAGACTGGAGTAGAGAAGAATAGAAAAAGCCGAATGAAGTAGAATAGAACAGAATAGACTGGAGTAGGGTAGAATGGTAGAAAAACGAATAATGTATATAAGCTGGCTACCCTGTGTCACAAATGCATGTACAAAAATGCACCAACTTATTTAAGTGATCTTTTGACTTCCTATGTACTATCACGGCATCTTAGATCATTTGATGACACAAAAAAGTTAAAAATTCCTAAGATGTCCCTTAAGACCATGGGTGAAAAATCTTTTTCTCTTCAAGGGCCTCAGATTTGGAATTCTCTACCTCTGTCTTTGAGAGGGACTGAAAATTTTATGACGTTTAAACGGCAGCTGAAGAGTCATCTTTTTACACTCTGAATGTCCATTTTTTTGTTTTTTTTCCGGAGTTTGCCTGTGTATTGTGTGTGTGATTTATCTGATATAAACATTGCAAGGCGCTTAGAGCCTGATTGTTAACAGCATGAGGGGCTTTATAAATGCTGTGTATTATAATGGTACGGAATGGAATAGACTAGAGTAGAGCAAAACACGGTTGAGCAGAATAGAGTAGAGTGGAGTAGAGTACAGCAGACTAGAATTGACTAAAGTACACTGACCCTGTAGGAAATGAATTTGTTTTTGACAAACACACAGAAAATTGAAAACAACCAAAACAAAACAAATACATGTTCAGCAGAATACATTGACAGGCAACACAGTCAATTTTAAAAGCCATGCATTCATTTCTCCTCCTCTTCCATTCTATACCTACGATATATTGATTTTCTCCTTTCAACTCCAAACAATGTAACTCATGTTACATCTTGTGTGATATTGACGTGTCCCCACATTGAGAATATGTAAAATGGGGAAGTCCCACAATATCATAGCCACGTCAGTTCCAGCAAAGAATGTTTACAAAAGGCTTTTTTTTTTCCTTTCTTTTTCTTTGTGCAGTCTTCACTGATGCACCCGTTTGGGAAGTTCTCAAATACGTTGCTTTCACTGCAGGAGAATATCCCCTTCCTCTTTCCTTTCCCACCACCCTTCTCCTCTCTCTCGCTCACACACACACAGACACAGAGAGAGTGAGAGAGAGAGACAGAGAGAGAGAGAGAGAGAGAGGGAGGGAGGGAGGGAGAGAGAGAGAGACAGAGGGGAGAGAGAGAGAGGGAGAGGGAGAGAGAGAGAGAGGGAGAGAGAGAGAGAGAGGGAGAGAGAGAGATAGAGAGAGAGAGAGAGAGAGAAGGGGAGCGAGAGAGAGGGAGAGTTCCCAGACAACTGGACCATTTTCAAATTTAAGACATAAAATTTGCAGTATGAAGTGTCAACTAATCCAGTCCAATCGCTTTTGTATCGACCGATTGTGTTGATTCAAGTTTCAGGTACAGTACTTTTAAGTAAAAAGTTATAAAAATTTAAAATACAATGATTTTTGTTTTGGCTCCCTGTAGTAAGCCCACCGCACCGGAAACAATATTAATACGCGTTCACTTCAGTGCGCACAATTTCCCTATCACAAATGAGCGAGTAGTGCTCAGGAGCGCATGGAATTTGTAGTAAGACTGTAGAATATGGGAAGCTTGTAGATCAAAAAGAAAGAGAGAGCTAGAATGGTGGGTTCACAGGTTTATCCCTGATAATGCCGAGAACTTCATCTAGTAATGTAAAATACTATGCGCCTCTAACAACAGCCATTTTGTTATAACTTCAATCCCTGTAAGAAAACTTGGGCCAATTTTTTTTTTAAAAAGTTGCTGTAGCGCTGTAACAAAATCATTGGGGGTGGGAGGGGGTACACCTTTATCTTGAGCATCGCTCAGTACCTCTGATAGTGCTTCATATAAACAAGCCGCTGTCAGGTTACTTCAGCTTCTATTTCTTCGTTGCAGAGTACCTCCTCCTTTGACAAGCCCAATCCATGGAATAAAATGTCATCTGCAACACAAAATTTCTCTGAAGCAACCAGTAAGTTCAAATAAGGTTACCCATTAAGTAACAAAAGACTGACAAAATTGTAATTATGACAATAAGAAAAAAATGCTATTTAAACTACTTACCTTCCGAGGATATTTATAAGGAGCTGTGACTGTCATGACATGGTTTTGTAAATCCACAATGAGTTCCTCTTTATTTGCATCTTTATACTCCGGCACTAGAGTTACAAACGCTTTCACAACCTGACAGAGAATTACAACATAGGATCAAAATACTACATGTAATAATTAGCTGTTTACAAATTTGCTTATCTCTAGTGACAATAATGATAATATAGTTTGGTTCACTGTATTGGTAGCTACAGTATAAGAAAAATGCAGCAGGGCTTGAAACAAGTAAAATTATGACAAAGAGATAAAGCTGTATATTGCAAAGCCTCATGTCAAGAATAACACATAAAATGATACTCTTTTGTGTTTCATAACATTGTTTCTGTATCATCTATATATAATATATTATGGTAACGCGAAACTTTGGTCACCTAAGGCTCAGGAACCGCATCATACTCAGGCTTCAAACTTTGCACAACAGCATATTATCAATGCGAAATTAACATGGGCTATATTAGAAATTATGAAATGTTCAAGGCTTCTGCGTTTCATTTTTCATTGTTTTGGCATCATTTAGATCCCTATATCGAGTCATGGTTCGCCATTTTAAGGTTTCATTGAAGCCGCACATGTGCATTATGGGCCCAGGACATCATCACGTCCTGAAAATTTTCTGTGCGCACCACTGCACACTGTGTACTGTCCTATCGCTGAGTTTTGGGGATGACCCTATGCATCTCAGCTTTTGTTCTTATTCCTTTCGGTCTGAAGTGGTGTCCTTTGTTGTTGCATCTCTTCTTATAAGCTATCTATGCAGCATTAATGCCTTTCATAGTTCACAGACGTCTTAAGTTTTACCAAAAAAAAAAAAACCTGCACAAACCTGTTCATCAAACGGGTACTCAGCTAGTTACTTATAAGATAAGATAAAAATCACTTTATTATCCATTGAAGGAAATTCTCTTTCCTACAGTGTTTTGACCCTGCACATGGCACACAAGTCTTACGC
This sequence comes from Onchidella celtica, assembly GCA_963931925.1. Lineage (NCBI taxonomy): Eukaryota > Metazoa > Mollusca > Gastropoda > Systellommatophora > Onchidiidae > Onchidella > Onchidella celtica. The sequence goes on from OZ007568.1 coordinate 77,634,590, forward strand.
ATCATTATGTAAACATATATATCACAACTCAATAAACTCAATATCAGACATACATGAATTGACAAGGTAAGGAACCTAAGTGAAATATGGCACACATCTAGCCTCAATGTCTTGTTGAGGCGAATTGCGGAGGGCAAAAACGATCTTCTGTTATCTTTCTCTTATGTGAGGCTTTGCGCAAAAACAGTCAACATTGTTCTTTTTGTATTATTTTTACCATGTTTGCTGGTAGATCAATTTGTTTTTGGAAAGTTATTTTTAAAACTGGTGGACAGCTTGTAACTGTGCTGCGGACTGTGGTACAGATTTTGTATCATAAAGTGGTTCAGACTTTCCTTGTCAATATGGTTTATATGAACACTTTATATGATTCATGACAAAAAGTCTGGTCAATTCTTCAGTTTGTTTGTTTTTTTTTTTTTTGGCTCACCTCTCCTCGCATCTCATCTGGACTGCTCACCACGGCAGATTCTAGTACAGCTGGATGCTCTAGCAAAGCATTTTCCACTTCAAATGGTCCGATGCGATACCTGAAATGACATGTTAAGAATCCAAATATTTCATGATCGTCATCTACTAAGTGTCAAATTAGGGTTGGAAATTTTATGCAGAAATGACAATTCAACAAAACTTTCCTATGAAATAATGTACACCAGTCCTGGTATTCTTCATCCTGCTAAGCTTTTACAAGGTCTGTGAAATATTTTCAGACCAGTTTAACAATTATTTCCTGCAAACAGTAATTCACATTTGCAAGGAATATGAGGGGACCTAAAGCATCCGAACTTGGACTAAGAACAGTCTGGACTTAAAAAGAGAAATTATTTGAATCTGCTTGTCTGATATATCGGCATTCCTTATGTTCTGTACAATACTATGGTACCAAAAGATCAGGATGATGTCAATGATCTATACCAGAATTAGTAAAATATTGATGAGTTAAAGGGATGCTACACCCAGAATCATGGGAAACTTTCATTCTGATTTCTTTTTAGGATCTTTAATGATGATTTAGGATATCAGCATGAGTTATTAGATATTTCATCATTCTCCTGCTACGAGGCCAGGTCCACAGATCTACAGAGTCTCAGTCATAAAGTAAGGTTCAAATGGGTAAAAAATTATTTGTTGATATGTTAGAGAATGGGAATCTAATGGGGATTCAATGCCTTCTGTTACATTTGAATATTACATTGTTAGAGATGAGAAAAAATACCATAACTTACCCTGCAGAATTGATAAAACTAGGATATATATGTTCAAAACATTAGGATGAAAATGAAAAGGGGAATTTTTTATCTTGTGTTGTTCCCAGAAGTGATAAAGGTTCACGATAAAAAAATAAATTACAACTTACCCTGCAGAATTGATCACATCGTCAGCTCGTCCCACAAAGTAGACATAATTGTCCTCATCCATATACCCACGATCTCCCATTAAATAGTAATCACCTCGAAATGAGTTCTCGGTGCGGTCTGGTTCATTCTGGGGAGGCAAGTCATGAAATCACTGTGACAGATTTATCTCAGGAAGTCAAGTTATCTCTAAGACTGAAAACGACGTGAAACACCTCTGTATCTGGAAATAAAATTGTATCTACAGATTCCTATCAGTGTTCCCTCTAAGTTATAAGCACGTCCGAGCACACATGCACTTTGCAACCCACGCATGAAAGAAAGAAATGTGTGCATAAAAAGCTAGTTACCTAAAATAATGTTCAAAGTATAGAAAAAAATCTTAACCAAATACGTTACTTCTTGGAATGCAATCATTTTTGTACTATATTAAAACATCTCAATTCAGTTTTATTAACCATGAGAGATAGGTTGTACCAAAATTATCTTGAAACAATTTGAAGTTTACATTTACCATATACATCCCATATATCTGGCAAAGAGGTTAACAGGACAGAAGGACCTTGAAATTTTGTCCTATTGTAAATTTATTATAATGCACTTTAAATTTCAAAACTGTATTGAACTCTGCAACTTGGCCACATGCTTACCACATATCTGGCAAAGAGACCAATAGGACGGAAAGGTTTGACCTTGATTGCAATGTTTCCCTCAAGTCCTGGCTCCATGACATTGCCATCATTATCCACAATGGCCACATCAATGCCAGGTGAGGCTTTGCCCATAGAACCAACTCTGTATGGAATACTGGGGGATCTACAGCACACCAGAGTCTGAAATATGGAATCCCTTGATCATCAAGTTTCATGAATTTATATTTTGCTATAAGTCTGTAACACAACTGACAGAAACTGCTTTTCGTAACTTTCCAGAAACAAAACACAGATTTTCATTACCAAAAATGTTAATCAGCTGATATTTATAGGGTGTCTCCAAAACAATGTGTCTGCAAATGTCACTCTATTGAACTGTGTTGTCATTAGTGTGCGGCCCAGAACTGCCATCAGTTTGAACACAGAAGATAACTCAAATAATTACACATCTGTCCTGGTTAATTTGAATTATAAACCCTTCATGCATCTTAATTGAAAACATTTAATCTCTTGAAAAAACAACAAGTAAGCAATAGGAAAAGAAAAACAGATGTAATTTGTTATTATCTTGATTTTTTTTTTCAAATTTATGGAAAAAATGCTCTTCCATAATTTCCTGACTTTAGCACTTACCGTTTCAGTCTGACCATAGCCTTCATAGAGGGGAAAACCTGTCTTTTTTCTCCACACTTCCATCAGCTCTGGATTCTAAAACCACAAAATATCAAATTTCCATAAAATGAACCACAATATTCTTAACTAAAGTCAAAATTGGGCAAAAAGAAAAGGTTGTATGTTGCAAAGCCCCGCGTGAGAAATAAAACCCAAACAATACAAAGCAAACTAAAGAGAAGACAGAAAATACACAAATTTTCGGCTTTCGCCTTTTTCAAGTGAAAAAAAAAGAACAATAAAAGACTTCAACAGGAACGAAGCTAAACAGTTTACTTAGCTGCGAGTTCTTGCTTCGTTAGCAGCACCAAAGCATGTCCGTCCGCCAAAAGCATGGAAGCTTGAAGTGATATTTCGTGAATATTCTTAACTGTACTATTACCACTGGGGTATTTAAGAAGCTAATTTTTCAACTCTTTCCTGTCAGAGTCAATGAAATTAGCTTTCTGGAAAGGGCTGGGGTGTACAATCTTGAGGGACCCACTCTCCCTGGTAGAGGAAAGGGGGGAGGGGGGGCACTTTGGTAGTGAAGAACACAGATATTATAAAGAGAACCAAGGGGAACTCTTTAGCAATACTTTAAAGAAGATTCATAAAATATCAAGACAGATAAACCCGAGACACCGAATACTGAGACGAACCAGTCCTTCTTCCACTATATGTCCACAAATTGCCTGCGCATAAATACAGTGAGTACTACTCTTTTTCGTTCAGTTATGAAGGGGTAAGGTGCAAATTGTTCCATTGTTGATATTGATGATACATGCGCAGGTCGATGGATGGTATATGACGAATTGATTCCTCTCAGTATCCTGTGTCTCAGGATAAACTAAATAGTATATCGATGGCCTCGGGCACAAACCGTCTGTCCGGACAACTCTTTAAATGCTTTATACCTTAAAATAGATAGATAAAAAACAAATTCATAATAAACTAAACCAGTCTAGCATACAGTCCTAGAGGTGATACCCATCAAATAGGCAAAACTTCTAAATAGCTATAAGAGAATAGTTATGGTTAAATCAGTTTTTTCCTTCCTCTGAAAAATTTTTGTTTACGGACTTGGATGGTTTGTGCCCGAAGCCATCGATATGTAGCCCTCACGATAAAAATTCTTAATGTCCAGTTTGAAATCATGACCTATATTTCCAATCTGGCTTGTTAATGGAACTACCACTAAGCAAACAAGAAAATTTACATTATAACGAAAACTGCCATAGCTTAGCAAAATTTTGCCAAGTAACTGATACAATATAACATACCACTGGTTCTCCAGCTCCCATGCAACGCTCAAGTGCTTTAAATTTCACATCCTTCACATGTTCAATTTGCATAATTCTTAGGCCAGTTGGGGAACTACAGAAATGTGTGATGGGATATGTCGACAACAACTGCAAGACAGGAAAAACGTCAGTCATAAATTTCCTATAAATAACATTTACAATTCAGCTGAGCAATGTCCTCAGAGATTGCACAGTTTTCAAATTTGTTTAAAGTAAAGCATGAAATTTACAAGTCAACATATAGTCATTGTTCACAGACCATTTGAAAAACTTTGGGAATTCCATTTCCAAATATTTTCCAAGAAAAGATCAATTTTAAATCTGCAAATCTACTTGCATTTTCCTAGCAAGTCCTCAAAAAATTTTGTAAGTTTTTAAAGGTATAAATTTATAAGTATAAATTTCAGAAAAAAAAAAGAAGTTATTTTTGCAGAGGGCGGGACAAGGGAAAACACAATTTTCAGACAGCAGAGCAGGAGGTATTCACAAAATCCTGAACATCAATTTTCATAGAACAAAGCACAACAACATGGAAATGATGGTGTCAAAAAGGGACGCAGTTTTAAAATATATGAGTGTCTAAAAATACGAATTTTCTGGGCGATGAACTTCTAAAACAAATTTGTCAAATATGTTACATGCACTATAGAAATATTCTATGATTCAGCTGTAGCCAGCAGTGCTTCAATCATACAGGCGACTTCACTCACAAAATATATAAGAAAACATCCATAAAACTAACAAGAAATGCTAAAAATGTGAAAAGATTCTCCAGATTATTGGCAGCTGTGAAACAACAAAGACATATTCACATGGGATCAATATGGCCTGCAATATGCATATATGTGTCACATCATGAATAGCTAACTAAACACAATATCTAATACAGAATCAAAAACCAATCAACCTATCAACCATTCTTCATATCATATTTATAATGTCAATATTTTAAAGTCGACTCATTCACACAGATCCCGTCAATGTTCCTGTCCTCCGATGTATAAGCTCCTGAAATCTTCCCCTAGGCTCGACTAAGGTAGTCGGCGATATGATTGCTGGTTCCTGGAATTGGTTGAATAACGAAGGTATACGGCTGCAAAGCCAATGCCCATCTAGACAAGCGTGGGCTGGACGAACGATTCTTCGACAAAAATGTCAGTGGCTTGTGGTCTGTCTGGATACAAAATTCTCGTCCCATGAGATAACGTCCCAATTTCTGGACGGACCAGACAATGGCAAGACACTCACGCTCTATCACAGAATACTTTCTTTCTCTCTGCAATAACTTCCTACTGACATAACATACAGGATGGAGACATTCGTTCTTCTCCTGTAGAAGACAAGCGCCGACACCAGAGTCCGACGCATCCGTTCTGAGGATAAAATTAGATCGAAAATCGGGTAATATCAAAATGGGTGACGATGATAATGCTGTCACCAAATTATCAAATGATGTCTGACATTCAGACGTCCACTGGACCTTATCGGGTTGTCCCTTCTTAGTAAGGTCAGTAAGAGAAGATGACAAGGAGGAAAAATTTGGAATGAACTTTCTGTAATAATTTAAAATTCCCACTAAGCTTCTGACTTGTTTCTTTGTTTTTGGGATTTGCAACCCTACTAACTTGTCAATTTTTGTTTCTTCAGGTCTCTGAACACCTCTACCCACGATATGTCCTAAGAATACTATCTCTGGACATGCCAAATCCATCTTTGCGGGTTTAGCAGTTAACCCAAAATGACGTAATCGTTGAAAAATTACTGTTAGTGTCTGAATATGATCAGACCATGTCGACGTATGGCATGCTATATCATCAAAGAATGACACGACATTAGGTATGTCCTTCAACACTAATCTCATTAATCGTGCAAACGTCGCTGGCGCGTTCACCAACCCAAATGGCATGACCTTAAATTGGAATAATCCAATGGGCGTTTGGAACGCCGTGTATTGTTTAGACTCCTCAGTAAGCGGGATTTCCCAATACCCTTTCGTCAAATCTATCTTGGAAAACCACGTGGACCCGGCCAATGAAGCTATTAATTCCTCCTGAAACGGAATAGGCTCCCTATCGCCTACCGCAATAGTGTTCAATCTTCGAAAATCAATACAGAACCGCACCGATCCATCAAGTTTCTTCACGAGGACGATGGGTGATGAATACGGCGATGTTGATGGTTCTATCACATCTAACTTCAACATTGACTCAACTTCCTTTATGACCCTATCCCTCGAAGAAAAAGGCAACGGATACGGTCTAAGAAATACTGGCTTATCCGACGTCAACTTTATTTGGTGCTGGATCACCGTAGTGCGACCCGGCAAATCCGTAACAACATCCGGAAATGACGCTAACAGGGTCTCAAGTTCCCTACTCCTTGAACTTGTAAGGTCAGGGTTAATTTTTACGTCCCTGTAACCTTGTGTCGGAGTTAACTCCGGCAATTGAATTTGTAACTCTTCCTGCGCCTCGGTGTCGCTTACGTCACCGTCCAACTGGTCTACGACCCCCGTACAAGCAGTAGAGAAGACAGTCTCCTCTGGTCTTGTCTGTGCACACAGATACTGTGGTCTCTCATAAAATCTCTGTAGCATATTAACATGGAAAACCTTACTCGCTCCATCAATGTGGATAGCGTAATCTACCTTTGAAACAACTCGCTCAATAACATAAGGACCTTTCCATGTCATCAATAACTTATTATGGTCCGTAGGTAACAACAACAGAACCTTGTCTCCTGGCTTAAAAATTCTCAGTTTGGAACCTCTATCTTTATAGTCTTTTGCTCTTTTCGAAGCGATACCCGAAGCTTCTTCTGCTATAGTGCGCGCTGAAGATAGTCTTTCTCTTAAATCAACAAGGTACTGAAACCTTTTTAAACGGTTCCGAAACCGTGGGGATCTTTTGAAGAGGGGCCTGGGGTGTACGACCCTTATGCGTCGTCTTTTGGCACGCACTGCACGTCTTACAATATAACCGCACATCTCTATGTATCGATGGCCAATACAAGTTTTTCAGAACTCTTTCCTTGGTTCTAGTACTTCCCATATGACCCGCTAATGGAACATCATGGGCCAGACGCAATACTGTTGCAATTAACGACCGTGGCACGACGACCTGCTTTTGAACAGAATCCACTGTGACGTACATACGGAACAGAATGCCCCCCTGGACAAAAAAAGAAGATGACCCGTTCTTATATCTCCTCGCTTTCTCGGTTCGCACTTCCCCAAAACATGGGTTTAATGATGGGTCCTCCCTTTGTAATCTCGCCAAGCGCTCTGGCGTGATATCTAGGTTGACCGCTGGCGTCGCCAAAGGTCTAATCTTATCTTTATCAGTTACCCGTCGACGTGTTTCGACCGCGGCGCAAAAGTCAACACCTTTTGATTGCGACCATGCTTGCACGTTCTCATCGGAAGGGGAAACTACCCGCGATACATTCCCAATGATGAGCTGGGCGCCTGGAAAGCAACCAACGACTGCTTCGACTTCCCCGCTAAGGAAAGGTGTATCTATCACTATTCTTGCCATGGGTAATTTCTCAATGGCCCCCGAAAATTGGATGCACGGGACAGTCTCACCTGTAAGCTGTGAATCCCGAATGCAGTCCCTATGCACTCCCACAACGGTAGATCCTGTATCTCGTAAAACCGAGACCGGTTCGTCCCCAACAAACCCCGGATAAACCCTAAGACCACCTCCTGTATGACATGAATTTATAACGGGGATCTTTCTCCCACAAGGTAAAACACCGGAAGATAATAACTTCTCACAACTGGGACACTTAGAATACTGTCCGCCTCCGTTGTCCGATGTAACACACGCAGCCGCATGATGAAATTTATTTGGGGAACATGGACTGGAGCTACTGTCCACGCTCGCCGCTATCCCACCTGCAGGGCAGTTCACGCTGATGTGATCCGCTCTACCGCAGTTCCAACACTTCGCGGCCCTACACTCGCGCGAAAAGTGACCCACGCGTCCGCAAGTCCAACACTCCGCTCCCTGTGCTGCCCTAGGCCTGGGTCCCCGTGACCCCTCGCGACCGGAACTAGAGTCCCTATGCCGTCGGTCATCGGCAAAGGTCACAACTCGCCCCCGGCCATTACCGCGACCTAGCCCTCCTGCTCGGTCAAACTTACCGGATCCATATGCCGGTGATTGGTGATAGCCCCTATGCTGCCCCTGGCCTTGCCCACTATAGGCACCACGCTGACGCGACCTGTCCCTAAGTCCTGCCGGCGACCCCTCGACAACGGCGACGTACCCAGCATCTTGGACGTACGCCCTGGCGACTGGTTTGGACGGGTGCGCCGTACGGTATGCCTCCGCCAACTTAGACGCCTCCTGCACCGTCGCGGGTTCGTTCTCTTTCAGGAAAGCCACCAGATCTTTGTGGCACGACGCGTACAGCTGGTCACGGATCATTAAGTCTTTCAGTTTGGCAAAATCCGTGCCCACATGCGCCAAGTCTACCCAGTTCGCGAAATACTCCGTTAGTCTCGCGACGAAGGCAGCAAAGTCCTCCCTGGAATCTGCACGTGCTCGCCTAAACTGCTCCCGGAAGTATTCCTCGGTACGCGCAAATCGGCGAAGTAGCAAAGCCTTCAGCTTATCGTAGTCTTGCACGTCTTCGCGCTGTAGCTCTTTAAAGTAGGTTAACGCTCGCCCCTGCAATAGCGATGCCAGGTACGTGGCCCATAATTCCTTATTTTCCCCCCATTGCAATTGTGCGTTCAGTTCGAACCTGTAAAGGAAGGCGTCTATGTCGTCCTTCCGGTCGTCGAACGTAGGGAGCTTAATCCTAACGCCACCTTTATTGGGTACCTGCCGCACAACTGTTTCTGTTGGCGCACTCTTTTTGCTTTCTAATTCTGCGATTCTTACTCGCGCGTCTGTCTCCCGCTCTTGAGCTTCTATCTCCTTTAACTTTAACTCCCTCTCCTGTTGCAACTCCTTTAACTTAAACTCTCTTTCCTCTTCCTTATCCTTAGCCTCTCTCTCCTGCTCCTGAGCCTTAGCCTCTTTTTCTCGCTCTCTATCCTTAGCACGCTCATCGCGCAAATCCGCCTGCTGTTCTTTGATCCAGCCGCGTAGCTCCTCTCCATCCAGGCCAAGTTCCTTACCCAACTTCATTAGCTGTTGGAGTTCCGCCATTTCACAGATTTATGGTTATGGTATGTATACTATGAAAACGGCTACCCTGTCGGTATGATCACTAGCAACACAACCAGAGACCTGAGATCACACCAGGTATAACAATACCCAATTGTCTCAAATACAATTCAGAAATTTACGTACTTCCCAACTAATTCTATATTTATAAAATGTATTGCCCTATTAACAATAAAAAAGAGTAGAAAAGACAATAATAAGGAAATTCAGTAGAAGGACCACAAGTACGTCAAGGACAACGAACCAGACTAGGACAAAGCTTCTACAAAAAAAAAACTATAATGGAAAAAAAGAATGCAACCTAACTACGCCGATTACACAACAAGGTACGAACAAGAACAGAGTCTGAAAAAAAAGAACGTATCTATAGATAGGTAGAAAGAGGGACAAGAGAATACGTCTTCCTGCGGAACAGAGAAGATATCGACGCTACAACTAAACAATATTACAGGTCCCTACAGAACTGTTCACTGTGATGAACGAAGTTCCAAAGTTTACCACACCTTTTTAAAAGGATAAACTAAGTTCAACACAGCAAACCCGCGCCACCGCCCATATAATCAATTACAACGAAAACAGCAAAAACAGGGAAACAGACAGATTAAAGGAACAGCCCACAATCCAGGGCACAAAATTTCAGTTTCACTTAACTTTCAAATTTTGAGTTTAAGTCCTCGACCTAATCGGAGCTCTGGCTACTTGTCTCCTCAGGCTGCACGCACACACTCTGGAAAGTTTAAATACACATTAATACCTATTCATAGCAATACATGCATCAATACATATTCATAAGTATACATAAATCATATCATGAAATTTCCATTCATCCGACGAACAAAGACAACACAAATTCCTACCACAAGATAAGTATTACGTGGACAAAACTAAAGTAACAAATGCCCACCGAAAAAATACCTACTAACTAACTACAACTAAATATTACGAAAATGGACGAGTCACAACGGACGAGCCCCCAGTGTCACAACGGACGAGCCCCCAGTGTCACAACGGACGAGCCCCCAATGTCACAAATCCCAGACTGGGAGATGTAATAAGTTATGACAGGACAACAATCACGAACAAACAAGTTAACACTTAACAGAACAATCCATCAGACTCACACATTTATTAAACATAATTATACATATAATAGCGCAATTACATATATTATATTATTGAAATGACTGCCGTACAACGGCCTTATTCTCACACACACGCTCCCTCGGATCCACAATCCGGTAGTTACTCCTAAAGGCACTTCGGCCTCAGCCTCTCCCCTCAGGGTCTTAATAGTACATTAATGATTCACCGGCACCGCAGTCTCTCAATATCACCTTCCTATTATCATACCCCTTAACACTCCCCTAGCACCTCAGCAGGGCAATAACACATTAGTAATTCCATAGCCATCAACATGGCAACAACATAGTATCAGTTCACTAGCCTATCAACATGGCAACAATATAGTATCTCATTCACTCTCATATCTACGTCCCTGTCCGTGGCCTGACTGCCACGACTTTATGTGCCTCTACTGTCCTGCACTGACAGCCTCACTTCTGGCCTATGTGTGGCCTCCGGCCCTATGCTGGCCTATCTCCTGTGCTCATCGAGGTGGCTCTGCGGCCCGTCCCCGACACCTACAAGAATAACATTACATTGGTATAATACCCTACCATTTCTATTCACTCCACCTCTCCTTACAATCCATGAAGCGTACACACACTAGTTCACCTTTCACTCACCACACATCTTACGGTAACACACCTCCATCGGAGTACACACTACTCACTCGCGCTACAAATCCATGAACTCACTTTCATCTATCGCTCATGGCGCACATTGCTATATCAAATATCAAGGACTTCCACATTCCTCACATATACTTATTTACATCATGGTAATAGACGAATATAATATAATACATCAATCATAATAATCAATCAACGTTCTACATACCAGTCATAACTGGAAAGACTCTCACTAGTCTTCTCGACTGCTTCCCTTTATGTCCGCCCGATGGGCTTTTATTCACAGGTCCGATCCCTAGGACCTTCTAACTTGCAGTGATAGTAATACCGCGCTTTCGCCTCATTCAGACCCCGCCCCCACTGCTCACAACAGCACGCTTAACTTGCTGTCTACTGTGAGCCTTTCTTACTCTACACCCGCTCTGTAGCAATCCCCTTAATTGCACTCACTCCACTCGTGACAATATACATATACATATATAGTATATAGTACATATATATATATATCAAGCCTAGGACGGAGGGAGGTGGCCTTAAGTTTCAGGTTTTACATTCTCAAATACACTTCCTATAAAGGCCAGCTGCTGGGCACTGTGGTGGTCAATGTGAAACCTAGCTGGGAGATTACAAAGTGGATTACCGCGTAGTTCAAACAATGTAATCTCATGGTCAAGCTCACTGTCCTCACATATTAATTTGTTAACACTGCATGCAATGCATTTCACCTTCCTTTTGAATGCTCTTATTTCAAAGCAATTATTACCAGAAAACACACGAATTTGGGGTAAGTTTGAAAATCCCCCCAAAAAATCTCCTGATAAATCTACAATATGGCACTGGTATCAGTGTGTAGGTTATACAAAGATAGGAATGTGTTTTGTACACAAAGGTATACTGTACAGTGTATAATGTGAAACTTAGCAAAACTGCATTTTGAGTGGTGTGGCATGAAAGGGTTGGGCAAAATATCACTCAACGGTAGCACGCAGCAGATCAGTCAATTGTAAAACTCAGGCACTGCATGCCATGATATGAAAAGGTTAAGGAAATCATAAGCAGCCAAAAGGCTGATTTCTTAACACAACTATCAGAGTCTCTACAGTGGTAGGGGAAGCTGGGCATAAGGCAAGGTCAACACTGGAGGAGGAGTTATCGTGTACCAGTATTTGGGATAAGGATATCTGGAAGTGAAACTATGAAGAAAGAAAGGAACCAGGGACACTACTAGATGTGTTCCACGCTGAGTACAGCATTTTCTACTAGGACAAACATGCAACAAGTCCAGGTCAAGCTAAGGGTACTGAGAAGCTTGGGGGTTCAGGGATGATTCCACCTAGAGCTTCATCATTCAGTGCCAAGAGGATTTTCACATTTGTGCTAAGACATTCCCCGAACATTATATCATTTTGGGGGTGCTACTGAAAAATTACTATATCTGCTGATATATATACCATTTACAGACAAACTATAAAAGTCTGACTAACAGAACCTCTTCAAAGAAACAATGTAATTGTCCATTTATCAGTGGTCGACACAGCCCTGACAATCCATATCGTCTACACAGATGAGGCACTGGCTATGTTAAATGGCCTTGATTACCTAAGTCTTACTTTTTGCTCATACTCGCACTTGAACAATATGAACTTTTTCTTAAGAAACTTTAAACTCAACAAAAATTAAAACTAAAACTGGAAGTAATGAAACTGTAAAATTCAAATAAAATTGAAGAATTTTTGTTGATGAGTTCTAACTTCCATCAAATACCATTCTTGTCTACTTTCATCAATAACCAGTTATCTTCTGGGTCAGTATTACTAGAATGACATGTATACTTTCATACAAAAAAACCCCTGTCTCTTGCCAGTGTATCACTGACTTATAAATGGCTTTAAATAGTGTATAGCATACTGTCAGTCTACTTTTTTATTTATTTACTTTTATTTTTGACAGCATCTCCTTAACTTCTGAATCGTAAACTACTTTAATACAAATGTCAACATACTGAAACTACATCTGCCTTTTGATCACGAATGATTGTTCCACTTTAACCCATTTCACATCACAGAAGGGTGCTAAGCGACTTGTACACACAAGCCAACTATTGGATTACTAAGCAGCATCCGCTGGACATCAGATCTCGCAACTTGTCTAGGTCATAGAGCAAACGGATCAAGCTCATAAACACAAAACCAAACTCAGGGAAGTACAAAACTAGCTGGTGATGAACTGAGACAGAAGCGCAACAAATTTGTACCATCAATCCTAATTCTGCAAACTTTGTGCCTGCCTTAACTCAGGCTGGACTAAGCATTTTCAAAACAAAGACAGCGTGTGCATGGCCAGGTGGAACCAATTACTTTTCCATAGAAAAACCTGTGACAGCCTGAACAGGGCCCAATGGACCCAATAACCTCACAGTAACTATTCAGGTCACAGGTGCAATGTAAAGTATGAAAAATTCTACATAAAGTAAGCTAGAGATCCAAAAAGGGCCTCACATTACTCAAATAATGGGAAAATGGACAATAAACACAGTCATCGGATACCAACCCATGAGGGTCAATGAGGTGTTTTTTATAAGTAAATCATGATCTAGGGCTGCCCCATCCCATTAGGCCAGCCTGGTTTAACAATACAATCCAGGATGATTTGCAAACTTAGAAGAAATGTTTCTTGCCGTTAGAAGATTGGAAACTCCTCAGTCTCACACTAGAGACAACTACTGTTCAGGTTTATGCCAACACAAGTCGGCTGATGTCTCACATTTATCAGTGGAAATGATTGCACACAGAAACAGGGGCTCTATGAGGACCTGGGATAAGCTCTACACAGATAAAGCCTAGAAGATGGGATGAAGTATTACCCTGTCAAATTAGATTCCATGATTGTATAACTGTTGACAAAGATTTCATTACAAATCAGCATATATGTATTTATACACATATATTCATCAATAAAACTTTCAAGACTTTATGACAGAGCATTTCATCCAGCAGGAATATTTGTGGCCTTTTCGTAAAAATTAGGAAAATCGCAAATGGAAACTACCCATACACATACTTGTTCTGTAATCAGATCAACGATTCATTGGAATAATGGAACTAAAGCGTTAACAAAAACAGAAAACTGACAAAAATCAGCACACTCAAATCCCTGATCAAAACATTTTCCAAATTTTGAAGTCTGCATACTTCTGTTAAGTAGGAAGAAATCTCAGGTTCAGGAAATATTTCATCACCCTTATAAATATACTTTTAAGAATGCATAAAGTGCTCTTCATTGAGCTTGAACATTGATATATTTAAATGGTTGGAAACAAGAACTGGAGGTAATTTAATTTTAAATGAATTAAATTGTTTTCTTCACTCAACAGAACAAAGGGACCTATATAGGAGCTGCAAGGGCTCATCACAAAAATACTTTTTCTAAACACTGAAATCAAATTTTGCAAAGATTAGATAACAAAAATCTAAGTTGAAACAACAGAGGGTAGAGACATCTAACCTGAAAGAACCTCATAAAGGTACTGTATTTTTCTAATCAAATTTCTACATCACAAACTTGACAACCCAAGTGGTTTAATTTCATGAAACAATACCTTCAAGATCATGCCTGGATCAAATTTAGGACTGCCATGAACGAAGACACCAGCTCCATGGATCCAGGGTGAAAACAAGGAAGACCAGGCACTCTTGGCCCAGCCAGTGTCAGAAAGGTTCCACACCATGCTCTCTGGGTTCAGCATCAACCAGTACCTACAGTGGACAAATCATTGGACTCAGCATGGAGACAATTTATGGCAGTGACTTACTGGTACACAGTAGTAAAAAAATATATCATTCAGAACAGGTCTTACCCTAGTATTGCTTTGGAATACCTCCCAAATGTACAGTATTAATCCTTTGAACACTATTGCCCGGTACACCGGTCAAATTCTACGGCGATATATACACTATTGACCGGTACAGCGGTCAGAAAGGTGACACCGCATATTTGTGCTCCTACATCATCAAAAGTTGCGTTTGGCCGCCATTTTTTATTCCCAGTTGTAAACAAAGAGAAAGTAGAAGCTGGCGCGTAGCTTGGAGAGGTTTTTTGTGAAGTTTTCGTGATGAAACAAGCATTTGATGAACCCCCAACCTAGAGGGGTAAAAGAAGTAAATCAGTATTATCAGCCCAAGCTATTAGGGAGATGATTCTCGATTCGGACGATGAAGAATTAGGTTCTGACGAATATTATCCAATGAGCGATGTTGAAAGCGTATCTGGTGATGAATTAGGTAGAGATCTCGACCTAGACCAAGACATACAAGTTGAAGAAGTGCCTAGACCTGGACCTAGTGGTGTAGGTGGGCTAGGGGACCAGGGACAGGGGGACCAGTGTTCAAAGGGTTAATGTTTAGACCAATATCTGAATTATCAATAAATAATTCTTCCCAATTAGATGAGGTATCCAGTATAATCCAGGAAAAAACCTGTGCTCTCACCATCCTCTCTCTCTGATATGGACACTTTTTCAAAATAATCTAGTTCAAACAAAACCGAATTTGGACATATCGTGCAAGCTGCCACTTTGTACTTGTAAAGTTAGTGTCTTTCAGTACAGCAAAGATCACACCATTACCATACTATTACTGTTTAACGCTGACCCTGCACGCTACCCGGGCAGTGACCTTACTCACGGAGAATCTATCTGGGGTCACTGACCCGTGCTGCTATACAATGACCACATACGCTGTCCACATAGTTCGGTTTTTATTGATCAGTATGAAAACATTCACTGCTATGTCTCATCACACTTGATAGTGAATTAACCAGCAAAATCTTAGTCTGTCAGTCTCTAACCAATGATCTGACTTATGATTCCAAACTGACAGCTGTAGTTTTCGTGAGAACGAAGCATGATAACTAGCCACGCCCTCCCAAGCCCTACACAAATGGTTTCATCCTGATTGACACATACTAATAAACCAATGTGGGCATTTGGGGCGAAGACTATTTCAGAGCTTGTTTCTGATTAGTTCTTAGATACAGACAACTCCAGATGGTGGTCAGCTTGTGAGAAAATGAGATAATATTGCAAATTTGTTGAGCAACAGTTCTCATGTCGATGTTACATCTTTTGAAAGTGTGGGGAGAGCCTTTGAAAGCTTAGTCTTTGTGATTCCAACCAGTGGTTCACTGGTTAACATGTCCACGTCACAATGCCTTTGATTTAGAAGAGATACAGTGAACAATAACACGGTGGTTACGTCTCAAAAAGGTCAGTGACCCGATGCATAAAAATACGGCATGCGCGTGGCGTGGTCAGCTTGACCTTGCCGGCTTTTGCCGCCCGTGTGGCGTGAGCGCTTGCGAAACATGGGCGGCTTTTACCGCCCTGTGCAGGGTGAGGGTTAATAAAACACTGAACTTATCGCCAATAAGAAATCATTCAAATGTTAAAAGGTCTCCTGTTTACAAATTTAATTCATATGGCAAATTTTATCGCTGTGTCACGAGCAGGTGAGCTGGGATCAGTAGTTACGGGGGAAGGGGGTCGAGTAAAGTTAACCCACGGCCCACGGGTAATGAAAAGCGTGCATGTTGTGAGTGGGGGGGTCTGCATGAGGCGAGAGCGCTGTATTACTATCACTGCAAGTTAGAAGGTCCCAGGGGACGGACGTGAGTGAGAACAGTCGGGAGATTGTGACAGTGTTTCCAGTGATGACTGGTAGGTGGAACGATGATTGATAATTATGATTGATGTATTATATTCGTCTACGACCATGATGTAAATAAGTATATGTGAGGAATGTGGAAGTCCGTGATACTGTATATAGCAATGTGCGCCATGAGCGATAGATGGAAGAGAGCTTCATGGATTTGTAGCGAGAGTGAGTAGGGTGTAATACGGTGGAGGTGTTACCGTAAGATGTTTGGTGAGTGAAATGTGAACTATTGTGTGTACGCTTCATGAGTTGTAATGAGGGGTGAAGTGATTAGAAATGGTATGGTATTATACCAATGTAATGTTATTTTTGTAGGTGCCGGGGTCGGGCCGAAGAGCCGCCTACGGTGAGCACAGGGGATAGGCCAGCATAGGGCCGAAGGCCACACATAGGCCAGGAGTGAAGCTGTCGGTGTAGGACAGTCGCAGCACATGAGTCGTGGCAGTCTGGCCACAGACAGGGATGTATATATGATCGTGAATGTGCTATTAAGATGTACTACTGTGACATGGATGTATTACTGTGCGAATGAGATATTCATGTGAATTGAAGTATTAACGTGCTATGGCCACGTGAGGTGTATAGGAGGCTAAAGTGTATTGCCATAGGGAGGCGCTATTGAGAGACTGTGGTGTGAAAGAATACTAGTGTGTCATTAAGACCCTGAGTGGAGAGGCTGAGGCCGAGGCGTCTTTAGAAGTAATTACCGGGTTGTGGACCCGAGGAAGTGTGCTTACGGAAGAAGGCCGTGGACGGCAGTTAACTTGAAGAATATAATGTATGTATGTAATTGCACTGTTATCCTTATCTTTATATTTATGTTTAATAAATGTGTGAGTCTGATGGGTTGTTCTGTTAAGTGTTATACTTGTTCGTTCGTGATTGTTGTCCTGTTATAACCATCGCATCTCCCAGTCTGGGATTTGTGACAGGCTGATATGAAATCATGAAGTAGAAAAATGACTTCGTGATGAATATCTGTAGACAACAGAAAAAGTGGGTTTTGCCTTTATTCCCCCCTCCCCCCCCCTTACAGGCTTGGTTCATCTGTCTCATCACTGCAAAACCAAAGTCTGAAAAAAGAGCTGCAATTACAAAATATTAGAAATCACCCATCCAGTTGCAGGAGGGAAGTTGTGGACTTTAGAGCTTTTAAAAACTTATGTTCTCAGTTCCACAGTTTTGTGACTGTGGTTGTCTTCCCCCCTCCCCCTGTGTGGTCTTCAATTGTTGATGAAATCTGTACAATTACCTGGAAGAAAGGATATGGCCTAGACCATAGCTGGCATGAGTGTGTTCTGCCATTTTGGGTGAGCCGGTCGTTCCGCTAGTGAAAAATATCATCATTGGGTCCCTAGCCCTAGTGTTCACACTCTGTCGGATGCAAAACACAGGTGTGTATCAGCAAAATATACAGGCACTACACCAAAATATCACTGCTTAAAACAGCCGCATGTTTTAATCAGTGTCTTTTATCTGCATGAGGACCCCTGGATGATAAGGAAGTTATTCAATGAAATTAAAAACCTTGTCTTTGAACACTTCTTCTTTTTTCACTATTAAAGAATTTGATATCCTGTACTATATGCCTTCCATTTATTTAATAAACATTGATGTTATACATGTATACAAAAGAGAAATAGTTTGGCTTTCCAGCCAAAATTGCTCTAGACATAAGCAGATCATCTGTACCTTCCATTTTATTCACCTCCTCTGGATAATGTCTGTTTGTTTTGCCCTGAACATAACTGGAAACTGGATTTGCTAAGTAAATCCCACAAGCAATATTCCCAACATTAAATTCATCAGAATACAAAATTCTTTGAAATTCACATATATAATACAATCCTTCACATGGTCAAGTTTTTGCCCACCTTGAAATGATCATTGCTTTTCTCCACTAGTGTGTCATAGTTCCACCATCCTGGTCTACAATGAGAAAGATATTTTTAAAAAACTGACATGAAAGGGAATAAATAAACCACATAAAATTATGACCACTTGGGCAATTTCACGGTACCAGTTCTCACAGGTCCAGCTGATGGTTGGATGGTATGCTTTCAAATTGCTCCACTGGTCAAGTTGCTGTTTATCCAACTAAACAATGTCATCCAAAACACCTTGCTCAGCAACTGTCCAAATCAGAAATATGAAGAAGACACCCCCACCTACCCCAACCAATCCCTGAAATTCTTTGCTTATGCTGCTAAATTTTCTTTCCATGCCAGCCCTAAACCCCAAAAGAGCCCTTTTGCGGGCTCCCACAACCACAAATAAATGAAGGCAAAATAGGATGAGATCAGCAGAAGATAAAGCAGCCCTATTGAAGACTAAAACTGTAACAGAACATCAAAGAAGAGAGACAAGGTGACACGTTGGTCTTGAGGCAGAGTGTTTGCCTCTCATGCTCAATGCGTTGAGTTCGATCCCCAGTCGGTACATGCAAGTTGGGGGAAAAAGTCCTGTCCCTGATCCTATGGTAGGTGGTGTTACGGGTCTGGTACTGGGTGATAGTGTTACAGAGTGGGTGTTATGGGTTATTGGTTTTATGACTGCATTTTAAAATCGAGAGGCATTTATGAATTACTCTTTCGTACCATGCCACACACTAAGAACAACCTGAATAAGTTTTTATCAACAGACCTGCAGGGCCACAAATTTAATTACCCTAAAATTCCTAACAATTTTGTCTAGATCTCTTACATACTAAAAAGACAACATCAGCAGCATCAAATGAAAATTCAATAATATGACACTAGAAGTCTCCTCTAGATTCCTATAAGATTAAGATCATTCTGACTCCCTAACAATTCAAGTATTAATTATCTATCTCTCAGATATAGTCTGCCTACTATCTATCAAGCAATATACTAATGTCTCTGGCGACAATGTCATCTCAACTATTTGTGCCTACCGCTTATAATGGATCAAGCTCGTCAATACAAACTGACGTAGTTACGTTAGATCTACTCTAGGATGGGCTGGCAATCCCCAGCCTCATCCAGACAAATCAATTCCAATTCACAGTTGTGTATGCCAAACATTCATACTAGATCTAGTTGCAAGTTAATATACATCTTTGTCTTGCATTCTTGGGTAGCACTTCTAGCATGTGCGGCAATCCTGTCCTACTGGAAAAATTACGTTCAGCTCCTCGTTCATTGTTGAATCATCAACAGACAAACACTTACACTTGGTCCCTGATAAGGAATCAGGGAACAGTAGACAACAGCAGTGGGTATATCATAATCGAGCACATGGCTTCATCTCAATGCCTATAATGGACATAGACATGAAAACAACAGTCTTCTGATTCTTCTGGCAGAATCACGCCGACGCCTGCACAGATGGAATTTTCTGTATGGAGTGATGAACATATGAATGGCTACGCTTATATACTGTGCGGCCAGCTGCAAATTACCGTCCAAATGCCTAGATTTGCTTGGTGCATCCATTCGAGCTCAGCTCGCAGTATTAATAGATCTACATGGAAGTTGGTCACGGCCTTGTACTAGAAACAGACAAGGTCGAATTAAAATGTCAAAACCATTACTAAAATCTCTAAACCCTCGTGCTTTCTACGTTTTATGTACGAATTTCTGAACGCGACTAAGCGTCTTAAACTATCTATCCTTATTCACCCCTTCTCTTCCCTTGTAAGAGTTCATCAAAATCACGGGGTCGAGAATTGCACTGTCACTCCTAACTCATCCATTTATTCTATCTTGCCCCACCTTCTTTCCATCTCTAAGAAAAAGTGTTACAAAAACAAACTGTTCACGAGAACAGTTCAAGGACATTTACGCTGGTTATAATCAACGAGACCGTGAAAAAAAACAAGTCTTTTCAAGTCGTGACCCAGCACGACAATTATAGTATTAACCTTGACAGGTGGGATCGAGCACCTAGTCTTATCTGATAAGGACGAAAACCTCGGTGGGTCTGTGTGCATGTTAAAAATACCTTTGCAGTTGAAATCGAGAAGAGCAGGCCGAATAAGGCCGCTGCCCGGGCAAAATCCTCAAAACCTTATCCCTACCACAAAAACACACAGAAACAAGAACAAGAAAAGTGAAGTGTAAATGCCAAGAGCAGAGAACCTAATAAAATAGACCTAAAACAAAGGAAGAGAGAAAGAGGTAAAAGAAGAAAACAATAACCGGGAAAAGAGGTGAAAATGCTGTCAGCAAAGAAACTCTTCAAATACAGTAATCTGCAAATAGCATACCTTGTCTCGCTGCGACTACCCACTACAACCTTACTCTCCAGAGTCTCACATCCTTCAGCAGCCTGCGGGGTAAATAGTTAAACACTGTTTTACAACAGGTTAAAGAAATCTTTGAAAGTAAAAATGGCTGAAACAAATAAAGACACTGAAAAAACACTTGTTACATCGAAACATGGAAAGTTTAAGACCTGCCAATTAATTAAACTGGCTGTTTTACGAATGAAATTTAATACCATGCAATCTATGTCAGCTTGACTTCTTATCAGCAGCTAGCAGATGTTTTATCTCGACAGTCTCCTCGCTATGTGTATCGCCAGCATTCTTATTTATTTCTTTAAAAAAAAATAATTATGTTGGAACAAGGCAGTGTCAAAGACTGAAAATCTACTGAAATATATTGTCATACTCCAAATATATACAAATGTAATATTTATAAAATGTACTCTTCAATACTTTCAGTAATCTAATACTTCAAGTCTTTGTGATCTAACAGTGGTGGTTACTTTTTGAAATGTCATTCTATTTGCAAGAGAACAAAAAATATTTTATGTCTTAAAACACAGTATTCAGAAATACTGCCGAAAAATGATCATCTTGTGAACCAAAAAATCTCCATTCTTGGCTGATCTGTGCTTACTTCGTCAATGTCATCAGCATGATCGGGGTCAGTGATGATACATTTAGCATGTGACAATTCCAGCCTGTGCTTGATGTCTGCAGCTTTCAACAATGTTGTGCCAGGAATCACTGTTATATCTGCAATAAAATCACACATTCATGAAAACAAATCCATCTCATCCACAGAGCTAAACTATTCTGAGAGAAATTTTTAAAAATCTAAAGGATCAGCTGATTCAGCAGTAGGTAAAAAAAACTACCATGCCTGAAACAAATACTTTAAAATCCTATTGTTACAATGTCTGGCATAATGGCAGAGCGAAAAGAATGGGTATTAAAAATTCCTTGACATCAAATATAATTAGCCTGGGTGCATACTAGATGATTTGGATCAGCCGATTTGTTGACATCCGATCAATGGGCTGAAGGTTGCTGACTCCTGCTCAAGACATTTCCTGATTAGTTAATTTCAAAATTTTTTTTTTTAATTGATTAGTTAATAATATAATCCAAACAAGCTAGTGCCAAATGTACTGGCATGGCTTACCTGCCCTGATACAAGCAAGGTTGATATACCACCATTCTGGAACTTTGGGCAAGATGACAATGAGTCTGTCTCCTCTCTTCAACTTCAGACCTCCCACGAGGGCATTGGCAACTCTGGCATGGGGATATAATGATATGTTCAAACAAATTTTTAACATCAAGCAGATGAAATTGTTTCATTACAAGATAAGACATAGATGAAAATTGAAAAACATGAGTCACGGGGTAAATTAGATGGGGCGCTCAGAAGCTTGAAAGCTAAAAGTTTCTAGAAATTTTGTGCCACTTTGAATGAAATATATTTCTTGGATAAATAAAACAAGAACACATCTTCATGTGCGGATTCCATGGCCGCTAGATTACTTCATTCTGTTTATGGTAACTATATTTTGCATTTCTTGAACACAATGATTGCATGATTGTCCCAACCAAAATTTTTACCCTGTAGAGGAATCAAAACCTCACTTTGGCTGAAATCCTCCAAAAAAGCTGACAATGTTCATTTATGATAAAACATATCACACAGGTGGTTGATGAACATTAGCCTTTTACATTTGGGAGGAAATAAATTTTATAGCTGTCAAAGATTAAACAGTTACTCATGTTCAACACTCATATCTGTCATTTTAAAGTTCTTTATCGAGCCATGTATTTAAGGTATATGCTAAACATGCTTTTAGGTGAACACCAGCCACAAAAAAAGCTTATGAATTATCTGGATATAAATACTGCAGATATGCAGATTATATGAACAGCTGCCGACATTGCTGAGCATAAATGTGAGTGTGTATGGGAAAACCCGGCATAAGTCGGCAACAGGACATTTTGAGTTCTGTACATATAATAAAAGACAAGACATTTCTGATAGTGACCCCCATAAAACAGGATTTTGAGAAAACGGCATTTAATCCTATAAGTGGCAATAGCTAACTGACCAAGTAATATTGGAGTGATTGCTGTTAGGAGACCGTAATCTAATAACTAAGCAGTTATAGAGATCATAGTGAGTAGTGTTCACAGCTCATCTACAGTTTACCCTGCAACATGCCACGGTCCCCTAGCAACAGCCAAGTCAGAAGTTTTTGGATCTTGTTAGGAGACCGTAGTCTAATTACAAAGCCGTTATAGAGATCATAGTGAGTAGTGTTCACTGCTCGTCTACAGTTTACCCTGTAACATGCCACGGTCCCCTAAACAACAGCCAAGTTGGAAGTTTGTGTCGGACCCATATTTTCACTTCAATGCCGTTTTTCTCAAAATCAGCTCTGCCGACATATGCCGGGTTTTCCCATGCATACTCACAAATTTGAAACTGTTGAAATGATGATCATGTGCATATGGTATGATCTTGCTGGGGTAAATATATAACAACATCAGTAGAAGACAAAAGATACTATTACAGTTGTAAGTTGACATAAAACAGAGAGACAATCCTACAGAATCTCTGTCTCCCAGAGATGAACAACTGAAGAGATTAATTCTATACCATGTCTAAGTCCACCTGTCTCTAAAGCATACTGTATAGTTGTGCTTAATCTTTTCAGTGTCACAGACCTCCATAGCCATCACCGGCAGTTTCCTAAATATGTGCGCTGAGACCATTACAGCGATCGATCCGGGGTAGTTTAGATCAAACATAAAGGATTATGTGAAGGTGAACGAAGGCATTATAATTTCTTTTCCAGGAGTTTCAGGAGTGATTTTTGGGTAATATAATTTGTCACTATGTCCCAGAGCTGTGACACCAAAACAGTTAAACACCACTGGGTGTACTGTCATCTAAGCAAAGCACTTGGGTCATCAACCCAGGATGTTAACTGTAAGAAGGAGGCACCTTGAAAGAGCTGAAGTTTTCATTCATACCATGCACAGTAAAATTTATTATTTTTCCTTCAGAGTCTCATTTGGGACTTTTTTGTGGCTTAGGCTCGAGACAGAACTAAGGCCTTTAATCTCTGGGATCAAATGATTGAAATGTGTTATATTACAAATGCAGGTCTATTATACATTTAAACTCCAGTTCTGCTTCTACTATTACCAACCTTTTTGATATATCTGACAGCTCATCAAAAGAAAGCTTAAGTTCTTGCTGTAATTCTGAATCTACCCACCAAAATGCAGGTGTGGAGGTTTTCCTTATGCCCGCCTGTAATGATGAACATATCATGTACGTATGACCATAAAGATGTCAGTATGAAAGCTTTCCCAGAAAAGCTTAGTGACAGACCAAATAAACCAGTTCAAAAGCCTTGTAAAACAATAACTTTCATTAAAAAGATATGTATGGCAGCCTTTTAAATGAAGTATCTTTTGCAGAGGGGAGGGGGATGGGTGCATACATGCTCCTCAAAGACAAAGGCTATTTTCTGTTTCCTGCCTCTGATGTCAGGACTTACAAGTACAGCATAAAAATTCATTTTAAGAAGACCAGAGAATGAAAAGATGTTACAACATCATTGTGCAGAAAATTGAAAAAAAAAAAGGGGGGGGGGGAGGGGGGGGGGGTTATCAGTAAATCAAACAACCACTTGGAAGTACATCTCAAGAAACCTTTGTAAATAGAAAAATAATACAGTGTAATCTTTTATGCATATGAAATATATTTATTCACAACAACAGGAATCAATGACACAAAACATACTCTCTCTAGATGAGCCCATTCATCTATGAAATCTGTAGCAAAGTTGAAGTAATCTGGGGTCTGAAGGCTGAAGCATTTTCTTTCCAGTTCATAATCTGTATAATGGTATCCATTGACTTCAAGCTGTATGGTACGGATGGACTGACCGCCTAGTACATAACTTTTTGTGTTCTGAAAGTTCTTTGCTGATCTCTTTATGTGTCGAGATGTTCCTCTCCAGAGAACTACTAACGTACTCATTTTTCCTGGTATGAATGAAAAAAAGATCAAATTTCATGCTTTTTGAGAAATATTCTGCTTTTTGCCCCTCTGGACAATTCTGTGGACAAATAGCAAAACCAAACACACTCATGCAGGAATGCACGATACTAATACTCAAATGATACCTATGAACAAGTTCTCCTTACTTGAACCCAAGGGCTAATTCATAGCTTTCCGCCCTACTTCATTGAAAAGTCTATGGTTTATGTTATTACACTTTATATGACAGAGAGATTCATCATTCCATAAAGTTTTATACAAGTCTAGAAGCAAATACAAATGACTACACCACATATCTCATTTGCCACTTCGCCTTTGATGTTTCTCACCAAACAGGCTTAAAGTATTACACTTCCCACAATATTTTCCTTTTTCACAATACTTCCTCAACTGCAGTGTTTTACAAAAACCAAGCTGGTCATTGTCTTTCTTATACATTCGTTTTTGTTATGCTGTGACATCTTCGGGTTTCCAAATTATAACAAAATTTAAGTCATGATAATGTTGTTTTTGAATGTAGCTACAGTGATCAATCGGTGTAACCTAGATTGAAGGGTATATAAAAAACAAAAACCAAAATTCCTGTCATGACCACACAAACCCCATATCTCCAAGATTTTACAGTTTCATTATTTGAAAAGAGTGATCCAATATGAACTTCCAGTAGACCTTCAGCAAAAGCAAGATTCCAACACTGATTTTCAGGAAGGGCAAAATAATTTACAATGTCAATGGCAGGAAACCAAATCACTTGCAATATCACGTTCGAACATGCAGTGGAATCAAGCTATTTTAAATCATGCTTTTTGTCACATCCTTTTCTGTCACACTCAGGACGCATGTTCAGCATTTTACAGAGCAAATGACAGAACACACCAGCTGTGACAAAGTATGAATTTTCATTGACTGGTATTTTCCCCTGTGTTATTGCAAGGACTAATTATTCCAGAGGTAGTGTGATGCTTCCATCAGCATGCCTCCTTACATCTTACAAGTATAATAGGCTTCTCCAAGGCAGGAACTCATTTCATGCACAAAGCAAGAATATCGCTTCCCAGCCAGAAACCCTACATTAATCCAAGATAGATTTCATAAGATTGGTAGTATTACCATAGCCATAGGGGCGGGTTCCCTACATCGGCATGATGTCACAACCAGCTCTAGCAGATCTATGAAGGAACGACATCATTCTTATGTGCAAAACTTGACGTCAATCTCTTATTTCCGTAAGGTTGCTGGCTGGGTTTAGGAGTGTCCATGCTTTGGGGGTCACAGGGAGGCCCTGAATCCCTGGCAAGCTAGGCCTAGTCCTCTAGATGGATGTTTTTATAGTTAATGTGGGGCTCAGTCATTAATATTCAGAATATGAAATAGGTGCCTGGCTAAAGTATGTAACTCACAATAAAATGATAATTGATATTTCTTTCCAATCAGACTTATATGTAAAGTATTAACTGTAACCTTTGTGATCATGAAGTTAGCCTTATATTGTTGCAGAATATTGCTTTTCAACCCAGTCACTGTCTGGCATATAGGTCTAGGCACTTGTGCACCAACCAAATATTGCTTTTATGCATAATCGTTTCCTGGAGGTTTTTTCTAAACACAGTGCTGTGTGAAAGGACCTTATTTCCCACCGCTTCCAAATGCACACAAAAATTTATGTTGGGTCAACCAAATCATTCAGTGAATGCATGATAGGCCCACATCATGCAGCTCCAATTCGCTTCGCTTCCCTTTCGACCGCCTATCCGACTCAGATTCTTCTCTTCGCTTGATTCGAAAGTTCCCGTAATGATGTTTTAGATAAGCAGTTGCGTCGCCTCTGGAAATAGATATAATGCTGAGAAAAATGACATTGAAACTGCGCTGAAATTTCAATAGGATAGTGCAAAGCACACAGACAATAGTATTACCTGCCCGGACGAGTTTGCACAGCAAGAAATGTGTGGGAAGTAACAGTACCAGTAGCTTCGGTGTTGTGTGTTGACATCTGAGGCCGGTGAGGCCTTGACCCTTTTATGTTACAGCAGCCACGGTACGCAATTTATGTCGGTTTTTTAATCAGCAAATAATTGCAATGTGTGACCCTCGATATAGTGATACTGATATTTCGAATACCAAGAACAGCATAACCAATACATCATGTGCAGTTTCCAAGGAAGAAGAAGGGGTTGGCAAGTGTTAAAAGATTCTTATACAACAAATAGGCCTACTCAAGCTCTGGCAAATTGAATGAAGAAAATTAATAACGTTAACATAGTTGAGAGCTAGATTCCAGTATGATTTCTTTTTTGTTAGCAGACAATACTAAACAGGGTGCATACACAAACGTCTCTAATCAGTTAGGTCATTGCATGCTAACTTCCCAGCACTCTGGACTAGGATCCACATAATAGCAACTTTATTTTTAAGCCGTGCCATATTTCTCAGAGACAATAATAATTGCATTTCAATTTTATTCCCATTGTTTTGTTGTTGTCGTTGTTGTTTTTTCAAGTCACCGAGTAAGAGATTTGTTTTAAAGTAACAGGCCTCTAGATTATGTTCATTTCTGGTAAAAAAAATAAATAATTGTATATCACAATATGAAACTGCACATATAGATATGCCTAATATAATATACAACAAGCAAGCTATAGCCTATAATGATTTCTCAAAGAACGAAAATCTTGAAAAAAAAAATTGCAGTCACAATAACCTTGATGGGATTAAAACAGCAACAAAAACAAGAAAATAAATTTCGAGAAAAATTACCCAAACTGTTAATAGAATTTAAAATCAAGGAGCTGAATGTGAACAGCAACTAGCTATAGGCTAAGTATCTAAAAGATTCTTCACGGCCTAGTGAAGTGGGAGTGAATGATTACTTCATGGGGAAGGAACGAAATTTAATGTGTATTTCAAAAGTGTCGGGGGGGGGGGGACTTTAATTTCTACATGTATATCATTGCCCAACTGTCTTGCATTTCTGTGTACAAAGGCAAATGTAATTTATTGATTTCCACGAGAATATTAAATTACACCAGGGTAAGACTTATGTTTTGTGCGTTCAAAATTGGAGGGTGGAATTTCCACACCACCATATCCTGCTCCTCTAAATAAGATATTTGTCCATTCAGCCCATGATATATAAAGATGATTTACGACAATTAAGATTAAATTTACATAAACTAGAAAATGCAAACAACCTTTTTCCAGGAAAATAGGCTGACATAATAAAAGTATGTAGGTTGTGAACAAGATTAATAGCGACGCCGACGGGTGCACTTAAAAATGTGCAAGAATGGCACAATCCGTTCTCCACCTAAGCATATTTTGCGTGCGCGTGTGTGTATGTGCATTAAATGTAAGTGTGTTTAACATATAGAGTGATGAATCATATTATTATGCATGTCATTCGCACACAAAAACTGCAAAAATGTAATCAGTTAATAAGTTTTAGTATATGTGGCTTTATATATGAGATGAAAAGCACTTTTTTTGTTGTTAGCAAACTAACCCATTAATTATGACACGAAGATCGTTATGGACAAAACTGTTGGCACAATAAATTCTTATTTAATTATGACACAAAATTTAATCTGGTGTTATAAATATGTCATCAAGAATCAATGTTGCGAAGTTCGCTGGGAAAAAAAAAATACATATGATTAAAGAAAATTGTTATTCTATGCGCTTTGGGGTGCAGCTACTCGACTACGCCCGACCAGACAATTCAAGGCTATAAAAAATGATTTGCATGTCAACAAAACACTACAAAACAACAACACTCACACTATAAATATAGGCT
This sequence comes from Onchidella celtica, assembly GCA_963931925.1. Taxonomy (NCBI): domain Eukaryota; kingdom Metazoa; phylum Mollusca; class Gastropoda; order Systellommatophora; family Onchidiidae; genus Onchidella; species Onchidella celtica. Next base: position 77,663,282 of record OZ007568.1, read on the forward strand.
GTTAAAGTTTCCCCCTATAAGAACCGAGAAGATCCATACTGTGTTAATGTGCAGTTTTAGTAACTATGTGACACCCTCACCCTCTCCCAAGTGTTATTTTGGAAAGTGGGGCAACACAGTGAGATGACGACCTGGTAAGTTCTAAGCACAGGTGCTCACCGTGACGTAATGCAGGGGAAACCCCGCCATGTGACCCCCACGACCAATCGAAAAAGGCATTCCCTCTGCGCAAAGAATATGCGCAGTTGAATTTCTTTATTGACAACAAAATGCCGTCGGCTTCAGACACCATTCAGACCGAAAAACCACATCATTATATGTAAGTATATTGTGTTTTGGACAATTTTAAAGTTTCGATGATATTCTTTAAGGTTTTTGGTGTTATCATTATGTCATCGAAAATTTCTCATTGCAGGTATTTGAAAGAATTTCGCACCCAGCAGTGCGAACTCTTTCTCCAACACAAATGTCAACAACATAGACCGTTCACTTGCTTTCACTGGCATTTCCTAAACCAAAGACGAAGACGGCCAGTGAAAAAGCGAGATGGAACTTTCTCTTACAGCCCGGATATTTACTGTACAAAATATGACGAAACAACAGGCATATGTCCAGATGGAGACGAGTGAGTATTCATTCAGTGTTTGAAATTTTTTGGTGGGAAAGTGAATTTGCGTTCCATCTCATCCTCCCGCATGGCTTCAGTGGACAGCGTTGAAACACCCGCGGGTGTCTTTTGTAACCAGAAGGGTGTGTGGTTAAGATGTGTGGGGATTTCTGCATTCTTCAAGTGAAATTATTGAAACATCGGTAGTTTGCAACATAATGTGCAATCCTTGGATAACGCGTGTGTGATGTAAACAAACATGGCAGCCATCTTTGTGATTTTATGATACTAGAGATTCTTCTTACGAAATGTTCAGGGCATTTATTCTCCCCGCGAGCTTTGGGAATGTATACAAAACATTTGTCCCGGCCGGAGTATTGACTCCATAGGTTTATTTATGAATTAGTGCCGCGATAAACCATAAATTGTCATGGAATCCTGTCCTACAAATTGAAGTTTCCCATTAGGATGATGACAACAAAGAAAATCATGCATTCAGCTAAATTTAGGCCGAAGAACATATTGCTAAGAATGTTATTTGGACATGTTGCGGCATTTGATGAACTGTTTCGTCTATTCCTATCCGAAAATGTGATCAGATGTAACAATTTATGTAAGGTCTATTTGTTGTTGTCATATCAAAACAAAATCAGCTGTGTGCTAAATTTAGGTCAGGTTGGGAAAAGGCCTTGACCTGAGGTTGAACTTGACATGGCTGAGCCCCATTGACTGAACCAGCAGCCTGTTTATGATCAGCCATCGTCCGGCGGGTAGTTCTTTGTTCACGGAGCCGGATGTTCCAGGATTTTCTATTTTATGTTATGTAATTCAGAGAATTTTATTAGCTGTTCTTGACGGGTTAAGAAATGATTCTCACTACTGTTTGAAATATAAAGGAACGGAACGTTAAAGTTGCGGAAATTCAAGACGTGAAATTGCATATTTATTTTTAGTTATGATGTAAACGTATCAGAATAGCCTGCCCCCCTCCCCCCCCCCTTCTCACGTGATTGCCGTGTAGCCGTGCAGGGTTATGAAATTACGTTTCTGCCCTTATTGTTGGACAGAAAAAAGTTATTTTAATCACTCGCTTAGTGTAAATTGTATCTGGGGCCGAGAAAACTGCTAGCCTGAAGACTAACAATGAATGTGCACACAGCATTCTTCCCCCTGTCTCTTACCTACCTCATGTAGGGTATTATGTGCACATAAATGCACAATCAAGAATATATGTATCTTATTGATCACCTTTTTGGTAAATTAATCATCACTGTAATTAATCTAACAGTTCATATATTGACACAGTATACTTTTTTTTTTTTTTGGTTACAGTTTTTAAATTGAGTTTATAATAAGGCAGAGTGGATCTGAAGTTGATGTTCTTGTGTAATCTGCACTTAAAGTAGTTTATATTATCATCTTGTCATTTCTTAGTAAGCCATTCTTCTCCCCTGCACTGGCTGCAGTCTTTCATTACTTATTTTAGTATCTCACACAATTAAAGGTCTTTTGTTTCTTGAGGACCTCAGCCCTAGGTTATTGGCCGTTTCACTTTATCTCACTCTCCTTGCCTGCTAATAATTTGTTTTTCACTCACTCCTGAAAAATTTTAAGAATTGTTCCTTGAAAAGAGGCAAAATTTTAACTACTTTCATGGAATGATTGCGGTGTGGAATTCTGGCTCAGTATGAGAAATCTTGTCTCTTGTTTAAAAAAGTCACTATCTGAAAATGGTTATAATTACTTTTTTGAAAATCAGTGAAATTTTGATTACTGTTGTAGAGTGACTGCACTGTAGATTTGTGACTCAGGATTGATGAGAAATCTTGGGGGTTTTTTGTTTAAAATAAAATTGGACGTATGTTATTAAACTTTAATTAGTTGATTATGGCATAAAACATACACTGACAGTGACAATAATGGCAGTCCAGAATACTTTAATCTTAAGAGCTTCAGTGCATTTCCCAGTATGGCTTTTGAAGTTCATTTTTTGGTTTTTGTCCTATTACACATCTTCTGGTGAACTAAACATGTCTTTTTGACAGGGTTGGCATGATTTAAATCAAGGTGATTTAAATCAAATGATTTTTTTCATTTAAATCACTTTGATTTTTTAAATTAAAATCAGTGATTTAAATCACTTTTTGATTTTTTTACTTTTTAAGGATTTTTTTTGTTTAAACTGCTTGTTTTTGATGTTTTTATTGTTCAAAAGCACTAGACTTAAAGGCACTGATAAGTAGGAGTGCTTCTCTATTATTATTATTATTGTGCATCATGCAATAATTTCTGATTTTGGCTGATTCATACAACAGTTGGAGACTTGAATGTGTCGCAGGACACAATTCAAATATAACACCTTGAACAAAAATGTAAGTCTGAATTTGAATTTTGTGTACCTGTGTTCTGTGTAAGACATTAAGACAGTCAAGTAAGTGAAAAAGGCCTATATTTTATTTCAAATAAACATCTTTATTTTTATAAAACAGTTAGTGAAATCCAGGCATACAGATCAGATCCAGAAAATTCTGATAATATATAAGAAAGGAAAACTTTCTACTCATTTTCAGTTTCAGTTGTCTCCAATTCTTTACTATTGAAGGCCCTGAACAGAAACACCAGTTTTGACGCTTTCTCATTCCCCAAGCGATTTCTCAACTTGGATTGAACAAGTCCATACGAAATATTGAATGTATTATGTATTTTTAAAAAAATCAAAAAAATCTGATTTAAATAAAAAAAATAGATTTTTTTGATTTTTTAGAAAAAAATCTGATTTTTTTCCAACCCTGCTTTTTGAGTATCAGTGATGGGAATCCTTAGGAATTTTTGTTTCGTTTTTTTCCTGGGATTTAAAATATGTATGATGAGTTGTGGTTGGCAGTTTACGGCTTGCGGTGATATGTCAAAACTTCCAGAAATTTTTCTGTCAGTAGTTCCTGTCCGGTGTCCCTCACACTGGTGTATCCAGTCCTTTTTTGCACTTCAGGTTTGAGGTGCTCCTTGTTTGGGCATCCATGTGAAATTACATGTAAAATGATAATGTTTTCTGCCCTTTCTAGTAAGCTATACTTCAAAATTCCATATCGTCCCTGTACAGTTGTCCCTACCTGCATAGAACTGCTGGAGACACAGAGAGAAGATATCACTTGAGGTATTATAAGACGGGGACTTGTGTTTATGAGACGGATCCCAAAGGTCACTGCACAAAGAATGGTCCACATTGTGCCTTTGCACATGGGGTGCATGATGTGCGCCCACCTGTTTACGACTCTACAGAAATGCAACCAGCCATGGACATGTTAGACAAATCTTCAACTTCTCCCAGCACTTTAGAAAAAGATAAGGTTCTGGCAGAGGACCCTCGATGGAATGGTATGTTTTATTTTTTTTTAAATTTTTATGTTATTGTCTTTATGTTTTGTTTTTCATCTGCCAGGCATGATCATTCAGCACATGGCTAGGTGGCCAATGAAATTATCAACGAAATTAAGTAAGATTACAGTTTCTTCCATGAAGACTTTCTGCAGATCAAGATTTGTATCGAAGAAAGGACTGTTAGTCAAACTGAAAAAAAAAAAAAAGGATGTTCAAAATATTACAGTGCTTTCATATGGTGTAACCTTGCAGCTTTGTATTTCTGAGCAGTTTGAACATTGTGAAAAGCTGTTTTGATTTTTTGTTCACCTTTTCTATGGACATTTGTGAGACTTAGTTTCTAATGGAAGACTAGGAGTTGAAAACAGGAAAAGATGGGCTGTATTAAAAAAAAAAATGTTCAACATAAAACAAGAGGAAAAGGTTCAGCAATGGGGGAGATAATCTAACAAATCATTTTTCTCCTATTTTCCACAGACACTAATTTTGTATTAGCGAATTACAAGACTGAACCATGCAAGCGTCCACCGAGGCTCTGTCGACAAGGTTATGCCTGTCCTCAGTTCCATAATACCAGAGACAGGAGACGTAGCCCAAAGGGTTTTAAATATAGGTGAGTATCTTCAATTGGACTCAAGAAATTATAGCAGAAGAGAAATATGTATGTATATGAGTCATTTTTCTGTGTGTTGTTGAATGTTTATATATGTCAGAGTGCTGTCAAGGAGGATGTAATATGGCTGATTGTCATCGCTTTTCTGTTGTTGTTTTTTGTTGTTTTTTTTGCCTGAATGGCTTTTATACTGCTATATGTTGATCTGGTTCGCTGCAGCTGTGTTATGCAACAGTTATGCACACAAGTGGTTACAGTTGGAGATGCACTTAATTTTATTAGAAGGGACTTATGTCCCTGGCTCAGGGATACATAGTTCAAGTTTTTTCAAGATAAGTTTTGTTTTGTTACATGAGTAGGTCAGAGGTTGTGTGTGTGGGCTGGTAGGATCGAGTACCTAGTCTTCTTGGATAAGGACGAAAAAATTCGGAGGGCCCGTGTGCACGTTGCGCACGTTAAAGATACCTTGGCAGTTGGAAATCGTAAAGAGCAGGCCGAAAGGCCGCTGCCCGGGCAAAATTGAAATTAATAGATTAAAATTTATCCATATCATCCCCCCCCCCCCCCCCCCCGCCCGCCAGAACAAGAAATAATAAAAAAAACAAGTAAAGTGAGGTGTAAATGCCAAGGGCAGCGAACCTCCTAAAATAAAGACCTCAAATCTGTGTGTGGGCTGCGTTCACTTATCCTGTCAAGTGTCATTTCATTAGAAGATCTGTGTATTTTCAAGTAATTTTAAATTACCTATTATTTTCGATGTATTGCTTTTTATGTCTTTGTATCACCAAATGAAGGTAAACAGATTATTTTATTACTGTAATTTTTGGTTTTTGAAAGATGTCTGAAGAGAATAACTGTAATAAGTTCATGAACTGACTCAAACCCCCTTTCTCTGAAGAACTCGTGACAGTTTTTTCCACGAAGTAATGTAAATTTCAGCAGATTTCATAAGATTATATCACGGCCTAAAACTGTTTCCATCTTTTGTCATCATTGCTGTTCTTGTGCTATGTGCTTCACATTTTGGCGCATATCAAGGCTGTTTTGTCAGGCTGTATATATGTGTTGTCTTGAAGTCACACAGTCACAGTACTCACATATTTAGTTTGGATGGTTTTTCATTGTTTAAATCTTTGAATATTTTCATTCCTTTACCTTAATCCACAGATCTACACCCTGCCCAAATGTGAAACACGGGGATGAATGGGGAGATCCCACGGCTTGTGAAAATGGTGATAACTGCTCATACTGTCACACAAGAACAGAGCAGCAATTTCATCCAGAGGTATCTTTCTGTTTTTTTGTGGTGTTACTACAGTAATATAGTCTTATCATATTCTTCAATTTGAAGTGGTTTATGCCATTGGTTGTTTGTTTTTTTAAATAGTAAAAGTAGGTTAAATTACCTTGTAGTTGCTTGTTGCCTTGTGTCTTTGGTCAAATTACTGCTATGTTTTTCCCCTTTATGTGCCGAAAAAAATTTATTTTTTTTAAGTGCCTGAACTTGCAGGTTACATTGTTTTAGTAGGACATGGGGTGTACATCCTGAGCTCATACATTGTATAGGTTTTTGGGATCTAAATATGGTGTACGTCCAAACTGCATTCACACTACCAATTTGAGGACGCACTGCATGCAATGACATCACACTTGCATTAGTGATTTTTGGGATGTACACGACAGTACAGTCAAGGTGCTAAGCCCAGTACAGTACCATTTGCTGTGAATCAAAGTTAAACATTTTCAGGAATTTAAAAAGTTCGAAAACCATTTGATATATTTTGTTAAAAAACTGAAATGTTTACTGTATTGCCATAAACAAGGTTGTCTTTCATACATGACTTCATATTTTCTTATTTGTGAAACTCCCAAAAAAGAACATTATTCTATGCAGAGGAATATTATGGTATTCATTTTGTAGATATGTAACTTTTGAACCTATTTGTTCTTTTTCAGATTTACAAGTCAACAAAATGTAATGATATGGTACAGACGAATTGTTGTCCAAGAGGAGCATTTTGTGCTTTCGCACATGTGGAACGTAAGCAGGAAATTTTTTATGCTAATTATTTATAGATTAAAATTGTCATTAGATGATTCCAACTGAACAGCGAGTTTGGTTCCTCTGCCAGGGGAAAATTTCCACTGAGATCATCAAATGTTTGTTGTGTTCAAGAAATGTAAAACAAAAGAATAGTGACCAGAATGAAGTGGTGCATTGGTTGTAAAGATGTGTTCTTGTGTTCTGTTTTTTTTGTGGGAGTAGCATATTCAAAATGGTACAAAATCACATGCCTTACTGTCAGGCACTGGTTTCGATGTGCAACATTTGGCTTTCCCAAAAAGAGATTTAAAAAAAAATATGTTTCTTCCTTGTATTGTATACACAAGTGTGTTCCTGCTTTAAGGAAAGAAATGTTACAGCAGAGTCAGGAAGTTCATTTTATGTTTTGCTGTTGTACTGTAACTGATTTTATTGGTTGGCTTTGTATCTTTGTTGTTTTGTTTTTTTTCATATTTGGTGGATAATTCGTTTATAAAATTGGTTTTAAAATTTGTGTCTCTTTCAGAGGAGATTACATCAGTTAGAGACGTTTTATCAAGTTTAAGTAACAATTCCTTAGCAGCTTTTGTGACGAATGTTTTGCCACAGTCAGAAACATCACATAAACTTGAGTCTATACGAAAAGATGAAATAGCTCTCAAAGAGGTAAGCATGAGTTCTTATTTCTTTTTATATGTAAGACCCATATGCTCCTTTCTGGGTATTTTTGACTCCTCTGCCCCCATATGTACACTTTTGATAGGCTTGGCCTCAACCCACCCCTTTGTACAAGGTTGTGGCCATTAAAATGGAGAATCTTCATGATAAGACCTTGACGTTTGAAAAACTTGAAGTGGCATTTTGCTTGGCTATTTGACAATTTGATCAGGAACACGACTTTTATGGCATCGAAGAACTTAATTTGTGAAAAGAAAAATAAAGAAAACCAAATTTTTAAATTCCCTTATTCATTTCCATAATTGACCCACTCTCATTACCCTCTCTTCCCTTATCAGATCGCACATACTTTATGGCTGGCCCGTTTGAGCTCTTATTGTGATAAAGTTTACATAAGATTGAAATGAAGGTTGCATTTGTTTTGTGATGAAATTTCCACTCATGCGTCCCATTTTAATGTTTTTGACTAAATGTCTGGGTTAAAAATTTTATTCTGGATCTGTTTCAGACAAATGGCAAAGCAGATGTGAAGTTACCCAATCCTATTGGGAAAGAACGAGCAAACAGCACTTCATCTCAGCCAAGTTTGATACCTGTAAGTTTAATTTCACTGGTAGATTGGACTTTTTGTATTTTTAAGTTTCATTTGATCAAATTTGAAAGTAAATCAATAATTATAAGTAAAACAGTATGGATCATAGTTTCGTGAATGTTGTAAGTACATGTAAATGTAGAGTGTCTTATTTGAAATTTGATTTGGATTTTAGTTTGGCAAATGTTGTAGCAAAAAGTATGTTATTGTCATTTAACTGAACTGGGTAGGATTAGGTGCGTATGAATAGTTTCATAAGAAACATAGGTAGCAACAGATATTATAACGTCCAAGCAAGTAAAGGATTTATATCATGAATTTTGTTAAAGCAGGAAAAATATAATCATTGATATTGGTTTGTAAAGAATAAAGTCCAACTTTTCATAATTACTTCATTGTATGGAGTAGGGATATCTATGTGAAAAAAGAAATAAAAACATAAACCTTATCTTTTTGTTAAGCCTACAGGGTAAACCACTGGCCCTGTAGGCCCCTATGTCAGTGAAATGCCATATGATTTGGTGTAGTGCATGGTGATAATTACAGGAACTGAAGCATGCCGTGTTTTTAAAAAAATGTTATGTTTAATTAATATCATTTTTTTTTTCAGTTAAGTTTGCTGTCAAATAATAATGGAAGTACTTACCGCAGCAGCCCTCTCCCTGACCCTTTCATGAAGGCAAGATCCAGCAGTATGAATTCTGAGTATAATATTCCCCCTTTCTACATGAGGGCACCAGGGTTTGATAAAGACGAGTATCAGGTAACAGTTTCAACTGTTGGACAATTTATTTTTCTATCTGAAAAAGGTTTGCAAATGAAGGTCAGGGGTGTAAAACAAGCAAGGTCATACAGGCTTGAAAATGAGAAAACTGATTTTTGAACATTGTAAGTCCTTTCACTCTTCTGGACCAGCTGCCATATGAGTTTGCACATTTCAACCTGCTGATGTGGCAAAGGTTTTCAGTAGTTGTATTTTGTTTGCATAGAGGGTATTCTTGATATCAAGAGTGAGGTGAGCAGATGTGTACTGAGCAGGTCACTTAGAGCAGGAAATTTGGAAGCCCAAAAACTTCATTCTTGCAGTTGAACAAGTGGCATGTCCTGTTTCGTGATTCTTTTTTCAAACATTGGTTTCGTAGAGATGAGGCTGAAGAATTTGTGCATAGGGGGATAAAGGCAAAAATCACTTTTTGTAACTATGGTTTGTTTTTTTTCCCTGTGATCTTCAACTGTGCGAACAAGAACTGTACAGGGGCTTGGAGCCTAACTATCGCCAGACAATATAGATCTAGTGGACCAAGAAACAATTAAAAAACATTTGTAATTATTGTATTCCTGGGAATTTTTTCTTGAAATTGCAGGTATTCGTCAGTAATGTCATTGCCCATCTTCCCATAGACTTAAAAGTTGAAATTATATATGTGCAAGCTCACCAACGCATATGCATTTTTATTATTCCCACCTGTACCCAGGCTCACAGACACCATAATTGTAAAAAAAGATTTAGTGGTAGGATTTTATTGTCATACCTTTGGTCCTATGTCCTGGGGTCTCAGCTACACCACACCTCAAAAGAGGGTTTTATTGTCATATCCCCAATTGTACGTTCTAGGGCCTAACAGATGCCACACTTTTAATGAGGGTATCCTAGTAAATTGTTCTTTAGGGCTATGGTGTTGAATAGGCACCAGGAAATGCATCATGCATAGTTTTTAGCGACATACAGCAAAGGTTAAATCTTACAGAGATTGCAGTAATATAAATTGGAAGTGCGTTGGTAGAGACAGTTTCCACATGAAGCCAAATAGAAAAAATACTGAGTTGTGTTCATTCTTCAGCTAACTTTTCTTTATTCTGCTTCATTTGAAAACTGTCCTTACTGAAGCACCACCTGTATTATAATACCATTTAAATTAACTTATTGTAAATCAGTACATTGTGTTTTCATCCGATACAATGTCTTTTACTGAAATGATGGTATTGATACGACAAGGTAAATCCTTCAGGTGTTTATTTTCCTTCAGCTGAAGCTGCGTCAGCAGTGGTTGGCCATTGAGAAAGATGCAGCATTAGACACAGCTGAGAAGATGAAACAGAAGGAGAATCTGCTGCTGTTCCATCAAGCAAACCTGTATGGTCACAATCTCGCACTGACTCAAACTGCAACTACAATGTCTCCTCTTGCACCAGCATTCTACCCGCCCGGAGAATGTGTGGAGTCTGTGATAGGTAGGTTTCCTGTGGTGGCTAGGTGTTACTGAACAGAAAGCTGTAAATAAATATATATCTAGTTTTTATTTCTTAACACCTGCTTTCAGCATTCATGGATTTTAAGGCTGTCTAGAAAAAAAAAGGGGGGGGGGGTGTTCTCAGTTTTTAGTGACAGTGTCTTTGAGCCCATGATATATTTTTCTGCTGGGTCTGAGAGTCATAAATTGAGATGAACAAATGGAGTTTTAATTGCATGCTACTAGCCAGTGGAAATTTACATACATGTTTAAACAAAACATATTGAAAATCCTTGAAAAATAGCCACAAGGGAACTTTCCCTCCTTTGGTAGCAAACAGGAATGCTAGGCCTTTGCAAATTGGGCTGGTTTTCAACAATTCAATCTGTGTATAACCTTGAATTTATGAAAAGTTTCTCAAAAAACTTGTCAAAGTCTCTCTGAAAATTGGGAATAGATTGTGGGCAGGAACCCTGCTAATTAACCCTCACCCTGCGCAGGGCGGCAATTGTCGGTATTGACTCGCGAGCGCTCACGTCGCACGGGCAGCAAAAGTCGGCAAGGTCAAGCTGACCGCGCCACGCGCAAGCCCTATTTTCAGGCGTCGGGTCACTGATTTTTTTGAGACGTAACCACCATGTTATTGTTCACTGTATTTCTTCTAAATCAAAGGCATTGTGACATGGACATGTTAACCAGTGAACCACTGGTCGGAATCACAAAGACTAAGCTTTCAAAGGCTCTCCCCACACTTTCAAAAGATGTAACATCGACATGAGAACTGTTGCTCAACAAATTTGCAATATCATCTCATTTTCTCACAAGCTGACCACCATCTGGAGTTGTCTGTATCTAAGAACTAATCAGAAACAAGCTCTGAAATAGTCTTCGCCCCAAATGCCCACATTGGTTTATTAGTATGTGTCAATCAGGATGAAACCATTTGCATAGGGCTTGGGAGGGCATGGCTAGTTATCATGCTTCGTTCTCACGAAAACTACAACTGTCAGTTTGGAATCATAAGTCAG